>NC_069440.1:5070773-5140773 GCF_026875155.1 Cherax quadricarinatus | reverse complement strand
GTGTCACTTTTGGCGCGATGATTGGTCGTGGTGTCACTTTTGCCGCGATGATTGGTCGTGGTGTCACTTTTGGCGCGATGATTGGCCGTGGTGTCACTTCTGGCGCGATGATTGGTCGTGGTGTCACTTCTGGCGCGATGATTGGTCGTGGTGTCACTTTTGGCGCGATGATTGGTCGTGGTGTCACTTCTGGCGCGATGATTGGTCGTGGTGTCACTTCTGGCGCGATGATTGGTCGTGGTGTCACTTTTGGCGCGATGATTGGTCGTGGTGTCACTTCTGGCGCGATGATTGGTCGTGGTGTCACTTTTGGCGCGATTGGTCGTGGTGTCACTTCTGGCGCGATGATTGGTCGTGGTGTCACTTCTGGCTCGATGATTGGTCGTGGTGTCACTTCTGGCGCGATGATTGGTCGTGGTGTCACTTTTGGCCCGATGATTGGTCGTGGTGTCACTTTTGGCGCGATGATTGGTCGTGGTGTCACTTCTGGCGCGATGATTGGTCGTGGTGTCACTTTTGGCGCGATGATTGGTCGTGGTGTCACTTCTGGCGCGATGATTGGTCGTGGTGTCACTTTTGGCGCGATGATTGGTCGTGGTGTCACTTCTGGCGCGATGATTGGTCGTGGTGTTACTTCTGGCGCGATGATTGGTCGTGGTGTCACTTCTGGCGCGATGATTGGTCGTGGTGTCACTTTTGGCGCGATGATTGGTCGTGGTGTCACTTCTGGCTCGATGATTGGTCGTGATGTCACTTCTAGCGCGATGATTGGCCGTGACGTTGTGTAGGCTTTAAAATCATGGTAATGACTGACGACACACAAGTTTTGAACTGAGAAGATGCTGGCCACCTCACGCAAGGTTTTATTGCGAAGTGACCTCTAGTAATACTTTGAAATAGTTCGTGATGATCGCCCCCGCGACCTGGTCACAATCCAGGACTCCTCGGCAGTGACCTGGTCAGCCTGACTGATCAGGAATTGCTTAAAGGGATTTATCACCTTCTCTAAAACAGCTAGAGGAGATTTTTGTTGGTAATTTCCATTATATTTCAAAGAAAAGTTTAAAAGCTTTGAATCATTCATACTTCATGAGTTTTCTTTGTGTCCTTATATCAACTTAGTCTTTCATTGATGAAAATAAATGGTATAAAATACCGACACAGTGGAAACATAAACACATATGCAGTTTAATGTGATCCTTTATTGACAACGTTTCGCCCACACAGTGGGCTTTTTCAAGTCACAAACAGATCTGCATGTGTCTTTCCTTAGTCTTTCATTAGGGATGCTGCGTCTTCTGCCCAGCCTCTTGTTCTTGTAGGGAGTGATTTCAGTATGCAGATTCGGAATCAGTTACTCTAGTATTTTCGTAATAGGATATATGATGTAGTTTTCTCGCCTGCATTCCAGGGAGTAAAATTTGAAGGACTGTAGGCATTTCCAGTAGGTTTTGACTAAACTTATACAAGCAGTCAAATTTTATTCTACAGATCTGTAATTTCACCTGCCTTAAATAGGGCTGTTAGTGTGTAGCAATATTCCAGTGGAGAGCATAAGTACCTTGACAAGTATTATCGCTCACTTCACATCTGGTTTTCTGTGCTCTAGTTATTCATCATTATCATTGCCGGTGTGATAATAACGGTATTATTAAATGTGAAGAATGAGACACTTTTGCAACTTTTGAGAATATTGAGGAAACGTTTCGCCAGCTAGTGGCTTCTCAACGTTGATGGAGTGACAACATCGACTCCAGTCTGAGGAACTAATTACCTCAGACTCCTCTTCTTCCACCATTCTTTTCTATATTGGACTGAAGAAGTCATTGGCTGGCGTAACGTTTCCTCAGTGAAGATTCCCAAATGTTGCAAAAGTGTCTTATTTATCAACTTGTCAATTTTTTTAAATCATTTGCATCACATTGTTAGATTTAAATCAAGGTCTTCCAGTATCATCATTCCTCAGTTCTTTACGTTTCACTAACGCTCTTCTGAGCGGTTTGTGTTTCATACTCTGTTTCAGTTGTTTCTTCAGTTTTTCCATAGAAGAGAATCTGGAATTTATCGTCGTTAAACACCACACTTCCACCACAAGACTTGATTTAAGTCTGCTTGAAGATTTGTTGTGTCGTTAGAGGATGTAGTCTCGTACAGATTCTAGTATTATCTACGAGGGATGATAGGGATGACACACATGTGTTGCTTGATTAGCATCACTCGTGAAAGAAATATTGTCAGGAAAATTTTTCAGAGCAAACCAGACGTCTAGCTCTAATTAGAGCTTTATCAGTTCTTTGATAAAGCTTTAATTTGAGCGAGAAAGACACTGAATTCGTCAAAGGTAAAGGTGTGCCTTTGTACTGGTTGACCATTGTTTTCCTCTGGACTGTATATTAAGTTGTGTACTCTGTATACATCTGTGCTTGTATAACGTTTGTAGATGAATGGTTCAGAGAACCGACATGTTGATAAATTAGACACATGTGCAACTCTTGGGTATCTTTATTGAGGAAACGTTTCGCCACACAGTGGCTTCATCAGTCCATACGTAGGAGAAACTTGAAGAACAGGAGGAGAATGAGGTAATCAGTCCCTCAACCTTGAGTCGATGTGTTCAGTCCATCAATCTTAATAGAATACGGCAGATGAGCGGAGAAGCAGCTTATAAACCTTATGGCAGGAGAGGTGCAGCAGTCATAGGTGGTGTCACATTTGTTCTTGTATAACGTAGTGTGTATGATGGGTGCAGGTTGAGCAGAAGGATTGGTGGTGACCGTTCCATTATCCACCTCACCAGTCGATTAAATTAACTGGGGACATGAGCTTAGTAACATTTATCCTGGCAGAGTGAACGGCACTAATGAAATTGGATTTTTTTTTTTTGACTGGCTTTTACGATCCCGTTCTTACGTTATGACGTTGTCAGCTTCGTTACTCTGTTTTAACGTTAGTGACTTGATAGTGATTTAGAAAGAGCTGGGAAATAATCTGAAGCTTTCTTTTTGGCTGACACACACCACACACACACACACACACACACACACACACACACCACACACACCACACACACACACACACACACACACACACACACACACACACACACACACACACACACACACACACACACACACACACACACACACACACCACACACACACCACACCACACACCACACACACACCCACACACACACCACACACACCACACACACACCACACACACACCACACACACACCACACACACCACACACACACCACACACCCCACACACACACACACCACCACACACACCACACACACCACACACACACCACACACACCACACACACCACACACCAAAACCACACACACCACACACACACACACCCACACACCACACACACCACACACCACACACACCACACACACCACACACACACAACCACACACACCACACACACACCACACACACAACCACACACCACCACACCACACACACACACACAACCACACACAACACACACACCACACACACCACACACACACACCACACACACCACACACCACACACAACCACACACACACCCACACACACACCACACACACACACATACACCCACATACACCACACACACCACACACACCACACACACCACACACACCACACACACCACACACACCACACACACCACACACACCACACACACCACACACACACACCACCACCCCACACACCACACACACACACCACACACCACACACCACACACACCACCACACACACACACCACACACACCACACACACACACACACACACACACCACACACACCACACACACACCACCACACACCACACACACCACACACACACCACACACACACCACACACACACACCACACACACCACACCACCACACACACCACACACACACACACCACACCCCACACACAAAACCAACACCACACACACACCACACACACACCACACCACACACACCACACACACCACACACACACCACACACACACACACCACACCACACACACACACACACCACACACACCACACACACCACCACACACACACACACACCACACCACACCACACACACACATCACCACACACACCCCACACACCACACCACCACACACACCACACACACCACACACACCACACACACCACACACACCCACCACACACACCACCACACACCACACCACACCACACACACCACACACACCACAAAACACACCACACACACACCACACACACACACACACACACACCACACACACCACACACACACACACACACACACACCACACAACACCACACACACCCCACCACACACACACACACACACCACACACACACACCACACACACCACACACACACACACACACACACACCACACACACCACACACACCACCACACACACACACCACACACACACACACCACACACCACACACACACCACACACACCCCACACACACACACACACACACCACACACACCCACACACACACCACACCACACACCACACACCACCACCACACACACACACCACACACACACACCACACACAAAAACCACACACACACCACACACACACACACACACACACACCCCACACACCACACACCACAACACCGCACACAACACATACACACACAAAACAAAACACACAACCACACACACACCACACACACACCACACACACACACACACACACACACACACACACACACACACACACACACACACACACACACACACACACACACACACACACACACGGGAGAAGAGTGGTAGAACACCTAGAAAGGAATGAGCTTATCAACGACAGCCAGCACGGTTTCAGGGACGGGAAATCCTGTGTCACAAACCTACTGGAGTTCTTTGACAGGGTGACGGCAGTAAGACAAGAGAGAGGGGTGGGTAGATTGCATTTTCTTGGACTGTAAGAAGGCATGTGACACAATTCTACACAAGAGATTAGTGCAAAAGCTGGAAGACCAAGCAGGGATAACAGGGAAGGTGCTACAGTAGATCATGGAATACATATCAGGAAGACAACAGCGAGTCATGGTACGTGGTGAAGTGTCAGAGTGGGTGCCTGTGACGAGTGGAGTTCCACCGGGGTCAGTCCTGGTACCGGTGCTGTTTCTAGTATTTGTGAACATGACGGACTGAGTAGACTCCGAAATATCCCTGTTTGTGGATAATGTGCAGTTGATGAGAATTCAATCGGACGAGGACCAGGCAGAACTACAAAGGGATCTGGACAGGCTGCAGGCCTAGTCCAGCAACTGGCTCCTGGAGTTCAACTCCACCAAGTGCAAAGTCATGAAGATTGCGGAAGGGCAAAGAAGACAGCTGATGGAGTACAGTCTAGGGGCCAGAGACTACAAACCTCACTCTAGGAAAAAGATCTTGTTATGAGTATAACACCACATCTCCTGAGGCGCATATCAACCAAATAACTGCTGCAGCATACGGGCGCCTAGCGAACTTAAGAACAGAATTCCGATATCTTAATAAGGAATCGTTCAGGACCCTGTACACTGCATACGTTAGGCCCATATTGGAGTATGCAGCACCAGTTTGAAACCCACACCTAGCCAAGCACGTAAAGAAACTAGAGAAAGTGCAAAGGTTTGCAACAAGACTAGTCCCGGAGCTAAGGAGTATGTCCTATGAGGAGAGGCTAAGGGAACTCGATCTGACGACACTGGAGGACAGGAGAGATAGGGGGTACATGATAACGACATATAAAATATCGAGAGGAATTGACAAGGTGGACAGAAACAGAATGTTCCAGAGATGGGACACAGCAACAATGGGTCACAGTTGGAAGTTGAAGGCTCAGATGAATCACAGGGATGTTAGGAAGTATTTCTTCAGTCACAGAGTAGTCAGGAAGTGGAATAATTTGGGAAGCGATGTAGTGGAGGCATGATCCATACATAGCTTTAAGAAGAGGTATGATAACGCTCATAGAGCGGGAAGAGTGACCCAGTAGCGGCCAGTGGAGAGGCGGGGCCAGGAGCTGTGACTCGGCCTCTGCAACCACAATTAGGTGAGTACATATATGCGGCCAGTGAAGAGGCGGGGTCAGAAGTTGTGGCTCGACCCGTGTAACCTCAACTAGGTGAGTACGTACACACACACACACACACACACACCACACACACACACACACACACACACACACACACACACACACACACACACACACACACACACACACGCGCGCGCACACGCACGCGCGCGCACATACACTTTCGGTGTATATAAACCTTGTGTGTGTGTATATATATATATATATATATATATATATATTATATATACACACACACACACACACACACACTAAAATCTTCTTTATTCCATAATTTAAGATGTAAAGTATTCGTGATCTACGTCTGAGAGGATTTCTGCCATAGTTACTCTCGTCGACTTGCAAGATTCAATCTAATTGAATTTTTGGATTCCAGACTTGGAAAAGAAATTAGCAAATTGGGTAAACGGAGAAGTAATACAAAAGAACGATGAAAATGAAGGTAATTTGTTAAATGCAGCCGAGGTCTTTTGTAGACTCCCACCACCGTTGCAAAACATGACTTAACATAAATTTTATATTGGAAGATCTAGCCAAGTGTTTCACATATGAGAATCTTACACACACACTGTCAGAGGACCTCGCCTTCAAAGACCACAACAATGTATCTACCTCATCTGCTAGGAAAATGAGAGGATGGATAATGAGAACCTTCAAAACTAGGGACGCCAAGCCCATGATTCTCTTCAAATCTCTTGTGCTCTCTAGGCTGGAATACTGCTGTGCACTAACGGTCCCTTTCAAGGCAGGCGACATTGCAGATCTGGAGAATGTACAAAGAGCTTTCACGGCAATATAATCACGATAAGGCACCTAAATTACGGGGAACGGTTGAATGTCCTTGATCTTTATTCCCTGGAACGCAGGCGACAGAGGTACATGATAATATACACTTCGAAGGTACCAAACCTGCACACGAAAATCACTCTGAGAGCAAAAGACTCGGCAGGAGATGCAACATCCCCCAATGAAAAGCAGGGGCGCAACGAGTACATTGAGACAAAAGTGTCCGGGGTCCAAAACTGTTCAACTGCCTCCCAGCCTACATAAGGGGGATTACCAATACACCCCTGGCTGTCTTTAAGAAGGCACTGGACAGGCACTTAAAGTCAGTACCTGAACAACCTGGCTGTGGTTCGTACGTCAGCTTCCGTGCGGCCAGTAGTAACAGCCTGGTTGATCAGACCCTGATCCACCGTGAGGCCTGGTCTCAGACCGAGCCGCGGGGGCATTGATCTACGAATTCTCCAGGTAAACACACACACACACACACACACACACACACACACACACACACACACACGCACGCTCGCGCGCGCGCGCCTGTTCATTGTACTAAAAGGTGAATGACCAGCATCATAGCGCCTCGTAAATCCCACAGATCCAATCTAACCGCCACCACCACAAGCATCCCCACCTTTACCACTACTATCCACCATCACCACTACTGTCCACCACCACCACGAGCAACCTCATCACCACCACCACGAGCCCTACTATCTCCTCCACCCCTCACCCCCTCACTAATTACTAGCACCACTATCACCACCACACTCATCACTACTCACCACCACTGTCATCATACAGCCTTGAAACCAGCACACTAAGGTTTCCCTCAGTCTAATCAATGCTTGTCTTCGTGTCTTTCAGAAATCGGGGGCCCGGATGAAGTGTTCTGCGTGCAAGATTATCGCTCATACAGGATGTATCGCAGCGCTGGTCGAGAGGGTGAAGTTTCCCTGCAAACCCACCTTCAGGGACGTGGGTCCCAGGCAGTACCGCGAGCAGACGGCTACTCACCACCACTGGGTACACAGGCGCAGCCAGAAGGGCAAGTGCAAGCAATGTGGCAAGGTAAGATGAACCTTATGTGCTTCCCTGTCTTCATTTTGTTCTCCTCCTCTCCCCTCGCCTCCATTTCTCTCCCCCTTCCCTCTTCGCCTGATTCCATGGTATACAGAGCACTGGAAGAAGCGTACTCTCCAGCAAGCATCCACCAGGTTCCTGTGTGTGTGTGTGTGTGTGTGTGTGTGTGTGTGTGTGTACATACGTACGGCACGTACGTACGTACACACATACTGTGTTTGCTGGGGTCGAGTTTCTACTACTGGCCCTGTCTCTTAACTGGCCTCTACTGGGTTCACTCTTCTCCTTGTGTGAGTCCTGTCATATCTATTCTTAAAGCTATGTATGGATCCTACCTCTACCACTTCGCTGTCTAGGTTGTTTTACTTCTGACCCCTTAGTACGTGAGGGGTCAGAACGTGACCAGCCTGGCTGTGGTTCATACGTTGGGCTACGTGTGGCCATCATTAACAGCCTGGTTTATCAGGCCCTGATCCCCCGGGAGGCCTTTGATATATATACTTTTGATGAGTTCCAAGGGTCTTTCTATTCCCGGAGCCCGTCCATGGGCCAGGTTCGTCTGGTGCAAGCCTGGTTAACCAGGCTGTTACTGCTGGTGGCCGCAGGGGCGTTGACCCTTGGAACACCCTCCAGGTAGATTCCAGGTAAATCGCTGTGATTGTCCGTTTTTAGCTTCCAGCTGTGCCCTCATGTTCCTGAGACTTTCCTTACAGACTCGTCCACCGTACGTATTCCTCGTATTCTACGTATTCCTCTCAGTATTTTGTACGTTGTAATCATGTCACCCCTGGTCCTTCATTTTCAGAGTTGTGCAATCTTTGTACCCCGAGTCTCTACTCTGTTTTCGGTCTTCTTTGTCAGACCAGTCCGGCAACTGGTGTAGATCCAGTTAGTCTTTTCCCGGACTGCTGCTGTCTGCATTCTCATTACTTTTACGTGATTTGCGGACGGGGACACCTCTGACTCGATTACTTCTGTCATGTCGTTCACATACTCAAGAAATAGTACCGGTCAAAGTACTGGCCTTTGTGAAACCCCACTTGTTACACACTCCCATCCCCACACCTCCTCTTTGACAAGACGATTTGCTATCTCTAAAATCGTCCTGGTTGTTTCTTATAAATCTATCCCTTTCCAGATGCTCCACCACTCTTTTGTGTGTGTGTGTGTGTGTTTACTTGCCTATATGTGGTTGCTGGGGTCGATTCGGGTGTGTGTTTTTACTGCTTGCTTGTTGTGTATGGGTCATCACAGATTAAGGGTAATGATGACTCTCATTATATATATACTTGCGTTCTCTGTATATGTGTATATGTATACATGTGCAGCATACATTTGAATATATGTATATTCCTCATTCCCAGAGCCGCTGCAAGTAATTCAGTGATATGGAATAGTTCAAGCCATGTCTAATTGGGTGGTTTTGGCGGAGGGAAGAGGTGTGTTACAGGGCTGAGATGTAATTACTGCAACGGCAACAGCGATAGTAGCAGCACACTAACCTCTGTGTAGCCCAGCTGATGTGTGGTAGTGAGCTGGGTGCGGGGTAGTGGTGGTGGGGTGGGTGTGTGGTGGTGGGTTGGATGTTTGGTGTTGGACTGGATGTTTGATGGTGGGGTGGGTGTGTGGTGGTGGGTAGATGTTTGGTGTTGGACTGGATGTTTGGTGGTGGGGTGGGTGTGTGGTGGTGGGTTGGATGTTTGGTGTTGGACTGGATGTTTGGTGGTGGGGTGGGTGTGTAGTGGTGGGGTAGATGTTTGGTGTTGGACTGGATGTTTGGTGGTGGGGTGGGTGTGTGGTGGTGGGTTGGATGTTTGGTGTTGGACTGGATGTTTGGTGGTGGGTTGGATGTTTGGTGTTGGACTGGATGTTTGGTGGTGGGGTAGATGTTTGGTGTTGGACTGGATGTTTGGTGGTGGGTTGGATGTTTGGTGTTGGACTGGATGTTTGGTGGTGGGTTGGATGTTTGGTGTTGGACTGGATGTTTGGTGGTGGGGTGGGTGTGTGGTGGTGGGGTAGATGTTTGGTGTTGGACTGGATGTTTGGTGGTGGGGTGGGTGTGTGGTGGTGGGGGTAGATGTTTGGTGGTGAGGTGAGGTGTGTGGTGGTGGGGTAGATGTTTGGTGTTGGGACTGGATGTTTGGTGGTGGGGTGGGTGTGGGTGGTGTGTGGGGTAGATGTTTGGTGGTGAGGTGAGTGTGTGGTGGTGGGTTAGATGTTTGGTGGTGAGGTAGTGTGTGGTGGTGGGGTAGATGTTTGGTGGTGAGGTGAGTGTGTGGTGGTGGGGTAGATGTTTGGTGGTGAGGTGAGTGGTGTGGTGGTGGGTTAGATGTTTGGTGGTGAGGTGAGTGTGTGGTGGTGGGTTAGATGTTTGGTGGTGAGGTGAGTGTGTGGTGGTGGGTTAGATGTTTGGTGGTGAGGTGAGTGTGTGGTGGTGGGTTAGATGTTTGGTGGTGAGGTGATGTGTGGTGGTGGGGTTAGATGTTTGGTGGTGAGGTGAGTGTGTGGTGGTGGGTTAGATGTTTGGTGGTGAGGTGAGTGTGTGGTGGTGGGGTAGATGTTTGGTGGTGAGGTGAGTGTGTGTGGTGGTGGGTTAGATGTTTGGTGGTGAGGTGAGAGTGTGGTGGTGGGGTAGATGTTTGGTGGTGAGGTGAGTGTGTGGTGGTGGGTTAGATGTTTGGTGGTGAGGGGTGTGGTGGGGGTGTGGGTGGTGAGGTGAGTGTGTGGTGGTGGGTTAGATGTTTGGTGGTGAGGTGAGTGTGTGGTGGTGGGGTTAGATGTTTTGTGGGGAGTGGTGTGTGGTGGTGGGGTAGTGTTTGGAGGAGTGGAGGGGGGGGGAGAGGAGGAGGGAGTAGTAGTAATAGTAGTGGTAGTAGTGTCCTGGTATTGAAGGTGTAGTGAAGTCTTGCTGACCAAGCATTCAGCTGGGAAGCTTGGCCTCAGGTCGGGCTGTGCAAGTCGAACAACCCTCGATATCTGTCACAGGTATATTCCTGAAGGTTGTCTGAATACTGTCCTCGATGCCAGGTCCAGCCCGGCCTCAGATAGTCAAGCCTTCTGTTTGATGGCCTGGTCATCTAAACTGCTGGTGCAGTTCAACGTATGTACCTGATCAGCCGGGCTGTGGTTCGTACGTCGGTTTACGTAACAGCCTGGTTGATCAGGTCCTGATCCACCACGAGGTCTGGTCTCGGACCGGGCCACGGGGGAGTTGATCTCCGAAACCCTCTCCAGGTATACTCCAAGTATACAGCCTGGTTGATTAGGAACTGACGTGAGGCTCTCATCTGGTTCTCTCTTGAAGACAGCCAAGGGTCTGGTAATTTCCCTTACATATGAAGGGAGGGTGTTCAAAAAGTATTAATTCTTTTACATTTACTGAGTTCTCTCTTAGTGCTCCCATCGTCCATTGGAGGTAGGATGTTTCGTCTGCCGAGCTTTTTGCTCTCGTAGGGAGAATTTTCAGTATGCAGATTTGGAACAATCTCTCCAGAAATTTCCAGGTATAAATTATATCATTCTCACCAACGTTGCAAGGCGTACAATTCCTTGAATTTATATGGGCACCCTTAAAAAGGAGTGTCAGTGTGTAGCAATATTCCAGTGTAGCGAGAACAGTGACTTAAGACTGAACTAGACTGGAAGACCAAGTACCAAACCTACACACTGTTAAAACAACGTACTGGAGTGAGAAATACGGGAGGAAATATAAAACAAATCAAGTGGAAAGCAGGGGGCGCCATGGGCACCATAAGAGAACATTGATATCTAATACCAGCAGATACCAGAAATAATGTGGGACCAAGTGAAGAGGTTTTCAAGAGGAAAGTGGATCACCACCTCCGCCAAGTGCCAGGCTGTGAAGGATGTGTTGGCCTCGGGCCTAATTAACCAATAAGGTACCAGAAAAGCTTGGCTCCAGACCTGGCTGCTAGAGTAGCAAGACTCGTCAAACATATCACATGTTTAAAGAATATATCCCCCCCAAAAAAAAAATAAAAAATGAGCTCCACTCTCCTCCTCACTTCCTTCGATCAACTTTCTCCCCAGACGGTGTATGACCCTTGAGTGTTTACAGTTCTCCCGTAAATGAGAGGTACTTTGTATGTAAAACAGTGAGAGATACCATGTATGTAAAACAGTGAGGTACCATGTATGTAAAACAGTGAGATACCATGTATGTAAAACAGTGAGGTACCATGTATGTAAAACAGTGAGGTACCATGTATGTAAAACAGTGAGGTACCATGTATGTAAAACAGTGAGGTACCATGTATGTAAAACAGTGAGGTACCATGTATGTAAAACAGTGAGGTACCATGTATGTAAAACAGTGAGGTACCATGTATGTAAAACAGTGAGGTACCATGTATGTAAAACAGTGAGGTACCATGTATGTAAAACAGTGAGGTACCATGTAAAACAGTGAGGTACCATGTAAAACAGTGAGGTACCATGTATGTAAAACAGGTAAAGATGGCTGGAGTGACCCTGGATACACACTGTCTCATCACTGTTCAGTACAATCCGTCATACACATGTTCCCTCCGTTTACTATAGTTGCTGAGTATTTCTCTGACCTCAAGATAAAAGTAATGCAAATGCAAACCTTACAGTTGCCACAATATAATTCAAAATAACGAGAGAATGTGTATTGAGTTGTTTAATTTTGTCATGTGCACGGCGTTGCTCACTATAGAGAGAGGGTTTGTAGTGTCACCAGCGGCCGTGTGCAGTAATAATAATAATAATTATTATTATTATAATCTTCTATAAGTACATGTACAAGATATACAGGCCTAGCTGACATCAGTGACAGACTGCTATACAGAAAGCCGCTTGTTATGCAGAGTTTTTCGGGCAAATTAGGTCAGTTTTGTCTCCAGGATGCGACTCACACCAGTCAACTAACACCCAGGTACCTATTTTATTCCTGGGTGAACATGGACAGCAAGTGTCTTAAGGAAACACGTCCTAATGTTTCCACCCGTACTGGGAATCGACCTCCGCACCCGTGTGTGTAAGCTCGGTGCGCTAGCTATCGAGCAGTATGTGGAGCACGTCAGCAGCGAGCGTGTTAAGTACGTCAGCAGCGAGCGTGTGAAGTACGTCAGCAGCGAGCGTGTGAAGTACGTCAGCAGCGAGCGTGTGAAGTACGTCAGCAGCGAGCGTGTGGAGCACGTCAGCAGCGAGCGTGTGGAGCACGTCAGCAGCGAGCGTGTGGAGCACGTCAGCAGCGAGCGTGTGGAGCACGTCAGCAGCGAGCGTGTGGAGCACGTCAGCAGCGAGCGTGTGGAGCACGTCAGCAGCGAGCGTGTGGATCACGTCAGCAGCAGGCCACATCAGTGTTAATGAGTCTGGTAATTGTGAAGTATTATCTAGACTTGATTATTAAAAACTGGAACAGCTGTGCGCTGGACTTGGGTGATACAAATACTTGTATTTGGCTACTACAATACCCTTGAATTTTATGAAGAGTAAGTCACAATAACGTGGCTGGAACAATTCACAAATAAACGTACAATAAGAGAACACGCTTTAGACGACGTTTCGAGCCTTCCTACACCACTTTAGAGTCGTAACTGAATGAGATAAAGCAGAGAAAAACAGACAGGTCTAGAAGAGGATGAGGAACGGTGGTGGTGGTGGTAGCGGCAACACCAGCCGCCCTAAATAATAATAATAATAATAATAGACAAGGACGCAACACCCAGACTAGTTTTGGTTGAGGACGGACCAGGACGTTTTAGTCATCTCTTCATTGTTTATATGAAAATATTTGCATTTCAGTGCTACATCTTTCAAGACTTCCCTTAAAAAAAAAATTAGAAAAGTTGATAGCTTTGGAATTAGGGTGGTTTTATGGGAGGAAATTCAAATGAGGAAAAAATGAGATGGATTGAGTGAGAGGTGGGAGGGAGAACTGGGAAGAAAGGGAACACTTGAAGAACTTTCGCGAGTTAGAATGTATCGGAGAAGACCTTGAATGGAGAAGCAGAAAATAATATATACCTAGTGTCATGGCTCAGGGCCTCCATACCTCTCATATTTCTCCATGGCTGTGGTATTAGTTCACGGCTTCCAACCACACTTGACGGTTGATATAAAATAATTTATAATGGTTGAATAAGTAAAACTGGTCACCTAGCAAGAACGTGTTTAAGTCCGTCCTAAAAATTTTCTCTTATACGTTTATAGATATATTTTTTTATGTTAATGTAAAAATTTAATAATTTTGTACCAAAAGAACCTTAGAAAATTTACCTAACCTTATAACACGCACAATTTAATTTAGCCTAATCCAACTTAATATATTTTAGATAAGTTTACAATAATTTAATAACAAACACAATTAAATATATTTTTTTCATTAGGTTCAGAATGATTTTTGCGAAATTATTGCATACACAAATTTTAGCTTGCCTTATTTCTCAAGTTTTACTTATTCGGCACAACATTATATATATATATATATATTATATATATATATATATATATATATAAAATATATATATATATATATAATATGCAATAAGATCACAGTAAACAGGTGATTTCAGAATATGCAAAACAACCACTCTGAAAGAATAGAGAAATTCCAAGCGCTTTCGTGACTACTCACATTATAATGTGAGTAGTCACGAAAGCGCTTGGAATTTCTCTATTCTTTCAGAGTGGTTGTTTTGCATATATATATAAATATAATATTATATATATAATATAATATATATATATATATATATATATATATATATATAATTTTTTTTTTATCACACTGGCCGATTCCCACCAAGGCAGGGTGGCCCGATATGAAAAACTTTCACCATCATTCACTCCATCACTGTCTTGCCAGAAGAGTGCTTTACACTACAGGTTTTAAACTGCAGCATTAACATTATATATATATATATATATATATATTATATATATATATATATAATATATATATATATATATTATATATATATATATATATATATATATATATTAATAAATATATCGAAGGTATGAAGTTCGTCTTGATTGCTGCGCTGCCACTTTCCTCCTCCGTCGTTATTGTCTCTCGTCTTTGTGAGGCCGTGATGACGACCAGTTGTCAGTTTGGAAGAGGGACTAGAGTAAAAGGAAGAGTCACTAAGTGTGGAGTAAGACTGTGGAGAGTGCTAGAGAGGGGGAAGGGGAAGTTGCCATAGTGATACACGCACATTATGTTTGACTAAGTGGGAAGAGGGAAAGGAAAATGACAGTGTGAAACAAAAAAAAGTTTGGGGGTTTGAGAGGGGCCGGATATAGAAACTCAAACATCGAGGTAAAATTGAAACCATTATACAGTACATTCGACAGACAGCAAAAAGCCATCATCGAAATGGAGGTGTAACACTAAATAAAAATCTCCTGTGCAAAATCCTCGGCGGAAACCCTCTCTTAATCCTTTACTTAAATCTGATGAAAAATTTTCTAAGAAAAAAAAAAAAAAACGAGTGAAATACTGAGGAGACATTACTAAGACACGCTATTCAGTGACCCAATAAACACTAGTGACTGACAACCAACACAGCTTTTTCATGACAGCGACACCAAATTCTGCCAACATTTCGGATATAACCCTGAGCTCAAATCAGACATTAACGGCATTCACAGCATACCTATGTATTGTCCCATGCAGCCAGTCGTGGAGAGAGGAGAGGCACCCCACTTCAGGGGAGCTACAGTAATGGAGGAGTGAGACAAGCTGTGACACAGTGTGGTAAGAAAGATGATGCGAAGTCTACATGCTATTAAGGTTAGCGAAAAGTTACTAACGTTGAAGAGAACGATGTG
This sequence comes from Cherax quadricarinatus, assembly GCF_026875155.1. Taxonomy (NCBI): domain Eukaryota; kingdom Metazoa; phylum Arthropoda; class Malacostraca; order Decapoda; family Parastacidae; genus Cherax; species Cherax quadricarinatus. The sequence goes on along the minus strand of NC_069440.1, from coordinate 5,124,979 downwards.
TCCTTTACATGAGCGAGTTTAAATACCACTTACTACACTACTAGTAACATCAAACACGACCCACACTATCATGAACCACAACCACGACTCTCACTACCATGAACCACAACCACGACTCTCACTACCATGAACCACGATCACGACTCTCACTACCATGAACCACGATCACGACTCACACTACCATGAACCACAAACACGACTCACACTACCATGAACCACGATCACGACTCTCACTACCATGAACCACGATCACGACTCACACTACCATGAACCACAAACACGACTCTCACTACCATGAACCACGATCACGACTCTCACTACCATGAACCACGATCACGACTCACTACCATGAACCACGATCACGACTCTACCATAAACCACGATCACGACTCACACTACCATGAACCACGATCACGACTCTCACTACCATAAACCACAATCACGACTCTCTACCATAAACCACTTGATTTAGGGAATTGGATCTGTGCTCCAGTTCCCCGAATTAAGCCTGAATGCCTTCCACATCCCCCCCCCAGGCGCTGTATAATCCTCCGGGTTTAGCGCTTCCCCCTTGATTATAATAATAATAATAATAATACCATAAACCACGATCACGACTCACACTACCATGAACCACGATCACGACTCTCACTACCATGAACCACGATCACGACTCTCACTACCATAAACCACGATCACGACTCTCACTACCATAAACCACGATCACGACTCTCACTACCATAAACCACGATCACGACTCTCACTACCATAAACCACGATCACGACTCTCACTACCATAAACCACGATCACGACTCTCACTACCATAAACCACGATCACGACTCTCACTACCATAAACCACGATCACGACTCTCACTACCATAAACCACGATCACGACTCTCACTACCATAAACCACGATCACGACTCTCACTACCATAAACCACGATCACGACTCTCACTACCATAAACCACGATCACGACTCTCACTACCATAAACCACGATCACGACTCTCACTACCATAAACCACGATCACGACTCTCACTACCATAAACCACGATCACGACTCTCACTACCATAAACCACGATCACGACTCACACTACCATAAACCACGATCATGACTCACACTACCATAAACCACGATCACGACTCTCACTACCATAAACCACGATCACGACTCCACTACCATAAACCACGATCACGACTCTCACTACCATAAACCACGATCACGACTCTCACTACCATAAACCACGATCAGACTCCACTACCATAACCACGATCACGACTCTCACTACCATAAACCACGATCACGACTCACACTACCATAAACCACGATCATGACCTCACTACCATAAACCACGATCATGACTCCACTACCATAAACCACGATCAGACTCACACTACCATAAACCACGATCATGACTCACACTACCATGAACCACGATCAGACTCACTACCATAAACCACGATCATGACTCACACTACCAAACCACGATCATGACTCACACTACCATAAACCACGATCATGACTCCACTACCATAACCACGATCATGACTCACACTACCATAAACCACGATCATGACTCACACTACCATGAACCACGATCATGACTCACACTACCATAAACCACGATCATGACTCACACTACCATAAACCACGATCATGACTCACACTACCATAAACCACGATCATGACTCTCACTACCATAAACCACGATCATGACTCACACTACCATAAACCACGATCATGACTCACACTACCATAAACCACGATCATGACTCACACTACCATAAACCACGATCACGACTCTCACTACCATGAACCACGATCATGACTCACACTACCATAAACCACGATCACGACTCTCACTACCATGAACCACGATCATGACTCACACTACCATAAACCACGATCATGACTCACACTACCATGAACCACGATCACGACTCTCACTACCATAAACCACGATCACGACTCACACTACCATAAACCACGATCATGACTCACACTACCATGAACCACGATCACGACTCTCACTACCATAAACCACGATCACGACTCACACTACCATGAACCACGATCACGACTCTCACTACCATAAACCACGATCACGACTCTCACTACCATAAACCACGATCACGATTCACACTACCATAAACCACGATCACGACTCTCACTACCATAAACCACGATCATGACTCACACTACCATGAACCACGATCACGACTCTCACTACCATAAACCACGATCACGACTCACACTACCATGAACCACGATCACGACTCTCACTACCATAAACCACGATCACGACTCACACTACCATAAACCACGATCACGACTCACACTACCATGAACCACAAACACCCAGAAAAAAGTGATTAGAACTATAAAACAGTGATTGACAATGAGCGCCTCACAGAATGCACAGACTAGGCAGTAATGGTGAAAAATCATCAGCTACAAGTAAAAAGGCAGACAAAAATAATTCTAAGGAAAAAATAGTATGGCAGAAATTAATTTCACTTGAGGGTGAAATTACCAAGAGACTCCTGGGTGCCTTCAAGAGAAACTTAGTTACTGCAGTCAATTCCTGATTAGCCAGGCTGTGATGCATAGTTTCGACTTCGTGTTGTTAGAGTCCCAGGTCTCATGAATCATGAGACCTGGTCTAGGACCGTGCCACGGGGGCGTTGGCCCACCCCCCTGGAGTAAAGACCAGGTAATGGGTCACAAAAGATATAAAATATCGACTGATGTATTACACATGTGCAGTGTTTTTTGAAACTTGTGATAAATATCGCCCACCTTCAACTTTTACTAATACAGTTTGACGGAGCATACATTTATGATCAGAAAATAACAAAATACCAACGATTGGTGAATTATTAATCACAAACCTTGCATATTGCTGACATAGCGACCTCCAGTGGACTTACAAGACAGTTCTACCATCTTGCCCGTCTTATTTGTACAAATCCGTAAAAAAAGAAAAGAAAGAAAGAAAAAAACAGGAAATATGTATAGTCTGTTACAGGTTGACTCTTTCAAAATCTTTAGTAAAATGTTGAAATATTCTTAAATCACGAAGGTACCGGTGAAGGAGTTACTTAAAACTGTAAATACATACAAATACGCGCGCGCGCGCGCGCACACACACACACACACACACACACACACACACACACACACACACACACACACACACACACACACACACACACACACACACACACACACACACACACACACACTTCTAAGGTGTTGAAATATGAGAGACCTGGGGGTAGCCATGTAGAACATACATATAAGGAGACTCGACTCGCGAAATCGTTATGACACGATTGCAAACAAACTATACTACTGGCGGGGATTGAACTCGTGGCGAGTGAGTAGTAAAACTCCAGCCCATGATTTGTTTTATATATATAAGGAGATTAATAACATTAGAAAAATACACAAATGCAGTATATTGCGATTCTTTATTTGTCAATAAATATTTGTCAATAAAGAATCACATAATACTGCATTTGTCTTTTTTTTCCATGGTGTCGGTATTTATACCATTTATCTCGAGAGTAACAACATTACTGTCACAGCTGAGGAAAAATATGAACATTTCAGACCAGTGGTACTATTGGTACACTTTTTACACTGTAAAATATTTTGATGCGCTCTGAAAATCCACATCTAGAACTGGTAAAATTATAGAGGTGGGAGAATGTTCAGAGAACTTTTCCTGCCTCCATCAATTCCAACACTTACAATGTCTGGCCGGCCTAAAATCCCACCAGTTGTATTTCCTGGAGTGCAGGCGAGAGAGGGAGAGATCGTGATTTATACCTGGAAAATACAATACAGTGGGGAAGATGGGAGACGTATGGTGTCACTGTGGGAGGACGGGGGTGATATGGTGTCCCTGTGGGAGGAGGACGGGAATAATATGGTGTCACTGTGGGAGGGGGACGGGAGTAACGTGAGTGATGTCACTGTGGGAGGGGGGGACGGGAGTAACGTGAGTGATGTCACTGTGGGAGGGGGACGGGAGTAACGTGAGTGGTGTCACTGTGGGAGGGGGCCGGGAGTAACGTGAGTGGTGTCACTGTGGGAGGGGGACGGGAGTAACGTGAGTGGTGTCACTGTGGGAGGGGGACGGGAGTAACGTGAGTGGTGTCACTGTGGGAGGGGGACGGGAGTAACGTGAGTGGTGTCACTGTGGGAGGGGGACGGGAGTAACGTGAGTGGTGTCACTGTGGGAGGGGGACGGGAGTAACGTGAGTGGTGTCACTGTGGGAGGGGGACGGGAGTAACGTGAGTGGTGTCACTGTGGGAGGGGGACGGGAGTAACGTGAGTGATGTCACTGTGGGAGGGGGACGGGAGTAACGTGAGTGGTGTCACTGTGGGAGGGGGACGGGAGTAACGTGAGTGATGTCACTGTGGGAGGGGGACGGGAGTAACGTGAGTGGTGTCACTGTGGGAGGGGGACGGGAGTAACGTGAGTGGTGTCACTGTGGGAGGGGGACGGGAGTAACGTGAGTGGTGTCACTGTGGGAGGGGGACGGGAGTAACGTGAGTGATGTCACTGTGGGAGGGGGACGGGAGTAACGTGAGTGGTGTCACTGTGGGAGGGGGACGGGAGTAACGTGAGTGGTGTCACTGTGGGAGGGGGACGGGAGTAACGTGAGTGGTGTCACTGTGGGAGGGGGACGGGAGTAACGTGAGTGGTGTCACTGTGGGAGGGGGACGGGAGTAACGTGAGTGGTGTCACTGTGGGAGGGGGACGGGAGTAACGTGAGTGATGTCACTGTGGGAGGGGGACGGGAGTAACGTGAGTGGTGTCACTGTGGGAGGGGGACGGGAGTAACGTGAGTGATGTCACTGTGGAGGGGACGGGAGTTAAGTGAGTTTTGGTGTCAGTGGGAGGGGGCGGAGTAACGTGAGTGGTGTCACTTTGGAGGGGACGGAAGTATAGTCGTGAGATGTCACTGTGGGAGGGGGACGCGTCAGTAACGTTGAGTGTGTCACTGTTGGGATGGGGACTGGGAGTAAACGTGAGTGATGTCACTGTGGAGGGGGACGGGAGTAAGTGTGTGGTGTCACTGTGGGAGGGGGCGGCAGTAACGTGAGTGTGTCACTGAGGACCACTTATTTTTTTTTTTACAGCTCAGCTGACCACGATGGATTCGAATCCTTTTAGGCGAATTTGTCTGCCTTCCTCCATATTCTTCTCTCCGGCTTTCCTCCATCCTCTTTCCTTCTCCCACCCCCATCCTCATTGTAAAGTCTAAGGACACCCGTGCAACTATGTGACATTTTATTGTGGCAACGTTTCGCTCTCCAGGAGCTTTGTCAAGCCATTACGGCTCTGCCAACATTATCACATCCTCGACTTGTCTCTTCTCCATACTCTTCCTCCCTCCCACCATCCTTTCCTTTCATCTTCCTCCCTTTCCTCCTCCTATCCTCCCCCTCCCTTCCATTCTGCCACCACTCTTCTCTTCTGCGTCCTCTCCTCTCACTTTTGTCCTCCATTCTCTCTCTCTCTCTCTCTCTCTCTCTCTCTCTCTCTCTCTCTCTCTCTCTCTCTCTCTCTCTCTCTTACTTTCGTCTTCTTGCACATGTATATCACGGAGGTTCAATTACTCGCGGGAATAATGGTGGTCCTGGGATCGCTACCACATAGTTGATTTCTTGTTTCTTTTTTTGATAAGAAAGAAAGAGTGCTGCAGAGGGCCTACTGGCCCATGCTAGGCAGGTCCAAGTCGCCTACTGGCTCAAGGCAATCAGATTCAAGTCACATAGGAAAGAAGGAGCACTGAAGCAGGCCTGCTGGCCCATACTAGGCACGTCTAAGTCAACTGCTGGCCCAAGCCAGTCAGGTCCAAGTCACACCCACTTGTGTATCTGTCCAACCGATTCTTAAAACTACACAACGTCTTAGCTTCTATAACGGTACTCGGAAGTTTGTCCCACTCATCCACAACTCTATTACCAAACCAGTGCTTTTGAGGTCTACCCGTCTGTGATTCCGCTAATCATCGCACTGGCTCCGCGGTCTCAGGGCAGTCCTGGTCACTCAGGCTGTTGCTGCTTGCGGAATTTAGTTTGTCATACACACAACAGCTCGGCTGGTTAACAACAGTTCTCAGAAACCTGTGACTGGTTTCTAGTATATTTTTTTTATCCGGCAGCCCAAGTTGAAGCCAGGCTGTTGACTGCCTGGTCACTCAAGCTGTTGGTGCTAGCGGCCTGCATGCCTACATAGTATCAGAGTCTGGCTAATATGGCACTTATAAAAGGGTAGTAATCCACTTTGCTTCTGAAATTTCCCCCCTTATTCCCTCAAAATTTCCTATATTTTCTGGTAGAAAGTTAGTCTTGCGTCACGGATGAAGACAATGAAGATTTTGTTTGAATTATTAACTCAGAGGGTTAATAACCCTGGATAACCCAGTAAAGCCAGTCTTTAGACTCGGGCTTGATTCCATTAGGCTCCTTTAATCATCTGGCCCAGGATGCTACCCACACCAGTCAGCTAATACGCAGTTACCTGCGGCTATGTGAGCAGCGACAAGATGAAGAATTAGACACATGTGCAACATCAGATGTTGCACAGGAGCAGCGGTTGCAAGGAAACATGACCAACGTTTCCCCTTGTCGTAAGATTGACTCCCGGTCCCTCAGTGTGTGAACTGAAGTTTCCACAGATTGAGCCACGAGCGTGTTGTGTAAGTCACTTACCTGCTGAACCTTCCTCTGGAAGACACTTAAAAGCTTTCTTGTGAATTTCTCTTATATTTTAAAGTAAAAGTCTACATAAATGGTAGACAGTACCGACAAGATGATGAATTAGACACAAGTGAAACATCTGGGTATCTTTATTTGTAGACTTTTCGCCAACCAGGACACAATTTTCAGCTCTGTGGAGCTGAACTCTTCTCCAGGCTGAGGGACTGATCACCTCAAACACTTTTTCTCCAAGGTTGATGGACTGATTATATCATCATTTCTTTATTTCAACTAATGCTTCCTCTTTATTTGACTGAAGAAGCCTACTGCGCAGTCGAAACGTTTCAACAATAAAGATACCCAACTGCTGCACATGTATCTTAATCCTCGACTTACCAGTATTTTATACTATTTTCAATTTGACCAGATTGTTTCTTCACACTTGTATACTGTGTGGACTTAACCAAACCATACTACGAGTGGGGCTTGAACTCGCGGTTAAAGTGTCGTAAAACTCCAGACCGACGCGTCGATCTGGAGTTTTGCGACTTTCTAACTGCAAGTTCAAGCCCCGCCCGTGGTATGGTTTGCCATCGTGTCATTACGATTTCGTGAGTCATATGGACTTAAGGTTGTGTTAACGAATTTCACACGGTGACTAACTTGTGCTGCGACGTAAGAGTTGGACACTCCTCTGTCTTAATACTTTTACTCTCGTTGGGTTTTATAAGACGAAACTTGGCGCTCGTTTTGAGCTGGGTACAGTTCAGTTTGTTAATTTTATTGAGTGAATCGTGTTCCCGTGTACTAAATTGTATATATGTTGATAGAATTATCGACAATATGTAAAGTAAATGGAAACAAGTGCAACTAATGTGATATTTTATTGTGGCAACGTTTCGCTCTCCAGGAGCTTTGTCAAGCCGGCCTGACAAAGCTCCTGGAGAGCGAAACGTTGCCACAATAAAATGTCACATTAGTTGCACTTGTGTCCTTTTACTTTACGTGTACTAACTTGGAATGCTTCAGGAAATGATTTTAAAACTCGCCGTGAGTTCTAACCCCACCCGTACCATGGTTAGGAATGCCTCTTCTGGCCAGCTATAAACTCTGATCACTGGTTTATCTTAATTGGAGGTATTTTTATATTGATCTTGGACTATGTGGGCGACAGTTTGTCAGTTTTTAAGCAATTTTATCAAAATGGATTTTCCAAAAAAGAAAAAAAATAATAAAATATTTATATTTTTCTTATAGGATCATGGAAAACTTGAAGTAGCAAATAAATGAGAAACGAAAACTGAACAGCAAAAAACAAACCTGCAACACAGCAAAGGCGTGCATCTGTTTTACAGATGCTTTACATCCATTTTACAGATGCATGTCCTGATTTACGTGTATCTATTAGCTCTATTAGCACTGTTAAACAAGATATACCTGAAGATGGGTGTGTCAATGCCATTTAGTGGGTGTGAGGTTCAGTACTGAAGGTTCACTGCAGCTGGTGATGTCTCGCGGGGAATCCATTATGTATGTGTGTGAACTTGCGAGGTTACACTTCTTGCCAGTCTTGGTCGTAAACCTGCACGTGTGGAGGCAAGATCAAGTTACTTTTACTGCTCCCTTCTATTACTCGAATATTTTTTGGCCCAATTGAGTTATATCGTCTTGAGGAAGGTTCATCGACCCTTCCTGCTTCCGGAGTCACCTCGCACTTCTTATATTTCCAGTTTTTCTTTTAATTTTATCTATAGTATTTCATTAATTTTTCTCTCTTCCCTCTTTCTAATCAATCAATCCCCTCAAGGGAGGTTCCTTGATGCTGGTGAGGGGCTCTGGATCTAGGGAATTAGATCTGTGCTCCAGTTCCCTGAATTGAGTCTGAATACCTTCCATCCCCCCCCCCCCACATGCGCTGTATAATCCTACGGGTTTAGCGCTCTCCCATGATTATAATAATAATAATAATCTTTCTAATCAAGGGTCTTGCCTGTTGTTTAATTAGAGAATTATATTTCTTGGAAAGCTTAAGGGAAGATTTAGCTGATAGTCCATTGAGTTGAAGATCAAAAATTCTTTATCTCAGCATTGTACAATGTTACAGAAAACCCCTTAGTATGTAGAGCATACTAACAACCTTTATCCAAGGAATGGCGTTTATTCTCCCTTGAATCGAACCTTAGAGCCTCCAAATAACCAGGCGCTTTATGACCTACAGGTTTAGCGCTTTTCCCTGGAGTCAGTTTTTGTGGGTCAACGCCCCCGCGGCCCGGTCCCAGACTAGACCTTCCAGTGGATGGCCTGATCAGTCAGACTCACCGTTAAAATAAAATGTGCCTTTATCATCATCTTGACCCACGTAGAAGATGGGAAACATTACTGGAGATCTCACAAGACCACACTCCATTAAAGCCTCCACTAGACTACTCCAGTCCGCTACTCAAGTATGTTAAGCTGAATCATGCCACTCCAACATTTGAGTCATGCTGCACCACACTGCATTATACCTCTCCACACTGCATTATACCTTTTCACACTGCATCATAACTCTCCGCATTGCTTTACACTGCAGTGAAGAGAATGCACTGCGGAAACTGCAACCAATAAATCTCACAGACATACATCAGTCCCCACCAGACATACATCAGTCCCCACCAGACATACATCAGACCCCACCAGACTTGAAGTCTACACCAGACCACGCAAAACTACACCACACCTCACAAGACTACACCACACCTCACAAGACTACACCACACCTCACAAGACTACACACCTCACAAGACTACACACACACCTCACAAGACTACACCACACCTCACAAGACTACACCACACCTCACAAGACTAACCACACACCTCACAAGAACTACACCACACCTCACAAGACTACACCACACCTCACAAGACTACACCACACCTCACAAGACCACACCACACCTCACAAGACTACACCACACCTCACAAGACCACACCACACCTCACAAGACTACACCACACCTCACAAGACTACACCACACCTCACAAGACACACCACACCTCATAAGACTACACACCACACCTCGCAAGACTATACCACACCTCACAAGACTACACCACACCTCGCAAGACTACACCACACCTCACAAGACTACACACACCTCACAAGACTACACCACACCTCGCAAGACTACATACACCCACACCTCACAAGACTACATACACCACACCTCACAAGACTACATACACCACACCTCACAAGACTACACCACACAAGACTACATACACCACACCTCACAAGACTACAAACACCACACTTCACAAGACTACAAACACCACACCTCACAAGACTACAAACACTACACCTCACAAGACTACAAACACCACACCTCACAAGACTACATACACCACACCTCACAAGACTACAAACACCACACCTCACAAGACTACATACACCACACCTCACAAGACTACATACACCACACCTCACAAGACTACATACACCACACCTCACAAGACTACATACACCACACCTCACAAGACTACATACACCACACCTCACAAGACTACAAACACCACACCTCACAAGACTACATACACCACACCTCACAAGACTACATACACCACACCTCACAAGACTACATACACCACACCTCACAAGACTACAAACACCACACCTCACAGACTACAATACACCACACCTCACAAGACTACAACACCACACCTCACAAGACTACAAACACCACACCTCACAAGACTACAAACACCACACCTCACAAGACTACATACACCACACCTCAAGACACAACAACTCACAGACTACAAACACCACACCTCACAAGACTACAAACACCACACCATCACAAGATCTACAACACCACACCTCACAAGACTACATACACACACCTCACAAGACTACAACACCACACCTCACAAGACTACAAACACCACACCTCACAAGACTACAAACACCACACCTCACAAGACTACATACACCACACCTCACAAGACTACAAACACCACACCTCACAAGACTACATACACCACACCTCACAAGACTACATACACCACACCTCCGCCAGCGCATCAGTAACACTTGTGACCACTTTAATTCCACCAATTCGATGACCCTTGGAGCGTATCTTGTTTCCAGTGTGTCAAGTTCTCTGATGTATTTTGTGTGTGTGTGTGTGTGTGTGTGTGTGTGTGTGTGTGTGTACTCACCTATTTATGGTTGCAGGGGTCGATTCATAGCTCCTGGCCCCGCCTCTTCACTGATTGCTACTAGGTCCTCTCTCTCCCTGCTCCATGAGCTTTATCAAACCTCGTCTTAAAACTATGTATGGTTCCAGCCTCCACTACATCACTTTCTAGGCTATTCCACTGCCTGACAACTCTATGACTGAAGAAATACTTCCTAACATCCCTTTGATTTATAGGAGTCTCTAGCTTACAATTATGACCCCTTGTTTTTGTGTCCCATCTCTGGAACATCCTGCCTTTGTCCACCTTGTCAATTCCTTGCAGTATTTTATATGTCGTTATCATGTCTCTCCTGACCCTCCTGTCCTCCAGTGTCGTCAGGCCGATTTCCCTTAACCTTTCTTTGTAGACAGCCTGTACTGTCTGCACAGACAGCCTATGCTGTCTGCCAGCTTTGTCCATATTTCGCGCCACTAAAGTGCTGTCCTCTGGGCCTGCCCAAGTCTGTGGGATGCTGGGCCCACACTCGCTCTCACAGCGGCCTGGCAGCAAGACAGCAGGCCTACTAGCTTTCTCCCTCTCGTGGGCATGGCCCTGCCCGGGCCATGGGCACAACACACAAGCCTGTGTACCCACCACGACTTTTCAATAAAGTAAGAAGCCTCCGAAGACGTTTATAATTCACACCCCGCTTGCAGAAATACCAAGTAATCGCGTTATATCTTTGTAGGACAATCCTCTTAGATCTGGAACTAGTCTTGATGCAAACCTTTGCACTTTCTCTAATCTCTTGACGTGCTTGACCAGGTGTGGGTTCCAAACTGGTGCCGCATACTCCAATATGGGCCTGACGTATATGGTGTACAGAGTCTTGAACGATTCCTTACTGAGGTATCGGAACGCTATTCTTAGGTTTGTCAGGCGCCCGTATGCTACAGCAGTTATCTGATTGATGTGCGCCGAAGATGTGCTCGGTATTATACTCACCCCAAGATCTATTTTTTCATGAGTGAGGTTTGCAGTCTTTGGCCACCTAGACTATACTCTGTCTGCGGTCTTCTTTGCCCTTCCCCGATCTTCATGACTGCATTTGGCGGGGTTAAATTCAAGAAGCCAGTTGCTGGACCAGGCTTGTAGCCTGCCCAAGTCTCTTTGTAGTCCTGCCTGATCCTCGACCGATTTAATTCTCCTCGTTAACTTCATATCATCTGCAAACAAGGACACTTCTGAGTCTATCCCATCCTTATGTCATTCTCATATACGAAAAACAGCACAGGTCCTAGGACTGACCCCTGTGGAACCCCGCTTGTCACAGGCGCCCACTCTGACACCTCGTTGTTGCCTCCCTGTCAGATATTCTCTGATCCATTGCAGTGCCTTTCCTGTTATGCGTGCCTCTGTGTTGTGTGTGTGTGTGTGTGAGAGAGAGAGAGCTGGTATTACAGCATTTTATTATGCTTATGTACATCACTAAACCCGTGTGTGCTATTCTACGCTCAGTCCTCCGTTCAATAATGCGCGAAGTGGCTTATATACTGTAGACAGGTGAGGTGAAGCAGTCGTAGGCGATATCACCTCACCTCACCTGCCTACAGTATATAACCCACTTGTTCGCACATATGCTGTATTTTTTTCAAGATTGATGGACTGATTACATCGACTCAAGGCTGAGGGACTGATTACCCCAAATTCCTGATCTTCACCATTTTTCCTTGTATAGGACTGATGAAGCCACTGTGTGGCGAAACGTTTCCTCATTAAAGATAGGCAAGTGTTGCACATGTGTCTAATTCATCAACTACATACGCTACTCTCACTACTCTCACAGCTAGATTTTGCAGAGAGAGAGAGAGAGAGAGAGAGAGAGGGAGGGAGGGAGGGAGGGAGGGAGAGGGAGGGAGGGAGGGAGAGGGAGGGAGGGGGAGAGGGAGGGAGGGAGAGGGAGGGAGGGAGAGAGGAGGGAGGGAGTGGGAGGGAGGGAGAGAGAGGGAGGGAGGGAGAGAGAGGGGAGGGAGGGAGAGAGAGGGAGGGAGAGAGAGGGAGGGAGAGGGAGGGAGAGAGAGGGAGGGAGAGAGGAGGGAGGAGAGGAGAGGGAGAGAGAGGGAGGGAGAGAGAGGGAGGGAGAGAGAGGGAGGGAGAGAGAGGGAGGGAGAGAGAGAGAGAGAGGGGGGGGGGGAGGGAGAGGGGGGGGAGGTAGGTAGGTAGGTAGGTCTAATGAACCTGGTATGTAAATTCTGGAGATGGTGTTGTGCGTCATCAATCATTCCTGCATCATTCTTCATACGCACAAAACTCAGTCATTCTGCAGAGGTCTGCCCCCACCATTCTTCATGACTTTCATCATTCCTAGCAGGCTCAATACTGTTTCATTATTCTTCACACGTCAAGAACACTGTTGATGCTTCACCCTTACTGGTCCTTCAGTGCAAGGACTGGTTGAGGCTCGAACCTCCGTCCAGTGCTGAGGCTCCTGTCATGTATCCCAATGAAAATAAACCACTTTGACCTTTTTTGTGGTTTGTCCTAGGTAATTTGTGTACGAATGGTATATAATACCGACAAGATGAGATTAAGACACATGTGTCTTAATCTCATCTTGTCGGTATTATATACCATTCGTACACAACTTGTCAGACACTGCAACATCATGGAATCTTAATTCTGAGGACATGTACATAACCTTCACGACTACGACAACTACTACTACAACTAACCCATCTCTTTGGGAAGGACCTACTTCCACTGGGGAATCCCGCCTACCAGTGAATATGCCCTCGTCTGCTACACCTGACGTTACTATATAAGCGCCAGGATCCTTTCTTCTGCTTCAGAATCTCCACGACTATGGTGCTCTTCGCACCTACTCCTAGGTTGAGGGACTGATTACCTCATCTTCTGTACATAGTTCTACTGTCTTCCAGTTATGTCCTAGAATTTGTATTGATAAAGCCACTGGATGGCGAAACGTCTACAATAAAGATACCCAGATGTTGCACATGGGTAATTTACACACATGTACCTATGTATGATTTGTGTAACTGTATATGTAAAGTAAAAGGACACAAGTGCAACTAATGTGACATTTTATTGTGGATTTATCAAGCCGTTACGGCTTGATAAATCTCCTGGAGAGCGAAACGTTGCCACAATAAAATGTCACATTAGTTGCACTTGTGTCCTTTTACTTTACATATTGTCGGTAATTCTACCAACATTATTACAACTGTGTACGAAAGGTATATAATACCGACAAGATGAGAGTAAGACACATGTGCAACATCTGGGTATCTTTATTGTAGACGTTTCGCCATCCAGTGGCTTTATCAATACAAATTCCAGGACATAACTTGAAGACAGTAGAACTATGTACAGAAGATGAGGTAATCAGTCCCTCAAACTAGGAGTAGGTGCGAACAGCACCATAGTCGTGGAGAATCTCCACGACTATGGTGCTGTTCGCACCTACTCCTAGTTGAGGGACTGATTACCTCATCTTCTGTACATAGTTCTACTGTCTTCAAGTTATGTCCTGGAATTTGTATTGATAAAGCCACTGGATGGCGAAACGTCTACAATAAAGATACCCAGATGTTGCACATGTGTCTTACTCTCATTATTACAACTGTATATGTGTACCTGTACCTAAATAAACTTAACACAAGACGGAGGAGCACTGCAGTATATCTACTGGCCTATGTCTCGCAGGCTCTCAGATGCAACCCATATCATTCGTGTCTTTGTCCAGCCTTGTTTTAAAGTTGATTAAGACACACTTGCAGTATTTGGGTATCTTTAGTGATGGAACGTTTCGCCTACACAGTAGGCTTTTTCAGTCAGATACAAAAAAAGCAGTAGAAATGAAATAGAGATGACGTAATCAGTCCACCAGCCTTGGAGAAAAAGTATTTGAGGTGGCCAGTCCCTCAGCCTGGAGAAGAATTGAGCTGAACTCTTCTCCAGGGACTGACAACCTCAGATACCTTTTCTCCAAGGTTGATGGACTGATTACATCTTTATTTCATCTATATTCTTCTCCTTTTATATTTGACTAATGAAACCTACTGTGTAAGTGCAACATTGCATTAATAAAGAGACCCACCTGCTGCACATGTCTTAATCTTCGACTTGTCGGTATTTTGTACCATCTTCAACAATAGTTCCAAAGTGTTACTGTTTTATCGTATTTCATGGGGCATTAAACCCGCATGGATCTCAGCGCAAGCAGTGGTGCACACTCGATCCTCCTCCTGGTAATGGCTGGCTAAGTCTCCGGTTAGTCAGGCTAACATAATTAGTTCAGAGGCTGCTAAATTGAATTCTAAAGTTCGAGTTTCCGTCCTAAGATATGTGGACCAGAGGGCCGCTAACAGCAACAGCCTGGTGGAGCAGGCAAGCACCAGAGAAGATTGACACAGAGACGAGCTGCGAGAGTAAGACAAACTCTCGAAACCATTCATAGGTATATGACGTTAGAGAATCATAACACTAAGCCATGTCGCTAATCCTGTCATATGCCACTTAGAGTAAATCAGACATTTTAATAATAAGGAGAAAAAAACTAATTCTAAGGCAAAAGTCTCTAGCTCTAAGCCAGAAAGTTACTAACTTACAGCCGAAAGTCGCTAACTTTCAGCCGAGACGTGCTAACTTTTAAACTGAAAGCCGCTAACTACGCAAAAGTTCGCTAACTCCTGGGCAAACGATATCCTCGTTGTCCATCCGGAGTGTGGTACACTTACCTACCCTCTGTATGAAACACAGCCTCTCATACTTGACCCCAGAATACACTTAGCTCTGCTGGGGAGCGATTGAGATACCTGAAACAGTTGGGTGTCTTTATTAACTAGACTTTCCGTCTGCTCAGCAGGCAGCTTCAGTCGATAGACAGACAGACAGCATAAATCGTGATGTGTAAGAGGTGATTAGTCCTTCAGCTTGGAGAAGTAAGCTTCAAGTGGACAATCTCAGTTTGGAGAAGTAAGCTTAAGGTGGACAGTTTCTCAGCTTGGATAAGTAAGCTTAAGGTGGACAGTTTCTCAGCTTGGAGAAGTAAGCTTAAGGCGGACAGTTTCTCAGCTTGGAGAAGTAAACCATACCCCCGGCCGGGGGTATGGTTTATTTGCAATCGTGTCATTACGATTTCTTAAGTCTTGGAGAAGTAAGCTTAAGGCGGACAGTTTCTCAGCTTGGAGAAGTAAGCTTAAGGCAGACAGTCCCTCAGCTGGTTAAGTAAGCTTAAGGTGGACAGTCCCTCAGTTTGGAGAAGTAAGCTTATGGTGGACAGTCTCTCAGCCTTAGTGCGCTCAGCTCCACATCTTTCCTGAGTGTACCTTTATAGGTAGGTTAAGTAAGGTTTGGCGAGAAACAGTACTAGTGTTTCCTGGTGTGGGTCTTAGCCATGTAATAACCCACAGCTGGAGCTTTCGATCATCTGACCGAGGGCTTCCGCTGGCTTACCCGTCCACCCCTTTAAAAATTAGAGTTATATCTGTATGTACCTTCATAGTTCCTGTTCCTGGTCTGAGACCAGGCCGCAGAGGCTATCAACAGATATTAACAGATTCTTGGTGGTTTTACTAGCTCAACAAGGTATATACACCCTCGCTATGCAGCTGTCATATAGCCCAGGATAGCTTCTCACTGCAGTTTCAGCAAAGTTTGTTTCATATATATTATATAACAAAATTATGCCACTCAACATTACATTAATATATGAAACCCATGATCAGAAATGTAACACAAGTTTCCTGAAGTCAGGAGCTGAAAGAACCACAAATTTTTAAGCAAGTTTGCTAACTTGTTTCAACGCGTTAATATTTAATTATTAACACGAAAAAGTGTGTAGTTTTTTATGTAAAGATAACACTGGTGTGTAGTTATTGATGGAAAGATAACACTGGTGTGTAGTTATTGATGGAAAGATAACACTGGTGTGTAGTTATTGATGGAAGATAACACTGGTGTGTAGTTATTGATGGAAAGATAACACTGGTGTGTAGTTATTGATGGAAAGATAACATGGTGTGTAGTTATTGATGGAAAGATAACACTGGTGTGTAGTTATTGATGGAAAGATAACACTGGTGTGTAGTTATTGATGGAAAGATAACACTGGTGTGTAGTTATTGAAGGAAAGATAACAATGGTGTGTAGTTATTAATGGAAAGATAGCACTGGTGTGTAGTTATTAATGGAAAGATAACACTGGTGTGTAGTTATTAATGGAAAGATAACACTGGTGTGTAGTTATTAATGGAAAGATAACACTGGTGTGTAGTTATTGATGGAAAGATAACACTGGTGTGTAGTTATTGATGGAGAGATAACACTGGTGTGTAGTTATTAACGGAAAGATAACACTGGTGTGTAGTTATTGATGGAAAGATAACACTGGTGTGTAGTTATTGATGGAAAGATAACACTGGTGTGTAGTTATTGATGGAAAGATAACACTGGTGTGTAGTTATTGATGGAAAGATAACACTGGTGTGTAGTTATTGATGGAAAGATAACACTGGTGTGTAGTTATTGATGGAAAGATAACACTGGTGTAGTTATTGATGGAAAGATAACACTGGTGTGTAGTTATTGATGGAAAGAACACTGGTGTGTAGTTATTGATGGAAAGATAACACTGGTGTGTAGTTATTGATGGAAAGATAACACTGGAGTGTAGTTATTGATGGAAAGATAACACTGGTGTGTAGTTATTGAAGGAAAGATAACAATGGTGTGTAGTTATTAATGGAAAGATAGCACTGGTGTGTAGTTATTAATGGAAAGATAACACTGGTGTGTAGTTATTAATGGAAAGATAACACTGGTGTGTAGTTATTAATGGAAAGATAACACTGGTGTGTAGTTATTGATGGAAAGATAACACTGGTGTGTAGTTATTGATGGAGAGATAACACTGGTGTGTAGTTATTAACGGAAAGATAACACTGGTGTGTAGTTATTGATGGAAAGATAACACTGGTGTGTAGTTATTGATGGAAAGATAACACTGGTGTGTAGTTATTGATGGAAAGATAACACTGGTGTGTAGTTATTGATGAAAGATAACACTGGTGTGTAGTTATTGATGGAAAGATAACACTGGTGTGTAGTTATTGATGGAAAGATAACACTGGTGTAGTTATTGATGGAAAGATAACACTGGTGTGTAGTTATTGATGGAAAGAACACTGGTGTGTAGTTATTGATGGAAAGATAACACTGGTGTGTAGTTATTGATGGAAAGATAACACTGGTGTGTAGTTTTGATGGAAAGATAACACTGGTGTGTAGTTATTGAAGGAAAGATAACAATGGTGTGTAGTTATTAATGGAAAGATAGCACTGGTGTGTAGTTATTAATGGAAAGATAACACTGGTGTGTAGTTATTAATGGAAAGATAACACTGGTGTGTAGTTATTGATGGAAAGATAACACTGGTGTGTAGTTATTGATGGAGAGATAACACTGGTGTGTAGTTATTAACGGAAAGATAACACTGGTGTGTAGTTATTGATGGAAAGATAACACTGGTGTGTAGTTATTGATGGAGAGTTAACACTGGTGTGTAGTTATTAACGGAAAGATAACACTGGTGTGTAGTTATTAACGGAAAGATAACACTGGTGTGTAGTTATTGATGGAAAGATAATACTGGTGTGTAGTTATTAACGGAAAGATAACACTGGTGTGTAGTTATTGATGGAAAGATAACACTGGTGTGTAGTTATTAACGGAAAGATAACACTGGTGTGTAGTTATTGATGGAAAGATAATACTGGTGTGTAGTTATTGATGGAAAGGTAACACTGGTGTGTAGTTATTGATGGAAAGATAACACTGGTGTGTAGTTATTAATGGAAAGATAATACTGGTGTGTAGTTATTAACGGAAAGATAACACTGGTGTGTAGTTATTGATGGAAAGATAGCACTGGTGTGTAGTTATTAACGGAAAGATAACACTGGTGTGTAGTTATTGATGGAAAGATAACACTGGTGTGTAGTTATTGATGGAGAGATAACACTGGTGTGTAGTTATTAACGGAAAGATAACACTGGTGTGTAGTTATTAACGGAAAGATAACATTGGTGTGTAGTTATTGATGGAAAGATAATACTGGTGTGTAGTTATTAACGGAAAGATAACACTGGTGTGTAGTTATTGATGGAAAGATAACACTGGTGTGTAGTTATTAACGGAAAGATAACACTGGTGTGTAGTTATTGATGGAAAGATAATACTGGTGTGTAGTTATTGATGGAAAGGTAACACTGGTGTGTAGTTATTGATGGAAAGATAACACTGGTGTGTAGTTATTAATGGAAAGATAATACTGGTGTGTAGTTATTAACGGAAAGATAACACTGGTGTGTAGTTATTGATGGAAAGATAGCACTGGTGTGTAGTTATTAACGGAAAGATAACACTGGTGTGTAGTTATTGATGGAAAGATAACACTGGTGTGTAGTTATTGATGGAAAGATAACACTGGTGTGTAGTTATTGGTGGAAAGATAACACTGGTGTGTAGTTATTGATGGAAAGATAACACTGGTGTGTAGTTATTAATGGAAAGATAACACTGGTGTGTAGTTATTAACGGAAAGATAACACTGGTGTGTAGTTATTGATGGAAAGATAACACTGGTGTGTAGTTATTGATGGAAAGATAACACTGGGGTGTGTAGTTATTGATTGGAAAGATAACACTGGTGTGTAGTTATTGGTGGAAAGATAACACTGGTGTGTAGTTATTGGTGGAAAGATAACACTGGTGTGTAGTTATTGATGGAAAGATAACACTGGTGTGTAGTTATTGATGGAAAGATAGCACTGGTGTGTAGTTATTGATGGAAAGATAGCACTGGTGTGTAGTTATTAACGGAAAGATAACACTGGTGTGTAGTTATTGATGGAAAGATAGCACTGGTGTGTAGTTATTGATGGAAAGATAACACTGGTGTGTAGTTATTAATGGAAAGATAGCACTGGTGTGCAGTTATTGATGGAGAGATAACACTGGTGTGTAGTTATTAACGGAAAGATAACACTGGTGTGTAGTTATTGATGGAAAGATAACACTGGTGTGTAGTTATTGATGGAGAGATAACACTGGTGTGTAGTTATTAACGGAAAGATAACACTGGTGTGTAGTTATTGATGGAAAGATAACACTGGTGTGTAGTTATTGATGGAGAGATAACACTGGTGTGTAGTTATTAACGGAAAGATAACACTGGTGTGTAGTTATTGATGGAAAGATAACACTGGTGTGTAGTTATTGATGGAGAGATAACACTGGTGTGTAGTTATTAACGGAAAGATAACACTGGTGTGTAGTTATTGATGGAGAGATAACACTGGTGTGTAGTTATTAACGGAAAGATAACACTGGTGTGTAGTTATTGATGGAGAGATAACACTGGTGTGTAGTTATTAACGGAAAGATAATGCTGGTGTGTAGTTATTGATGGAGAGATAACACTGGTGTGTAGTTATTGGTGGAAAGATAACACTGGTGTGTAGTTATTGATGGAGAGATAACACTGGTGTGTAGTTATTAACGGAAAGATAACACTGGTGTGTAGTTATTGATGGATAGATAACACTGGTGTGTAGTTATTGGTGGAAAGATAACACTGGTGTGTAGTTATTGATGGAGAGATAACACTGGTGTGTAGTTATTGATGGAGAGATAACACTGGTGTGTAGTTATTGGTGGAAAGATAACACTGGTGTGTAGTTATTAATGGAAAGATAATACTGGTGTGTAGTTATTGGTGGAAAGATAACACTGGTGTGTAGTTATTGATGGAGAGATAACACTGGTGTGTAGTTATTAACGGAAAGATAACACTGGTTTGTAGTTATTGATGGAGAGATAACTGGTGTGTAGTTATTGATGGAGAGATAACACTGGTGTGTAGTTATTGATGGAGAGATAACACTGGTGTGTAGTTATTGGTGGAAAGATAACACTGGTGTGTAGTTATTAATGGAAAGATAATACTGGTGTGTAGTTATTGGTGGAAAGATAACACTGGTGTGTAGTTATTGATGGAAAGATAACACTGGTGTGTAGTTATTGATGGAAAGATAACACTGGTGTGTAAGTATTGATGGAAAGGTAACACTGGTGTGTAGTTATTGGTGGAAAGATAACACTGGTGTGTAGTTATTAATGGAAAGATAATACTGGTGTGTAGTTATTGATGGAAAGATAACACTGGTGTGTAGTTATTGATGGAAAGATAACACTGGTGTGTAGTTATTGATGGAAAGATAACACTGGTGTGTAGTTATTAATGGAAAGATAGCACTGGTGTGTAGTTATTGATGGAAAGATAACACTGGTGTGTAGTTATTGATGGAAAGATAACACTGGTGTGTAAGTATTGATGGAAAGGTAACACTGGTGTGTAGGTATACACGAAAGGATAATACTGGTGTGTAGTTATTGATAAAAAGATAACAATGGTGCATTACTGTAATGGAAAGATAACACTGGTGTATAACTGTAATGGAAAATGATAGCATTTGTGTATGATTATGCTGACCCCACACAATATTAGGTAAGGACTGAGGTACTCTCGGAGGTGGCGGAAGAGATGCTGAGGGTGGAAGATGATGGATGATAAACTCTAGAGATGCCGAGGTTCGAAGACTGGAGATAAACTGGAGAGACGCTGAGTTGATGGGAGATAAACTGGAGAGATGCTGAGAGTTGATGGGAGATAAACTGGAGAGATGCTGAGAGTGGAAGATGATGGGAGATAAAGTGAGGAGATAGGGCGTTGCGAGGTGCTTGGAAGAGTAAGAGATGCTGAGATGAAGAGTGTTGCTGGATGGAGGCTGGCACATAAAAAATACGAGCTCTGTTTGGGTGAGGAGGGAGGGAGGGAGGGAAAGGAGAGGAGGAATATAGAGGTAGAAATAAAGAACAAAAAGGCACAATACCGTAACTGGAACACTGCACATATAACCCGCACGTAGAAGCTTATGTCGACGTTTCGGTCCCACTTTGGCCATTTACATTTCGGTACAAGTCGGACTGAGACGTCGTAAGTTCCTCTCTTCTATGTGCAGGTTATTTGTATAGAGGTAGATATAGATGGAAGAGGAAGAAATGAAATGGAAAGAAGAGACCAAACTCTTGGCCCTCAGGCAAGTGATAAATTTTGTGATAACAAATATCAGAATACGTGAGTATGTAAAACATTTACGATGGAAAAACCTAAACTGAGTATCTCTCGAGTCATGGGAAGACAGTTTAGAAAAAAACAGTATTGTAACTGTTCTTACAGATGTTCTATATAGTCAGAAATTAACACTAATTCTGAACTAAAACACAAAATAGCTTAGTTATCCATCATATCGTAAATAATATGAAATACGAACAAGGTTGATTAAGGCACCATAAGCACTTGGGTACCTTTTTTGATGTAATGTCTCACCTGATCAACAGGATTCATCAGTCAAAGACAGAGATAATTAAAATACTAGGAGACAGAAGTGGAGAGGTATAAAATGATCAGTCATTAAGCCTAAGGAGGTGAGTTTCATACCTTAAAAGACTGTCCGTCTTAGGCTAAGAGACTCGCCATTGTCTATGAAGCTAGGAGGACTCATTGACTCCTACTACCTCTTCACTTCTAATATGCAAAAATCGCGAACAAACGACGCAAGATGCCAAAAAACCACGGGGGGAGTTGAAAGATAGCTCCAGGCCTTTCGTGTTGCACTCAACACTTCATCAGAGTTTACAGTGTTGTAGAAATGAGTAGGAAGTCCAGGTAGATACATTCAAGTGAACGACTGTAGCTAGCTGAAGTCAATGTGGGTGTATGGATTTTTACTGTAGATAGAAGGAATCCTACTGTGGGTTATGGGAATGATTTTATTTATATACATTGTGTAGAATATATATATATATATATATATATATATATATATATATATATATATATATATATATATATATATATATATATATATATATATAATCATATCAATATCCATATCCTGGAGGGTATTTCAGGGATCAACGACCCCGCGGCCTTGTCCATGAACAGGCCTCCCGGTTGATCATGGCCTGATCAACTAGACAGTTACTGTTGGCCGCACGTAGTCCAACGTACGAACCACAGCCCGGCTGATCCGGCACTGACTTTAGGTATCTGTCCAGCTCCCTCTTGAAGACAACCAGGGGTCTCTTGGTAATTCCCCTTATGGCTGGTGGGAGGCTGTTGAACAGTTTTGGGGCCCCGGACACCTATTGTGCTTTCTCTTGGTGTACTAATGGCGCCCCTACTTTTCATTGGGCGTATGTTGCATCGCCTGTCAAATCTTTTGCTTTCGCAGAGAGTGATTTCTCTGTGCAGATCAGGGACCAGTCCCGCTAGGATTTTTCCAGATGTAGATTATGATGCATCTCTCTCGCCTGCGCTTCATTGAGTACAAGTCAAGTGCTTCTAAGCGTTCCCAGTATTTAAGGTATTTGACGGAACTTATATGTGCAGTAAAGGTTCTCTGTACATTCTCTAGAACTGTGATATCACCTGCTTTGAATGGAGATGTTAATATACAGCAGTATTCCAGCCTAGAGAGAACAAGCGATTTTAAAACGATCATCATTGGCTTGGCATCTCTTGTTTGGAATGTTCTCATTATCCGTCCTGTCATTTTCCTCGCGGATGTGATAGTGACACTGTTGTGATCATTGAAGGTGAGATCCTCAGACATTACTCTCCCAGATCCTTCACATTACTTTTCCGCTCTGTGGTGTGATTAGAGTTTGTGGTATACTCAGTTCTAGATATTATTTCCTCCAGTTTTCCATAAAGGAGTAGTTGGAATTTGTCTTTATTGAACATCATATTGTTCTCCGTTGCCCATTGGAAAACTTGGTTTACATCTTCTTGGAGATTTAGTGTCCTTAATGGATGACAGTCTCATGCAGATCCTAGTTTCGTCTGCAAAGATTGATACGGTGCTATAGTTTGTCTGACAAGAGGATGAGGAACAGGGTAGGGGCGAGTACTGTACCTTGTGGAATAGAGCTTAATTGTTTATCACTACTCTTTGTGTTCGATTGGTTAGAAAGTTGAAGATCCATCTGCCCACTTTGCCATATTATATATATATATATATATATATATATATATATATATATATATATATATAATATATATATATATATAATATATAATATATATATATATAATATATATATATATATATATATATATATATATATATATATATATATATATATATATATATAAACTCAATATGGCAACGTACCTAAGTATTTCAGTCTGTTGGTTCTATGGCACTTCTTTTAGACTGGCTTCAGTTGACTAGATAGGATTATTAAATTAGGCTTTTTATATTATAGGTAATATTATCAGGGTAGCGTGGCAATAGCGTATTGTGGTATTATCGTCAGTTAAAATATCTTCATGGGATTTGTGCCTAGCCGACCTGTGGCTATTTTTAGCCGTTGGAGCCGGGGGATGCTCGCTCCCACAACTAATATCAATATCTCCTCTTCCTCCTCCTCTTCCATTTTCTTCACCCTCTTCACATACCTTAAGTTTG
This sequence comes from Cherax quadricarinatus, assembly GCF_026875155.1. Taxonomy (NCBI): domain Eukaryota; kingdom Metazoa; phylum Arthropoda; class Malacostraca; order Decapoda; family Parastacidae; genus Cherax; species Cherax quadricarinatus. The sequence goes on along the minus strand of NC_069440.1, from coordinate 5,100,471 downwards.
CGTTTCTTATTTTTGATCACATTCTTCGTTATGTTTTTTTTTTATTCATTTTGACGCTAAAGTCTTCATGGTTTTCCCAAGGTCTTTCTCTTGTTTCTCTCTTCCTCCATTTCGTTTTCTTCTTGCATCTCCTCTCCTCCCTGTTCCTTCGCCTTCTTCCTCGTGTTCCTTGCCTCCACTTTCTTTATCCTATGTCTTCGCCCCTTCCTCTCCTCTCATCCCATCCATCCATCCATCAATCCATCCATCTTAATTTAAAATGTTTCCTCTCCTCCCTTTTACGTCCTCTTTCGTCTTCTCCCTCTTTTCTCTCCCTCCGCTTTTCCCTTCTCGCCGCTTCCCTCTTCCTCATCCCTCTCCCTCGTCTCTTCTCTCCTCGCCTCTTCCCCTCGTCTCTTCCCCTCGTTTCTTCCCCTCGTTTCTTCCCCTCGTTTCTTCCCCTCGTTTCTTCCCCTCGTCTCTTCCCCTCGTCTCTTCCCCTCGCCTCTTCCCCTCGTCTCTTCCCCTCGTCTCTTCCCCTCGTCTCTTCCACTCGTCTCTTCCCCTCGTCTCTTCCCCTCGTCTCTTCCCCTCGTCTCTTCCCCTCGTCTCTTCCCCTCGCCTCTTCCCCTCGTCTCTTCCCATCGTCTCTTCCCCTTGTCTCTTTCCCTCTTCTCTCCCCCTCTTCTCTCCCCCTTGTCTCTCTCTCTCCCCCTCTCTCCTCTCCTCTTCGTTAATTTTATTCAGTTTGGCACTGCTTTTACGCACAAATTAATGTGGTTCACTCCAGATAAGCGTATCTGTAAACTAAAAAGTCATCATTCACTTTAAAGCGATGATGACACTGGTGTCGGCGATGACCTGACAAACTCCAGCACCAACTTTACCCAAGGATAGTAGGCTAGTGAGGGGAGGGAGAGAGAGGGGAGGGAGAGAGGGTACACTCACACCTTGAGTATGCTCCACTTTCTTGGTTTGCCTGCCCCCCCTCTCATCTGCGACTGCTTGACAGAGTAGAGAACAGAGCAAGACGTCTCATCTCTCGCCTGGACCCATCTTGGATAGATCTCTCATTTCAGCAGAGCCTTCAATACAGGAGGATGTGTTTCAGCAGAGGCTTCAATACAGGAGGATGTGTTTCAGCAGAGGCTTCAATACAGGAGGATGTGTTTCAGCAGAGCCTTCAACACAGGAGGGATGTGTGTGGCCTTACTGTTATGTATAAGGCCAATATTATCAAAGTACCACACTTGGATCCACTTCGAGGACAGCGTGAAACAAGCTTTTATGCCACAAGACGGGCAGAAAGCAGCAACTTCACTCTGGCTGTACCCTTCTCCAGAACATCACTCCATCTGAGATCACATATACCCAGGATGACTTGAGTATGGAACACATTCGTACAGCATAATGATGTCAACGAGATAGTTGATCAAATGAAAATGCTGGCCCACAGATGGCTCCAACTTCATCCTGTTCCCTACTTGTATGTCTCATAACAATAAAAATGCTTTCAAATGAGCTGATGTAGGTAACAGCTCTTAGCTTGTCAATAAAGTTAGGAATCCTTAACCTGTAAATAGCTTGTCAATAAAGCTAGGGATCCTTAACCTTGTCAAACCCTGTGTATAAAGAGAGAGAGAGAGAGAGAGAGAGAGAGAGAGAGAGAGAGAGAAAATTTTAGTATGGTTTATGTGGGAAGGATAGTGTTACATCACTTGTGTTGTTTCGCAGCAAGAATTAAGATAAGGTCTGTGTGTGTGTGTGTGTGTGTGTGTGTGTGTGTGTGTGTGTGTGTGTGTGTGTGTGTGTGTGTACTGTTGTGTGGAGCAGTAATCGTAGTTTACATAGTGATGAGGGAGGTAGATTTAATTCTGGGGTGTGACTACTATGTTTTGTGTTCCCACTACCACCTATGTCCTGTATCATCTACTGTCTTTGTTCTATATCATTCTCTGTTTTGACTTACTTTCTCTTGCTTTTCGATGTCGCTTCTAGCATTTGTGCTCATGTGGCAATATGTGCGTGTGTGTGTGCGCGCGCGCGTGTGTACTCACCTTATTGGGGTTGCAGAGTTGTGTGTGTGTGTGTGTGTGTGCAACATCTTGCCGGCAACATCTTGCAAATACCGAGATGAAATTATCAGAATTTCGTTTTGAAACGCTAAGAGATTTTTGATATTTTTTTTACAAAATTGTGTACATCAGCAGCGTGCTGCTTCCCTATTCTGTGAGATGGTTACATAGTGAGAACCAAGTCTGTTTTGATGTTATACGTGCATGTGCTGCGGCTGAAGTTGTGGATGGTGGTGGGGGATGAGGGTAGGGGGGAGGTGGTGGGAGATGAGGGTAGGGGTAGGGGGATGGTGGTGGGAGATCATGAGGGTAGGGGGATGGTGGTGGGAGATCATGAGGGTAGGGATAGGGGGATGGTGGTGGGAGATGAGGGTAGGGATTGACGGTGGAAGGTTAGGGTAGGGGTTGAGGGGGGTTAGGGTAGGGGTTGGGGGGGGGTTAAGGTAGGGGTTGAGGGGGGTTAAGGTAGGGGTTGGGGGGAGGGTAGTTGCGTCATTCCCTGGTGTTGTGCCTGAGTTTGCATATTTGAATATTTCCTTAAGCATATTTTTGTTCATATTTTATGGCTTATGTTTTCTATGATGGTTCAGCTTTCCTTCCCCCTCCCCACTTCTCCCTTTCTCTCTCTCTCTCTCTCTCTCTCTCTCTCTCTCTCTCTCTCTCTCTCCTCTCTCCTCTCTTCTCCTCTTCTCTCTCTCTCTCTCTCTTTCCTCCTTCTCTCTCTCTCTCTCTTTTTTTTACACATGGTTTGACAAGGTTAAGGATCCCTAGGTTTATTGACAAGCTATTTACAGGTTAAGGATTCCTAACTTTATTGACAAGCTAAGAGCTGTTACCTACATCAGCTCATTTGAAAGCATTTTTATTGTTATGAGACATACAAGTAGGGAACAGGATGAAGTTGGAGCCATCTGTGGGCCAGCATTTTCATTTGATCAACTGACGTTATCTCGTTGACATCATTATGCTGTACGAATGTGTTCCATACTCGAGTCATCCTGGGTATGTATGATCTCAGATGGAGTGATGTTCTGGAGAAGGGTACAGCCAGAGTGAAGTTGCTGCTTTCTGCCCGTCTTGTGGCATAAAAGCTTGTTTCGCGCTGTCCTCGAAGTGGATCCAAGTGTGGTATTTTGACAATATTGGCCTTGTACATAACAGTAAGGCCACCCACATCCCTCCTATGTTGAAGGCTCTGCTGAAATGACAGATCCATCCAGGATGGGTCCAGGCGAGAGATGAGACGTCTTGCTCTGTTCTCTACTCTGTCAAGCAGTCGCAGATGAGAGGGGGGACAGGCAAGCCAAGAAAGTGGAGCATACTCAAGGTGTGAGCGTACTTGTGCCTCGTACAGGATCTTGCAACCCCTACTGTCAAGCAGATGTGAGATACGGCGAAGTGCTGTAAGCTTCCTGGCTGCCTTGTTTGCAAGATTTACAACATGGTTCTTCATGGTTAGTTTGGAGTCAAATTTCACCCCAAGGATATCAACTTCTTCTCCAGGTGCCAACATCGTCCCATTCATCCTTACTACTGCACCAGCATTACCATCATGGTGCCTAGAGACGATCATCATTTGCGTTTTCTCAGGTGCAAATGTTACTTGCCATCTATTTCCCCAAGCTGATATAGCTCTCAGCTGGTAATTGATGTAGCTTAGAGCAGCTGGCATTTCTTCTCTTGGATAAGTGAATGTCAGTGTACAGTCGTCTGCATATGCATGTGATTCTGGGATGAGATGAAGAAGGTCGTTGAAGTAGACATTCCATAACAGTGGACCCAGCACACTTCCTTGTGGAACGCTTGCCCCAATAGGATGTCTTGCTGATTCCGTTCCATTGAGGACTACACTTAGAGATCTCTCTCTCTCTCTCTTTCTCCTCTCTCTCTCTCTTTCTCCTCTCTCTCTCTCTCTCTCTCTCTCTCTCTCTCTCTCTCTCTCTCTCTCTCTCTCTCTTTCTCCTTCTCTCTCTTTCTCCTTCTCTCTCTCTCTCTGTTTCTCTTTCCCTTTCTCTTTCTCTTTCTTCTCTTTCGCCTTTTCTTCCCTCTAACTTTTATATTTTTTCTACCCTTTTTCGCCCTTTCTCCCTTTCCCGCTCCATCCACATAAGTTTGTCTCGTTCTCTCTTCCCTCCCTCTCAGTATCTATCTCTCGGCTTCCTTTATTCCCCACTTTCTCGTTGTTTTCTTCCTTTTAACCTTTATTCCTCTACTCTCTCCTCCCATCATGCGTCTTAATCTCTCTAACTCTGGAGTATGGAAAAATGAACACAAATGCAGTATAATGCGATCTTTTATGGACAAGGTTTCGCCCACACACTGGGCTTTATGAACCCCACTGTGTGAGCAAAACGTAGCCAATAAAGGATCGTATTATGCTGCATTTGTGTTCATTTTTCCATCGTGTCGGTATTTTGTACCCTTTATCCTCAACCATTGAGTATCTTTGACTTCGTTATCATATCTCCTCTTCTTCCCCCCAGTGACACAAGATCCCATTTGTTAATTCATCAGTCTGCGTATCCAATCATTCATCATGCAGGCGTTGTGTGTTGCTCTTGTACCACCACCTCACTTGTTGAGGCCTGGAGCCAAGTCTGTTACTGAGGCATTTGTGTGCCTTCCAGCGCGTCATTGTATGCGTGCGAGGGTCATTATTTGTGTGGGTAGGTCATTGTGTGGGTAGGTCATTGTGTGGGTAGGTCATTGTGTGGGTAGGTCGTTTGTGTGGGTAGGTCATTGTTTGTGTGGGTAGGTCATTGTTTGTGTGGGTAGGTCGTTTGTGTGGATAGGTCGTTTGTGTGGGTAGGTCATTGTTTGTGTGGGTAGGTCATTGTTTATGTGGGTACGCCATTGTTTGTGTGGGTAGGTTATTGTTCGTGTATATACATACGAGTAGTATCTGTTGGGCAGTCTTACCCACTGCTGCTTTAATTAATAACCCAGCACGGTATATTTCTCTCTGTCTCCCTTCCACATCTCACGACTCTCCTCTCTGTTTTCTTCTCCATTTCGTCCTTTCTTTCTCTGTCATGCTTTCATTTAGTTCACCTTCCCCTTTTTATATTCCCCTCTGTTTTTCCTATTCCCTTCCCCTCTTCCTATCCTTTTCATCTTCATTCCTTTCTGCTTCATCTGTATTTCTTAACTTTTCAGTGTTTGTTTCCAGTTCCTTATTTTCTCCTTCGTTTCCTTGTTTCCTTCTTTTCCTCTCACCTTTTTTTCTTTTCCACCCACCTCCATTTCCTTCTCTTCCTTTCCCTTCCTACTACCATTTATCCCTCCTCATTTCGTCCTCTTCCTTTTAACTAATATCTTCTCCTGTCCTGATTTCCATAAAGTAAAACATATAAGAAAATTAAATGTCAGACGACTTAACTTGTAGAAAGCACAACAAAACACATTGTCAAAACCAAGAGATACGCTGCATCTGGAGAATTTTCCAAACAGAGCTGCCATGCTAATTATACAGGGCGTTTCACTCGTAGGAGGCCCCGAGCTGATACTCCCATAGTTGCAACAGTTTTGTTTGTATATTATATCTGTATTAAACTAGTAGTACGAGGTTCGCCGGTAATGTCCCTGCCAGGGTTTTCTTTATTTGGTGACCCGGCCTTGGCTCCCCATCAACGAAGTGTCTTGACTAATAATGCCTTCCATGGGAAAAGGTGTTTGTACCTATTCATCTTCTGGGACTAGTAGCCACTAGTCCTAGCCCAATTCTCCTCCCTCGCGGGGCTCGTAGGGAGAAGCGAGGCCCTTGGACCCCTGCCACTAATCCCGCCCCACGGGGCTCGAAGGTTGTGGCAGCTACGTAGCCGCAGGCGGTGTCATGAAGTGCAAAGGCTGCAAGCACTATAGGATCCTTTTGGAACCACATCCCAGTTTTGGGCAGCAGCCCGAGCGCTGGGAAATTTCATGGAATTCTCTTACTGTATGTCTTGACTGAGTTGTTGGCATGAAAGAATCCGACTTTGATAACTTGTAAGGAAGGTCACGGGTGCATGAATATACACACTGAGATTATAATTACAAGTGTAGTGTTGATGTAGGGACAGAGAACAAGAACTTGAGCTCACGTCAAAGTGGCTTCATTTTCCCCTCTCTAGGTAAAGGTAGCTCACACGTCCACAGGAGTCCAATGAAACCATTTTTCTACAGGATGCCATAAATATTTAAACTAAATTACTGACATTTAAGTATGTGTGTGTAAAAGGAATAATTGGCTAATGATATCTGTTCCTTTGATATAATAAAGGTATCTTGTACCTAATAACTAGAATATTTGGTACAACATTTTCTGTGACTCAAGGTGCTTACGAAGCTGAGATACCAGGAGAGAGAAAAGATCTGAAATGAAAACACTGGGGTGCCGTGTGTATGTAAATAGCTGCGGATTTTTAAGCCCTGGTTTCTATTGGTTAGGCGGATGGTGTTGAGGGCTGGATGAGTGGTTCCTTGCAGCCTGCTGTAGTGGTGAGGGCTGGATGAGTGGTTCCTTGCAGCCTGCTGTAGTGGTGAGGGCTGGATGAGTGGTTCCTTGCAGCCTGCTGTAGTGGTGAGGGCTGGATAAGTGGTTCCTTGCAGCCTGCTGTAGTGGTGAGGGCTGGATGAGTGGTTCCTTGCAGCCTGCTGTAGTGGTGAGGGCTGGATGAGTGGTTCCTTGCAGCCTGCTGTAGTGGTGAGGGCTGGATGGGTGGTTCCTTGCAGCCTGCTGTAGTGTTGAGGGCTGGATGAGTGGTTCCTTGCAGCCTGCTGTAGTGGTGAGGGCTGGATGAGTGGTTCCTTGCAGCCTGCTGTAGTGTTGAGGGCTGGATGAGTGGTTCCTTGCAGCCTGCTGTAGTGGTGAGGGCTGGATGAGTGGTTCCTTGCAGCCTGCTGTAGTGTTGAGGGCTGGATGAGTGGTTCCTTGCAGCCTGCTGTAGTGTTGAGGGCTGGATGAGTGGTATTTAAATATATATAATAATGTCAATATTAACAATGTGAATTATTTAACAAGTCATGAACAAATTAAAAGAAAAAATTGCGAAATTGCCACACTGTAATAATATATATATATATATATATATATATATTATATATATATAATATATATATATATATATATATATATATGTCGTGCCGAATAGGCAGAACTTGCCATCTTGGCTTAAATAGCAACGCTCATCTTGCCATATAGGACAAGCGAAAATTTGTGTATGCAATAATTTCGCCAAAATCATTCTGAACCTAACGAAAAAAATATATTTCACTGTGTTTGTTTAGTATTAAATTATTATAAACAAATCTAAAATATATTTAGTTGGATTAGGCTAAAATAAATTGTTCTTGTTATAATAAGGTTAGGTAAGTTTTTGTAAGATTCTTTTGGAGTAAAATTAAAAATTTTTACATTAACATTAATGAAAAAAATATATCTTTAATCATGTAAGAGAAAATTTTAGAAAGGACTTAATTTTAAATGAGTTCTTGCTAATTGACCAGTTTTACATATTCGGCACGACATATATATATATATATAATATATATATATATATACACACACATATATACATAGTGAGGCAATTTCGCAATTTTTTCTTTTAATTTGTTCATGACTTGTTAAATAATTCACATTGTTAATATTGACATTATTATATATGATAAATATAGTGAGGTGGAGAACACACATGAAACCTCCAGTGTGTTGATATTATAACTGAGTTAAGGTAACATAAGACTCCTAATGTTGACTGTGTAAGATGGCACTCACGGGCACCCTGGCATAGAGCACCCTGGCCTCGGGCACCCTGGCCTGGAGCACCCTGGCCTCGGGCACCCTGGCCTGGAGCACCCTGGCCTCGGGCACCCTGGCCTGGAGCACCCTGGCCTCGGGCACCCTGGCCTGGAGCACCCTGGCCTCGGGCACCCTGGCCTGGAGCACCCTAGCCTCGGGCACCCTGGCCTGGAGCACCCTAGCCTCGGGCACCCTGGCCTGGAGCACCCTAGCCTCGGGCACCCTGGCCTGGAGCACCCTAGCCTCGGGCACCCTGGCCTGGAGCACCCTAGCCTCGGGCACCCTGGCCTGGAGCACCCTGGCGTCGGGCACCCTGGCCTGGAGCACCCTAGCCTCGGGCACCCTGGCCTGGAGCACCCTGGCGTCGGGCACCCTGGCCTGGAGCACCCTAGCCTCGGGCACCCTGGCCTGGAGCACCCTAGCCTCGGGCACCCTGGCCTGGAGCACCCTAGCCTCGGGCACCCTGGCCTGGAGCACCCTGGCGTCGGGCACCCTGGCCTGGAGCACCCTAGCCTCGGGCACCCTGGCCTGGAGCACCCTGGCGTCGGGCACCCTGGCCTGGAGCACCCTAGCCTCGGGCACCCTGGCCTGGAGCACCCTGGCGTCGGGCACCCTGGCCTGGAGCACCCTAGCCTCGGGCACCCTGGCCTGGAGCACCCTGGCGTCGGGCACCCTGGCCTGGAGCACCCTAGCCTCGGGCACCCTGGCCTGGAGCACCCTGGCGTCGGGCACCCTGGCCTGGAGCACCCTGGCGTCGGGCACCCTGGCCTGGAGCACCCTGGCGTCGGGCACCCTGGCCTGGAGCACCCTAGCCTTGGGCACCCTGGCCTGGAGCACCCTGGCGTCGGGCACCCTGGCCTGGAGCACCCTAGCCTTGGGCACCCTGGCCTGGAGCACCCTGGCGTCGGGCACCCTTATATCCGTTTGTGATTCAGGAATGGAGAAAATTCATTAGTGTGTGTGTGTGTGTGTGTGTGTATAAGAGGGGGGGGAAGGGAGGAATGATTTGTTCTCCTAGAGTCTCATAGTTTTTCCAGGGATATAATGCTGGAACTGATGAAGATAAATGAATTGAGGCGAAAAAAGCCGTTATGTGTCGCTTCTAGCATTATTGATTTCATTCTCCCTCCCTCCCTCGGTCTTTATACTAAAACATGAGACTAACAGATTATTTCCTTCAAGGTTGTAATTTGACGAGCTTTCAGGTATGAAATTAATTTTTTTTTAGTGAAGCTGTAGTGGAAATGACTAAGAGCTTAACTGGTCAGTGAGCAATGTGTAGTGAGCAGAGGACATCTTCTGGCTGACACACGGGAGATAGTTTCCTACGCAGATTGAGCTCAGTGACCCATATGGGTTTAGCGCTGCGCGGAAAACTCTCCAGGCTTTGACCCAGAGATCGAGAAAACAATAATCAACAGATTTCAAACCCAAATTGAGTCATAGTCCTACTCAAAGACCAATTCAATTTCGTCCACTCATATCAAAATGTCAGGATATTTGGAATTGAACTCTGAAAATTATTTTCTTTTTTGGTCATTGTATAAGAGTGAAATTTATGCCAAACGTAATATTTAAGATTGGAATGTCGCCAGAAAAAAGTTTCCTTAGAAGGAGCGAAGCTGGCAGTCCTGAACTTGGCAGCAAGTTCCATCTATCGGATTAAAAACGAACTCATAAAGTAAAAAAGAGCGTTCTTAACGAACTTCTGACGTGGGAAGTAAGATGCAAGTTATTGACGTGTTTGTTGCAACCTGTCTTCATCTGTTTTGGTTCTCTTTTCTTTCATTTTGGCTGTCCTTTCTGCCTTCATTTTGGTGGTCCCTTCTTACTTCGTTTTGATTGTTCTTTCTTCTTTCATGTTGGTTCTCCTTTCTTCTTTCATGTTTCTTTCTTCTTTCATGTTGGTTCTCCTTTCTTCTTTCATGTTTGTTCTCCTTTCTTCTTTCATGTTGGTTCTCCTTTCTTCTTTCATGTTGGTTCTCCTTTCTTCTTTCATGTTGGTTCTCCTTTCTTCTTTCATGTTGGTTCTCTGGTTCCTTCATGTAACCCAGCGAGAGTAAACACCTTCACCCTCCCACACCTCACCCTCCAACACCACCTCACCCTCCCACACCACCACACCCTCCCACACAACCACACCCTCCCACATCACCTCACCCTCCCACACCACCTCACCCTCCCACACCACCACACCCTCCCACACCACCTCATCCTCCCACACCACCACACCCTCCAACACCATCTTCTCAGTGTTTGAGGATGTGCTCATTGTTCTGCTGAGAACCTTGCCGGGTGATGGACTATGTCAGGGGACACAGCTTTTATTCCCACTATGTAACTGAGACACATGATAGTGTAGCAGTAACACTGCTGATGAGTTCAGTTTTGATCAGTAAAAATTCTACTTTCTATTTTTATTCCATCTCTTCCCTCTACTTCCCTCGAACTTGCACACGAAAATCACTCACTACGAAAGCAAAAGACTTGGCAGACGATGCAACATCCCCCCAATGAAAAGCAGGGGTGTCACTAGCACGTTAAGATACCATACAATAAGTGTCAGGGGCCCGAGACTGTTCAACTGCCTCCCAGCATACATAAGGGGGATTACCAACAGACCCCTGGCAGTCTTCAAGCTGGCACTGGACAAGCACCTAAAGTCGGTTCCTGACCAGCCGGGCTGTGGCTCGTACGTTGGTTTGCGTGCAGCCAGCAGCAACAGCCTGGTTGATTAGGCTCTGATCCACCAGGAGGCCTGGTCACAGACCGGGCCGCGGGGGCGTTGACCCCCGGAACACTCTCCAGGTAAACTCCAGGTACTCTGGCGTCAACTGTCTATTTCCATGTTGCAAACACGCAGAGATAAGTTCTACCCTACCTCTCCCTCTCTTCTTCCCCTATTCCTTCCCCTTTTCTCCAAAAAGAAAAAAAATCTATTTCTCGTTCGTCATCTCGAGGAAATGGGCGCCGTTCCTTAAAAGTCGTCTTGTTTGTAAGGAAATGTGTGATGACTGACAGGCTGCAGGATGAGGGTAGTGACTGGCAGGCTGCAGGATGAGGGTAGTGACTGGCAGGCTGCAGGATGAGGGGTAGTGACTGGCAGGCTGCAGGATGAGGGGTAGTGACTGGCAGGCTGCAGGATCAGGGAAGGTTCCTTGATGTGGTGAGGCTCCTGGATTAGGGTAGTGGGCTGGCCAGTCCCAAGATTTAGGGAATGACTGCACATCCCCAATGGGGCTGTGACTTCACTCTGGGTAGCGCTTTCTCCTTGACTGTAGGATGAGGGTAGTAATGCGACTTTTAGATAGCTTAATGACTGGGCAGGATGCAGATGAGTAAGTGACTTCAATTGTAGGATATAGAAATAGTGATGGAGGCTGCGATGAGGGTATGACTTGCAGGTAAGGCCCATGGGAAAGTAGTGACTTGCTGACTGGGATTAGGGTAATATGCTGGGAGGATAATCTAGGATGAGGTTTACTGAATAAACACTTACACTGTATGAGGGGTAGGTGACGGGCAGGCTGGGAGCGAGATGAGGGTAGGGGACTGGCAGGCTCCAGGATGAGGGTAGTGACTGGCAGGCTGCAAGATGAGGGTAGTGACTGGCAGACTGTAGAATGAGGGTTGTGACTGGCAGGCTGCAGGATGAGGGTAGTGACTGGCAGACTGTAGGATGAGGGTAGTGACTGGCAGGCTGCAGGATGAGGGTAGTGACTTGCAGACTGTAGGATGAGGGTAGTGACTGGCAGGCTGCAGGATGAGGGTAGTGACTGGCAGCTGCAGGATGAGGGTAGTGACTGGCAGGCTGCAGGATGAGGGTAGTGACTGGCAGGCTGCAGGATGAGGGTAGTGACTGGCAGGCTGCAGGATGAGGGGTAGTGACTGGCAGGATGAGGGTAGTGACTGGCAGACTGTAGGATGAGGGTAGTGATTGGCAGGATGAGGGCAGTGACTGGCAGGCTGCAGGATGAGGGTAGTGACTGGCAGGCTGCAGGATGAGGGTAGTGACTGGCAGGATGAGGGTAGTGACTGGCAGGATGAGGGTAGTGACTGGCAGGATGAGGGTAGTGACTGGCAGGATGAGGGTAGTGACTGGCAGGCAGGATGAGGGTAGTGACTGGCAGGATGAGGGTAGTGACTGGCAGGCTGCAGGATGAGGGTAGTGATTGGCAGGCTACAGGTGCTGAGGGTAGTGACTGGCAGGATGAGGGTAGTGACTGGCAGGATGAGGGTAGTGACTGGCAGGATGAGGGTAGTGACTGGCAGGCTACAGGGTGAGGGTAGTGACTGGCAGGCTGCAGGATGAGGGTAGTGACTGACAGAATGAGGGAAGGGACTGGCAGGCTGCAGTATGAGGGTAGTGACTGGCAGGCTACAGGGTGAGGGTAGTGACTGGCAGGATGAGGGTAGTGACTGGCAGGCTGCAGTATGAGGGTAGTGACTGGCAGGCTGCAGTATGAGGGTAGTGACTGGCAGGCTACAGGGTGAGGGTAGTGACTGGCAGGCTGCAGGATAAGGGTAGTGACTGGCAGGCTGCAGGATGAGGGTAGTGACTGGCAGGCTGCAGTATGAGGGTAGTGACTTTCAGGCTACAGGGTGAGGGTAGTGACTGGCAGGCTGCAGGATGAGGGTAGTGACTGGCAGGCTGCAGGATGTGGGTAGTGACTGGCAGGCTGCATGATGAGGGTAGTGACTGACAGAATGAGGGAAGGGACTGGCAGGCTGCAGGATGAGGGTAGTGACTGGCAGGCTAGGGTGAGGGTAGTGACTGGCAGGCTGCAGGATGAGGGTAGTGACTTGCAGGCTACAGGGTGAGGGTAGTGACTGGCAGGCTGCAGGATGTGGGTAGTGACTGGCAGGATGTGGGTAGTGACTGGCAGGATGAGGGTAGTGACTGGCAGAATGAGGGAAGGGGACTGGACCTTTCATATGCTATGAACTTGTGGGTGATGGCACTGCAGGATGGTGTAGTCTTAAAGGAGAGGGGTTTCTGGGAGTCAGATTGGGTAGTATGTATGTGGGAAGAATGCCTTGAGGAGTTGGCAGAATAGGATATTAATTGCAGAATTTTGGGTTATCCAGGTCGTTTTACGCAAATAAGTCTGCTGGGCCGAATTTTTGATAAAAATTCTTAATTTCCATTTATTATTAGGATGTTATTACTACAATATCAAATTTTTTGTGGCTGGCTATCTTCTAATGGCTTTTATAAATTCATTCTTGGGGCGGGTCTTAATGCTTATCTCTCCGGCACCAGGTAACTGTCTACCTCCTGCCGACATCATTCGAGCATGAACACTTCCTCTGAAAACATTTGCTTGAAATTCCTCCTTTTTGTCTGTGCTCTTCACGTTCCCCCAAAGAGAGAAGTCACAAACATTTAGGTCCGGTGACCTCGCAAGCCACTTGCAAAGGTCACCAGACCTAACTGTTTGTGACTTCTCTCTTTGGGGGTACGTGAATAGTATAGTTTACGTACCACCATTGCCTGCAACCTTGCAGGAGCTGAAAATTTCGATCACTGAAGCAGTTCGCATGATAACACCAGATATGCTGCCGAACGTCTGTACGCCCCTCTTCTTTCAATGTGCGCCCCTCTGGTTGCCGAGCAACCAGAGGGGCGCACATTGAGTGCCTTTAATGCTACCATGTACCTCAGGAAACTGAATGAAATCCTGCATCTGAAGCTACTGTGAAAGATTATTGCAATAAAGTTACGTTATACCTGTTTGAAATCAGGGAGTGTTTTTGTGGCCATATATATATATATATATATATATATATATATATATATATATATAATATATATATATATATATATATATATATATATATATATATATAATGGGGTCCACCTCTGGTGTAAATTGTGGGACCCATAGCCTCGGAGAAGTGGATAAAAAGGCTTCAAGGAGGAATATTTGGATTTCTTCCTGAAGCCGTTTAAATATTCCACTTCCCTACCACCCCATCTTTTAAACTATTTTTTTTTTTACCAATAGGAATATTTTATTACATAATATGGCACAGAAGATTTAAGAGATACATTGTTAATATAAAGGTGGCATATACGGTACATGTTGTTACATGTGTGTCACCGATTATAAGGCGAAAATCTCATCCAGCTCCTCAGAGCTGGGGCGTGTGCCCAAAATGCAGCATGCATTACCCCTTTGAACAGCCGCACTGAGCCGCTGGAACAGAAAACTAGCTGCCCTGGGATCCCTAGTTACCCTGATGAGTCTTTTTCCCAGCTCCTTAAGGAAATTAGATGCACTCTTTCCCCATGAGCCAAGGGTCTCTGAGCCTATGGGAACAAACATGTAATGATGGGCAAGTTCTCCATATTTTCTAGACTTTTGGCCTGTATAGTCCTTGTGGCTTAGCGCTTCTTTTTTGATTATAATAATAATAATAGACTTTTGGGACTCCCTGAAGCTATATATACACACACACACACACACACACAAATTCTAAGTTGTAATAATAAACATCTGAGACGCGCACGCGCGCGCGCGCGCGCACACACACACACACACACACACACACACACACCACACACACACACACACACACACACACACACACACACACACACACAATAAGTAGAATAGCAGAAGGAAAGTGAAGGAGAAGAGAAAGACAATAATCTTGGTGGCTACTGTGACAAGTGCAGTATTTCTCCCAAGATGAACGAGAACCTTATTGGCTTCCTGTGTGAATATTTCATGGTCAGGAAAATGCTATTCTGGGAAGGGAACACCTTGCAAGATGGAGTGGAGGAGGAGGTACTGATGGAAGGTGGCATGAAGGACAGACAGAGAGGGAGGAAGTCAGGGATGGAGGGAAGGAAGAATGGAGGATGGTAAGGTTTGAGGAGTAAGAGTTAAAATGAAAATGAAAAGGGAGTGAGGTAAGTCAGAAGTAGCTAGAAGAGGGGTGGAAATTTATCCCTTTCATCTTTTTTCCTCTCTCACTCCCTCTCTTTCACACTCTCCCTCATCCTCTTACCCTCTACTCACACTTTCATCTCCCTCGCCCCTCTCACCATCATTCAACTTCTCCCCATCTCCCTCACCCTCCATCTCCTTCACCCGCTCCCCATCTCCCTCACCCTCTCACTATCTCAAAATGACCCTCTTGCCTGTGAGGATTTTTTAATTCAAGGTACTGGACTTGACTCGCATTCCTAGGATCGAACCTAATTGCCTCCCATTTCCCAGGAGACATATGACCCTTAAGAATTTAGCGCTTATGTATGACCCTTAAGAATTTAGCGCTTATGTATGACCCTTAAGAATTTAGCGCTTATGTATGACCCTTAAGAATTTAGCGCTTAATTATGCCTACTACTTCAGTAGCCAGGTCGCTCCACTTCCTGACCACTCTGAAGCTGAAGAAACATTTCCTAATATCCCTGATATTCATCTGTGTTTTTATTATCAACCTGTGCCCTTATGTACTTGTTTCCAGCTTCTCGAACAGCCTATCCCTGTCCAACCTATTAATTTATCTCATTATTTTGTAGCTCCTTTAGTAATCTCTCCTCGTAGTTCATATCTTCCGGCTTTGGGAAGTCTCGTTTTAAGCCTTTTTTTCCCCAGTTTCTTGACATGATCAGGTGTAGATTCCATACTGGTACTGCATATTCCAAGATGGGCCTGACATGTATATAGTTTAGTGAATGGTTATTAACGTTTCCTGGAAGTTAATCTTAGATTTGCCAGATGGCATTTGCTGCAGAAGTCATTCGGTTGATGTACACGCACAGCGATATGCTCGGCACTATGCTCGCCTCCATGTCCTACTCTTTGAGGGAGATTTGCAGCCTTTGTTCTGGGAACCTAGTACTCCATTTATCTTTAGCCTTTGCTTGTTCCCATTTGATTTTTATTTCCTTCATTGGTTTCACATCTGCAAACAGGGATTCATAAGCTTATCTCCTAGGGCAAAATCATTCAGGTCCACCAGTAAGGCAGTCCAGCTGGTCTTAGTGTTGATCCTTGTGAAACATCTCCGTCACAGTTATCTATTCTGACACCTTTTTCTAACATTCATTATTTGTTTCCTTCCTGTTAAGTATTCCATGATGCACTGCAGTGCCTTCTCTGTTATTCCTGCCAACTACTGTAGTTTTTGTCAGTCTCTTTTGGTGGTACTGTCAGAGTCCTTCTTGCAGTTCAAAATTATGCATTTCACCAATCCCTCTTTGCCTCACTTCTCTTATCTTGTCATAGGGCACAAGCAGGTTTTTGAGATTTGATTTACCATCTCAAAAATCACACTGGCTATTGTTTATGAACTCGCTCCTTTCCAGGTGATCCACCACTCTTGTGACTTAAGAAATCGTAATGACACGATTGCAAATAAACCATACCCCCGGCCAGGGTATGGTTTATTTGCAATCGTGTCATTACGATTTCTTAAGTCATGTTGACGGCAGTGAAGGGACTTGAGCTAGAGTTCGCCACGGCACCACTCTTGTGTCATTATCTTCTCCACAGCCCTGCATATGACTGAATTTTATGATGATACAGACAGTATGTAGATAAAGACACAAGCGCAGTTCAGATCATTTAATGTCTTGAACTGTGCATGTGTCTGTCTACCTACATATTATGTATGTCAGTGAGACTTGCGTGTAGTTTAAGGCAACCTGTCTGTCCTCTTTCTTAAATATTGAGACTGTATTCTGACACGCCTCTGGTACTTGTCCTGTGTGAATTGATTTATTCCAGATTTTATCTAGTGGTTCACACAGTACTCGTGCTCACTCTTTCAGGACCCACGGAGATATATTATCTGGTTCCATTGTCTTGGAGGTATCCAGCTCATTCAGTAGTTTCTTTACCTCATCTCCTAAAGTGCGTGTGTTTGTGGTTGCAGGGGTCGAGTCACAGCTCCTGGCTCCGCCTCTTCCCTGGTCGATACTAGGTCCAGTCTCTCCCTGCTCCTTGAACTTTATCGTACCTCTTAAGCTGTGTGTACTGCACACAGAGAAGGAAGGGTACGCTGGAGACAGGACTGAGGACACCACGTAACGGCAACAAGTGTGCCAGTGCCCTCGGCCCTAAGACAACACAATAACAGGAGTCCGCAGTAAAGTTTTCCAAGGGCTCCAGGCCTACAGAGCTGAAGGGTTGCTGGGCTCACGGGTTCCAGAACCAGCTGATGAACAGGAATTGAGGTGATGGATTAGAGCTGCCTTAGCTGGTCAGCAGTGTGGATATGCTCGCCGGACGAATGTATATACTTGTATGCACACTCGTGCGAACACGTATGCACTCATACAGGCGCGCGCGCGCGCACACACACCACACACACAACACACACACAACACAAACAGAACAACCACACACAACACATAACACTCTCTCTCACTCTCTACCCCTCCTCCTCTCTCTCTCTCTTCTACTCACTCTCTCTCTCTCTCTCTCAGTGATAACATACAATACTCGGCGTGGAATGTAGAAAGGTGGACAGAGACAGGATGTTCCAGAGAGGGGACACAGAAACAAGGAGTCACAATTGGAAGTTGAAGACCCAGATAAGTCAAAGGGATGTTAGGAAATATTTCTTAAGTCATAGAGCAGTCAGGAAGTGGAATAGCCTAGCAAGTGAGGTAGTGGAGGCAGGATCCATACATAGCTTTAAGATGAAGTATGATAAAGCTCATGGAGCAGGGAGAGAGAGGACCTAGTAGCACTCAGTGAAGAGGCGGGGCCAGGAGCTGAATATCGACCCCTTCAACCACAATTAGGCGAGTACAATTAGGTGAGTACACTCACTCAGATTAATGGGAAGAATAACAACAGAAGAGAACAGTAATACACTTGAAGACCTCAGCAGATTACTAATATGGTCGAACAAGTGGCTTCTCGAGTTCAGTCTGAACAAATGCAACGTTATGTGAATTTTACAGAGAGCAGACCGAACACAGAGTACAGCATAGATGGAGAGAAGCTGCAAATATCAGAGCGTGAAAATAAGCTGAAGGTAAATATAACACCAAGAATATTGTCAGAAATACACACAAACCGTATAACGTGAGCGGCATATTCAAGACTAGCAAACCTCTGAATAGCATTCACGAACTTGAATAAATAATAGTTCACAACATTATATACGAAATAGGTTAATAATTGAGGACGCGGCTCCAGCATGGAGCCTACACTTGATAAAACGTGCAACGGAGCTGACAGGTTCAGTCGTCTACAACCCGTCTAGTATAAGAACCAAGAGAGATGCACTGTGAAGAGAGGTTGAAGGCACTGGTATCAACTTTGGTAAGTGATACCGACAAATTGGTTTAAAAAGTCACGTGAATACACACTAGGACATTAGAAAACGTCTTCTAATAAAAATGTCCAAGTGTTTGTTCACGTGTCTTTTTAAACCAAGTTGAAGGAACTAAACCAGATGACTCTGGCGAAGAAAAGGAAGAGAAGACCAATGATTACAACATACGAAATTCTAAGAGGGATAGATAGGGACAGACTGAATTGTGGGATCAGGATCAAGGAGGCACAAGTGGAAACTGAAAACATAGATGAACCTTAGAGCTGTAACAGGCAATATTTCTTTAGTCTCAGGGTGGTTGAAAAGTGGAATGACTTGTATGAGGCAGTGGTGGAGGAAAACTCAATACACGGTTTCAAGAGTGGCTATGATAGAGTCCGAGAGATCATATATCCGTTATACCTATCAAATTGGCGGGGCCAGGACCCCTGCAAACACAAATCGTCCAGTACATTTCGATAAATATACACACACGTGCGCTCACACACGCATTTGTACATGACCTGACATTCCCAGGTTATAACATCTGGTCCTGATACTCTTTTTTTTTTTATTTTATTTTATGATATTCTGCCTCTGTGAAGGTTTCCCCGCTTTAAAATAATACATAATGCACCCACAGTGTTCCTATGAAGGTCATTACCTCCACTTAGGGTTGCTTTTTTCATCCTTCCTGTCTGATTTTCCTTTTTACACAGCAGTGTTGTTCGGTTACTGTTATACTTAGTTCTCTCTCAGTACACCATAAAGACTTTCATATGCGATTACGGCAGTATAAGGTCGCTATATGCGGTCACGACGACACATGGTCACTATATACGGTCACGGCAACACAAGGTCGTTTGCTCGCCAAATCGAAGGAGCAGGAGCACACATTCTCACCCCCCCCCTCCCCCCTCCCTTCCCCCTCCCTTCCCTACAGTCAGACCTGAATATCTTCCACAAGAATTGCCACCCATTATCCAAGTGCTATATGGCCCCTGTTGGTTTAGCACTTCCATTTGAATATAATAATCCCACGAGAGTGTTTTGAAACAAAACGGTAGATAATTCCTGACCATCTAACTACTGCCTAATCCACTTGGCCTCAATAGTGGGAAAATTATTAGAATAAAAGTAACATATATAATTAGAAATCATTTCGAGCATAAGCTGCTTAATGTTCTTGTGCGCGATAGATTGTATGTGAGACGAGAATAATGAAGTTTGGATCAGTGATTGAGGGAACACATTGTGCTCGCCTGACTAAACAGCCTTGTGTAAACGGTGGGGATATTTCCTTGTTCGTCTAATTTTGCTGATAATTATCCAGTGACATGGAACGAATTATGGTTCCGGATTGTGGAATGTGAAAAAGAGAATTTGAAATTGAATTATTCATAATATGAGAGTGAATTATTCACAATATGAGAGTGAATTATTCACAATATGAGAGTGAATTATTCACAAGATCGGAGAGTGAATTATTCACAATATGAGTGAATTATTCACAATATGAGAGTGAATTATTCACAATATGAGAGTGAATTATTCACAATATGAGAGTGAATTATTCACAATATGAGAGTGAATTATTCACAATATGAGAGTGAATTATTCACAATATGAGTGAATTATTCACAATATGAGAGTGAATTATTCACAATATGAGAGTGAATTATTCACAATATGAGAGTGAATTATTCACAATATGAGAGTGAATTATTCACAATATGAGAGTGAATTATTCACAATATGAGAGTGAATTATTCACAATATGAGAGTGAATTATTCACAATATGAGAGTGAATTATTCATAATATGAGAGTGAATTATTCATAATATGAGAGTGAATTATTCACAATATGAGTGAATTATTCACAATATGAGAGTGAATTATTCACAATATGAGAGTGAATTATTCACAATATGAGAGTGAATTATTCACAATATGAGAGTGAATTATTCACAATATGAGAGTGAATTATTCATAATATGAGAGTGAATTATTCATAATATGAGAGTGAATTATTCACAATATGAGAGTGAATTATTCATAATATGAGAGTGAATTATTCACAATATGAGAGTGAATTATTCACAATATGAGAGTGAATTATTCACAATATGAGAGTGAATTATTCACAATATGAGAGTGAATTATTCACAATATGAGTGAATTATTCATAATATGAGAGTGAATTATTCACAATATGAGAGTGAATTATTCACAATATGAGAGTGAATTATTCACAATATGAGAGTGAATTATTCACAATATGAGAGTGAATTATTCACAATATGAGAGTGAATTATTCACAATATGAGAGTGAATTATTCACAATATGAGTGAATTATTCACAATATGGAGTGAATTATTCATAATATGAGAGTGAATTATTCACAATATGAGAGTGAATTATTTCACAATATGAGAGTGAATTATTCACAATATGAGAGTGAATTATTCACAATATGAGAGTGAATTATTCACAATATGAGTGAATTATTCACAATATGAGAGTGAATTATTCATAATATGAGAGTGAATTATTCACAATATGAGAGTGAATTATTCACAATATGGAGAGTGAATTTATTCACAATATGAGAGTGAATTATTCACAATATGAGAGTGAATTATCACAATATGAGAGTGTAATTATTCACAATATGAGTGAATTATTCACAATATGAGAGTGAATTATTCATAATATGAGAGTGAATTATTCACAATATGAGAGTGAATTATTCACAATATGAGAGTGAATTATTCACAATATGAGAGTGAATTATTCACAATATGAGAGTGAATTATTCACAATATGAGAGTGAATTATTCATAATATGAGAGTGAATTAGTCACGACAGTAGCAAATTAATAGAGATAGTGTGAATATGATAATGTTAGTAAAGATATACTTTTATGTTTAAAGCGATGAATAACCAAATGGTTCTAATGCTATGTAAGTAATATAAAAAAAAAAAAGTCGGGTTTTCAAGAAGTTAAGAACAACTTAAGTTGTCCTGTATTTCTATGTTATGCGTCTTTCCTCTAAATTTACTAGCAATGCATGAAACAAATTGTGTGTGTGTATATAATATATTATATATATATATGTATTATATATATATATATTATATATATATATATATATATATATTATATATATATATAATATTATATATATAATAATTGCATACACACACAATTGTGTGTGTACTCCTGTTAACCCATTGTGGGCTTAGTTCCTAGACCTTTCGTGTGTCAGTCGTGCCGAATAGGTAAAACTTGCTATTTTGGCTTAACTAGCAAGGATCTTCTTGCCGAATAAGGCAAGCGAAAATTTGTGTATGCAATAATTTCGCAAAAAATATTCTGCGCCTAACGATAAAAATATATTTCATTGTGTTTGTTTATTATTAAATTATTGTAAACCTGTCTATTTAGTTGGATTAGGCTAAATTAAATTGCGCTGGTTATAATAAGATTAGGTAAGTTTTCTAAGGCTCTTTTGGTACAAAGTTATTATTTTTTACATTAACATAAATGAAAAAAATATATATTTACACGTAAAAGAAAATGTTTTAGAAAGGACGTAATTTTAAATGAGTTCTTGCTAACTGACCAGTTTTACCTATTTGGCACATGTCCATATGCTCCTGCGCTACCGTCTACACTACACGATAGATATAAGGTGCACAATACAGTAGCCGCTTCGGCAGCAAAATTTAGTCTGCATCTTTACAGGACTGTATCTCTTGGCACTTGACATGGTTTTCAGGATAGCTGTTTCGTCTTTTCAGGGATTCCAGTCGAAGCTACTGTTTGGCTCCAAGGAGATCGTTGCCATCAGTTGCTCCTGGTGTAAGTCAGCCTACCACAACAAGGAGAGTTGCTTCAACATCAGCAAGATAGAGGAGACTTGCTCCCTTGGTGAGTAGTCTCTACCAGAACTTTACTGTTATGATTGTATGCATGAGAATACAATAAATCAGTAGGGGTCATGCAGGGACTGGGAATAAGGTGAATTTATCTAAAGGGACAGTAACTCAAATTTCTTGGATCAAAATGTCTTTACCACCATCAAGGTGCTCTGCTTGAAGGGACCAAGACTGGCGTGTTAAAGAGGGAAAGAACGTTCCGCCAGTACGTAATGTTATTTTATAATATTTTCTTCATGAATGATACGGTGTTCTCCAGCTTGAATTTTTCTCCCAAGAGTCGCAGCCAAGTAGAATTCTCGATTCCCTTCAAATCCGACTCCATTCTCATACCAGCAGTGACGAACGTTCACATCTGAACGTATCCTGATGATGATCGGCCACCTCTTTGGCAGACGTATCGCGGCCTTTTTTATGCACGTATAATATTTTTGCTACACGTTCAAAAATACTTTTTTATACAATTGTTTAACTTAATCTAACGTTAAAAAAATAGCATTTGAAAATTTGCAGGATGAACTAGGATTGACGGTGTTCATATTAGGAAATTGGCGTAGTTGAAATGAAGACAGGTTAATTTGAAGGTTTCCCTCCCCCCCTCCTTCCGCGGGCCACGGGGTGAGGGTTGTCCGGTCCCAGACCAGATCAGACCTGGCTTGGCCTGGCCCGGCTGGCCCGGAATACATAAGTAACAAGATTGAGGAGACTTGTTCCTTCCTTCGGTACTTGAGGGAACGAAATCAGGTAAATGTTTTGTCTTCATTAAGTTGTGTGTGTGTGTGCACATTTCTGCCATCTGTGTTGGCGTGCGTGCAATATATGTGTATATATGTACTCGTTAAAGAATGGGGCACTTGTTGCAACATTTGGGAATCTCTGTTGAGAAAACGTTTCGCCAGTCAGTGGCTTCTTCAGTCCAATACAGAGAATAACAGGAATATGAGGAGGAGTTTGAGGTAATCAGTCCTTCAGCCTGCCTGAGGGACTGATTACCTTATACTCCTCATCTTTCTCTGTACTGAACTGAAGAGTCTACTGGCTGGCGAAACGTCTTCTCAATAAAGATATCCAAATGTTGCACAAGTGTCTTACTCTTTAACTTGTTTGTTTTCAAACCCATTTTCATCACATTTGTACTCGTTTATGTACGTGAGTGTGCTTGCCTGTACACTGCCCTTAAGTTACATGCAGTCACCCGAGTGTTGTTTGTGCTTGGTGGTAATGTATCATCTCCCCCCCCCTGTGTCTACATATTCCGGTCTCCCTCTTCTCTTTCCTTCTTCCTCCTCCCTCCCTCCATTTCAGCCTTCCCTTCCTTCCTCTACCTCTCATCTTCCTACTCTCTTCCTCTACCCATCATCCTTCTCCGCCTTCTACCCCTCATCATCCTCCTTCCACTACCCTTCATCCTCCTCCTTCCACTACCCTTCATCCTCCTCCTTCCACTACCCCCTCATCCTCCTCCTTCCACTACCCCCTCATCCTCCTCCTTCCCACTAGAAGTGGAGCCGGGATGTGGATAAATTGAACACGTGTTTAAGAAAGTGCGTCATCTTGGCCACAACAACACTGTCAGTGTTGTGCAGAAATGGTGCAGCAAAATGGTTCACCCTGAAATTATTTCTTCCTCTTTTGTGAATATAAGTAAACACGACGCTGTGTTTCAGTATTTCATGTTAGTGAACGTAAGGAAACACGACGCTGTGTTTATTTCCCATTTTAGTCTAAGGAAGAACGTCGCTGTTTTGAGTATACCGTGTTAATGGGAAACACGACCACCTTTTGAGTATCCCGTGAAGTAAAAGGGAAAACCGACTCGACGCTTTTTTGATTAAAAACCGGTTTAAAAAAGGAAACACGACTCGACCTTTTTGATTCCCGTTTAGTATAAGAAACCGACTCGCGCTTTTTTGAGTATACCGTTTAGTAAAGGAAACACGACCGACGCGGGTTTGATACCCCTGTTGCAAATTGAACCAGCGTAAATAACCCAGATTTTTTTTTGATGTTACTTTAAACTTCTTGAATCGGCAAACGTTTACCGACGAAAAAGCAAGGGAAACTTAAGTTTTAGACTGATCCCATACCATCAAAAAATTTGCCGAACCCCCGATCCGAATTTTAGCGACCCCAATTTAAACAATTTGAAAAAGAGGATAATAATAGTATGCTGTAAAAAAAAATAAAACGATTGAAAACCATTTCTAACTTGGAAAACATAAAAATATTTATAGGGTTTTTTTATGTTGTGTTGCAAAAATTGTGCTAGGTGCTGAGCAGATTTTTTGTGCGGGGTTTGGCAGTGTTATTGGCTAGGGCTGAGCAGAGTTATTTTGGGAAATGTTGAGCGGTTATTGTCAGGGGCTGACAGAGTTTTTTGTGCTAGGTTTGAGCGTTTATTGGGGCTAGGGTGCTGACAAGTTATTTTGCTAGGTGCTGGGGGGTGTTATTGTGCTAGGTCGAGCAATTTTTGCTAGGTTTGAGCAGTGTTTTTGTGCTAGGTGCTGAGCAGAGTTATTGTGCTAGGTGCTGAGCAGTGTTATTGTGCTAGGTGTTGAGCAGTGTTATTGTGCTAGGTGCTGAGCAGAGTTATTGTGCTAGGTGCTGAGCAGTGTTATTGTGCTAGGTGCTGAGCAGTGTTATTGTGCTAGGTGCTGAGCAGTGTTATTGTGCTAGGTGTTGAGCAGTGTTATTGTGCTAGGTGCTGAGCAGTGTTATTGTGCTAGGTGCTGAGCAGAGTTATTGTGCTAGGTGCTGAGCAGTGTTATTGTGCTAGGTGTTGAGCAGAGTTATTGTGCTAGGTGCTGAGCAGTGTTATTGTGCTAGGTGTTGAGCAGTGTTATTGTGCTAGGTGTTGAGCAGTGTTATTGTGCTAGTGATCTGAGCAGTGTTATTGTGCTAGGTGTTGAGCAGTGTTATTGTGCTAGGTGTTGAGCAGTGTTATTGTGCTAGGTGCTGAGCAGTGTTATTGTGCTAGGTGTTGAGCAGAGAGTTATTGTGCTAGGTGCTGAGCAGAGTTATTGTGCTAGGTGCTGAGCAGTGTTGTGCTAGGTTCTGAGCAGTGTTATTGTGCTAGGTGCTGAGCAGTGTTGTGCTAGGTTCTGAGCAGTGTTATTGTGCTAGGTGTTGAGCAGGTTATTGTGCTAGGTGCTGAGCAGTGTATGTGCTAGTCTAGCAGTGTTGTGCTAGGTGTGAGCAGGTTATTGTGCTAGGTGCTGAGCTGAGTGTTATTGTGCTAGGTGTTGAGCAGTGTTATTGTGCTAGGTGTCTGAGCAGTGTTATTGTTGCTAGGTGTCTGAGCAGTGTTATTGTGCTAGGTTCTGAGCAGTGTTATTGTGCTAGGTGTTGAGCAGAGAGTTATTGTGCTAGGTGCTGAGCAGTGTTATTGTGCTAGGTGTTGAGCAGAGTGTTATTGTGCTAGGTGCTGAGCAGTGTTATTGTGCTAGGTGCTGAGCAGTGTTGTGCTAGGTTCTGAGCAGTGTTATTGTGCTGGTGTTGAGCAGAGTTATTGTGCTAGTGCTGAGCAGTGTTATTGGTGCTAGGTGTTGAGCAGATGTTATTGTGCTAGGTGCTGAGCAGTGTTATTGTGCTAGTGCTGAGCAGTGTATTGTGCTAGGTCTGAGCAGTGTTTTGTGCTAGGTGCTGAGCAGTGTTTGTGCTAGGTTTGAGCAAGTGTTATTGTGCTAGGTCTGAGCAGTGTTATTGTGCTAGGTGCTGAGCAGAGTTTGTGCTAGGTGTCTGAGCAGTGTAGTTGTGCTAGAGTTGAGCAGTGAGAGTTATTGTGCTAGGTGTGCTGAGCAGTGTTATTGTGCTAGTGTCTGAGCAGTGTTATTGTGCTAGGTTCTGAGCAGATTGGGGGGGGGCTAGGTGCTGAGCAGAGTTGTTGCGCTAGGTGCGTTGAGCATGTTTATTGTGCTAGGTCGTGAGCAGTGTTTGTGCTAGGTGTAGAGCAGTGTTATTGTGCTAGGTGCTGAGCAGAGTTGATTTTGTGCTAGGTGCTGCAGTGTTATTGTGCTAGGTGCTGAGCAGTGTTGTGCTAGGTGCTGAGCAGTGTTATTGTGCTAGGTGCTGAGCAGTGTTGTGCTAGGTGCTGAGCAGTGTTATTGTGCTAGGTGCTGAGCAGTGTTATTGTGCTAGGTGCTGAGCAGTGTTATTGTGCTAGGTCCTGAGCAGTGTTGTGCTAGGTGTTAAGCAGTGTGTTGTGCTAGGTGCTGAGCAGTGTTATTGTGCTAGGTGCTGAGCAGTGTTATTGTGCTAGGTGCTGAGCAGTGTTATTGTGCTAGGTGCTGGGCAGTGTATTGTGCTAGGTGCTGAGCAGAGTTGTTGCGCTAGGTGCTGAGCAGTGTTATTGTGCTAGGTCCTGAGCAGTGTTGTGCTAGGTGCTAAGCAGTGTTATTGTGCTAGGTGCTAAGCAGAGTGTTGTGCTAGGTGCTGAGCAGTGTTATTGTGCTAGGTGCTGAGCAGTGTTGTGCTAGGTGCTGAGCAGTGTTATTGTGCTAGGTGCTGAGCAGTGTTGTGGCTAGTGCTGAGCAGTGTTATTGTGCTAGGTGCTGAGCATGTTATTGTGCTAGGTGCATGACAGTGTTATTGTGCTAGGTCTGAGCAGTGATTGTGCTATGGTCTGGCAGTGTGATTGTGCTAGGTGCTGAGCAGTGTTATTGTGCTAGGTGCTGAGCAGTGTTGTGCTAGGTGCTGAGCAGTGTTATTGTGCTAGGTGCTGAGCAGTGTTGTTGTGCTAGGTGCTGAGCAGTGTTATTGTGCTAGGTCCTGAGCAGTGTTGTGCTGAGCAGTGTTTGGCTAGGTGCTGAGCAGTGTTATTGTGCTAGGTCCTTAGCAGTGTTATTGTGCTAGGTGCTAAGCAGTGTGTTGTGCTAGGTGCTGAGCAGTGTTATTGTGCTAGGTGCTGAGCAGTGTTATTGTGCTAGGTGCTGAGCAGTGTTATGTGCTAGGTGCTGAGCAGTGTTGTGCTAGGTGCTGAGCAGTGTTATTGTGCTAGGTGCTGAGCAGTGTTATTGTGCTAGGTCCTGAGCAGTGTTATTGTGCTAGGTGCTAAGCAGTGTGTTGTGCTAGGTGCTGAGCAGTGTTATTGTGCTAGGTGCTGAGCAGTGTTAGTGTGCTAGGTGCTGAGCAGTGTTTGTGCTAGGTGCTGAGCAGGATTTGTGCTAGGTGCTGAGCAGTGTTATTGTTGCTAGGTGTGCTGAGCAGTGTTATTGTGCTAGGTCCTGAGCAGTGTTTGTGCTAGGTGCTAAGCAGTGTGTTGTGCTAGGTGCTGAGCAGTGTTATTGTGCTAGGTGCTGAGCAGTGTTATTGTGCTAGGTGCTAAGCAGTTATTGTGCTAGGTGTTGAGCAGTGTTATCGTGCTAAGTCTGAGCAGTGTATTGTGCTAGGTGCGACAGTGTTATTGTGCTAGGTCTGAGCAGTGTTTTGTGCTAGGTGCTGAAAGCAGTGTTATTGTGCTAGGTGCCTGAGCAGTGTTTTGTGCTAGGTGCTGAGCAGTGTTATGTGCTAGGTGCTGAGCAGTTGTGTGCTAGGTGCTGAGCAGTTTATGTGCTAGGTGCTGAGCAGTGTTAGTTGCTAGTGCTGAGCAGTGTTGTGTGCTAGGGTGCGAGCAGTGTTTGTGCTAGGTGCTGAGCATGTTATTTGGCTAGGTGCTGAGCAGTTATGTGCTAGGTGCTGAGCAGTGTTTTGTGCTAGGTGCTTGGCAGTGTGTATGTGCTAGGTGCTGAGCAGTGTTATCTGTGCTAGGTGCTGAGCAGTGTTATGTGCTAGGTGCTGAGCAGTGTTATCGTGCTAGGTGTTGAGCAGTGTTAATGTGCTAGGTGCTGAGCAGTATTATTGTGCTAGGTGCTGAGCAGTGTTATCGTGCTAGGTGCTGAGCAGTATTGTGCTAGGTGATGGCAGTGTTTGCTAGGTGCTGAGCAGTGTTATGTGCTAGGTGACTAGAGGCTAGATGAGCAGTATGTGCTAGGTGCTGAGCAGTGTTATCGTGCTAGGTGCTGAGCAGTTTCGTGCTAGGTGCTGAGCAGTTATCGTGCTAGGTGCTGAGCAGTGTTATCGTGCTAGGTGCTGAGCAGTGCTAGGTGCTGAGCAGTTATCGTGCTAGGTACTGAGCAGTGTTATCGTGCTAGGTGCTGAGTGGAGCAGTTATCGTGCTAGGTGCTGAGCAGTTATCGTGCTAGGTACTGAGCAGTGTTATCGTGCTAGGTGCTGAGCAGTGTTATCGTGCTAGGTGCTGAGCAGTGTATCGTGCTAGGTGCTGAGCAGTGTTATCGTGCTAGGTGCATGAGCAGTGTAGTCGTGCTAGGTGCTTGAGCAGTGTATGTGCTAGGTCTGAGCAGTTTAGTGCTAGTGACGTTATCGTGCTAGGTGCTGAGCAGTTTATGTGCTAGGTCTGAGCAGTGTTTGTGCTAGGTGCTGAGCAGTGTTATCGTGCTAGGTGCTGAGCAGTTATCGTGCTAGGTGCTGAGCAGTGTTATCGTGCTAGGTGCTGAGCAGTTATCGTGCTAGGTGCTGAGCAGTTATCGTGCTAGGTGCTGAGCAGTGTTATCGTGCTAAGTGCTAAGGCAGTGCTAGGCTGAGTTGCAGGTACTGAGCATGTTATCGTGCTAGGGCTAAGCAGTATGTGTATCGTGCATGTAGGTAGCTGAGCAGTGTTATCGTGCTAGGTGCTGAGCAGTTATCGTGCTAGGTACTGAGCAGTGTTATCGTTTGTGACTTAGGTGCTGAGCAGTTATCGTGCTAGGTACTGAGCAGTGTTATCGTGCTAGGTTCTGAGCAGTGTTATCGTGCTAGGTGCTGAGCAGTGCTGGTGATAATCGTGCTAGGAGTGAAGCGTAGTGCTAGTCTGAGCGTTTATCTGTGCTAGGTTCGAGCATTTTATGTTGCTAGGTGCTAGCATGTTATCGTGCTAAGGTGCTCTAGTGCAGGTTATCGTGCTAGTACTGAGCATGTTAAGTGCACTTAGTCGTGCTGACAGTGCTACGTGCTAGAGACAGTGTTATCTGAGCTAGGTACTGAGCAAGTATCGGCAGTGCTGAGTCAGGTTATCGTACTAGGTACTGAGCAGTAATCGTGCTACCTGCGAGCATCTGCTAGTGCTGAGCAAATTATCGTGCTAGTCTGAGCAGTTATCGTGTTCTAGATGCTAGACAGTTACCCGTGCTAGGTGCTAGAGCATTATCGTGCTAGGTCTGAGCATTTTATCTAGTGCTGGCATTTACGGTGACATACTGACAAGTGCCTTTATCGTTGCTAAGGCTGAGCAGTGCCCACCCTTAGCTGCAGCCATCGTGCTAGTCCGCTGTGCACTTTTCACCCTTGCAGGTGTCCCACCAGTTATCGGTGCAGACTTAGCTGTGACAGTTCACTAGCGTGCTACCATCTATTATGCGTGCTACCCACGCTGACGTTACCACTTCACCCGCGTGCCACACCTTTCGCTCGCGTGCACCCAACCTTCACCCGCGTGCACCCACACCTTCACCCGCGTGCACCCACACCTTCACCCGCGTGCACCCACACCTTCACCCGCGTGCACCCACGCCTTCACCCGCGTGCACCCACCCTTCCCGCGTGCACCCACACCTTCACTCGCGTGCACACCGCACCTTTACCCGCGTGCACCCACAACCTTCACCTG
>NC_069440.1:5063273-5065773 GCF_026875155.1 Cherax quadricarinatus | reverse complement strand
ATGGAATAACAAATAAGTGGAGGAGTGGCAAGAAAGAGTCAAAGAAGCATCACCGGACATCATAGCTCTCACAGAAACCAAGCTTACAGGTATGATAACAGATGCCATCTTTCCAACGGGATACCAAATCCTGAGGAAAGACAGAGGGAACAGGGGGGGTGGAGGGTGAGTGGCATTGCTGATCAAAAATCGCTGGAATTTTGATGAGCTGGAGAGAGAAGATAGCGGAGAAGAAAGTGATTACTTAGTGGGAACACTTCACTCTGGAGGTCCCAAGGTGGTAATAGCAGTGATGTATAACCCACCACAGAACAGCAGGAGGCCAAGGCAAGAGTACGACGAGAGCAATAGAGCGATGGTTGACACACTAGCTAGAGTGGCCAGAAGAGCTCATGCATGCAGGGCAAAGCTCCTGATCATGGGTGACTTTAACCACAAGGAGATAGATTGGGAGAACTTGGACCCACATGGGGGCCAAAGATACTTGGAGGGCTAAGATGATGGAGGTGGTACTGGAGACTTCATGTACCAACACGTAAGGGACACTACAAAGAGAGGAGGAGAGGATGAACCAGCAAGGCTGGACTTAGTATTCACCTTCAGTAGTGCAGATATCGAGGACATCACATATGAAAGACCCTTGGGCCAGTGACCATGTGGTTGTAAGCTTCGAATACACAGTAGAGCTACAAGTGGAGGGAGAAGCAGGAAGGCCAGGACGAATGAAGCCAAACTACAAGAAAGGGGACTACACAGGAATGAGGAATACCTGAACGGGGTTCAGTGGGACAGAGAACTGGCAGGAAAACCAGTTAATGAGATGATGGAATATGTAGCAATAAAATGCAAGGAGGCTGAGGAGAGGTTTGTACCCAAGGGTAACAGGAGTAATGAAAAAGCCAGGATGAGCCCATGGTTTACCCAAAGGTGCAGGGAGGCAAAAACCAAGTGTGCTAGGGAATGGAAGAAATATAGAAGGCAAAGGACCCAGGAGAATAAGGAGAACAGTCGTAGAGCCAGAAATGAATATGCACAGATAAGAAGGGAGGCCCAAAGACAATATGAAAATGACATAGCAGCGAAAGCCAAATCTGACCCGAAACTGTTGTACAGCCACATCAGGAGGAAAACAACAGTCAAGGACCAGGTAATCAGGCTAAGGAAGGAAGGAGGAGAGACACAGGAAATGACCGGGAAGTATGTGAAGAACTCAACAAGAGATTCAAAGAAGTGTTCACAGAAGGAGACAGAAGGGACTCCAGAAAGACGGAGAGGTGGGGCACACCACCAAGTGCTGGACACAGTGCACACAACCGAGGAAGAAGTGAAGAGGCTTCTGAGTGAGCTAGATACCTCAAAGGCAATGGGGCCAGATAACATCTCCCCATGGTATTGAGAGAGGGAGCAGAGGCGCTATGTGTACCCCTAACAACAATATTCAATACATCTATCGAAACAGGAGATTGCCTGAGGCATGGAAGACAGCAAATGTAGTCCCAATCTTTAAAAAAGGAGACAGACATGAAGCATTAAACTACAGACCAGTGTCACTGACATGTATAGTATGCAAAATCATGGAGAAGATTATCAGGAGAAGAGTGGTGGAACACCTAGAAAGGAATGATCTCATCAACAGCAGCCAGCATGGTTTCAGGGACGGGAAATCCTGTGTCACAAACCTACTGGAGTTCTATGACATGGTGACAGCAGTAAGACAAGAGAGAGAGGGGTGGGTGGATTGCATTTTCTTGGACTGCAAGAAGGCGTTTGACACAGTTCCACACAAGAGATTGGTGCAAAAACTGGAGGACCAAGCAGGGATAACAGGGAAGGCACTACAATGGATCAGGGAATACTTGTCAGGAAGACAGCAGCGAGTCATGGTACGTGGCGAGGTGTCAGAGTGGGCACCTGTGACCAGCGGGTCCCGCAGGGGTCAGTCCTAGGACCAGTGCTGTTTTCTGGTATTTGTGAACGACATGACGGAAGGAATAGACTCTGAGTGTCCCTGTTTGCAGATGACGTGAAGTTGATGAGAAGAATACACTCGATCGAAGACCAGGCAGAACTACAAAGGGATCTGGACAGGCTGCAGAACTGGTCCAGCAATTGGCTCCTGGAGTTCAATCCCACCAAGTGCAAAGTCATGAAGATTGGGGAAGGGCAAAGAGGCCGCAAACGGAGTACAGTCTAGGGGGTCAGAGACTACAAACCTCACTCAAGGAAAAAGATCTTGGGGTGAGTATAACACCAGGCACATCTCCTGAAGCGCACATCAACCAAATAACTGCTGCAGCATATGGGCGCCCTAGCAAACCTCAGAACAGCATTCCGACATCTTAATAAGGAATCGTTCAGGACCCTGTACACCGTAATACGTTAGGCCCATATTGGAGTATGCGGCACAGTTTGGAACCCACACCTAGCCAAGCACGTAAAGAAACTAGAGAAAGTGCAAAGGTTTGCAACAAGACTAGTCCCAGAGCTAAGAGGTATGTCC
>NC_069440.1:5038273-5060773 GCF_026875155.1 Cherax quadricarinatus | reverse complement strand
GCCAGCTTGAAGACTGCCAGGGGTCTGTTGGTAATCCCCCTTATGTGTGCTGGGAGGCAGTTGAACAGTCTCGGGCCCCTGACACTTATTGTATGGTCTCATAACGTGCTAGTGACACCCCTGCTTTTCATTGGGGGGATGGTGCATCGTCTGCCAAGTCTTTGCTTTCGTAGTGAGTGATTTTCGTGTGCAAGTTCGGTACTAGTCCCTCTAGGATTTTCCAGGTGTATATAATCATGTATCTCTCCCTCCTGCGTTCCAGGGAATACAGGTTTAGAAACCTCAAGCGCTCCCAGTAATTGAGGTGTTTTATCTCCGTTATGCGCGCCGTGAAAGTTCTCTGTACATTTTCTAGGTCGGCAATTTCACCTGCCTTGAAAGGTGCTGTTAGAGTGCAGCAATATTCCAGCTAGATAGAACAAGTGACCTGAAGAGTGTCATCATGGGCTTGGCCTCCCTAGTTTTGAAGGTTCTCATTATCCATCCTGTCATTTTTCTAGCAGATGCGATTGATACAATGTTATGGTCCTTGAAGGTGAGATCCTCCGACATAATCACTCCCAGGTCTTTGACGTTGGTGTTTCGCTCTATTTTGTGGCCAGAATTTGTTTTGTACTCTGATGAAGATTTAATTTCCTCATGTTTACCATATCTGAGTAATTGAAATTTCTCATCGTTGAACTTCATATTGTTTTCTGCAGCCCACTGAAAGATTTGGTTGATGTCCGCCTGGAGCCTTGCAGTGTCTGCAATGGAAGACACTGTCATGCAGATTCGGGTGTCATCTGCAAAGGAAGACACGGTGCTGTGGCTGACATCCTTGTCTATGTCGGATAGACTGAAGGCCCTGAATCTGCTCTCTCTCGAAAGGCATAGAATTAGGGGGGATATGATCTAGGTGTATAAATGGAAAACGGGGATAAATAAAGGGGATGTAAATATTGGGCTGAAAATTTCCAGACAAGACAGGACTCGCAGCAATGGTTTCAAGTTGGAAAAATTCAGATTCAGGAAGGATATAGGAAAGCACTGGTTTGGTAATAGAGTTGTGGATGAGTGGAACAAGCTCCCGAGTACAGTTATTGAGGCTAAAACGTTGTGTAGTTTTAAAAATAGGTTAGATAAATACATGAGTGGGTGTGGGTGGGTGTGAGTTAGACCTGACTAGCTTGTGCTGCGGGTCTGGTGCAGTGCTCCATCCTTGAGTGGGGATGACCAGACTGGGTGGGTCATTGGTCTAATCCGGGGGGGACATGGACCTGCTCCGCATGGGACAGTAGGCCTGTTGCAGTGCTCCTTCTTTATGTTCTTATGTTCTTATATATTTACATACACACATCTAGGTTTTTCTTCTTTTTCTTAATAGTGCTTGTTCTTCTTTATTTCCTCTGTTCTCCACGGGGACGTAGAGACAATGTTTGTAAATAATTTCGCCTGTTTGCGAATTGTTAAGCGTTTCAAATCTCTTTCGTTGTCCACTGCATGTGGCAGGATTCGATGAAATAACTTCCAAAACGAACTTGGTGCCCGGGGGGTATGGGGAAACATCGCTTAGCTTCGGCTAAGCGCCCATACTTATTTTGGGTCTATCTCCGTGGTAAAGTACTGTGGACTCTTATACAGAGTTAGCAGGTTCGAGTCCTGCCGTGGACGTAGAGACAATGTTTGTTTATATATATAATATATATATAATATAAAATATATAATATATATATATATATATATATATATATAATATATAATTTTTTTTCTAATTGGACATCAGGAAACCTGTGCGGTTGGGTGGGTAGGTGAGGTTGAAAAGAGGTGTGTGAATGTGTGTCTGCATGTCTGTCTTATGGCGATGCTTCAAAAATGGATGAAAGGTTTCCATAGCAACCAAGATAGTTTCCTTGACGACCGTGGCTTGCCTCCCTACCAGGATGAACAACAACACAGTGATTGCACTCTTCCTGCAATGAAGTACTGAAATGTACTTGCTTTACATTGAATTTTCCTTGAAGCTTTCACTGACCAGGCTTCCCGGTTGTGACATGACCTGCCAGACTGTCCGTGCTTGCAGCTGCCGTTCAGCGTTTGCACCGCATTTCTGCTGATAAGGTATAGCGCCTGTCTTGACTGGAGCTGTTAGTGTACTGCAGTATTTTAGTCTAGGGAAAACAGGTGCTTTAAAGTGTATCTTCGTTGTCTTGTTTGAAAGTTCTAGTTATCCATCCTCTTATTTTAACTGCAATTGTGTTAGTAACACTGTTGATCACTACACTGTTTCCATCACATCGCCGCTTACAATGATAAGTTGGATAACTAGAACCTTGAAAATGAGGGTATTGCCACTGTTACCTCCAGGGTTCCTTATACTGCACTTCCACTCAATTCTTTGCTTTGTACTCTTATAGTTTTTATATCTTAGTTTTCCATGACGGCGTAGGTAAAATTTGTCCACACTGACCATCATTGCTACCTGTGGAGCATTGAAAGATTTTATTTTCATTGGCTAGAAGTAGTTTAAAAAATCTCAAGGTAAGTGTTCATTTTGTGAATAGACATACCTGTGTTGGGTGTAAGACCCCCCCCCCCTCCTTTTGGGGCAGCCTTCCAGTTTCTGGCGGACCTTATAGGCCCGTGTGTAACACCTGGGTGTCTTTATTGATGGAAGATGTTAGTGGCGGATCTTACAGGCCCGTGTGTAACACCTGGGTGTCTTTATTGATGGAAGATGTTAGTGGCGGACCTTACAGGCCCTTGTGTAACACCTGGGTGTGTCTATTGATGGGAGATGTTAGTGGCGGACCTTACAGGCCCGTGTGTAACACCTAGGTGTCTTATTGATGGAAGATGTACTGGCGGACCTTACAGGCCCGTGTGTAACACCTGGGTGTCTTTATTGATGGAAGAAGTTTCGTCAACCAGTGACTTCTTCAGTTCACTATAGTATATAAACACTGGAGACGGTGGATGAATTGGAGAGAAACTTTGAGGTAATCAGTCCCCGTCTTGATTTATCAAGACTTAGTCTAATATCTTCCACCGTTTCCATATTTTTTTTGTAGTGGATTGAAAAAAAACACTAGTTGTGGTAACTTCTCCATCAGTAAAGATGTCTTGTGCATCTGCTTGTGACATTATGTGCAGTTAATGTAACATGACAATGCAGATCTTGATAAATGATTCAGAGAACCAACAGGATGATGCATTAAGACACTTGTACAACACTTAAGTATCTTTATTGTGGATGATGAATTAAACACTTGTTTGATTCATCAATGCAGATCTTTACAGGATTGTACATGAATGGTATAACATTACTGATAGGCTGAAGAATTTGACAAGTGTGCAACATCTGGGTATCTTTATTTGTATACTTGTACAGTCTTCACATAGTGTCCTTGTATTGATAAAGTAACTGGATGGCGAAACGTCTGCAAATAAACATACCCAGATGTTGAACATGTGTCTAATTCATCTTAATAAGATTTTTGGAGTGCCAAGCAACGGTAATTACACTGTGAAGCAACACTGTGAAGCAGTGTTGTGAAGCAGTGTTGTGAAGCAGTGTTGTGAAGCAGTGTTGTGAAGCAACACTGTGAAGCAGTGTGTAAGTAAACACTGTGAACAGTGTTCAACACTGAAGCAGTGTTGTGAAGCAACACTGTAAGCAGTGTTGTGAAGCAACACTGTGAAGCAGTGTTGTGAAGCAACACTGTGAAGCAGTGTTGTGAAGCAACACTGTGAAGCAGTGTTGTGAAGCAACACTGTGAAGCAGTGTTGTGAAGCAACACTGTGAAGCAGTGTTGTGAAGCAACACTGTGAAGCAGTGTTGTGAAGCAACTACAGTGTTGGAAGCAGTGTTGTGAAGCAACAGTGAAGCAGTGTTGTGAAGCAACACTGTGAGAAGCAGTATTGTGAAGCAACACTGTGAAGCAGTGTTGTGAAGCAACACTGAAGCAGTGTTGTGAAGCAGTGTTGTGAAGCAACACTGTGAAGCAACATTGTGAAGCAACACTGTGAAGCAGTATTGTGAAGCAACACTGTGAAGCAGTGTTGTGAAGCAACACTGTGAAGCAGTATTGTGAAGCAACACTGTGAAGCAGTGTTGTGAAGCAGTATTGTGAAGCAACACTGTGAAGCAGTGTTGTGAAGCAGTGTTGTGAAGCAACACTGTGAAGCAACACTGAAGCAACACTGTGAAGCAGTATTGTGAAGCAACATTGATGCAGCAGTTATTCAAGCTTCAGATTCAAAAAATTTCTCAAACATCATCAAGTTCAGTTTCCAGATATCATTGACTTGGAAAATCTAAGCCCTTGCTGTTTCATTCTAAATTCCATCGAGATGGTTTATATGTAATTACTGCTATCGTGTTACATTTATACATCATATAAACCATAAACATGGAAAAGTTGGTGGTGAAGTGAGTGTGTTTCACGTCTTGCAGATAATGAGGGTGAAAGTTGAAGAATATTATAGGGAATGGAGGTGTTCAGTTCCCCGCTTGTGACGTCACTTTCTGCTAGCTGTCACCACTTGTTCGCCTCATTGTTGGAGTGCGTGAATGAATGAATGAATGATTCTAGGTAAGACCCCATGAAGGGGTGAGCGGGGAAGACTGGACAGACGAAGAGTAGATCTTGAGAGGAGTGTCCTTAGTCTTAGAGAAAGAGCCAGGGCTTGACCCAGCAGCAGACTCAACGTGAAGGAATTTGCAGGAAGGAGCTTGAGAATCAGGATACACGGGCAAGCTTGATCGGTGACACGGGAGCACGGCTGTGTGCATCTTATCAGCGCGAGGTGTTGACTGGCTTGTGATTGGTGGAGACTGGCGAGAGGCGCGTAAACACTGCTTGCTCGCTCCGTGTTGGGCATCTACACTCACTGGTGTCGATCTCTGTGACAACTGTAGGTTAACGTTGTGATTAAGGTAACTGGAAGTCACGTGGGCGTAAGACAAAATTCACAACCCTGTACACCGGCACTATGATCCGTGGCCTGATCGTTCAAGCTCTCACTTCAGTACTAGGGCCAGTAAGCCTTACCTCCATAGTGGGAAAATTTATGAAATTAATTGCCGAGGCAATTCGTAGCCATCTTGAAAGGCATAAATTGATTAATGAATCTCATCACTGTTTTACAAAGTGGCGTTCGTGTTTTATGAATTTACTAACATTTTTCACTAATGTATTTGATGAGGTAGATCATGGTATTGAATATGGTATTGTGTATATGGACTTCAGTAAGTGTTTCGATAGAGTTCCACATCAGAGGTTGTTGAGAAAACTTAAGGCACACGGAATAGGAGGAGAAATTTTCTCCTGGATAGAGGCATGGTTGACAAATAGGCAGCAGAGAGTTTGCATAAATGGGGAGAAATCAGAATGGGGGCACGTCACAAGTGGTGTTCCATAGGGGTCAGTTGTTCACAATTTACATAAACTACATAGATGAGGGAATAAATAGCGACATAAGCAAATTTGCTGATGACACCAAAATAGGCCGTCCAATTCATTCTAATGAGGACATTAGAGCACTCCAGGATGATTTGAATAGACTGATGCAGTGGTCGGAGAAGTGGCAGATGCAGTTTAGTATAGACAAATACAAAGTTCTAAATGTTGGAAAGGATAATAACCATGCCACATATAAACTAAATAATGTAGATCTTAATATTACTGATTGCGAAAAGGATTTAGGAGTTCTGGTTAGCAGTAATCTGAAACCAAGACAACTGTGCATAAGCGTTCGCAATAAAACTAACAGAATACTTGGCTTCATATCAAGAAGCATAAATAATAGAAATCCTCAGGTTGTTCTTCAGCTCTATATATCGATGGAAATAAATGGTATAAAATACCGACACAATGGAAATATAAACACAAATGCAGTATAATGTGATCCTTTATTGACAACGTTTCACCCACGCAGTGGGCTTTTTCAAGTCAAAACACGGATCCGTGTGTGACTTGAAAAAGCCCACTGCGTGGGTGAAACGTTGTCAATAAAGGATCACATTATACTGCATTTGTGTTTATATTTCCAGCTCTATATATCCTTGGTTAGGCCTCATTTAGATTATACTGCACAGTTCTGGTCACCGTATTACAGAATGGATATAAATGCTCTGGAAAACGTACAGAGGAGGATGACGAAGTTGATCCCATGTATCAGAAATCTTCCCTATGAGGATAGGCTGAGAGCCCTGAATCTGCACTCTATAGAAAGGCGTAGAGTTAAGGGGGATATGATTGAGGTGTATAAATGGAAAACAGGAATGAATAAAGGGGATATAAATAGCATGCTAAAAATATCTAGCCTGTCATGTAGGGGGGTAATGATTGAATAGGATATAAGTGGGGAATATGGGAGTAAGGGATTATGTAGGGAGGGGAGAGGCAGGCGAGGTGGTAGGAGTGAGATGATTAGCGGAGGTAGGTAGGTAATGACAGGTCAGTGGTGACCACCACGACACTCTCATTAACTCTACACTACTCACTAACATATGCCTCGTCCACTCTTCACTCATATAAACATAATAAAATATAAGAAAAAAAGACAGGGACAGTGAATATTACTATTCTACTCAAACACAGTTTATTATTAAATCTTTGTACAATAATATATTTGGGAACAGAACATTATTGTGGTTTAGATAAATGGGGTGGTACACATAAGCAGTGAGACAGGGAACACAATCAACTTGACCAAAATGAATGTAACTTACAATATAGTTCAGAGGGCAGTTCATCACAGGAACTAAGCCACAGGTCCCAAGACCTATACAGCACGAGTACGGCGCCAAGCCAGTACTCTGCCCAATGCCTCCAACAGTCTCCTCCAGAGACTTCAGCAACCTTCTCCCGAGCCCTGCACCCCAGCAGCAGCTCCGCTCGAATCTCTGCTCAGGAGCTCTGCACCCCAGCAGCAGCTCTGCTCAGGAGCTCTGCACCCCAGCAGCAGCTCCGCTCGAATCTCCTGATCTTGCTCTTCCTTGGGCTTTTATGGTGGTCCAAGCACCCTCCACAACCACGTGTACGACCTGACGCCTAGGTCTGAGGCGTCAAGAACAAAAGACCTCAGACGTGGGCGTGGCTACAGACGTTTGCCAAGGCAAGGTGTGACCATATAATTGGTTAAATTAGGTCTCCCCAGAGACCTCACAAGCCCAGCTGGACTACATCACAAGCCTAGACAGGACTCGCAGCAATGGTTTTTATCTGGAAAAATTCTGATTCAGGAAGGATATAGGAAATGGCTGGTTTGGTAAATAGAGTTGTGGATGATTGGAACAAACTCCTGAGAACCGTTATAGAAGCTAAGACGTTGTGTAGTTTTAAAAATAGGTTGGATAAATACATGAGTGGGTGTTGGTGGGTGTGAGTTGGACCTGACTAGCTTGTGCTCCTGGGTCAGATGCAGTGCTTCTTAAGTGGAGTTGACCTGACTGGGTGGGTCATTGGTCTAAGCCAGTGGGAGAATTGGAGCTGCCCCGCATGGGCCAGTAGGCCTGTTGCAGTGTTCCTTCTTTCTTATGTTCTTACGTTTCTTAGGTTCACACGGCGAGGGTCTGCGTTCGATTCCCAGCGTGGGTAGAAACATTGGGTGTGTTTCTTTACACCGGTTGTCTATGTTCACCCATCAGTAATATGGGTACCTAGGAGTTAGTCTCCTGGTGTGGGTTGCATCCTGGGACAAGGACCTAATTTGCCCGAAATGCTCTGCATAAACAGGGGGCTTTCTATATAGTAGTATGTCATTGATGTCAGCTAGGCCTGTATACCTTGTACATGTACTTGTAATAAATAAAAATATTATTATTTATGATACTGTATCAAGACTGGCTAAACCAGTGTGGCTAACGTATTCATCGCAACGAGTCGTAAAGGCTTCATCCGTAAACTAGTCGCGGCTAGGATGAAACATAACACTGAAGGCACTGCACTGTAGACTCTACACTAAAGACTGCAGTAAAGACTCATTTAGATGGACTTGACGCTCAAGGCTCCCTGTGTGCCCAGTACCTCGTTCAGAATGAGGAACTGAAGTTATCCAAGAGAGTAGAGCATACTCTCAAGTTTTGCAGCTGCTGGTGTCGAGCGAGTACGAGACGATTCTTGATGCTTTAAATTTCTTGACTGCAGGATTTGAAGTTTTCTTTCCTGGTTTTTCATTATCATTAGTTGTTTTACATTGTTTTACCTGTCACTTTCTTATCCTGTTCCCTCGCTACTTTCTCCCACTTCCCCTTCCCTCCTCTACCTCTTTCCTTGTCTTTTCTCCCCTACCTTTCTTTAGTCCCTCCCTACTTTTTCCCCTTCCTACTTTTCCCCTCTCTATTTTCCCCTCTCTTCTTTCCCCCCTTTCC
Source organism: Cherax quadricarinatus (assembly GCF_026875155.1). Classification (NCBI taxonomy): domain Eukaryota; kingdom Metazoa; phylum Arthropoda; class Malacostraca; order Decapoda; family Parastacidae; genus Cherax; species Cherax quadricarinatus. The sequence continues at coordinate 5,052,417 of NC_069440.1, read as the reverse complement.
TTCCCTCCCTCACTTAATTCTTTACAGCACATTGAGAGTCAGTAGTGAGAAGCAGAGAGTAGAGGTGCTCAGTAAGGTGATTCACTCTGATTCTGTACACAATACTGACTTGCCGCGATAACTTTGTTTACGAGTTGATGTGTATCTTGTGCAGTGTCTTGGCTGTGATTGTGCAGTGTCTTGGCCGTGATTGTGCAGTCTTGGCTCTGATTGTGCAGTGTCTTGGCTGTGATTGTGCAGTGTCTTGGCCGTGATTGTGCAGTGTCTTGGCTGTGATTGTGCAGTGTCTTGGCCGTGATTGTGCAGTGTCTTGGCTGTGATTGTGCAGTGTCTTGGCTGTGATTGTGCAGTGTCTTGGCCGTGATTGTGCAGTGTCTTGGCCGTGATTGTGCAGTATCTTAGCTCTGATTGTGCAGTGTCTTGGCTGTGATTGTGCAGTGTCTTGGCTGTGATTGTGCAGTGTCTTGGCCGTGATTGTGCAGTGTCTTAGCTGTGATTGTGCAGTGTCTTGGCTGTGATTGTGCAGTGTCTTGGCTGTGATTGTGCAATATCCTGGTTGTGATTGTGGAATGGCGTAGCTGTAAATGTGTAACATCCTTGCGGGGATTGTGCAGTTTCCTTGCTAGGATTGTGTAATATCCTTCCGGAGACTGTGCAACCTCCTAGCTGAGATTCTACATTATCCTGACTGGGATCGTGCAATTGTCCTGGCTGAGGTTATGTAATATCCTGGATATCATTGTGCAAGATTATAATTGCTTTTGCATTGTATTGCCTGAGGTGTCGACACCTGGAATTAATGCTATTATTATTAGTAGTATTAATATTTTTATTTTATTTTTATTAACACACTGGCCGTTACCCACCAAGGCAGGGTGACCCGAAAAAGAAGAAACACTCTCATCATCAAACAGTCTTGCCAGAGGAGCGTCTACACTACAGTTAAAAACCTGCAACATATCTCCCCAAGTCCTTCAGAGTGCAATCACTGTACTTCTCACCTCCAGGACTAAAGTCTGGCTAACCGGTTTCCCTGAATCCCTTCATAAATGTTACTTTGCTCATAATCGAACAGCACTTCGTCATAAAAACCACTTGCCTCCACTCGTATCTAACACGCTCACGCACGCTTGCTGGATGTCCAAGCCCCTCGCACACAAAACCTCCTTTATCCCATCCTTTCATAGGATGACCCCTACCCCACTTTAGCTCCACTACAGATTTATACTCCCTCCAAGTCATTCTTTTTCGTTCTATCCTCTCTCAGTTGTTTCCTGAGTGCTTTGTTTTCCTCCAACTTTTCGTTTTTATTTCTCTCGTTGCACGAGGCCTCAAATTTTTAACCATTGTGTACGTTAACTAGAACTAGATTCTTGGAACAGTTGACATGTACGGATGCCCTACAACTAAAGCTGTTGAACCCATTCCCAGCTTCCTGGAATGGCTCCAATAACTTCCAAAGCCCTCTTCTGCTTGGCTAAAGACATTCGAGCTAAGCGGAGAGTGAAATTCAAGTTCACCTCTGCCAATTTTTATGTAAAATTGCGTTAAATAAATTTCAGCTTCTCTTCTGAATGCCTTCAATATTTATTGACTGATGCATTTTACTGCCATTAAATTTAGGCAAATTTATCACTATACTAAATTAATCAGTCGCCAAGTCACCTGGCCCAAGATCAGGCTGTGGGAGAAGGAAAACTCTCGAAACCCTTCAGAGGTATATCAAAGGTTGATGTGAAGCTTCGCAGACTCCTTGATTAGGTGCAGGAGTCCGTGGCCACACAGGTTAGGAGCCACATGTAACCAGCGTATTCCACTTAAAGCCCCTTACACTCTGAAAGTACTTCCTGAGGTTTTTGTGTTCTAACTCAGTGTTCGGCTTTAATGTCTGTACTTCTTGTCCTGCACTCCCTTACGTTAATATGTCCTTTTTCACCCTGACTGTGCCTCAGCGTAATTTCTCTCCTTTGAATGTTTTACAAAGTCCTCGCTTCTCAATGATGTACTGTAAACTTCACTTCCTTGACCCTGTCACCAGTCTTGTAACAGGTGTTTGATGTGGTTCCCCGGTTGACTGGTTCGATGTAAGCGGTGCGGAGATAAATAGATTTTTTTTGTTTAGATTCTTGAAGGAAGTCTTGATATTTACCAGTCGCGCATTTGCTGTTGACATGAAGATTGGTGAAAAGGGCAGAGCGTAATGTTTGTAAGAAGGTTTGTAAATTCTTGCCCCTCAAGGAAGGTTCCTTGATGTTGGTGAGGGGCTCTTGATTTAGGGAATTGGATCTGTGCTCCAGTTCCCCGAATTAAGCCTGAATGCCTTCCACATCCCCTCCCCCCAGGCGCTGTATAATCCGCCGGGTTTAGCGCTTCCCCTTTGATTATAATAATAATAATGTAAATTCTTGCCTGCAGGTCAGAGTTGGTCAATCTGTGGCTCGTTGAACACGCAGTTACATTCTGTAGTAGATGAATAGGATACATATGCAAGACTTTATTATTGTGGAGACGTTGCAGCAACCTGTGGCTTTATTAATCCACTTTGGAGAATAATACTGGAAATATTGAAGACTTGAAATAGGTCGAGGTAATCAGTCCCTCAGCCTTGTTAGCAAGTGCTTAGTTCATCGGTCTGGTTGAATCTAAAGTAGATAGTAGGTTGGTTAGATTAGTTAAATTCGTCATGAAACAGGACAAGTGTTTCCTGACGCGGGTCTGGTCATATGACGACCTACTAGTGGAGCTTTTGGCCATTTGACCGAGGCCTTCCGCTGGCATACCGATCCATCCCATTAAAAATGTATATTAGTAAAGCAGATAACCAATGTCTTATATACTGGAGACAGAGATGTGAAGCAGTTAGAAGACGATGTAAGAGGTTTGACGGAGCACACCTCTTACGCTACCACGATTACTTACGCTACGAAAGGAATCTGTATCTTCATTGATGCAATTTTTATGGAATTATCAGGATGAGCATTGAAGGTGAGAGTGCAGCGGGAGCTGTCAACTCGGCCATGACGAGTCTCAAGGATTCGTGCGCCCACGTTTTGTTACATAAAATATTTATATAAGTTTATTTACATTGATTGGATTATTTTGTTTTTGTTGAGTAAGTGATTGTTGGAGGTCGGGCATACGCTTGTCATATATTATTACCCTTTCATTCAGAGAACCGACAAGTTGATAAATTAGACACGTGCGACGCTTGGGTATCATTATTGAGGAAACGTTTCGCCACGCAGTGGCTTCATCATTCCTATACAAAGAAGAATGGTGAAGCTAAGAAGAGGTTTGAGGTAATCGGTCCCTCAGCCTGGAATCGATGTACTCAGTCTTTTCAAGACTGATGAACTGATTACATCATTGTAGTTTGATTTTATAGGTGTATTATGTACCTCCCCACCTGTCTTATTGATTCAGAACTAAACCTGGGTCCAGGAGCTTGGTTAAGTAACTTAACTGCTCTAGAGGTTTTTTCTTTTTATAATTTGCGATAATTAGAAAATTGGTTGGGATTTTGACATGAATGATGTAATAGAGGTTAGTCCTGGATGTGGTTCCTACGCTCGACTGCCTGCTGCCAACACCAGCAGTCTGGTGGATCAGACCATGAAGCAAGGAGCTTGATTTGAGAGTGGGCTGGGGGGTCATTAACCCAGGAATCGACTACAGGTAGACTATAAGTAGAGTAAGAAGGCTGGGCTTCAAGGGTACAGCACTCGAAATGTGCTCAGGAATTTTCGTCAAGTTATGGGAGATGTGACAGTAACTCTGACTACAAAATTTGCATGTCTTATAATTTTATACTAACTACTTCAGCATTGTTCCAAAGATATTTGTAGTGTGACTAAAGCCGTGTGTAAGTCTTCGTATTAAGAGAGGTTATAGTGGTGTGACTGAGCAAGATGTTAGAAGTCTGCTGGTTGTGTTGCACAAGTCTCAAGATGTATATAGTTCTTCCTGCATGTGTGTAACATATATATATATATATTACACGCTTCTCCCTGTATGACAGTAGGAGTCAGCTGATAATATGGAAGAAATCATAGACGTGAACTCTTCCTGCATGATGCTATGATGATAGTGACCCCAGATAGGTTTGGCGCTTCATATAAATGTAATAATGGAAGAAATCATAATAAAACGCGTGACCGCGAATAAGAAAAATTACCACCATAGAAAAATAATACAGGAAAACCTGAGAAGTTTTATGTGCTCTCCCGCATCCTCTGGAGATATGTAGGCGCATGAAAGCGCACAGGTTTTCCTGTGCTGGTGACAGAGTCTGGTTACAGCAACTCCCAGCACAGGGATTGGTTACGTAATCGAGTGGTTATCCTTTATGTAACTACATGTTATGAACTTGTGCCCCCCTAATATAGTACATGGTTAAGCTCATTAAATATGTTGCTACATTGGCACTCGTATCAACAGCAACACCAGTCATATAATGTGGAGAAAACGCTTGTGTACAGTTTAGGACAGCAGAAACATTTCGCCACTAGTGGCTGAAGAAGCCCCTCGAGGCGAAACGTTTCCTCTAATAAATGTCCGGAACTGTGCGTACCGTATTTTCCGGCATATAAGGCGCACGATAGAAGTATCAGAAGGGTAAATCAGTAATCATATTCAGCGGTTAATTATTCTCTTTACGCTAAAGCGTAACCTAAAGCCTACCCTTGACCCTGACCTAGAGCATGTAAGGCGCAGCCTGATTTCCCACGTCTTTTTATGGGGAAAAAAAAGGCGCGCCTTATATATGCTGAAAAATACAATAAGTGTCTTCCACATTTTATCGGTATCACCATACCATTTTTCAGTCATATAATGTTTGACTTGCACGGAAAGTGGATTATAAAATGGGTGAGATGCTACTTTAAGGTATTTAGTTAGCCTGGTGTCTGGGTGCAGCAGCCCACATAATTTACCTGTTGAAGAAGTAACCTTTGATCCAGCTGAGAAGCCATTCACCCTCATCCAATCTGCAGAGTTCACTTAGGATGGGACGTGTCAAAGATTATCTTTAGATGAAGTAAGAAGATGCTGGAGACGTGTAGGGTGAGGCACATGATTGATGGTGCAGGCTGCTTCAGTGCTGGAAACCATACAGTTACTGGGTTATGAATCTATTGAGGCTGGTGGTATTACTGTATTACCACAACTGTTGTATCTATCATGGTGGGTCTGGAGAGGTTTTACTACCACAACTGTTGTATCTACTATGTTGGGTCTGGAGAAGTGTTACTACCACAACTGTTGTATCTACCATGGTGGGTCTGGAGAAGTGTTACTACCACAACTGTTGTATCTACCATGGTGGGTCTGGAGAAGTGTTACTACCACAACTGTTGTATCTACCATGGTGGGTCTGGAGAAGTGTTACTACCACAACTGTTGTATCTACCATGGTGGGCTGAGAAGTGTTACTACCACAACTGTTGTATCTACCATGGTGGGTCTGGAGAAGTGTTACTACCACAACTGTTGTATCTACCATGGTGGGTCTGGAGAAGTGTTACTACCACAACTGTGTATCACCATGGTGGGTCTGGAGAAGTGTTACTACCACAACTGTTGTATCTACCAGGGTGGGTCTGGAGAAGTTTTTACTAACCACAACTGTTGTATCAAACCCAGGGTGGGTCTGGAGAAGTGTTACTTACCACAACTGTTGTATTACCATGGTGGGTCCGGGAGAAGTGTTACAAACCACAACTGTTTTTTCTACCATGGTGGTCTGGAGAAGTGTTACTACCAAACCAACGTTGTATCTACCATGGTGGGTCTGGAGAAGTGTTTACTACCACAATTGTTGTATCTACCATGGTGGGTCTGGAGAAGTGTTACTACCACAACTGTTGTATCTACCATGGTGGGTCTGGAGAAGTGTTACTACCACAACAGTTGTATCTACCATGGTGGGTCTGGAGAGGTGTTACTACCACAACTGTTGTATCTACCATGGTGGGTCTGGAGAGGTGTTACTACCACAACTGTTGTATCTACCATGGTGGGTCTGGAGAGGTGTTACTAACCACAACTGTTGTATCTACCATGGTGGGTTCTGGAGAGGTGTTACTACCACAACTGTTTGTATCTACCCATGGTCGGTCTGGAGAAGTGTTACTACCACAACTGTTGAAATCTACCATGGTCGGTCTGGAGAAGTGTTAATACCACAACTGTTGTATCTACCATGGGGGGTCGGAGAAGTGTTACTACCACAACTGTTGAAATCTACCATGGTGGGGTCTGGAGAAGTTGTCTACCACAACTGTTGTATCTACCATGGGGGGGTCTGGAGAAGTGTTACTACCACAACTGTTGTATCTACCATGGTGGGTCTGGAGAAGTGTTACTACCACAACTGTTGTATCTACCATGGTGGGTCTGGAGAAGTGTTACTACCACAACTGTTGTTCTACCATGGGGTCTGGAAAGTGTTACTACCACAACTGTTGTATCTACCATGGGGGGTCTGGAGAAGTGTTTACTACCACAACTGTTTTTATCTACCATGGTGGGTCTGGAAATGTTACTACCACAACTGTTGTATCTACCATGGTGGCCCTGGAGAAGTGTTACTACCACAACTGTTGTATCTACCGGGTGGGTCTGGAAAGTTTTACTACCACAACTGTTGTATCTACCAGGGGTGGGTCTGGAGAAGTGTTACTACCACAACTGTTGTATCTACCATGGTGGGTCTGGAGAAGTGTTCTACCACAACTGTTATCTACCATGTGGGTCTGGAGAAGTGTTACTACCACAACTGTTTGTATCTACCATGGTGGTCTGGAGAAGTGTTACTACCACAACTGTTGTATCTACCATGGTGGGTCTGGAGAAGTGTTACTACCACAACTGTTGTATCTACCATGGTGGGTCTGGAGAAGTGTTACAAACCACAACTGTTGTATCTACCATGGTGGCCCTGGAGAAGTGTTACAACCACAACTGTTTGTATCTACCATGGGGGGTCTGGAGAAGTGTTACTACCACAACTGTTGTATCTACCATGGTGGGTCTGGAGAAGTGTTACTACCACAACTGTTGTATCTACCATGGTGGGTCTGGAGAAGTGTTACTACCACAACTGTTGTATCTACCATGGTGGGTCTGGAGAAGTGTTACTACCACAACTGTTGTATCTACCATGGTGGGTCTGGAGAAGTGTTACTACCACAACTGTGTATCTACCATGGGGGTCTGGAGAAGTGTTACTACCACAACTGTTGTATCTACCATGGTGGGTCTGGAGAAGTGTTACTACCACAACTGTTGTATCTACCATGGTGGGCCCTGGAGAAGTGTTACTACCACAACTGTTGTATCTACCATGGTGGGTCTGGAGAAGTGTTACTACCACAACTGTTGTATCTACCATGGTGGGTCTGGAGAAGTGTTACTACCACAACTGTTGTAAAACCATGGTGGGTCTGGAGAAGTGTTACTACCATAACTGTTGTATCTACCATGGTGGGTCTGGAGAAGTGTTACTACCACAACTGTTGTATCTACCATGGTGGGTCTGGAGAAGTGTTACTACCACAACTGTTGTATCTACCATGGTGGGTCTGGAGAAGTGTTACTACCACAACTGTTGTATCTACCATGGTGGGTCTGGAGAAGTGTTACTACCACAACTGTTGTATCTACCATGGTGGGTCTGGAGAAGTGTTACTACCACAACTGTTGTATCTACCATGGTGGGTCTGGAGAAGTGTTACTACCACAACTGTTGTATCTACCATGGTGGGTCTGGAAAGTGTTACTACCAAAAACGTTGTATCTACCATGGGGGGTCTGGAGAAGTGTTACTACCACAACTGTTGAAATCTACCATGGGGGTCTGGAGAAGTGTTATTTACCCACAACTGTTGTATCTACCATGGGGGGTCTGGAGAAGTGTTACTACCACAACTGTTGTATCAAACCATGGTGGGTCTGGAGAAGTGTTACTACCACAACAGTTGTATCTACCATGGTGGGTCTGGAGAGGTGTTACTACCACAACTGTTGTATCTACCATGGTGGGTCTGGAGAGGTGTTACTACCACAACTGTTGTATCTACCATGGTGGGTCTGGAGAGGTGTTACTACCACAACTGTTGTATCTACCATGGTGGGTCTGGAGAGGTGTTACTACCACAACTGTTGTATCTACCATGGTGGGTCTGGAGAAGTGTTACTACCACAACTGTTGTATCTACCATGGTGGGTCTGGAGAAGTGTTACTACCACAACTGTTGTATCTACCATGGTGGGTCTGGAGAAGTGTTAACTACCACAACTGTTTATCTTACCAGGTGGGTCTGGAGAAGTTTTTACTACCACAACTTTTTGACTACCATGGTGGTCTGGAGAAGTGTTACTACCACAACTGTTGTATCTACCATGGTGGGTCTGAGAGGTGTTACTACCACAACTTTTTGTATCTACCATGGTGGGTCTGGAGAAGTGTTACTACCACAACTGTTGTATCTACCATGGTGGGCCCTGGAGAAGTTTTTAAACTACCACAACTTTTTGTATCTACCATGGTGGGTCTGGAGAAGTGTTACTACCACAACTGTTGTATCTACCATGGTGGGTCTGGAGAAGTGTTACTACCACAACTGTTGTATCTACCATGGTGGGTCTGGAGAAGTGTTACTACCACAACTGTTGTATCTACCATGGTGGGTCTGGAGAAGATAAACATAAATTACGAATGTTAATCATAGCAATGCAATCTGAGCTTTATCCTGGCTTGCACTTCAAAGGGGAAGCTCAGGCATCGTGCTCTTACGCGTGCTGGGGCTTTGTCCTCTTAGGACTGTGTTCCTGAGAACTATCTTAGAACTGTATCCCTTAGAAATGTTACTTAGAACTGTATCCCTTAGAAATGTTATTTAGAACTGTATCCTTTAGAAATGTCGTTAAGAGCCGTCTTGTAGAACTATTTAAAGGTTTCTGTTACCTTATCGAATACCACCATCTTCGAAGTAATCTAACTGGTAACAGGTCCGTTTCATCTCTAGCCTAGGGTAGTTACATTAACTGGTAGCGAGTCCACTAGGGTAGTGATGGGTACCATCTCATCCTCAACAAACGTGCATTTATAAACAGTTTGCAAAAAAAAAAAAAAAAAAAAAAAAAAAAAAAAAAAAAAAAAAAAAAAACGAGAAAAGCCAGGCTTAGCAGCGAGTGGGCAGGAAGCCACCAGTGTGAGAGGTGCGCACAACACAGGGGCTTGGAGACAACTCAACCCAGCTCTTCCATAGAGGAAATGACTTCTGTGGATCATCCCTGCCGAGTGAAATCTTTTAGCGTGAATGACTTAAACGTTTTTTAATGGATAACGAATTCTTTTACGCTGTTCAAATTAAACTCTTCAGTTTACACTGTTCAGCCTATCATGTTCAGTTTACCTTGCCCAGATCTAAGGTATACTGCCATCTCATAATGTCCAACCCACAATAATCTACCATCTTGCCTGCAGCTATACTGCTAGGCGAGTTAAGATTACATGTACAATGAGAGTCAAATCTCGCCCAGCCCGGGAATCGAACTCGGGTGCTTCCGATTGTAAGCTGAACACTGTATCATTGAGCCACATTTTTTAATATTTCTTTAATCTGTTTATATCCAGTTTTGACTCAGTTGCTGCGATATAATTGGTTTGCGTTAATGTTTATTGTAAATAACAGGAAATATCGTTTGTGTGGCGCCACATTCTCAGTCCACAGCATCTTGTGTGAGTGTAATGAGACATACAGGTGAGAAAGAATGTTAACGTTGCATGTTGAGGGACTGACTACCTCAGACACTATTTCTTCAAGGTTAATGGACTGATTACATCTTCATTTCACTACAACTGCTGCCTTCGTATTTGACTGAAGAAGTCTATTGTGTAGGCGAAACGTTTCAGCAATTTTAAAGATACCCAACTGTTGCACATGTCTTACTCATCAACTTGTGGGTATATTATTGGTGTGTGACGTAACAATATCAGTGTTGGTGTGTGACGTAACAATATCAGTGTTGGTGTGTGACGTAACAATACCAGTGTTGTTGTGTGACGTAACAGTACCAGTGTTGGTGTGTGACGTAACAATACCAATTTTGGTGGGGTGACGTAACAATACCAGTGTTGGTGTATGACGTAAACCCGTACCATGTTGGTGTGTGACGTAACAATACCAGTGTTGGTGTGTGACGTAACAATACCAGTGTTGGTGTGTGACGTAACAGTACCAGTGTTGGTGTGTGACGTAACAATACCAATTTTGGTGTGTGACGTAACAATACCAGTGTTGGTGTATGACGTAACAGTACCAGTGTTGGTGTGTGACGTAACAGTACCAGTGTTGGTGTATGACGTAACAGTACCAGTGTTGGTGTGTGACGTAACAGTACCAGTGTTGGGGTATGACGTAACAGTACCATGTTGGTGTGTGACGTAACAGTACCAGTGTTGGTGTATGACGTAACAGTACCAGTGTTGGTGTGTGACGTAACAATACCAGTGTTGGTGTATGACGTAACAGTACCAGTGTTGGTGTGTGACGTAACAATACCAATTTTGGTGTGTGACGTAACAATACCAGTGTTGGTGTATGACGTAACAGTACCAGTGTTGGTGTGTGACGTAACAGTACCCAGTGTTGGTGTATGACGTAACAGTACCAGTGTTGGTGTGTGACGTAACAGTAAACCCGTGTTGGTGTATGACGTAACAGTACCAGTGTTGGTGTGTGACGTAAACAATACCAGTGTTTGTGTATGACGTAAAAAGTACCAGTGTTGGTTGTGACGTAACAATACCAGTGTTGGTGTGTGACGTAACAAAACCAGTTTTTGGTGTTGACGTAACAATACCATGTTGGTGTGTGACGTAACAATACCAATTTTGGTGTGTGACGTAATACCAGTGTTGGCGTATGACGTAACAGTACCAGTGTTGGTGTGTGTCGTAACAATAGCAGTGTTGGTGTGTGACGTAACAATAGCAGTGTTGGTGTGTGACGTAACAATACCAGTGTTGGTGTATGACGTAACAGTACCAGTGTTGGTGTGTGACGTAACAATACCAGTGTTGGTGTGTGACGTAACAATACCAGTGTTGGTGTGTGACGTAACAATACCAATTTTGGTGTGTGACGTAACAATACCAGTGTTGGTGTATGACGTAACAGTACCAGTGTTGGTGTGTGTCGTAACAATAGCAGTGTTGGTGTATGACGTAACAGTACCAGTGTTGGTGTATGACGTAACAGTACCAGTGTTGGTGTGTGACGTAACAATACCAGTGTTGGTGTATGACGTAACAGTACCAGTGTTGGTGTGTGACGTAACAATAGCAGTGTTGGTGTATGACGTAACAGTACCAGTGTTGGTGTGTCTCGTAACAATAGCAGTGTTGGTGTATGACGTAACAGTACCAGTGTTGGTGTGTGACGTAACAATAGCAGTGTTGGTGTGTGACGTAACAATAGCAGTGTTGGTGTGTGACGTAACAAAAGCATGTTGGTGTGTGACGTAACAATAGCAGTGTTGGTGTGGACGTAACAATAGCAGTGTTTGTGTGTGACGTAACAATAGCAGTGTTGGTGTGTGTCGTAACAATATCAGTGTTGGTGTGTGACGTAACAATAGCAGTGTTGGTGTGTGACGTAACAATAGCAGTGTTGGTGTGTGACGTAACAATAGCAGTGTTGGTGTGTGTCGTAACAATAGCAGTGTTGGTGTGTGTCGAACAATAGCATGTTGGTGTGTGTCGTAACAATAGCAGTGTTGTGTTGGTGACTAACAAAAAGCAGTGTTGGTGTGGTCGTAACAATAGCAGTGTTTGGGGTGGCGTAACAATACAGTGTTGGTGTGTGTCGTAACAATAGCAGTGTTGGTGTGTGTCGTAACAATAGCAGTGTTGGTGTGTGACGTAACAATAGCAGTGTTGGGGTGTGACGTAAAAAATAGCATGTTGGTGTGTACGTAACAATAGCATGTTGGTGTTGTCGTAACAATAGCATGTTTGGGGTTTACGTAACAATAGCAGTGTTGGTGTGTGTCCCTAAAAAATAGCAGTGTTGGTGTGTGTCGTAACAAAGCATGTTGGTGTGTACGTAACAATAGCATTTTGGTGTGTGTCGTAACAATAGCAGTGTTGGGGTGTGTCGTAACAATAGCAGTGTTGGTGTGTGCGTAACATACATTGTTGGTGTAGCACTGGTTCACACTCAACTAATAAAATTTGTATTAGGCCAGATTTTAACAATTGCCAGAAGTATGTACGCTGCCCCCTGTAAACCACATACCATTTTGTAAAAATTATTGCCCATGAACAATGCCATTTTAGATGTTATGAGAATTCAACTCTACTTTTCTCTCTCTCTCTCTCGCTCACTCTTTCCTCTCATTTTCCTCCTCATCTCTTCCTCCTCTCTCTCCCCTCTCTCTCTTCTCTCTCTCTCCTCGTCTTTTTTCTCTCTCTTTTTTTTTCTCTCTTCTCCTCTCTCTCTCTCTCTCTCTCTCTCTCTCTCTCTCTCTCTCTCTTTTTCTCTCTCCTTTTTTTTTTTCTCTCTCTCTCTTCTTCCTCTCTCCCCCTCATCTCTCCCCTTTCTCTCTTTTCTCTCTCTCGTCTCTCTCTCCTCTCTCTCTCTCTCTTTTCCTCTTTTTCTTTCTCTCCCCCTCTTTCTCTTCTTCCTCCTCTCTCTCTCCTCTCCTCTCTTTTCTCTCTCTCTCTCTCTCTCCTCTCTCTCTCTCTCTCTCTCTCTCTCTCTTTCTCTCTCTCTCTCTCTCTCCCCTCTCCTCTCTCCCTTTTCTCTCTCCCCCCTTCTCTCTTCTCTTCTCTCATTTTTCCCCTCTCACTCTCCCCTCTCCTCTTCTCTCTCTCTCTCTCTCTCCCTCTCTCTTTCTCTCTCTCTCTCTCTCTCTCATTTTCTCTCTCTCTCTCTCACTCTCTTCTCTCCTTTCTCTCTTCTTTCTCCTCTCTCTTTCTCTCTTCCTCTTTTCTTTCCTCTCTTTTTCTCTCTCTTTCTCTCCCTCTCTTCTCACTCCCCCTCTCTCTCTCATCTTCTCTCCCTCCTCTCTTTTCTCTCTCTCGTTCATTTAACACCACAATAAGAATAATATTGAAGAATGAGAAACTTATGCAACATTTGGGAATCTTTATTGAGGAAACTTTTCGCCAGGAGAAGAACTTTGGAAGATGATGAGTTTGAGGTAACGAGTCCCTCAGCCTGCAGTCGATGTGTTCACTTCATCAAGGAGGAGTGTGTTCACCAGGACCCGCTAACAAGAACAACCTGCTTGAACAGTCAACGAACAATCCTGGCCTCAAACCGGGTTGCAAGAGTACAGAAGATACTCGAAACCAGTCACGTGTATTTCACCGATACATTGGTGCATCCCCAGTGTTACCTTTGATATATACCTTTGAAGATTTTCGAGAGAGTATCTACTCTCTGAACCCGGCAATGGGCTAGGTTCGTCTGGTGTTTACCTGGTCAACTAGGCTGTTGCTGCTAGAGGCCCGCTGCCCCACATATCCATCACAGCCTGGTTGATCTGGCACCTGGTGAAGATGATATTATTATTAGTAGTAACAGCAGTACATTCCTGGGTTTTGTAAGCTGCTACTACTACTGCTGCTGCTGTTACTACTACTGCTGCTGCTGTTACTACTACTGCTGCTGTTACTACTGCTGCTGCTGTTACTACTACTGCTGCTGCTGCTGCTGCTGCTGTTACTACTACTACTGCTGCTGCTGTTACTACTACTGCTGCTGCTGTTACTACTACTGCTGCTGCTGTTACTACTACTGCTGCTGCTGTTACTACTACTGCTGCTGCTGTTACTACTACTGCTGCTGCTGTTACTACTACTGCTGCTACTACTACTGCTGCTGTTACTACTGCTGCTGTTACTGCTGCTGCTGTTACTGCTGCTGCTGTTACTGGGTGCTGCTGCTGCTGTTACTACTGCGCTGCGTTACTACTGCTGCTGCTCTACTGCCCGTGCTCCTTTTACTACATACTGCTGCTGTTACTACTACTACAACTGTGCTTTACTACTACTCTGTTTCAATTTCTGCTCTGCTGCTGCTGTTACTACTATGCTCTGCTGCTGTTACTATACGCGCGACACTACTCCCGCT
>NC_069440.1:4989320-5037773 GCF_026875155.1 Cherax quadricarinatus | reverse complement strand
TAAGGGTTTGCTGTTTTTTTTTTATGTTTTAAAGTTTTTGGGGTTAATGGCGGGGGGTGCGTTCGTTTCCCGCCGGGGTAAAAACATTGGGGGTTTTTCTTTACACCGTTGTCTATGTCACCCACTTAATAGGGGAACCTAGGAGTTAGTCTCCTGGTGTGGGTTGCACCGGGGACAGGAAAAATTTCCCCAAATGCTCTGCAAAAACAGGGGCTTTCTATATAGTATATGTCATTGATGCACGGGCCTTATCCCTTTGTCCAGTACTTGTAATAAAAAAAAAAAATTATTTTTTAGGCACTGATCAAGACTGGCTAAACCATGTGGCTAACGTATTCATCGCAACGAGTCGAAAAGGGTTCATCGTAAACATCGGGGCTAGAGAAACTAACACTAAAGGCACTGAACTGTAACTCTACCTAAAGACGCATAAAACTCATTTAGATGGACTTGACGCTAAAGGCCCCCGGGTTTTCCATACCTCTTCAGAATGAGGAACAAAGTTACCCAAGAGAGTAGAGCATACTTAAAGTTTTGCACTGCTGGTGTCGAGCGAGTACGAAACATTCTTGATGCTTTAAATTTCTTGACTCGGGTTTTGAAGTTTTTTTTTCCTGGTTTTTTTCATTACATTAGTTTTTTTACATTGTTTTAACCTGTCACTTTTTTAAACCTTTCCCTCGCTACTTCCCCCCATTTCCCCTTCCCCCCTACCTCTTCCTTGTCTTTTCCCCCCTCCCTTTTCTTTAGTCCCCCCCTATTTTCCCTTCCTACTTTTCCCCCTCTCTATTTTTCCCCTCTTTTCTTTCCCCCTTTCCCTTCCCTCCCTCATTTAATTTTTTTACGCACATTGGATCAGTGTGAGAAGGGGAGAGAAAGGGGTGCTCAGTAAGGTATTCACTCTGATTCTGTACAAAAATACTGCTTGCCGCGAAAAAACTTTGTTTACGAGTTGATGTGTACTGTGCAGTGTCCTGGCTGTATGGCAGTGTCTTGGCTTGAATGTGCAGTGACTTGCTGTGATGGCAGTGACTTGGCTGTGATGTGCATGTCTTGGGCTGTATTGGCAGTGTCTTGGCGTATGAGTGCAGTCTTGGCCTGATTGGCAGTGTCTTGCCTGTGATTGTGCGTTTTTTGGCTGTGTTCATGCGAGTCTTGGCGTTGATTGGTGGTAAAACATTGGCTGTGATTTGCAGTGACTTGCCGGTTGTCAGTTACCCATCAGTAATATGGGTTCTTGGTGTTTAGTGTCCTGGTGTGTTGTGCATCCTGGGTGAAAAGGACCTAATTTGCCGTGCTTCTGATTGTGCAGGTGTCTTTCTGTATTGTAGTATTGGTCATTGTTTGTCAGTAGTCCTGTAATTGTGACATGTCTTGGTAATGAAATTTTATTCTTGTGTGATTGTACAGTGTTTTGGTTTAATACCAGTTTTTGGCTACGTATTGTGAAAGAGTCGAAAGGCTTGATTGTAAGTGTCCGGCTGGATGTAGCAGTGACACTGAAGGCACTGCACTGTGATCTAGCACTTAGCTGAGTGCAAGCCCCTTGATGGATTGACGCAAGGCTTGCCTGTGGTGCCAGTCTTCGTCAGTGATTGTGCAGTTTTTCCGTGAGTAGTGCATTCTCCGTTTTGCAGCTCTGGTGTGATCGTGCAGCGATCTTGCTGTTTACAGTGTCTTGACTGCAGGATTTGCAGTTTCTTGCGGGTATTTCATTCTCATTGTTTGGTTTTCTTGTTTTACAGTGCCCTTTTGCTTATTGTGCACTTGCTTTTCTCAGTGTCCCTTGCCTCCTGATGCATGTCCTTGCTTTTCTTCCCACTTTTCCTTTTGCAGTCCCTTGGCTTGATTTTTGCCACTTGGCTATTGTTTCTGCCTCTCGTATTTTCTCCTCTGTGTTTTCCCCCTTGGCCTTTCCTGCAGTCTTGCTTAAATTGTATTACAGGCTGTGAGTCAGTTTTTGGGCTGAGAGTGGGGTGTCTTGGGTGATTCACTTCGGGATTTCGTGTCCATGGTTTGATTGCCGCGATAGCTTGATTTGCGCTTGATGTGATTTGTGCATGTCTTGGCTGTGATTGTGCAGTGTCTTGGCTGTGATTGTGCAGGTCTTGGCTGTGATTGTGCAGTGTCTTGGCTGTGATTGTGCAGTGTCTTGGCCGTGATTGTGCAGTGTCTTGGCTGTGATTGTGCAGTGCTTGGCTGTGATTGTGCAGTGTCTTGGCTGTGATTGTGCAGTGTCTTGGCTGTGATTGTGCAGTGTCCTTGGCTGTGATTGTGCAGTGTCTTGCCGTGATTGTGCAGTATCTTGGCTCTGATTGTGCAGTGTCTTGGCCGCGATTGTGCAGTGTCTTGGCTGTGATTGTGCAGTGTCTTGGCCGTGATTGTGCAGTTCTTAGCTGTGATTGTGCAGTGTCTTGGCTGTGATTGTGCAGTGTCTTGGCTGTGATTGTGCAATATCCTGGTTGTGATTGTGGAATGGCGTAGCTGTAAATGTGTAACATCCTTGCGGGATTGTGCAGTTTCCTTGCTAGGATTGTGTAATATCCTTCCGGAGACTGTGCAACCTCCTAGCTGAGATTCTACATTATCCTGACTGGGATCGTGCAATTGATCCTGGCTGAGGTTATGTAATATCCTGGATATCATTGTGCAAGATTATAATTGCTTTTGCATTGTATTGCCTGAGGTGTCGACACCTGGAATTAATGCTATTATTATTAGTAGTATTAATATTTTTATTTTATTTTTATTAACACACTGGCCGTTACCCACCAAGGCAGGGGGACCCGAAAAAGAAGAAACCTCTCATCATCAAAACAGTCTTGCCAGAGGAGCGTCTACACTACAGTTAAAAACCTGCAACATATCTCCCCAAGTCCTTCAGAGTGCAATCACTGTACTTCTCACCTCCAGGACTAAAGTCTGGCTAACCGGTTTCCCTGAATCCCTTCATAAATGTTACTTTGCTCATAATCGAATAGCACTTCGTCATAAAAACCACTTGCCTCCACTCGTATCTAACACGCTCATGCACGCTTGCTGGGTGTCCAAGCCCCTCGCACACAAAACCTCCTTTATCCCATCCTTTCATAGGATGACCCCTACCCCACTTTAGCTCCACTACAGATTTATACTCCCTCCAAGTCATTCTTTTTCGTTCTATCCTCTCTCAGTTGTTTCCTGAGTGCTTTGTTTTCCTCCAACTTTTCGTTTTTATTTCTCTCGTTGCACGAGGCCTCAAATTTTTAACCATTGTGTACGTTAACTAGAACTAGATTCTTGGAACAGTTGACATGTACGGATGCCCTACAACTAAAGCTGTTGAACCCATCCCAGCTTCCTGGAATGGCTCCAATAACTTCCAAAGCCCTCTTCTGCTTGGCTAAAGACATTCGAGCTAAGCGGAGAGTGAAATTCAAGTTCACCTCTGCCAATTTTATGTAAAATTGCGTTAAATAAATTTCAGCTTCTCTTCTGAATGCCTTCAATATTTATTGACTGATGTATTTTACTGCCATTAAATTTAGGCAAATTTATCACTATACTAAATTAATCAGTCGCCAAGTCACCCTGGCCCAAGATCAGAGCTGTGGAGAAGGAAAACTCTCGAAACCCTTCAGAGGTATATCAAAGTTGATGTGAAGCTCTGCAGACTCCTTGATTAGGTGCAGGAGTCCGTGGCCACACAGGTTAGGAGCCACATGTAACCAGCGCATTCCACTTAAAGCCCCTTACACTCTAAAAGTACTTCCTGAGGTTTTTGTGTTCTAACTCAGTGTTCGGCTTTAATGTCTGTACTTCTTGTCCTGCACTCCCTTACGTTAATATGTCCTTGTTCACCCTGACTGTGCCTCAGTGTAATTTCTCTCCTTTGAATGTTTTACAAAGTCCTCGCTTCTCAATGATGTACTGTAAACTTCACTTCCTTGACCCTGTCACCAGTCTTGTAACAGGTGTTTGATGTGGTTCCCCGGTTGACTGGTTCCATGTAAGCGGTGCGGAGATAAATAGATTTTTTTTGTTTAGATTCTTGAAGGAAGTCTTTACATTTACCAGTCGCGCATTTGCTGTTGACATGAAGATTGGTGAAAAGGGCAGAGCGTAATGTTTGTAAGAAGGTTTGTAAATTCTTGCCCCTCAAGGAAGGTTCCTTGATGTTGGTGAGGGGCTCTTGATTTAGGGAATTGGATCTGTGCTCCAGTTCCCCGAATTAAGCCTGAATGCCTTCCACATCCCCTCCCCCCAGGCGCTGTATAATCCGCCGGGTTTAGCGCTTCCCCTTTGATTATAATAATAATAATGTAAATTCTTGCCTCCAGGTCAGAGTTGGTCAATCTGTGGCTCGTTGAACACGCAGTTACATTCTGTAGTAGATGAATAGGATACATATGCAAGACTTTATTATTGTGGAGACTTGCAGCAACCTGTGGCTTTATTAATCCACTTTGGAGAATAATACTGGAAATATTGAAGACTTGAAATAGGTCGAGGTAATCAGTCCTCAGCCTTGTTAGCAATGCTTAGTTCATCGGTCTGGTTGAATCTAAAGTAGATAGTAGGTTGGTTAGATTAGTTAAATTCGTCATGAAACAGGACAAGTGTTCCTGACGCGGGTCTGTCATATGACGACCTACTAGTGGAGCTTTGGCCATTTGACCGAGGCCTTCCGCTGGCATACCGATCCATCCCATTAAAAATGTATATTAGTAAAGCAGATAACCAATGTCTTATATACTGGAGACAGAGTGTGAAGCAGTTTAGAAGACGATATAAGAGGTTTGACGGAGCACACCTCTTACGCTACCACGATTACTTACGCTACGAAAGGAATCTGTAATCTTCATTGATGCATTTTTATGGAATTATCAGGATGAGCATTGAAGGTGAGAGTGCAGCGGGAGCTGTCAACTCGGCCATGACGAGTCTCAAGGATTCGTGCGCCCACGTTTTGTTACATAAAATATTTATATAAGTTTATTTACATTGATTGGATTATTTTGTTTTTGTTGAGTAAGTGATTGTTGGAGGTCGGGCATACGCTTGTCATATATTATTACCCTTTCATTCAGAGAACCGACAAGTTGATAAATTAGACACGTGCGACGCTTGGGTATCATTATTGAGGAAACGTTTCGCCACGCAGTGGCTTCATCAGTCCTATACAAAGAAGAATGGTGAAGCTCAGAAGAGGTTTGAGGTAATCGGTCCCTCAGCCTGGAATCGATGAGTCATCCCTCAGTCTTCTCAAGACTGATGAACTGATTACATCATTGTAGTTTGATTTTATAGGTGTATTATGTAACCTCCCCACCTGTCCTTATGATTCAGAACTAAACCTGGTCCAGGAGCTTGGTTAAGTAACTTAACTGCTCTAGAGGTTTTTTCTTTTTATAATTTGCGATAATTAGAAAATTGGTTGGGATTTTGACATGAATGATGTAATAGAGGTTAGTCCTGGATGTGGTTCCTACGCTCGACTGCCTGCTGCCAACACCAGCAGTCTGGTGGATCAGACCATGAAGCAAGGAGCTTGATTTGAGAGTGGGCTGGGGGGTCATTAACCCAGGAATCGACTACAGGTAGACTATAAGTAGAGTAAGAAGGCTGGGCTTCAAGGGTAACAGCACTCGAAATGTGCTCAGGAATTTTCGTCAAGTTATGGGAGATGTGACAGTAACTCTGACTACAAAATTTGCATGTCTATAATTTTATACTAACTACTTCAGCATTGTTTCCAAAGATATTTGTAGTGTGACTAAAGCCGTGTGTAAGTCTTCGTATTAAGAGAGGTTATAGTGTGTGACTGAGCAAGATGTTAGAAGTCTGCTGGTTGTGTTGCACAAGTCCAAGATGTATATAGTTCTTACTGCATGTGTGTAACATATATATAAATATATATTATATATATATATATATATAATATATATATATATATATAAAATATCAATAAGACACAGTAAACAGTGATTTCGAATATGCAAAAATGACCACTCTGAAAGAATAAGAATTCCGAGCGCTTTCTTGTGACACTCACATTATCAAGAATAGTTCCTTGAAATGTGAGCGATCAGAAAGCCTTGGAATTTCTTATCTTTCAGATGGTTGTTTTGTGTATATATATATATATATCAAATATAATAATATATTATATATTAATATATTATATATATAAAATTAATAATATTACACGCTTCTTCCCTGTAGCAGTAGGAGTCGCTGATATATGGAAGAAATCTAGACGTGAACTCTTCTATGATGCAGATCATAGTGACCCAGTAGGTTTGCGCTTCATAAATGTAATAATGGTAAGATCATAATTAAACGTCGTGACCTTGCGCACTCGAATAAATACCACCATAGAAATATACAGTGAAAACCTGGAAGTTTTATGTGACTCTCCGCATCTCTGGAGATATGTGGCCATGAAAAGCGCACAGGATTTCCTGTGCTGTGACAGAGTCTGGTTACAGCAATCCCAGCACAAAGGGGCTGGTACGTAAACGAGTGGTTAACCTTAGTAACTACATGTTTATGAACTTGTGCCCCCTAATATAGACATGGTTAAGCTCATTAAATATGTTGCTACATTGGCACTCGTACAACAGCAACACCAGCATAAAAATTAGAAAACGCTTGGTAAAAGTTAGGACAGCAGAAACATTTTTGCCACTATGGGTGAAGAAGCCCCCCCGAGGCGAAAAGGTTTCCTCTAAAATGTCCGAACTGTGCTTTCCGGTTTTTTTTTCCCCATATAAGGCCACATAGAAGTACAAAGGGTAAATCAAATAAACAAATTCAGTGGTTTTAAATTTTTTCTTTACGCTAAAGGGGTAACCCCAAAAAACCTACCCTTTTTCCCTTTACCTAGAGCATGTAAGGCCAGCCTGGGTTTCCCAAGTCTTTTTTTTTGGGGAAAAAAAAAGGGGCGCCTTATATAGCTGAAAAATAACAAAAAGTTCTTCCACCAAATTTTTCGGGATCACCAAAACCAATTTTTTAAAGGGATATTAAAGTTTTTTTTGCACGGAAAGTGGGTTAAAAATGGGTGAGATTTCAACCCTTTTAAAGGTTTTATTAGCCTGGGTCTGGGTGCAGCAGCCCCCCATAATTTTTTCCTTTTGAAGAATAACCTTTGAAACCACTGAGAAGCCAATTTACCCCCATCCAATCTGCGAGGTTTTAAATTAGGATGGGACGTGTCAAAGGGTTTTTTTTTTGATGAATAAGAAGGTGCGGAGACTTTTAAAGGGGGAGGCACAAAGATTGATGGGGCAGGGTGCTTCGTGCTGGAAACCAACATTACTGGGGTTTTTGAAAACATTGAGGCTGGTGGTATTTAAATGTATTACCACAAAATGTTGATCAACAAGGGGGGTCTGGGGAAGTTTTTACTACCACAAAATGTTGAATCTACCATGGTGGGTTTTGGAGAGGTGGGTTTCTACCCCCAAAAGTTTTAAACTACCATGGTGGGTCTGGAGAAATGTTAAATACCACAACCCGTTGTATCTACCATGGTGGGTCTGGAGAAGGTTACTACCACAAAAGGTATCTACCATGGTGGGGGCTGGAGAAGTTTTACTACCACAACTGTTTTTAAACTACCCAGGTGGGGGCTGGAGAAGTGTTACTACCACAACCCGTTGTATCTACCAAAGGGGGTCTGGAAATTTTTACAAACCCCAACTGGGGTTTTATCTACCATGGTGGGGGCCCGGAGAGGTGTTACTACCCCAACAGTTTTTAACTACCCTGGTTGGGGCGGGGGAAGTGTTTTCTAAACCACAACTGTTGTATCTACCATGGGGGGGGTCGGAGAAGTTTTTACACCCCAACTGTTGTATCTACCAGGGGGGGTTTTGGAGAAAGGGTTTCTCCAAAAACTTTTTTGTATCTACCAAAGGTGGGTTTTGGAGAGGTGTTTTCTAACCCCCCCCCAACGTTGTAAACTACCATGGGGGGTCTGAGAAGTGTTTTCTACCACAACTGGTTTTATCTACCATTGGGTTCCCGGAGAAGTGTTACTAACCAAAAACGTGTATCCCACCCTGGGGGGGTCTGGAGAAGTTGTTACTACCACAACGTTTTTATCTTTCCATGGTGGGGTCTGGGGAAGTTTTTCCCAACCCCAACTGTTTTTAATCTAAACCCGGTGGGGCTGGAGAAGTGTTACTACCACAACTGTTTTAAACTACCATGGGGGGGTCCCGGAGAAGTGTTTCTACCACAACGTTGTATCTACCATTTGGGGGCCCGGAAAAAGTGTTTCAAACCCCAAATGTTTGTTTTCTACCATTGGGGGGTCTGGAGAATTTAAATACCACAAATGTTTATCTACCAAAGGTGGGTCTGGAAATGTTACTACAACAACTGTTGTATCTACCATGGTGGGTCGGGGGAAAAAGTTTAACTACCACAACCCCTTTTTTTTTTTTTTGTATCTAAACCCGGTGGGTCTGGGGGAATGTTACTACCACAACTGTTTTTTAAAATTTCCCTGGTGGGTTCCGGAGAAGTGTTACTACCAAACTGTTTTTTCTACCCTGGTGGGGTCGGAGAATTTTTAAATACCACAACTGTTGTATCTAACCCTGGGGTGGTTTTTGAAGTGGTTTCTACCACAACTGGGTTTTATCTACCCTGGGGGGGTCTGGAGAAGTGTTCAAAATACCAAAGGGGTTTTTTTAAAGGGGGAAAAAAAAAAAAAATTATGGGAAAACCCAAAATGGGTTTTATCTACCATGGTGGGTCTGGAGAAGTGTTAAATACCAAAAACTGGTTTTTTATCTACCATGTGGGGCCCGGGGGAAAATTTTTACTACCACAACGTTTATCTACCAGGGGGTCTGGAGGGAAATGTTTTCTACCACCCTGTTTTTATCTACCCCGGGGGGCCGGAGAAGTTTTACTACCCCAACTGTTTTTAAACTAACAAAGGTGGGGCTGGAAAAAGGGGTTTAAAACCACAACTGTTGTATCTACCATGTGGGTCTGGAGAAATGTTTTCTAAACCCAACTGGGTTTTATCTACCATGGTTTGGGTCTGGGGAATTTTTTACTACCACAACTGTTGAAACTACCATGTGGGTTTTTGGAAAGTTTTACACCAAAAACGTTTGTATCTACCATGGTGGGTTTTGGAGAAGTGTTACTAAACCCCAACTGTTTTTTTTCTACCATGGTGGGCTGGAGAAGTTTTTACTAAACCAAAAACTGTTGTATCTACCATGTTTTGGGTCTTTGGGGAAAATGTTACAAACCCCAAAAAATTTTTAACTACCAGGTGGGTCCCGGAGAAGTGTTTTAAATAAAACAACTGTTGGGATCAAACCCTGGTTTGGGGCCGGGGGAAGGGGTTACTACCACAACTGTTTTTATCTACCATGGGGTTTTTGGAGAAGTTAAAATACCACAACTTTTGTAAACAAACCCTGTGGGGGCCCGGAAAGGGGTTTAAATACCAAACGTTTAAACACCAGGTGGGGCCCGGAGAAATGGGTTTCTACCCAACTTTTTACTACCAAGGTGGGTCTTTGGGAAGTTTACTAAACCCCAAAATGGTGTAAAAAACCATGGTGGGTCTGGAGAAGTGTTTTTCTACCCCCCAAATGTTTAACAAACCCTGGGGGGTCTGGAAAGTGTTAAATACCAAACTTTTTTTCTACCCTGGTGGGGGTGAGAAAATGGGTTTCCAAACCCCAAAATGTTTTATCTACCTTTGGTGGGTCCCCGAGAAAGTTTACTACCAACCCCAAATGTTTTATCTACCATGGTGGGGCTGGGAAGTGTTACTACCACAACTGGGTTTTTTCTAACCCCCCTGGGTCTGGGGAAGTTTTTAAACCCCAACGGTTTTTATCTAACCCTGGGGGTCCTTTAAAAAGGGTTTCTACCACAACTGTTTTTATCTACCCCCGGTGGGGTTTTGGAGAAGTTTTTTTTTTCAACCCCAACTGTTGTTTTCTACCAGGTGGGTCTTGGGGAAGTTTTAAATACCACAAATGTTTATCACCATGGTGGGTCTTGGGGAAAGTTACAAACCAAAAACGAAGTATCTAAACCCCTGGGGGGTCTGGAGAAGGTTACTACCACAACTGTTTTTATCTACCAGGTGGGTCTGGAAAAGGTTACTACCACAACGTTGATTTTACCTGGTGGGGCTGGAGAAGTTTTACAAACCCCAACGTTGTTTTTCTACCACGGGGGTCTGGGGGAATTGGGTTTCTACCACAACTGTTTTATCTAACCCCGGTGGGTTTTGGAAAAATTTTAAAACCAAAAAACTGTTGTATCTACCACGGTGGGGCGGGGAAGTGTTACCACCACCAAATGTTGTATCTTTCCAGGGGGGGCTGGAGAAGGTTACAAACCACAACCGTTGTAACTACCACGGTGGGCTTGGGGAAGTGTTTTTTACCACAACTGTTTTTTTAAACCCGGTGGGTTTTGGAGAAAATTTTTTACTACCCCAACTGTTGTATCTACCATTGGGGGGGGCGGAAAGTGTTACTACCAAACTGTTTTAACTAAACCCTGGTGGTTTTGGAAAGTGTTTTCCTTTCCACAAAATGGGTTTGTCCACCCTGGGGGGGTCCGGGGAAAGTGTTACTACCACAACTGTTTTTATCTACCCCTGGGGGGTCTGGGGAAGTGGGTTCCCACCACAACTGTTGTATCTAAACCCTGGGGGTTTTTGGGGAAGTGTTACTAAACCCCAAATGTTTTTATCTACCCGTGGGTTTTTGGAAAAATTTTTACTACCACAACTGTTTTTTATCAAACCATGTGGGTCTGGAAAGGGGTTACTACCACAACTGTTGTATCTACCCCGGTGGGGCTGGAGAAGTTTTTTACTACCACAACTGGGGTTTTTCTACCATGGTTGGGGCTGGAGAAGTGTTTTCTACCACAACTGTTTTTTCAACCCCCGGGGGGTCTGGAGAAGTGTTACTAAACCCCAACTTTTATCTCCTGGGGGTCTGGGGAAAAATTTTTTCTACCACAACTTTGAATCACCAAAGGTGGGGCTGGAGAAGTGGGTTTCTACCACAACTGTTTTTATCTACCAGGGGGGTCTGGGAATTTTTACTACCACAACTTTTTTGTATCAAACCCTGGGGGGCTGGGGAAATTGGTTTTCTACCACAACTGTTTTAACTACCACGGTGGGTCTGGAAAGTGTTTTTCCCACAACCGTTGTATCTACCATGGAGGGTCTGGGAAGTGTTAACCCCCCCCCAACTGTTTAAACTACCACGGGGGGTTTTGGAGAAGTGTTTTCACCCAACCCTTTTATCACCAGGTGGGCTGGAGAAGTGTTACAACCACAACTGTTGTATCTACCAGGTGGGTCTTAGAATGTTTACTAACCACAACTTTTTTGTATCTACCAGGTGGGTCCCGGAGAATGTTACTACCACAACTGTTGTATCTACCATGGTTTGGGGGCTGGGGAGAAGTGTTA
Organism: Cherax quadricarinatus; assembly: GCF_026875155.1. Classification (NCBI taxonomy): domain Eukaryota; kingdom Metazoa; phylum Arthropoda; class Malacostraca; order Decapoda; family Parastacidae; genus Cherax; species Cherax quadricarinatus. The sequence continues at coordinate 5,026,309 of NC_069440.1, read as the reverse complement.
CTACAAAAACTGTTTTTATCTACCATGGTGGGGCTGGAGAAGTGTTACTTCCACAAACTGTTGTATCTACCATGGTGGGTCGGAGAAAATGTAAAATAAAAAACAACTGGTTTTAAAACCCTTGGGGGGTCTGGAGAATGTTACTACCACAACGTTTTTTTTCAACCCTGGTGGGTCTGGAAAAGTTTTTTACAAACCACAACCGTTGTATCTACCATGGTGGGTCTGGAGAAGTGTTTTCTACCCCCAACTTTGTATCTACCATGGTGGGGCTGGAGAAGTGTTACTAACCACAACTGTTTTATCTACCATGGTGGGGCTGGAGAAGTGGGAACCCACCACAACTGTTGTAAATTAAACCCGGGGGCTGGAAAAAGGTTTCAAACCCCAACTTTTTTTTATCTACCCTTGGGGGGTTTTGAAAAAGTGCCTTTCTACCACAACTGTTTTTTCTACCATGGGGGTTCCCGGGAAAGGGGTTTTCTCCACAATGTTGTAATCTCCAGGTGGGGGTTTGGGGAAGTGTTTACTGCCACAACTGTTTTTTTCTACCCGTGGGGCTGGAAAGTGTTTACTGCCACAACGTTGTACTACTGGGGGGTTTTGGAGAAGTGTTTACCCCCACAACTTTTATCAAACCCCGGTTTGGGGCTGGAAGTTTTTAAATGCCCCAACTGTTGTAATCCCACCATGGGGGGTCCCGGAGAAGTGTTCACCCCCCCAAATTTTTATTACCATGGGGGGGTCCCCGGAGAAATGTTTACTACCCAAAATGTTGTAACTACCATGGTGGGGGTGGAGAAGTGTTTCTACCACAACTGTTGTATCTACCATGGGGGGCTGGAGAAGTGTTTTCTACCACAAAAGTTTATCTACCATGGTGGGTCTGGAGAAGTTTACTAAAACCACAACTGTTTATTTAAACCCTGGTTGGGGCGGGGAAGTTTACTACCCCCAAAAGTTGTATCAAACCCTGGTGGGCTGGGGAAGTGTTACTACCACCCAAATGTTGTATCTACCCCTGGGTGGGTTTTTGGAGAAGTTTTACTACCACAACTGTTGTATTCCAACCCCTGGTGGGGGGGGGAGAATGTTACTACCACAACTTTTTTTTATTTCCATGGTGGGCTGGAAAAAGGGGGTTTCTACCACAACGTTGTAAAAAAAACCCTGGTGGGGGCGGAAAGTGTTAAATACCAAAAACGTTTGTATCAAACCCGGTGGGTCTGGAGAAAATTTTTACTACCCCCAAACCCGTTTTTTCTACCATGGTGGGTCTTTTTGAATGTTTACTACCCAAAAACTTTTTTTGTAAACTACCACCGGTGGGTCTGGGGAAGTGTTACTCCCACCAAATGTTGTATCTACCAGGTTTGGGGCTGGAGAAGTGGTTTCTCCACAACTGTTGTAACAAACCCCGGTGGTCTGGAGAAGTGTTTACTCCACAACCTTTTTGTAATTTTTACCAGGTGGGCTGGGAAAATGTTTTTCGCCACAACTGGTTTTTATCTCCCCCTTGGGGGGTCCCGGAGAAATGTTACTACCACCTGTTGATCTACCTTGGGGGTCTTTGGGGAAAGTGTTACTACCCAAAAACTGTTGATCTACCATGGGGGTCTGGGGGAAGGGTTTTTCACCACAACTGTTGTAACTACCATGGTGGGTCTGGGAAGGGAAAGGGGATAAATACCCCCAAATGTTGTTCTACCATGGGGGGTCCGGGAATTGGGTTTCTTTCCACAACTGTTTGTACCCACCCTGGTGGGGCTGGAGAAGTGGGACTACCAAAAACTGTTGTATCTACCATGGGGGGTCCCGGAAAAATGTTTTCTACCACAACTGTTTTTATCTAAACCCTGGTGGGTCTGGAGAAGTGTTTTCCCACCACAACTGTTTATCTACCATGGTGGGCCCGGAGAAAATGTTTACTACCCAAAAAAACTGTTTTTAAACTACCCGGGGGTCTGGGGGAAGTGTTACAACCCCAACGGATGGGAAAACACCAGGGGGGTCTGGGGAAGGTTACTACCCCCAACTGTTTTATCTACCATGGGGGTCCGGAAAGTGTTTTCTAAAACCCCAACTGTTTTTTTCTACCATGGTTTGGGTTTTTGGAGAAGTGTTACCCACCAAAAACTGTTTTTTCTACCATGGTGGGTTTTGGAGAAGTTTTTCACCCCCAACTTTGTATCAACCTGGTGGGGGCTGGAGAAGGTTACTAAACCCCAACTGTTTATCTCCCTGGTGGGGCTGGGGGAAGGGTTTTCAAACCCAACTGTTTTAAACAAACCCGGTGGGTCTGGAAAAAGTGTTACTACCACAACTGTTTGTATCTACCATGGTGGGTCCCGGAGAATTTTTAAATACCACAACTTTTTTATTTTACCATGGGGGGTTTTGGAGAAGTGGTTTTCAAACCCCAACAGTTGTATCTAACCCTGGTGGGGCTGGGGAAGTTTTACCCCCCACAACTGTTTTAACTACCAAGGTGGTTCTGGAAAGTGTTTAAAAAACCACAAATTTTTGTATCTACCATTGGGGGGTCTGGAGAAGGGGTTACTACCACAACTGTTGAAACTACCAGGGGGGGGGTCCCCGGAAAGGTTACTACCCCAAAGTTGAAACTAACCCTGTGGGGGTTTGGAGAAAAGGTTTTCACCACAACTTTTTTGGGATCTACCATGGTGGGGCCTTTTAAAATGGTTTTCCCACCACAACTGTTGTACTACCATGGTGGGTCTGGGGAAGGGGGTTTTCTACCACAACGTTGTAACTACCATGGTTTGGGGCTGGGGAAAGTGTTTTCTACCCCCAACGTTGTATCTAACCCTTGGGGGGTTTTGGAGAAGGGGTTACTAAACCCCAAAAATTTTGTAAACTACCATGGTTTGGGTTCCTGGGGGAAAATTTACTACCACAACTGTTGTATCTACCATGGGGGTCTGGGGAAGGTTTTCTACCACAACTGTTGTATCTACCATGGGGGGTCTGGAGAAGGGTTTCAACCACAAAAGGGTTTTAACTACCATTGGTGGGGCCCGGAGAAGTGTTACTACCCCCCCAAAATGTTTGTATTCCCCTGGTGGGGCTGGAGAAGGTTTTAAAAAAAAATTTTGTAAACTCCAAAGGTTCTGGGGGTTTACCCCCCACCAAAAACCGGTTGTTCTTTCCCTTTGGGGGGCCTTTTTAGAAGGTTTTAAAAATAAAATTAAATGAATTTAAAAAAACAATTAGCTGAGCCCTTTAAATTTTGCTTTCCATTAAAAGGTTAAAACCGCCTGTGCATTTAAAAATTTCTGGTTCCCTTTGTCCCAACCTTGTTCCGAAAATAACTTTGGTAAACCCAGGGGGTGTTTTAAACTGTAGCCAAGGGGTTTATTAAAAGGGAGGGGGTCCCCTTTTTAAAAGGGTAAATCCTCCTTAAAAACGGATTTTTAAAAGGGTTTTTTTTTAAAAAAAAAAAAAAACGAAAAACCACCAAACCGAAATAACAACCAGGAAAGGTCCCCCAAACCACCGGGGTTAAAACTTTAACCCCCCTCCCTAGGGAAAATGATTTTTGGGGGCCCTACCCTCCTAAAAACTTTGCTTTATTTAAAAATTTTTTAAAAAAAAAAATTTAAAAAAAACAGAACGCCCGCCCTTAGCATTTTTTGGGCAAAAGGAAGCCAAACCTTAAAGGGGCCAAAACCCCCAAACTTTAGCAACTTCCCAGCTTTCCCTTTGGGAAATTTTTTTCTGTGGTCAAAACCCCCCCGGGGTTGAAATCTTTTCCCTTTTAATGAAAATTAACGGTTTTTTTTAAAATTTTTAACGAATATTTTTTTCCTTTTTCAAATAAATTTTAGTTTAATGTTTTAAAAAATCAGGTTCGTTTTTGGGGCCCCCAATTTTTAAATTAAAAGCCCTCTTTATTTAAAGTCCCAAAATAAAAAATTTTAACTTGGGTGGAGGCTAAACCCCAGGCCATTTTAAGGAAATTATGTTTCAATTTTTTTTCCAAATCTGCCCCCGGGGGGATGAAGGTCTTTGTGTAAGGGGAAAAATTACATTTTGGGTCCAAAATTTTTTAACAATTTTTTTAAATTTTTGTTTTAAAAAACCAAGGGGTTTTTACTTCCCGGGTTTTGGCGAAATAAATTTTGGTTTTGTGTTAAAAAAAGGGGTTTTTGTAAATAACAAAAGAATATGGTTTTTGTGGCGCCCCAAAAACCTTAATTTCAAAAGCCCTTTGGGGGTTTTAGTAAAAAACCCCGGTTTGGGTGTTAACTTCCAAAATTTTGGAAAGGGAGACTAAAAATAGCATTTTTTAAGGTTAATCGTAACCATTTTTTTTCCTAAAAAATGCTGTTGTTATTTGACTAAAAGCTTTGGTGGTAAAAATTTTCCCCAATTTTTTAAAAAAAACCCCCAACTGTTGGTGTTTAGTCCCCCCATTTGGGGGTAAAAAATTTAAATTTGGGGTGTGGTAACAATACCCAAAGTTTTGGGGTGTTACGTAAAAAAACCCTTTTGGTGATGAAGTTAAAAAATAATGTTTGGGGGTGGGGTTCCGTAACAAAAGCAGTGTTGGTTTTGTCCCTAACAATAGCAATGTTGGTGTTGACGTAACATACCAGTTTGGTGTATGACGTAACAGTACCAGTGTTGGTGGTGTGACCTTAAAAAATACCAGTGTTGGTGTTGGACGTAACATACCAATTTTGGTGTGTGACGTAACAATAGCAGTGTTGGTGTATGACCCTAACAGTACCGTGTTGGTGTTTTTCGAACAATAGGGAGTGTTTGGGTTGAAAGTAACAATACCCGTGTTTGGTGTGTGACGTAACAATAGCCGTGTTGGGGTGTGACGTAACAATAGCAGTGTTGGGTGTGTGCGTAACAATAGCGTGTTGGTGTGTGACGTAACAATAGCAGTGTTGGTGTGTGCGTAACAATAGCAGTGTTTTTGGGGTTTTGACGTTAACAATAGCAGTGTTTGTGTGTTCGTAACAATAGTGTTGGTGTGTTCGTACAACTTTTTCGCAAGCAGTGTTGGTGTGTCGTAACAATAGCAGTGTTGGTTTTGTGTCGGGAACAATAGCAGTGTTGGTGTTTTTGTCGTAACAATAGCAGTGTTGGTGTGTGGCGTACAATAGCAGTGTTGGTGTGTGTCGTAACAATAGCAGTGTTGGTGTGTGTCGTAACAATAGCAGTGTTGGTGTGTGTCGTAACAATAGCAGTGTTGGTGTGTGTCGTAACAATAGCAGTGTTGGTGTGTGTCGTAACAATAGCAGTGTTGGTGTGTGTCGTAACAATAGCAGTGTTGGTGTGTGACGTAACAATAGCAAATGTTTGGTGTGTGCGTAACAATAGCAGTGTTTTGGTGTGTGTCGTAACAATAGCAGTGTTTGGTGTTTTGTCGTAACAATAGCGTGTTGGTTTTGTGTCGTAACAATGCAAATGTTGGGTGTGTGTCGTAACAATAGCAGTGTTGGGTGTGTGCGTAACAATAGCAGTGTTGGTGTGTGTCGTAACAATAGCAGTGTTGGTGTGTGTCGTAACAATAGCAGTGTTGGTGTGTGTCGTAACAATAGCAGTGTTGGTGTGTAGCACTGAGGTTCACACTCAACTGAATATTAATTTTGTCAACTCAAGGCCAGACTTTTACATTGCCAGAAATATTACGCTGCCCACACATGTAAAACACAACAATACCATTTAATAATAATAATAATTATAATAGCCCATGATAACTATTGCCATTTTAGAATGATTATGAGAATTCAAGATCTACTTTCTCTCTCTCTCTCTTCTCTCTCCTCTCTTCTTTATCTCTCTCTCTCTCTCTCTCTCTCTTCCTTCTTCTCTTGCTTTTCTCTCTCTCTCTCTCTCACTTTTTTTTTAAACCCCCCCCCCCCCCATTTTTCTCCATTTCTAATACCCCTTTACTTTCTTTGAAAACTTTTCCAAGATTTCTTACTATTCTTACTCTCTCTCTCTCCTATCTCCTTTTTCTTCCTTCTCTTTCTCTCTTCTCTCTCTTCTCTCTCTCTCTCTCTTTTCTCTCCTCAATTCTCTCTCTCTCTCTCTCTCTCTCTCGCATTTAACCACACATAAGAATAATATTGAAGAATGAGAAACTTATGCAACATTTGGGAATCCTTATGGGAAACTTTTCGCCAGGGAAGAACTTTGGAAGATGATGAGTTTGAGGACGAGCCCTCAGCCTGCAGTCGATTGTTCACTTCATCAGGAGGAGTGTGTTCACCGGGCCGCTAACAAGAACAACCTGCTTAAAAGTCAACGAAAAATCCTGGCTCAAAACCCGGTTGCAAGAGTACAGAAGATACTCGAAAACCCGTCACTTGTTTTCACCGATACTTTGGTTTCATCCCCAGTGTTACCTTTGATATTTTAACCTTTGAAGATTTTCGGAGAGTACTACTCTCTGAACCCGGCCAATGGGCTAGGTTTCGTCTGGTGTTTACCTGGGTTCACTAGGCTGCTGTTGCTTTCTGAGGCCCGCTGCCCCACATATCCATCCGCCCGGTTTATCTGGCACCCGGTTTAAGATGTATTATTATTAGTAGTAAAGCGTTACATTCCTGGGTTTTGTAACTGCTACTACTACTGCTGCTGCTGTTACTACTACTGCTGCTGCTGTTACTACTACTGCTGCTGCTGTTACTACTACTGCTGCTGCTGTTACTACTACCCGCTGCTGACTGCGCTGCTGTTACTACTACTACTGCTGCTGCTGTTACTACTACTTCTGCTGTTACTTAACTGCTGTGCTGTTTCTACTCTGCTGCTGCTGTTACTACTACTGCTGCTGCTGTTACTACTCTGCGTGTTATACTCTGCTTACTACTACTGCTGCTGTTACTACTCTGCTGTTTACTGCTGCTGCTGTACTGCTGCTGCTGTTACTCTGCTGCTGCTGTTTACTACTGCTGCTGCTGATACTACTCTGCTGCCCCGCTGCTGCTCCTGGTTACTACTGCCCGCTGTTTTCTACTACTACTACTGCTGCTGTTACTACTACTGCTGTTATACTACTGCTGCTGCTGCTTGTTACTACTATCTGCTGCCTGTTACCTATAGGCTACTATACTACTGCTGCTCTGTTACTATACTGTGCTGTGCTACTATCTGTGCTGTTACTACTACTTGTGCGCTTTACTACTACTGCTGTGCTGTTACTACTACTTTCTGCTTTACTACTACTGCTGCTGTACCACTGCTGTTTACTATGCTGCTGTTACTACTCTGCTGCTGTTACTTACTACTGCTGCTGCTGTTACTACTATGCTGCTGCTGTTACTACTACTGTGCTGTGTTACTACTTACTACTGCTGTTACTACCACTGCTGCTGTTACTACTGCTTTTTACTACTCTCTGATGCTGCTGCTGTTTTTACTACTACTGCTGCTGCTATTTCTAAACTGCTGTTTTTACTATTTCTCCTTTCTGCTGTTACTACTACTGCTGCTGTTACCATGCTGCTGTTACTACTACTGCTGCTGTTACCTCTACTGCTGCTGCTGTTACTTTCTGCTGCTGCTGTTACAATACTATGCTGTTTACTATTCTACTGCTGCTGTTATACTACTGCTGCTGTTCTACTACTGCTGCTGTTTACTATACTGCTGTTACTGCTGCTGCTGTTACTACTACTGCTGCTGTTACTACTACTGGCTGTTACTACTGCTGTGCTGTTACTACTACTAGCTGCTGTTACTACTACTTCTGCTTTGTTACTACTGCTGTTGCTCTACTCTGCTGTTTACTAATACTGCTTTACTACTGTGTGTTACTATATACTGCTGTGTACTATACTACTGCTGCTGTTACTACTTCTCTGCTGTTACTACTACTGCTGCTGTTACTACTATCTGCTGCTGTTACTACTATGCTGCTGTTCTAATACTGCTGCTGTTACCTTTCTGCTGTATTACTACTTCTGTGTTACTACTACTGTGTTAATAACTGCTGCCTGTGCTACTTTCTACTTGCTGCTGTACTACTACTGTGCTGCTGTACTACTACTATGCTGTTATACTGCTGCTGTTTATACTACTGCTGCTTTTACTATGCTGCTGGGTTTTACTACTGCTGCTGTTACTACTGCTGTTCTACAACTGCTGCTTTACCCACTACTGCTGCTGTTATACTACTGCTGCTGCTGTTACTACTACTACTGCTGCGTTATACTACTACTGCTGCTGTTACACTGCTGCTGTTACTACTAATACCTGCTGCTTTTACTGCTTTCTGTTACTCTGTGTTACTACTACTGCTTTTGCTGTTTTCTACTCTCTGCTTTGATGCTCGTTAATACTCTGCTGAAAAAGTGCCCACTTGTTTATACCCCTTTCTGCTGTTACTACTATAGTGCTGTTACTACTACTGCTGTTTAAATACTATGTCTGTTTATACTCTGCTTTCTGTTCACTGCTGCTGCTGTTTCTACTAATCTGCTGTTACTACTATGCTGCTGTTACTACTACTGCTGTTATACTACTTCTGCTGCTGTTACTTACTCTTTAAATGCTGTTACTACTACACTGTTAATACTCTGCTGCTGTTACTACACTGCTGCTGTTATACTCGCTGACTGTGTTTCTACTGCTGTTACTACTACTACTGCTGCTGGTTACTACTGCTGTTTTACTACTGCTGTTTTTTACTTACTACTTGCTGTTACTAACTCTGCTGCTGTTTCTTCTGTTTACTCTGCTAGTTTCTGTTTACTACTACTGCTGTTTACTACTACTCTGCTGTTTTTTACTGCTGTTGACTACTCTCTGCTGTTACTTTTTCTTACCATTGCTGTTACTACTACTGCTGCTGCTGTTACATACTGCTGTTATCTGTGCTGTTACTACTTACTGCTGTTTTGCTGCTGTTACCTTTACTGCTGCTGCTGTTACTCTGCTGCGTTTTACTACTGCTGTGTTACTACTACTACTGCTGCCTTCTGCTTATACTACTTGCTGTTACTACTACTGCTGCTGTTACTACTATGCTGCTGCATCGTTACTACTACTACTGCTGTGTTACTACTTCTGCTGCTGTTACTTACTACTGCTGCTGTTACTACACTGCGTTCACTCTCTGCTGCTGTTATTCATTCTACATGCTGCTGGTTACTATCTGCTGCTGCTGTTAAATACTGCTGCGCTGTTACTACTACTACTGCTGCTGTTTACTATCTGCTGTTTCTACTACTACGCGCTGTTCTCTGCGTTTACTATGTGTGCTGTACTTCTGAGCTGCTTTATACTACTGCTGCTGCTGTTACTACTACCGCTTTCTGTTTCTACTACTACTGCTGTGTTACTACTACTGCTGGTTCTACTACTGCTGGTTTAAATTACTACTACTGCTGGCTTCTTCTAAAATTGCTTTCTGTTAACTACTACTGCTGTTACTACTACTGCTTGCTGTTACTACTACTTGATGCTGTTTTCTTCTTTACTGTTCTTTTGCTGTATACTACTACTTGCTGCTGTTACTACTATCTACTGCTGCTTACTACTACTACTGTGCTGTTACTACTACTGCTGCTGTTACTAAATACTGTCTGCTGTTACTACTTATGCGCTGTTACTACTACTGCTGCTGGTTAACTACTATGCGCTGTTACTACTATCTGCTGTGTTGCTACTACTACTGCTGTGCTTACCTACTACTGCTGCTGTACTACTCTGCCCGCTGTTACTACTACTCTCTGCTGGGTTTCTACTTGCTGCTGTTCTACTACTATTACTGCTGTTACTACTACTGCTGTTACTACTACTTGCTGCTGTTACTACTACTGCTGTTACTACTACTCTGTGCTGTTATACTACGCTACTGTTTACTACTGCTGCTTTCTGTATACTAACTCTGCTTTTTTACTACTTTTCTGCTGCTTTTTACTACTACTAACTGCTGTTACTATTTAAATACTGTGTCTTTTGCTGTTACTACTGTGTTCTATACTGCTGTTTACTACACTGCTGTTACTACTTTCTGTCTGTTACTCTACTACTGCTGCTGTTATATACTACTGCTGCTGTTTCTATACTGCTGTGCTACTACTTGCTGTTACTAATAATTTCTGCTGTTACTACTACTGCTGCTGTTACTACTACTGCTCTGTTGTACTACTGCTGCTGCTGTTACTACTAATACTGCTGACTGTGAACTACTACTTTCTGGTTACTGTTGCTATTACTCTGCTGCTGCTGTTACACTCCTTCTGCTGTGTTACTACTATACTGCTGTTTACTACTACTGCTGTTTTTACTACTACTGCTGTTACTACTGCTGCCTGCTGTTACTCTACCTACTGCTGTTATACTACAATGCTTTCTGTTACTACTATACTGTTTTTACTGCTGCTGTTTCTACTTACTATGTTTCTACTACTTGCTGCTGTTTTACTGCTACTATATACTGCTGTTTTTTACTGCTGTACTGCTACTGCTTGTTTCTACTACTACTGCTGTTACTATGCTGTTGTTTCTATTTGGTTCTACTGCTGCTACTTACTCTCTTGCTGTTTACTACTACTGCTGATACTGCTGTTACTACTACTTTCTGTTATACTACTACTGCTGTTACTTTTCTGCTGTGTTATACTACTGCTACTTTTGCTACTACTATGCTGCTTGTGTTACTACTATGCTGCTTACTACTGTACTTTACTACTGCTGCTGTTACATACTGCGTTACTACTACTTATGCTGCTTAATAAATACTGCTGCTTTTTATCTACTTTTTGTTACTACTGCTGTTTTACTATATACTGCTTTCTGTTACTGCTTACTACTAGCTGCTGTTACTTACTAATGCTGCTGTTTGCTACTACTACTGCTGCTGTTTACTACTTACTACTGCTGATGTTACTCCTTTTTAAACCCACTCTGCTGTTACTTACTACTCTGCTGTTTCTACTACTACTGCTGCTGTTACTACTACTGCGTGTTACTATTGCTGCTGTTACTACTGCTGCTGTTACTATACTGTGTTTACTATACTGCTGCTATTACTGCCCGTTTACTACTACTCATGCTGTTATACTTCTAACTACTGCTGTTACTACTTACTTCTGCTGCTGTTACTACTACTCTGCTGCTATATACTACTGCTGCTGTTACTGCTACTACTGTTGTTACTATCTACTGCTAGCTGTTCTACTACTACTGCTGTGTTACTACTACTACTGCTGTTACTACTACTCTGCTGTTACTACTTGCTGCTGTTAAATTACTGTTGTTACTGCTGCTCTCTATTCGCTGCTGCTGTTTCTACTATACTGCTGTTACTCTCTACTGCTGTTACTTACTACATGCTTGTACTTACTACTTACTCTGTTACGCTACTACTACTACTGCTGCTGTTACGTTACTACTACGCTGCGTTACTGCTATACACTGCTGTTACTGCTATACCCGCTGTGTTATCTACTACGACTGCTGCTGTTACTGCTTTAATACTGGTTAACTGCTGTGTTACTACTAAATTTCTGTTACATTTCTACGCTGCTGTTACTTCACTATCTATACTGCTGTTTTTCTACCCATACCTAAATGTGTTTGATTTACTATGGTGTTCTACCCACTCTGCTGTTTTGGTCTACTATACTGCTGTGTTACTTACTACTGTCCGTTTACTACTTCTGTTGATACTATATACTGCTTTTGCCTTACTAACTACTACTGCTGCTTTTACTACTTTAACTATTTGCTTGTTACTATTACTAGTGCTGTTACTGCTATATATCCTGCTGTTTTACTACTCTGCTTTGTTACTGTATACTACTGCGGTTACTATACTCACTCTGATGTTCTACTATACTGTGTTGTACTTACTACTACACTGCTGTTACGTATATACATGCTGCTAGTTACTTAACTACAGATCGTTACTGCTATTACTCTACTTCCGTTGTTATTATCTACTTTTGGACTGTTTACTTAAATTAACATTTGTAGCTTTACTCTAAAACGTATCTAGGTTTAATATTACTTTGTTGCTACTATTAATGTGTTAATTTACTTCTATGCTGTTAATACCGCTGGATACTTAATCTATGTAATACGTGTTTTTACATATAAGTGGTAGATAACATTTATCTGGAATAGGTGGGGGTTACACTGTCTTACAAGGGTTAATTATCTGCTAATAAAACATTTTATATCCAGGTATAACAGGTGTTACTAGTTGTTTTTTCAATATATTACGGTTATACCCAAAGGTTGTATTCATTTTATATACCAATGAATTTCACTGTTATACCAGGGCTGGTATTCCACTGTTTATACCAAGGTGTAATATTCCACTGTATATACCAAGGTGTAATATTCCACTGTATATACCAAGGTGTAATATTCCACTGTATATACCAAGGTGCAGTATTCCACTGTATATACCAAGGTGCAGTATTCCACTGTATATACCAAGGTGCAGTATTCCACTGTATATACCAAGGTGCAGTATTCCACTGTATATACCAAGGTGTAATATTCAGCATCGTACATGAAGAGAAAGATTGGTTGGATGAGTTGAGGAATGTATACAAGTATTCAAGATATACACTTGAAGGATATACACTAGGAATATACACCAGGCTTATTAGACTTGCTCAGCCATAATCCAAACTTTTTATATTGTGTCAGCTTCAATTAGGCTTCAAGGTGAGCGGGGAAATAATCAAGGTAGCCGTAGAATAATTAAGGTGGGTGAGGGATAAAGTGGGTTATGAATAAAGTGGACGTAGAGTAATCTAGGTGGGTGATGAATAAGGTGGGCGTGGAATAATCAAGGTGGGTGATGAATAAGGTGGGCGTGGAATAATCAAGGTGGGTGATGAATAAGGTGGGCGTGGAATAATAAAGGTGGGTGATGAATAAGGTGGGCGTGGAATAATCAGGTGGGGTGAGGGACAATCGAGGTGGGTGATTAATAATTAACGTGAGCTTGGAATAATCAAGGTGGGTGAGGGAGTAATACCCACTTCTAAAACCCACTACGAAGCACACACTTCATTTTTCACATATGGATATTTTTAACCATCATGACTTGAGACTGGTAAATGAGTGCCCTTGATATACTTTTGACGAGTTCCCCAGAGTTTTTTTTTTCTACTTCTAGAGCCCAGTCATAGGCCAGCCTTGTCTAGTGCTTGCTTGTTCAGCCAGGCTGTTGGTGGTGGTGGAGCGTCGCTGGTGGTGAGTGAAGGCAGTGTGCTGAAGCAGAGTTATAAACTTCCTGTGGTTGACTTTAATAACTCTGTTACACTACAGTGTTGTATTGTGTCAGTCACATCTAAGTACATTAATGAGCTTGATACACCTCAACTTTTTCAATCTAATTATAACTTTTCTGACTTGAGGGGAAAAAAAAAGTTTATTGAATTTAGGCCCAAAACGAAAAGGGATTTGTGTCTGAAAACGAAAATGAATTTAGGTCTTAAAACGAAAATGAATTTAGGTCTTAAAACGAAAATGAATTTAGGTCTTAAAACGAAAAATTAATTTAGGTCTGAAAATGAGAAGGGATTTAGGTCTTAAAACAAGGAAGGATTTAGGTCTAGCAAAGAGAGGGGACTTAGGTCTAAAAACTAATTGGGATTTAAGCTGTAGATTACATTTAGACAGTTACAGGGATCACTGCTCCCTCTGCCCGGCCCCATACCAGATCTGGTTGACAGCATGATCAGTCAAACTGTTAGTGCTGATCGCACAATCCAGCGTATGCACCACAGCCCGGATGATTGGGAACTAACGTGAGGACCTTATCAAGTTCCCTCTTAAGGAGAGCTATAGGGATCCATTGATAAATCTCTCAGGTATGACTGAAAGGAGTTGACAAGTTTTGGTCCCTTTACATTTATTGGCTTTCGAGTTTGGCCATTGCAACACTGCTTTTCATTGGTGGCATTTTGCACCGTCTGCTGATCCTCTTGCTTTCGCAAGGAGAGATTTCGCTGTGCAGATTTGTCTTGCCAATCCCTCCATAATTTTTCTGGTGTAAACAACAAAAAGACACAATACCGTGACTGGAACAATACACAGATAACCCGCACATAGGAGAGAGGAGCTTTGTAAATGGTTCAAGTCTGACCGAAACGTCGCCGTAAGCTCCTCTTTCCTATGTGCGGGTTAATCGTATATTGTTTATTTCCTGGTGTAGATTTTGATGTATTTTTCTCGCCATTGTCCTCAGTGAGTTCAGTGCAAGGAACTACGAGAGGTATCAATAATTTAGATACATGACTTAATCTATACCCACAGTGAACTGTCACTCTGTATAGATTCAGTAAATCCCTGTCCGTTTAGAAACGAGTAGGGATTTACTTCTAAAAACATTTGAGGGTTTAGGCCTGAAGAACTAATGGAGATTTAGATTTAACCACAGATAGGGAGTTAGGTCTCTGCAGATAGGGTTAGGTCTCTGCAGATAGGGTTAGGTCTCTGCAGATAGGGTTAGGTCTCCGCAGATGGGGAGTTAGGTCTCCGCAGATGGGGAGTTAGGTCTCCGCAGATGGAGAGTTAGGTCTCCGCAGATGGGGAGTTAGGTCTCCGCAGATGGAGAGTAGGTCTCGCAGATGGAGAGTTGGTTTCCGCAGATGGGGAGTTAGGTCTTAAATAAACAAGGATGTAGGTTTCCACTGAGGGAAATTTGGTTCAAAGACCAATATTCATTTGCTATATTCCCTTGAGGCAGGAGAATGATCATCATCACATCATTATACATCTATGCAAGAGAATGATAATGATTATCTCGTCATCATACATGGATGCAGGAGAATGATAATGATCATTTCATCATTAAACATCGAGTATATGATTCTGGAATATTCACAATTACATGATTTACCACACAATGTATCATTTTGAAGTTATGATTAATATCACTCGTTTTCAATTCAAAACTCATCAAACAATATATATATATATATATATATATATATATATATATATATATATATATATATATATATATATATATAAAATATTCGTGCCGAATATGTAAAACTGGTCAATTAGCAAGAACTCATTTAAAATTAAGTCCTTTCTAAAATTTTCTCTTATACGTTTAAAGATATATTTTTTCATTAATGTTGATGTAAAAATTTTTAATTTTGCACCAAAAGGAACTTAGAAAACTTACCTAACCTTATTATATCAAGAGCAATTTATTTTAGCCTAACTCAACTAAATATATTTTAGATTTGTTTACAATAATTTAATACTAAACAAACACAGTGAAATATATTTTTTTCGTTAGGTTCACAATGATTTTGGCGAAATTATTGCATACACAAATTTTCACTTGTCCTATATGGCAAGATGAGCGTTGCTATTTAAGCCAAAATCGCAAGTGTTACCTATTCGGCACGATATATATATATATATATATATATATATATATATATATATATATATATATATATATATATATATATATATATATATTGTGTGTATGTGTGTGTGTTGTATCATAATTTTAAGAGAAAAGACATTTACTGATAATACTTGGTAATGCTCGAGAAATGTTGAAAAATGCTGGTAATTGTGGTATTTAATGCGTTAGTGGATGTAAGAAAGAATGTGCCGTTACTTTATGAAGGTAACTAGCATGTTAAAATCTTGAAACAAAGGAAAAGAACTGATTACATTAACTCCAGGCTGAAGGACTGATTATCTCAGACTACTCCTGGTCATCATCATTCTTTTATATATTGGACTGATGAAGCCACTGTATGGCGAAACGTTTCCAAAAAGATACCCAAGTGTTGCACACGTGTGTAATTTACCAACTTGTCGACTCCCTGAACTATTTATCTTCAAGAAAATAAGACGTTGACGTGCAGACTTTTTCAGTCTAAATATTACATACCGGTGAGAGCGGAGAAGACAACGACACTTGGTAAAACAACCTTTTATTAGGGGTAACGATTCTCTCCTCTCCCAGTCAAACCTTCACTAAACTCTCTCTTCTTCACTAAACTTTTCCTCGTAAATAAACTCCAAGAATTTTGCGAGTAAAAGCGTCACGTGGCATTTTCTGTAATACTAATGTTAAATAAATCATTACAGAATGTTAGCTAGCAAATGAGTGGAAGGTCGCTAATACTAAACCAATATTCAGTAATAGAGTCGGTAAATGTCCATCATATTACCGTCCATTAACCTGACATCGGTTTAGGGAAAATTATGGCGACCATTACCATGGAGTGGGTAGATCACTTTCTGGATGACCTGAACACAATAACACAAACTGACATATATTCCGCAATAAAAGTACCTGTTTAACAAATACTAATCAGAATTATTAATTGTATGTACAAACACTGGTGTTCAATCACCTCGTATGATTGTGTGTGTATGTGTGTGTATGTGTCTGTGTGCGCGCGCATGTATATGTATATGCATTATATTGTACCCACCAACAAGTGGTATTGATCAATAACAACACTGCGACTAGCCAAAGAGTCGTACCCATGCTGCTTTGGCCTGCTTCATGGTGGGCGAAAACTCATGACGCCTTAATCCACTGGACCACACAATCCTTAAGAGTAGCGTATCCAGCAGAATTGGATGTTGTACTCGCTACCCAAGGACATACAGTGGTGTGGATGACTCTAGGCTAATTTCATTCTACTCCCTGTTTGGTGTACTATTACAACTAGCAGTATATTATATTACTGAAAGGCATAATGAGTTTTCGCCCATCATGAGGCAGACCAAAGCAGCATGGGTTCAACTCCTTGGCTAGTCGCAGTGTTTATATATATATATATATATATATATATATATATTATATATATATATATATATATCTCCATGGGGAAGTGGAACAGAATTCTTCCTCTGTAAGCCATGCGTGTCGTAAGAGGCGACTAAAATGGTAGGTAAGACACATAGGTAACAGTTAGGCAACTTTATTCCGAAACGTTTCGCCTACACAGTAGGCTTCTTCAGTCGAATACAGAAAGTAGGCAGTAACAGTAGAGATGTGAAGACGATGTAATCAGTCCATCACCTTGTTTCTGCCTACATCTACTGTTTCTGCCTACATCTACTGTTTCTGCCTACATCTACTGTTTCTGCCTACATCTACTGTTTCTGCCTACTTTCTGTATTCGACTGAAGAAACCTACTGTGTAGGCGAAACGTTTCGGAATAAAGTTGCCTAACTGTTGCCTGTGTCTCTTACCTACCAACCTGTCGGTATTGTACACCATTTTGATATTCAGGCGACTAAAATGCCGGGAGCAAGGGGCTAGTAACCCTTTCTCCTGTATATATTACTAAATTTAAAAGGAGAAACTTTCGTTTTTTGTTTTGGGCCACCCTGCCTCGGTGGGATACGGCTAGTACGTTGAAAGAGAAGAAAGAATATATATATATATATATATTATATATATATATATATATATATATATATATATATATATATATATATAATATTATATACCTTTGATATACCTTTGAAGAATTTCGAGAGTATATCTACTCTCTGAGCCCGGCCATGGGCCAGGCTGTCTAGTGCTTGCCTGGTCAACCAGGCTGTTGCTGCTGGAGGCCCGCTGCCCCACATATCCATCACAGCCTGGTTTGAATCTGGCACCTGGTGAAGATACCTGTCTAGTTTCCTCTTGAAGGCTTTGACACTTATTCCAGCAATGTTTCTGATATCTTCTGGTAAGATGTTGAAAAGTCTGGGACCCCGGATGTTGTGATACAGTGTTTGATACAGTATGTATTATATAATATATATATAATATTATATATATATATATTATTATATATTTTAAAATATAAATTATATATTATATATATATATATATATATATATATAATATATATATATATATATATATATATAATATATATATATAATAGCAAGGAATTCGCAAGAGCAGGCGAAATATACACAAACACTGATCTCTGGCTGAAGGAGACTCGAACCTACGAACCTTGGAACAAGGTACGCAGTGGTATACCATTCTCACCACACTGAATAAATAATAATATATATAATATATATATATATATATATATATATATATATATATATATATATATATATTATATATATATATATATATATATATAATCAACACGTCGGCCGTCTCCCACCGAGGTTGCGTGACCCAAAAAAGAAACAAACATTTTGAACATCATTCACACATAATCACTGCTCGAATATGACATTTTAGATGTCACTTCAAACAGCCAATATCTCAAACTCCCTCCTTTAAAGTGCTGGCATTGTACTTCCCACCTCCAGGACTCAAGTCTGGCTAACCGGTTTCCCTGAATCCCTCTCCAAAATATTACCCTCCTCTCACTCCAACAGCTTGTCAGGTCCCAAAAACCATTCGTCTCCATTCACTCCTCTAACACGCTCACACATGCCTGCTGCATGTCCAGGCCCCTTGCACACAAAACCTCTTTTACCCTTTTCCTCCATCCTTTCCTAGGACGACCCCTACCCCTCCTCCCCTCCACTACAGATCTGTACACCCTCCAAGTTATCCTATTTAGTTTCATCCTCTCTAAATGACCAAACTACCTCAACCCCTCTTCAGCCCTCTGAATAATACTTTTTGCTCACTCCACACCTCCTAATTTCCACACTACGAATTCTCTGCATAATATTTACATTACACACTGCACTTAGACACGACATCTCCACTGCCTCCAGCCTCTTCCTCGCTGCAACATTCACAACCCAAGCTTCACACCCATATAAGAGTGTTGGTACCACTATACTCTCGTACATTCCTTTCTTTGCCTCCATGGATTACGTTTTTTTTTCTCCACAGACACCTCAATGCACTACGCACCTTTTTTCCTTCATCAGTTCTATGGTTAACCTCATCCTTCATAAAACCATCTGCTGACAAATCTACTCCCAAATATCTGAACACATTCACTTCGTCCATACTCCCTCCTTCCAGTGTGATATCCAATTTTTCTTTACCTAACTTGTTTGATACCCACATCATCTTAATCTTATCGATCTTCCCAAATTCGTCCACTAACCTTTGGAACTTCTCTTTAGAATCTCACAGAAGCACAGTATCATCAACAACAAGTAACTGTGACAACACCCATTTTATATTTTTTTATTTCCCATATGTAGGTTATATATCGTGCCGAATAGGTAAAATGTGTCAATTAGCAAGAACTCATTTAAGTCCTTTCTAAAATTTTCTTTTATACGTTTAAAGATATATTTTTCTCATTTATATTAATGTAAAAATTAATTTTATGCCAAAAGCACCTTAGAAAACTTACCTAACCTTATTATAACAAGCGCAATTTAATTTAGCTTAGTGCAACTAAATATATTTCAGATAAGTTTACAATAATTTAATAATCAACAAACACAATTAAATATATATTTTTCTTTAGGTTCAGAATGATTTTTGCGAAATTATTGCATACACAAATTTTCGCTTGCCTTATTCGGCAAGAAGAGCGTTGCTATTCAAGCCAAAATAGCAAGTTTTGCCTATTCGGCACCACACACACAATACATTATATATATATATATATATATATATATATATATATAATATATATATATATATATATATATATATATATATATATATATATATATATATATATATATATGTCGTGCCGAATAGGCAGAACTTGCGATCTTGGCTTAAATAGCAACGTTCATCTTGCCATATAGGACAAGTGAAAATTTGTGTATGAATAATTTCGCTAAAATCATTCTGAACCTAACGAAAAAAATATATTTCATTGTGTTTGTTAAGTATTAAATTATTGTAAACAAATCTAAAATATAAATAGTTGGGTTAGACTAAAATAAATTGCACTTGTTATAATAAGGTTAGGTAAGTTTTCTAAGATTTTTTTAGTGCAAAATTAAAAAATTTACATTAACATTAATGAAAAAATATATCTTTAAATGTAGAAGAGAAAATTTTAGAAAGGACTTTATTTTAAATGAGTTCTTGCTAATTGACCAGTTTTACATATTCGGCACGACACACACACACACACACACACACTATATATATAATATATATATTATATATATATATATATTATATATATATATATATATATATATATATATATATAATATTTTATTATCACACTGGCCGATTCCCACCAAGGCAGGGTGGCCCAAAAAAGAAAATCTTTCACCATCATTCACTCCATCACTGTCTTGCCAGAAGGGTGCTTTACACTACAGTTTTTAAACTGCAACATTAACACTCCTCCTTCAGAGTGCAGGCACTGTACTTCCCATCTCCAGGACTCAAGTCCGGCCTGCCGGTTTCCCTGAACTCCTTCATAAATGTTACTTTGCTCACACTCCAACAGCACGTCAAGTATTAAAAACCAGTTGTCTCCATTCACTCCTATCAAACACACTCACGCATGCCTGCTGGAAGTCCAAGCCCCTCGCGCACAAAACCTCCTTTACCCCCTCTCTCCAACCTTTCCTAGGCCGACCCCTACCCCGCCTTCCTTCCACTACAGACTGATACACTCTTGAAGTCATTCTGTTTCGCTCCATTCTCTCTACATGTCCGAACCACCTCAACAACCCTTCCTCAGCCCTCTGGACAACAGTTTTGGTAATCCCGCACCTCCTCCTAACTTCCAAACTACGAATTCTCTGCATTATATTCACACCACACATTGCCCTCAGACATGACATCTCCACTGCCTCCAGCCTTCTCCTCGCTGCAACATTCGTCACCCATGCTTCACACCCATATAAGAGCGTTGGTAAAACTATACTCTCATACATTCTCCTCTTTGCCTCCAAGGACAAAGTTCTTTGTCTCCACAGACTCCTAAGTGCACCACTCACTCTTTTCCCCTCATCAATTCTATGATTCACCTCATCTTTCATAGACCCATCCGCTGACACGTCCACTCCCAAATATCTGAATACATTCACCTCCTCCATACTCTCTCCCTCCAATCTGATACTCAATCTTTCATCACCTAATCTTTTTGTTATCCTCATAACCTTACTCTTTCCTGTATTCACCTTTAATTTTCTTCTTTTGCACACCCTACCAAATTCATCCACCAATCTCTGCAACTCTCTTCAGAATCTCCCAAGAGCACAGTGTCATCAGCAAAGAGCAGCTGTGACAACTCCCACTTTGTGTGTGATTCTTTATCTTTTAACTCCACGCCTCTTGCCAAGACCCTCGCATTTACTTCTCTTACAACCCCATCTATAAATATATTAAACAACCACGGTGACATCACACATCCTTGTCTAAGGCCTACTTTTACTGGGAAAAAATTTTCCCTCTTTCCTACATACTCTAACTTGAGCCTCACTATCCTCGTAAAAACTCTTCACTGCTTTCAGTAACCTACCTCCTACACCATACACTTGCAACATCTGCCACATTGCCCCCCTATCCACCCTGTCATACGCCTTTTCCAAATCCATAAATGCCACAAAGACCTCTTTAGCCTTATCTAAATTTACTGTTCACTTATATGTTTCACTGTAAACACCTGGTCCACACACCCCCTACCTTTCCTAAAGCAGCCTTGTTCATCTGCTATCCTATTCTCTGTCTTACTCTTAATTCTTTCAATAATAACTCTACCATACACTTTACCAGGTATACTCAGCAGACTTATCCCCCTATAATTTTTGCACTCTCTTTTATCCCCTTTGCCTTTATACAAAGGAACTATGCATGCTCTCTGCCAATCCCTAGGTACCTTACCCTCTTCAATACATTTATTAAATTAATTGCACCAACCACTCCAAAACTATATCCCACCTGCTTTTAACATTTCTATCTTTATCCCATCAATCCCGGCTGCCTTACCTCCTTTCATTTTACCTACTGCCTCACGAACTTCCCCCACACTCACAACTGGCTCTTCCTCACTCTACAAGATGTTATTCCTCCTTGTCCTATACACGAAATCACAGCTTCCCTATCTTCATCAACATTTAACAATTCCTCAAAATATTCCCTCCATCTTCCCAATACCTCTAACTCTCCCTTTAATAACTCTCCTCTCCTATTTTTTAACTGACAAATCCATTTGTTCTCTAGGCTTTCTTAACCTGTTAATCTCACTCCAAAACTTTTTTCTTATTTTCAACAAAATTTGTTGATAACATCTCACCCACTCTCTCATTTGCTCTCTTTTTACATTGCTTCACCACTCTCTTAACCTCTCTCTTTTTCTCCATATACTCTTCCCTCCTTGCATCACTTCTACTTTGTAAAAACTTCTCATATGCTAACTTTTTCTCCCTTACTACTCTCTTTACATCATCATTCCACCAATCGCTCCTCTTCCCTCCCGCACCCACTTTCCTGTAACCACAAACTTCTGCTGAACACTCTAACACTACATTTTTAAACCTACCCCATACCTCTTCGACCCCATTGCCTATGCTCTCATTAGCCCATCTATCCTCCAATAGCTGTTTATATCTTACCCTAACTGCCTCCCCTTTTAGTTTATAAACCTTCACCTCTTCTTCCCTGATACTTCTATTCTCCTTGTATCCCCTCTACCTTTTACTCTGTGTAGCCCACAAAATAGAAAGTGATCTGATATATCTGTGGCCCCTCTATAAACATGTACATCCTGAAGTCTACTCAACAGTCTTTTATCTACCAATACATAATCCAACAAACTACTGTCATTTCGCCCTACATCATATCTTGTATACTTATTTATCCTCTTTTTCTTAAAATATGTATTACCTATAACTAAACCCCTTTCTATATAAAGTTCAATCAAAGGGCTCCCGTTATCATTTACACCTGGCACCCCAAACTTACCTACCACACCCTCTCTAAAAGTTTCTCCTACTTTAGCATTCAGGCCCCCTACCACAATTACTCTCTCACTTGGTTCAAAGGCTCCTATACATTCACTTAACATCTCCCAAAATCTCTCTCTCTTCTCTGCATTCCTCTCTTCTCCAGGTGCATACACGCTTATTATGACCCACTTCTCGCATCCAACCTTTGCTGTAATCCACATAATTCTTGCATTTACACATTCATATTCTCTTTTCTCCTTCCATAACTGATCATTCAACATTACTGCTACCCCTTCCTTTGCTCTAACTCTCTCAGATACTCCAGATTTAATCCCATTTATTTCCCCCCACTGAAACTCCCCTACCCCCTTCAGCTTTGTTTCGCTTAGGGCCAGGACATCCAACTTCTTTTCATTCATAACATCAGCAATCATCTGTTTCTTGTCATCCGCACTACATCCACGCACATTTAAGCATCCCAGTTTTATAAAGTTTTTCTTCTTCTCTTTTTTTAGTAAATGTCTACAGGAGATGGGGTTACTAGCCCATTGCTCCCGGCATTTTAGTCGCCTCATACGACACGCATGGACAACTATGAAGAAAAATAAAGAAGAACAAGAGCTATTTAGAAAAAGGAGAAAAACCTAGATGAATGTATATATATATATGCATGTGCGTGTCTGTGAAGTGTGACCAAAGTGTAAGTAGGAGTAGCAAGATATCCCTGTTATCTAGCGTGTTTATGAGACAGAAAAAGAAAACAGCAATCCTACCATCATGCAAAACAGTTACAGGTTTCTGTTTCACAGTCATCTGGCAGGACGGTAGTACTTCCCTGGGTGGTTGCTGTCTACCAACCTACTACCTATATATAATATAATATATATATATATATATATATATATATATATATATATATATATATATATATATATAATATATAATATATATATTATATATTATATATATATTATATATATATAAATCCCCAAAAAGAAAATACTTTCATCATTCAACACTTTCATCTCACTCACACGTAATCACTGTTTTTGCAGAGGTGCTCAGAACACAACAGGTTAGAAGCATATACGTATAAAGATACACAACATATCCCTCCAAACTGCCAATATCCCAAATTTTAATAATATTATATATATATATATTATATATATATATAAATATTTATATAGAATATATATATATAATATATTGGGACTTGTCAGGCTTTCCAAAATTCTCAAATATAGTTCATTCTGCACCTTAGCTAGATTTTTAAATCTGCACACACTGTGATGTCTACTCTTGGACTGCAGTCTTGTTCCTGAAGAGTAGTAGTTTGGCAAGTCTGTCAGTCTTGTATAATAAACTTTTCTACTTTCAAACTATAGTTTGAAATTTTCAAAAAGCGCTTCCACTATATTTAATATTACAATTATAACAAGTTTACTGATCTAATTTTGGTTTTGCGCAACACGAGAGACCAGGATCCTTACTTAAAATGGCTACTAATAGTCAAAAAATAACTATAATCTTAAATTTGGAGATAAAAATTTGTATTAATTTTAAATATCTAATAAATAAGTCAAGGAAGTTTAAAAAGAAAGTTCGGTGTAAAGAACATCTTTAAGGCCGTAATGGATGAGAATTTTTCTAAAAATGATGTGAAGGTTTTCATATGGAGTTGATGGATCCTTCAATATATTCCCTCCTGTTCCTCTCACACCTCTTCCTCTCTTCATTTTCTTTTCTTATCTTATTTCTTCTCTTTTTCATCATTTCCCTGTCCTCATTATCTCACTTTCCTGGTGTTCCTGACATAAAGTCAAAGAGGAGACTATTCAACACAGTCCTCTCTCTCTTTATGATTCAAGTACACTCAACTAATTTTACCCTAGTCATTAAGCCTTAATACTGGCCACATCAGCACCGCTACCCTACTGTCCTTCCCCGCCACACACATACGTACACATATATATGTTACTATTGTTATGATATAATTGCAGGAGTAATATTGAGCAAAATCTAGTGAGTATATGTATGCACAAGGTGTGCATAATAACCCTTGTATGTGTGACCCCTCCAACTGTATTGTATCATTTATCTTTCCCCTCTTCCTGTAGTGTCGTAACACATGTCTCTTATGTTAATCTCTCTCTCTCTCTCGCTCGTAGTTTTCATGTTTTAATGAAAGAGTTTTTTAACGTGTTGGAGACTGGCAGCACACTGGTATATGGTATCTACAGGTTTATTGTTCAACACACCCAACATGAAGCATGTTGGTACTTAAAGCATTGCTGCCAAGTTGATAAACTTCCTTATTGAAGCAAATTATCGAATAGCTTTGGTTAAAGGTTGGACAAATACGTGGGTGGAGATGGGTGGTTTTGTATAGGCCAGTAGGCCTGCTGCAGTGTTCCTCCATTCTAATGTTTTTATGAACGCGCATCGTTTCACCTCCTGTGAGGACCACCACTTTGGGACTCAGCCATCAGGTGACCTCATAATACTTAGTTCACCTGACAGTTCAGCTGTCAGTATTGTATACTATTAATATGATAAACGCCTTAACCTACACACCAGAGCACTGCTTACTCACGATGCATTACTCTAACAGAGTAAAGATCAAACCAGCGAGTGGCACAACCAATGAGTCGTCCAAACTAGCACTTGCAGCTGTCGTTAGTGGCAGGCTGCAAGTCAAATGTAATGCGATTTTATCGCTCAAGGAGGCCTTTGTTGTCGTCTGTACAGACGACACAGAGGCTGATAAACTACTTACCACTACTGCTATTACCACTCTACGAGACCAGGGATTTCTTGTCTTGACTTCCCCAGCACTGAGGGCCAGGAGAACTGTGTTCCTCAAGCGACTCGACAACCTTATCACTGTACAGGCCACTGAAGAAATCAAGTCATCTATCGAAGCAAAGAACCCTTGGGCCAAGGTGGACTTCATTACTAAAATACCCAATGCTTCATCCATGCTGAAGGTCACCTTCAGTGACGTCAACATGGCAGCCAGAGCTCTCGCTGAGGGCCTGGCTATTCACTACTTCCACATCAACCCAGCCTTCATCGAAGCAGAGAAATTCCGACATATCTCACAGTGCTATAATTGTTACTCATACTTACACACCACAAATGATTGTCCTACCAAGGACAAGAAGTTCTGCTCCACCTGTGGCCGTGAGGGTCATGACTTCAAGAATTGCACTACTGCTTCACCACCTAAATGCTTGAACTGCAAGAATGGCCACCATACTCTTGCTGCCAGGTGCCCTACCAGAAGAGATAAAGAAACAACAACAACAAAAGAAACCCAACCCACAAGCAACCACATATTCTGCTATCGCCAAGCTTCAAGCAGACACTACCAAGATACTACAAGCCACGCAAGCTGCTCCCACCACTTCCCTGCCACCACCTACTGCCGACTCCACCAAGATTCTTTATTGCATTATGTATGTCATGTACAGAATGCAGCTGAGCCTGGTTCCTTCAACACCACCATCAATGAACTTTTCAAACTAAATAATATGCCTGGCCTCACATTCCCTGCATCACCACCTTCTACTGAGATCCTAAAATCTACTGCAAATATTACCAGCATCACCGCTGCTCCACCGCTGTCACAACCTCCACTAGACACAGATGGACCAATCAGAGACCACTGAGACGTCGGCAAACCCCACCAATGAGAGTCCACTACCGCTTGCATCCACTGCTAGAGCAACTGACCAGTCGGAAATCTCGCCTTCACCAGTTCAGCCACCAGCCAAGAAAGCAAAAACTCAAGAAACTGCGGATGCACCTCACGGTGCCACTGACACTGCTGCACCACAACAAGTCCGATGCCTGAAGGGTGTATGCTTCTACACAACCAAGCAGTATAAGAACAGAATGCTGTCTTCAGAAATCCATCAGCACCTCCAGGACGGAACAGTCAAGTATACCTACGACCAAACTGTTACATACACCACTGCAGACATGACCAGACTACTCACTGCCAACACCCAACACCTTGTGGAAGTCGAGTACACCTCAAAGAGGAAATTCAGGATGCTTCAGAATGGGGACCTTGAAGACGGTACCCTCCTCTAGCACGACTATCCATGACCATTCACCATGAAGATAAGTTTCCCCAGCACTTTGCTGTCCGCTAAAGCTGGGGTGTGGCTCCAATCGACCCTGTAACTGCTGCCTCTGCCCGACTGTGCGTCTCTTCGGGGAAGTCGGCGCGAGATAGAAGACGACGACACCCTCCAACCGGAGGGCCAAGAAAGATGATGATCGTCACCCCCCACCCGGGGGGGGCCACTGCCGGGTCACCATCTGGAGAAGACCCAGGCCGGAAGTACCGGCGATTAAACATGAATGAATGAATGAAAATGAACACCAACACACGACACTCCACACTGGAAAGCACAGCGCTAGCCAGAGCCCGAGTTTGTAGCTCACAAGATGAGGGGGGTACTTGTGCCTCCTCCCATGGGAGACTTAGGTCTCAGACACTCCCTAGACAGGGAGCCAGTGCCGGGCCACCACTTGGAAGGGCCCGGGCCGGGAGAATGCCGGCGAATCTTTAACAACAACCTACGCTGATAAGAATTTTTGACACGAACGGAAATGTAGACCCACTGAGCGCACTGGAACTAAATCAGATAATTACTGTTTAAGGATCGTTGAAATTAAGACACATGTGCAACATCTGGGTATCTTTATTGTAGACGTTTCGCCATCCAGTGGCTTTATCAATACAAATTCCAGGACATAACTTGATAAAGCCACTGGATGGCGAAACGTCTACAATAAAGATACCCAGATGTTGCACATGTGTCTTAATTTCATCTTGTCGGTATTGTATACCATTTTTGCACAAGGATCGTTAAACAGCCATTTGACTGTCTTTGCAATAGTTAAATACTGTCTGTTATTAAGATAAAGGCTTGTTGTATCAGTAAAATTAGATTGAATGTAACCTAACTCAGGATCTCTCTTCAGAGATAAACCTGCTTACAGGTTCCTGCCTCACAGATACCTACCTCACAGGTACCTGTACTAGTGTCTCAGACAGTAGTTGTCTCCTTAGACTATTTCCTATCCAGACACTAGTGCTCTCCTTATTTGAGTTAACCGTGTTCTCTCTGATCTCCCTGCAGGGTTGCATGCCAGTATCATCGTGCCTCCGTCTTGGATTGTGAAGCTTCCCCGACGCGGCTCCTTCAAGTCCTCACTCAGGAAGTCTCCTAAGAAGCGCGCATCGACCAAGAGGAAGAGTCGTGATAAGGTAACTGCTACCTAACTTTTTCATTTTCTAAATCTCACCCCAGTCTTATATTTTGATGTTTGTTTGTGTGTGTTTTGCAGTCAGGCTGCAGTATTAGGGTTGAAAACATTAGATATTACCAGGATGCCCCAGGGATATGTTTAAAAGACAATATTCGAAATAAATAAGTTGCTAGTGAAGGCAAAGCAATTACTCAACAAACAAAGAGAGATTATAGAGGGCAACAAGTGAGTAGCTCCCTTAAAGTTTACTATACAAATAGTAGGAGTCTAAGAAATAAGATAAATGAGCTAAGATTACTTGCAAGTGCAGGTAATATAGATATTATTGCTATAACAGAGACCTGGTTCAACTTGAAAGATAGAGAAATGCAACATACTGGGTTATAAGAACAGAAAGAAGGAATACTGCAGGAGGCCTACTGGCCCATGCGAGGCAGGTTCAAGTCTCCTACCGGCTTAAGCCAGTGCCCCAACCTAGTCAGGTCAGGTCAGGTCACATTCACCTAACGAAACAAGGCCTCTGACCTAGTAGCACAAGCTAGTCAGGTCCAGCTCACACCCACCTGCACCCACTCATGTATTTATCTAGCCTATTTTTAAAACTACACAACATTTTAGCCTCTATAACTGTACTGGGGAGTTTGTTCCACTCATCGACAACTCTATTACCAAACCACTACTTTCCTATATCCTTACTGAATCTGAATTTTTCCAGCTTAGCCACTGCTGCGAGTCCTGTCCAGGCTAGATATTTTTAGCACGCTATTTACATCCCCTTTATTTATTCCTGTCTTCCATGTATACACCTGAATCATATCCCCCCTAATTCTACGCCTTTCTAGAGAGTGCAGATTCAGGGCCTCAGTCTATCCTCATCGAGAAGATTTCTGATACATGGGATCAACTTTGTCATCCTCCTCTGTACGTCTTGCAGTGCATTTATATCCATTCTGTAATACGGTGACCAAAACTGTGCAGCATAATCTAGATGAGGCCTAGAGTTGAAGAACAACCTGAGGACTCCTAATATTTATGCTTTTTGATATGATGCCAAAGATTCTATTCGCTTTATTGGGAACACTTATGCACTGTTGTCTTGGTTTTAGATTACTGCTAACCAGAAATTCCCAAATCCTTTTCGCAATCAGTTGTTGTGTTGGACAAGATGTAAGATTAGAAACATCGAACTCAGAATTTGTTTGGCTACAGTTTCTCGAAGGTCGTGAAAAATTGATTTTGGGAGTGATTTATAGGCCCCCAAACCTTGGTAGGGAGTGCGGTAGGCTGCTATGGGACGAAATTTATAAGGCGTCTAGATATGAAAATGTTGTGTTAATTGGAGATTTTTAACTTGAAACAAATTGGAGCAGTGTGACAGAAAATCTTGAGTCTAGTGACTTTCTTGATACGGTTCAAGACTGCTTTTTAAAACAGTTTGTGACAGAACCAACTAGGGGAAACAGTCTGTTTGACCTGATTCTTGCCAACAAGAATCACTAGTTAATAATCTTGAGGTTAGCGATGAGCTAGGGAAAAGCAATCACAAATCACTTTTTCAATATATCATGGAATTACCCAGATAACTGTCAAGTCGCTGTCCCAGATTTCCACTTGGCCGATTTCATGGGAATGAGAAATTACCTGGGTGGGCTAAATTGGGATGACCTTACTGTGTGTCAGGTAGGTAGGGTTGGTTGCCAATATGGCGGATTTCAGAGCATAGTTCTGGCTGCCCAGACGACTTTTGTCCCGAGTAGAGATAAACAATAGATTAAAACGTCTCATTGGTCAAAAGAGAGGCACATATAGGCGTACCAAAAGAGGGGATGGGCAGTTAAGAAATCAATATATTCAGTTAAAGAAAGAAAAAAAAGGAATAAGAAAAGCAAAAAGCGATTATGAGGCTAAAGTCACAAGGGATTCGACGACTAACCAAAAAGGGTTTTTTCAGATATACAGAAGTAAGTTTATGGAAAAGATAGGCCCACTTAAGAGTAACTCTGGTCAGATCACTGACAATGATAAGGAAATGTGTGAAATTTTTAATACTTACTTCCTCTCAGTTTTTACTCAAGAAGATGCTAGCGAAATTCCAGAAATAAATTATGTAAAACAGGACGATAATAAACTATGCACGATTAGGGTAACTAGTGACATGGTTCTCAGACAAATAGAGGAATTAAAACCTAACAGATCCCCAGGCCCTGATGAACTGTTTGCAAGGGTTTTAAAGGAATGTAAAGAGGAACTTAGCACACCTTTGGCTAATCTTTTCAATATATCACTACAACCTCCATAGTGGAAAATGACAAATGTAATACCTATTTACAAGGCAGGAGACAGGTCCTTAGCTTCGAACTATAGACCAATAAGCCTTACCTCCATAGTTGGTAAATTTATGGAAACAATAATTGCCGAAGCAATTCGTAGCCATCTTGAATGGCATAAATTGACTAATGAATCTCAACAAGGTTTTACAAAGGGGCGTTCCTGTCTTAAGAATTTACTAACTTTCTTCACTAAGGTATTTGAGGAGGTAGATCATGGTATTGAATATGATATTGTGTATATGGACTTCAGTAAGGCTTTCCATAGAGTTCCACATCAGAGGCTATTGAGGAAACGTAAGGCACACTGAATAGAAGTTTTTTCTGGGTTGAGGCATGGTTGACAAATAGGCAGCAGAGAGCTTGCATAAATGGGGAGAAATCAGAATGGGGCCACGTCACAAGCTGTGTTCCACAGGGGTGAGTGTTGGGCCTCTTGTTGTTCACAATCTACATAAACGACATAGATGAGGGAATAAATAGCGACATAAGCAAATTTGCTGATGACACCAAAATAGGCCGTCCAATTCATTCTAATGAGGACATTAGAGCACTCCGGGATGATTTGAATAGACTGATGCAATGGTCGGAGAAGTGGCAGATGCAGTTTAATATAATATAATAATATAATAACCATGCCACATATAAACTAAATAATGTAGATCTTAATATTACTGATTGCGAAAAGGATTTAGGAGTTCTGGTTAGCAGTAATCTGAAACCAAGACAACTGTGCATAAGCGTTTATAATAAAGCTAACAGAATCCTTGGTTTTATAGCAAGAAGTATAAATAATGGAAGTCCCCAGGTTGTTTTTCAACTCTATATATCTTTGGTTAGGCCTCATTTAGATTATACTGCTCAGTTTTGGTCGCCGTATTACAGAATGGACATAAACGCACTGGAAAACGTACAAAGGAAGATGACAAAGTTGATCCCATGTATCAGAAATCTTTCCTATGAGGATAGGCTGAGAGCCCTGAATCTGCACTCTATAGAAAGGCATAGAATTAGGAGAGATATGACTAAAGTGTATAAATGGAAAACAGGAATTAATAAAGGGATGTAAATAACGTGCTAAAAATGTCTAACATAGACAAGACTCGCAGCAATGGTTTTAAATTGGAAAAATTCAGATTCAGGAAGGATATAGGAAAGCACTGGTTTGGTAATAGAGTTGTGGATGAGTGAAACAAACTTCCAAGTACCGTCATAGAAGCTAAGACGTTATGTAGTTTTAAAAATAAGTTGGATAAATACATGAGTGGGTGTGGGTGGGTGTGAGTTGGACCTGACTAGCTTGTGCAACTAGGTCGGATGCCGTGCTCCTCCCTTCAGTGACGTGACTAACCTGACTAGGTCAAGGCATTGGCTGAACCCGGTAGGAGAATTGGACCTGCCTCGCATAGGCCAGTAGGCCTGCTGCACTATTTCTTCTTTCTTATGTTTTTATTTAGTGCTTTTAGTTTTTTTAGGTTAAGGGGCCTAACGACTACTCAAGGATTTTTTAGGGTGTAATCCACCCAGATAGTAACACCAGGGATGATTTAATCTCTAAGATGCATATAAAATTAGCTATTATATATAGTACATTTGAATTCAAACCTCTGTATATGCATTTACACAAAATTCTCCTTACGTATACAATATGAGATATACACAGTATTCTTATATATATATATATATATATATATATATATATATATATATATATATATATATATATAATATATATATATATATATATGGGGTCCACCTCTGGTGTATATATTATATATATATATATATATATATATATATATTATATATATATATATATATTATATATATATATTATATATATATATATATAACACACACACTTAGAGAGAGAAGCGCAGTTCCCTGGTGTATATAATTTCTAAGTGTATGAAAGACTAGTTTTCAGATATTTATCCATCCCATCGTTATGGTACAGTATAGGATCGACTTGACACTCTCTTCACTAATATAATTATTAGTTTATTATCATGTGTGATTTGTCAGTGTATGCTTCTGGTGGCTGTTTTTGCGCTCTAGAATAAGCTGACTTACAGTAAGCTTACTACACGGAAACCAACTCCCAGCTGTTGTGCTGGAAGGTCTTACGTATGAACACTGACACAATTTTTCCAACTTTTAAGAAAAGTAAACAACTTTGGAAATCTCAATTCAGTGGGTAACCTCTGGGTCAGAAGTTTGTTTTTTCTTGCAAAGTATTAAATTTGAAGCTGCTGGCTTTCGTTTGTTTTTGAGCGACCTGATCTTGCGAGACTTGCCAGGATGGGGAGTCAATCCATGTACAGAGACTATACATGACAGAACAGTCTTCACGTTGATAACGTAAATCGTTCATTGAAATTTGTAAACAGAGTCACTTTTACTCTAAATTATTGACTTTTTACCGTGTACATCTTACTTTTAGTGGAAAAAATTGGGATTTTTCTAAAAAAAAAAAAAAAATGCGGGAAAAGTGACGAAATATCCAGGAAGTTTATTTGATATAAATCATTGGATAAAGCGACCGTTAGTTCAGTGTGTACGTAAGAAACACGGAAGAAATGAAATTAAATAAAACGAAACAAAGCAGAAACGAGGAGCAGAGCTAACAGCTGCTCAGCAGTACAACTTTACTTGATGTAGTAGTAGTAATATACTTGTAGTAGTGTAATAGTGGTATTAGTAGTATAACAGTGGTAGGGTAATGGTAGTTTAGTGGTAGTAGTATACAAGTGTAGGAGGAGTAATAGTTTTGATAGTGTCCCAGCTTCTGCTGTTGATATATTGACAATATAAACAGTGATTAAGATGACACTATCTGGCTTACCTCCCCCCTCCTCTCTACTCTCACCCTCCCCCCTCACCCTCCCTCTACCCTCCCCCACCTCAACCTCCCTCTCAACTCTCCCCCCTCCACCTCCCTCTCCTACTCTAACCCCCCCTCCCCTCTCTACCTCCCACCCCCCCCCCCCTCTCTACTCTCAACCCTCCCCCTCCCCCCTCTACTCTCAACCCTCCCCCTCCCCTCTCTACTCTCAACCCTCCCCCTCCCTCTCTACTCTCAACCCTCCCTCCCTCTTACTCTCAACCCTCTCTCTCTAACTCTCAACCCTCCCTCCCTCTCTACCTCAACCCTCCTTCCCTCTCTACCCTCAACCCTCCCCTCCCTCTCTACTCTCAACCCTCCCTCCTCTCTCTACTCTAAACCCTCCCTCCCTCTCTACTCTCAACCCTCTCTCTCTACTCTCAACCCTCCCTCCCTCTCTACCCTCAACCCTCCTTCCCTCTCTACCTCAACCCTCTCTCCCTCTCTACTCTCAACCCTCTCTCCCTCTCTACTCTCAACCCTCCTTCCCTCTCTACTCTCAACCCTCCCTCCCTCTCTACTCTCAACCCTCCCCCTCCCTCTCTACCTCTCCCCCCTCCCCCCCTCCCTCTCTACTCTCAACCTCCCTCCCTCTCTACTCTCAACCCTCTCTCTCTACTCTCAACCCTCCCTCCCTCTCTACCCTAAACCCTCCTTCCCTCTCTACCCTCAACCCTCTCTCTCCTCTCTACTCTCAACCCTCCCTCCCTCCCCCTACTCTCAACCCTCCCTCCCTCTCTACTCTCAACCCTCTCTCTCTACTCTCAACCCTCCCTCCCTCTCTACCCTCAACCCTCCTTCCCTCTCTACCCTCAACCCTCTCTCCCTCTCTACTCTCAACCCTCCTTCCCTCTCTACTCTCAACCCTCCCTCCCCCCCTCTACTCTCAACCCTCCCTCCCTCTCTACTCTCAACCCTCCCTCCCTCTCTACTCTCAAACCCTCCCTCCCTCTCTTACTCTCAACCCCTCCCTCCCTCTCTCACTCTCAACCCTCCCTCCCTCTCTCCTCTCAACCCTCCCTCCCCTCTCTACTCTCAACCCTCCCTCCCCCCTCTACTCTCAACCCTCCCTTTCTCCTCTCTACTCTCAACCCTCCATCCCTCTCTACTCTCAACCTTCCCTCTCTCCCTTCTACTCTCAACCTTTCTCTCTCTCTCCCTCTACTCTTAACCCTCTCTCTCTTCCCTCTACTCTCAACCCTCCCTTTCTCCCTCTCTACTCTCAACCCTCCGTCCCTCTCTACTCTCAACCCTCCCTTTCTCCTCTCTACTCTCAACCCTCCGTCCCTCTCTACTCTCAACCCTCCTCTCTCCCTCTACTCTCAACCTCCATCTCTCCCCTCTACTCTCAACCCTCCCTCTCTCCCCTCTACTCTCAACCCTCCCTCTCTCCCCCTCTACTCTCAACCCTCCCTCTCTCCCCTCTACTCTCAACCCTCCCTCTCTCCCCTCTACTCTCAACCCTCTCTTCTCTCTCTCCCCCCTCTACTCTCAACCCTCTCTCTCTCTCTTCCCCCTCTACTCTCAACCCTCCCTCTCTCCTTTCTACTCTCTACCCTCCAATCTGTCCTGCAATTGGAGAAACCCTCTCCTTCCTTGAATCAACTCTTATGATCTATCATTACCCATGCGCTGCATGACTTACGGGTTTAGTGCTTCTCCATGATAATCCCATTCTTAACTCTTCTCTAACTCTAACATCATGTCCTTCCATCTACTGTTCTCCTTTCCTCCCCTTCCATCCTCTTTCCTTAAGATTATCCCTTATCTACCCATATCACCTCTCCCTATATCCATTTACATCACTTTCACTCTCTTCCAATTCATTCGTCTCTCCTCCTCTTCTCTCACTTCCTCTAATCATTCTCCTTTCTTTTCCATATATCAGTTCATCTCTCATTTCACGGTCTGCTCTTCTCCCTTCACTCTCCTCCTCAGTCCTTTTCTCTTCCCTCCTCTCCTCTCTTCCCTCTCCTCCTCTCCCCTCCCCTCTTCTCATACCTCCCACTCCTATACACCAACTGAGGTGGCAAGTTTGTTGGAGAGAAGAGCGAGTAATAATAATAATAATAATAATAATAATAATAATACTAGTATAGTAGCAACAACACTGAGGTGTTACACATCTGCCAGAAATATTCAGACATGTTAGTGGTTTTATTTGTGCTTAACAATATTTTATTACATGTAAATCACACATTATATACTATGAGAAGAAATACAAAAAATTGATTTAGATTTTATTTTGATCGAACACTGATATCAGTGTAGTGAATGTTGTACATTCCAGCCTGTGTCTGCTACTTGCGGCCCAGTCTGACCAGTCAGGCTGTTGTTGTTAGTCTCTGACCACTCAGGCTGTTGTTGATAGTCTCTGACCACTCAGGCTGTTGTTGATAGTCTCTGACCACTCAGGCTGTTGTTGATAGTCTCTGACCACTCAGGCTGTTGCTGATAGTCTCTGAACACTCAGGCTGTTGCTGATAGTCTCTGAACACTCAGGCTGTTGCTGATAGTCTCTGACCACTCAGGCTGTTGCTGATAGTCTCTGACAACTCAGGCTATTGCTGATAATTTCAACAATCCGACACCTTATTAAGACATTCCGATACTCTGGTAGGATCACTGGACTCTACTATACCTACCTCCCTCTCCCTTCATCCATCCCCTTACCTTCTCCTTCCATCCCTTTTCTTACCTTTTTCCTGCCTCTTCTCACCCAGTCTTCTTCCTCCTTGCATCCAGTCTCTCCTTACCCTCCTCTTTCCATGCCTACCTTCCTTCTGCCTTTCCTCTCTGCCTCCATCTCTCCTTGCCTCCGTCGCCTCTACCTTCCTTCCCGCCTTCCTTCCATACCTCCTTCCCTCCCTTCCCACCTCTCCTTACCATATTCTGTTGCATTCTCACCTTCACAGTTTTAAAGTGCAATTAACTTTCTATACAGACGCACGAGAAGTTTTAAGTGA
This sequence comes from Cherax quadricarinatus, assembly GCF_026875155.1. Classification (NCBI taxonomy): domain Eukaryota; kingdom Metazoa; phylum Arthropoda; class Malacostraca; order Decapoda; family Parastacidae; genus Cherax; species Cherax quadricarinatus. The sequence goes on along the minus strand of NC_069440.1, from coordinate 4,990,042 downwards.
ACAAGTAACCTGTTATTGGTACAAATGTTTTCAATTGTTACGTCTATATATTTTAGCATTACCTCTTTTCTTCAATTATTTCTAGTTCATTTTTTTTCTTTCTCTTTGCATCTTATTAGTTTCCTAAACTTAAGGTCTAACGAAAGTCTAGTTTTATTCCACTATTTTTCAGCTAATTTGTCAGTGTCAGATATTGAGTGTGTGTGTGTGTGTGTGTGTGTGTGTGTGTGTAGTGTGTGTGGTGTGTTGTGTGTGTGTGTGTTGTGGTTTTTTGTGTTGTGTGTGGGTGTGAGCAACTGTTTGTAATTACAGGATCAAAGCTGTTCCTTGTGTCCCGTCTTCATTGTTCAGTTTGTCAGGAAATTGTTTCATGTTGTGTGTGGTTGTATCACTTAGTATGGTCTCCTGGAAGTTATATTCGTGTTGTGTATGGTTGTAGCACCTACTTCTGTCTGCTGGGTGTTATATATTCGTGTTGTGTATGGCTGTGGCACCTACTTCTGTCTCCTGGGTGTTATATATTCGTGTTGTGTATAGTTGTAGCACCTATTACTGTCTCCTGGGTGTTATTCAGCAATTGACATTATTCCTTAAACAACGTTTTTAAATCGGGTAATGCTGAACAATAACATATCAGAGAGATGCTGAAACATAACAGATCAAGATATGCTGAACAGTAACAAATCATACGAGAAAAATAAATTGCCATTATGTTTCTAAAA
>NC_069440.1:4859320-4984320 GCF_026875155.1 Cherax quadricarinatus | reverse complement strand
CTGTTATGGTTGATAGTCTCGTGGTAGAGTTGACTTATGGTTGATAGCCCCGTGGTAGAGTTGGCTGTTGTGGTTGATAGCCCCTGTGGTAGTGTTGACTGTTGTGGTTGATAGCCCCGTGGTAGTGTTGACTGTTGGGGTTGATAGCTTCCGTGGTATTGTGTTGACTGTTGTGGTTGATAGCCTGTGGTAGAGTTGATTATTGTGGTTGATAGCCCCGTGGTAGTGTTACTGTTGTGGTCGATAGCCCCGAGGTAGTGTTACTGTTGTGGTTGATAACCCCGTGGTAGTGTTGATTGTTGTGGATGATAGCCCCGTGGTAGTGTTGATTGTTACGGTTGATAGCCCCGTGGTAGTGTTGACTATTGTGGTTGATAGCCCCATGGTAGTGTTACTGTTGTGGTTGATAGCCCCGTGGTAGTGTTGACTGTGTGGTTGGTAGCCCTGTGGTAGTGTTGACTGTTGTGGTTGATAGCCCCATGGTAGTGTTGACTGTTGTGGTTGATAGCCCCGTGGTAGAGTTAACTGTTGTGGTTGATGGCCCCAGGGTAGTACTCGTCTAGTTGTGGTTGCAGGGGTCGAGTCCTAGCTCCTGGCCCCGCTTCTTCATTGATCGATACTAGGTCCTCTCCCTGCTCCATGAGCTTTATCAAGCCTCGTCTTAAAACATGTCTGGTTCCTGCCTCCACTACGTCACTTTAGTGTTGACTTGTGGTTGATAGCAACGTGGTAGTTGATTATTATGGTTTATAATAAGCTTCATTGTAGAGTTGACTGTTGTGGTTGATAGACCCGTCGTAAAGCTCACTGTTGAGGTTGATAGCCCTGTGGTAATGTTACCTTATGGTTTACAGCCCCGTGGCAATGTTAACTTACGTTTGATAGCCTCGTGGTAATTTTAACTGTTATGGCTGATAACCCCGTGGTAGTGTTGACTATTATGGTTGATACCTCTGTGGTAGTGTTGATTGTTGTGGTTGATAGCCCAGTGGTAGTGTTGACTTTTGGTTGATAACCCTGTAGTAGACTTGACTGTTGTGATTGATAGCCCAGTGGTATTGTTGACTGTTGTGGTTGATAGCCCTGTGGTAGTGTTGACTGCTGTGGCTGATAACCCAGTGGTAGTGTTACTGTTGTGATTGATAGCCCCGTGGTAGAGTTTACCTGTGGTTGATAACCTAGTGGTAGTGTTGACTTGTGGTTCATAGACCAGTGGTAGTCTTGACTGTTGTGGTTGATAGCCACATGGTAGTGTTGACTGTTGTGGCTGATAGCCTCGTGGTAGAGTTAACTGTTGTGGTTGATAGCCCCGTGGTAGTGTTGACTGTTGTGGCTGTGATTGATAGCCCTGTGGTAGTTTTGACTGTTGTTGATAGCCCCGTGGTAGAGTTGACTGTTGTGGCTGATAGCCCCGTGGTAGTGTTGACTGTTGTGGTTCATAACCCCGTGGTAACATTGACTGTTATAATTGACTGCTGATTAAGCTAGTTTTTGACTTCACAAGTATGTTTACAAGTGTTATTTTATTTATCTGACTAATAGTTTTAAAGGGAGTTAGTGCCGTCACAGGTCATAGTACAGAGAACCGGTGGGCAGGGTGTTGTGAAGACGAGAACCAGTTGGCAGGGTGTTGTGAAGACGAGAACCAGTTGGCAGGGTGTTGTGAAGACGAGAACCAGTTGGCAGGGTGTTGTGAAGACGAGAACCAGTGGGCAGGGTGTTGTGAAGACGAGAACATAGTTGGCAGAGGGGTGTTGTGAAGACGAGAACCAGTGGGCAGGGTGTTGTGAAGACGAGAACCAGTTGGCAGGGTGTTGTGAAGACGAGAACCAGTTGGCAGGGTGTTGTGAAGACGAGAATCAGTGAGCAGGGTGTTGTGAAGACGAGAACCAGTGGGCAGGGTGTTCAGGATTTCACTGACGAGTTAACATAAATTAACGTCAGTGAACCAAATTCTACCAATTACATAGAGCAATTACAGTAATAATTGCCATAATGCAGAAAGTCGAGGATGCTCAGATACATCAACAAAAACTAGTAGTTAAATAATCACCGGTTTCTATTCGCACATCAAAACAGGCTCGCCATTACGCATTTTCATTTATTGGTGCTATTGCCTTTTTAATAGTTGGTTAAGCTTTGTTAGTATTGTTTACGTAGGGAGAATACTTGGGGAGAATAGTAAGAGAACTCTCTCCCATATGACACCAGGTCCACGGGAAAGTAGTCAAAGCATTCGTACCACAACCGAAAATACCTGGGTTCAGTTCCCGGGTAGAGGGACATTGTAGACAAGTCTCCTTACACCCGCTACAGCTTTTGACGTAGTAGCGACTAGGTACCTGTTTTTAGTTAGCTGTCGTGGGTGTTATCTTCGAAGGGACGGATAATATGCGTCAGAGTTTAAATAAGTTAGGGATGGGGGTAGGATAACAGCTTATAGCCTGCAAAGATCATCTCTGTCAAAATGTGGTTCATTAATCAGAATTCTACCCCGTATGGCACCAGAACCGTGATTCAGAGGTCATAATTCTCCCCCGTGTGGCACCAGAACTGTGGTTCATAGTTCTCGTTGCGGCTCCTGGATTAGTCATTTTATTTACCGAGGAAGTGAAAGTTATTTCTTAGTAAAGTGTGAAGAAAATTTGATGATTAAGATAAGGATGTCATATCAGCGTTTGAGTTATTAAACCAAGGAGCTGTGATTTTCTTGAAAAGACGATGGGAAATTATCATCTCCATACTAAGTAATATATTTAAAGCGCTAAATATCACATGAAACTTAGTTTCAACCAGTTTAGTGCGGAAAAATTTCTCTCGGTACTTTTTAATACTATTGTATTTAATAGTGTATTTAAAACGTTGAATATCTCATTAAACTGCCAGCTACAGTAGACCATTATTTCATGGTAGCAAATATGCCAACGGCAGTACAAGAAACAAAAATTCATTCGAACTTCGTAATTAAACAAATTTTATGATCGACTGAACGAAGCGTGTGTGTGTGTGTGTGTGTGTGTGTGTGTGTGTGTGTGTGTGTGTGTGCGTGTGTGTGTGTGTGTGTGTGCGTGTGTGTGCGTGTGTGTGTGTGTGTGTGTGTGTGTGTGTGTGTGTGTGTGTGTGTGTGTGTGGGGCAGGAGAGTGAGTCACGGACAGTATCAGGGATCAAACTCGCAGCCCCACTGGGCATCCTCGTCCTTTCTAGTGTATTGAAGGAAACTGCATTTATCTGAAGCTTAATAAACGTGGATTTATTTTCTCATAGATTAAATATGCTCTTAACAATACCTGGCACGCTAGATGAGAAACTACATTTATTTACTTTGCAACCTGGGTGATAAACTTTATATATTAGCTCAAGTTTGCTGGAGAAACTGCAATATCACATACTTTTAAACTTTTCCGAGTTAATAATACTCTCCTAGTCATGGCCCCTCTCCGCTTCAGTCCTCAGATTGTACCTGCTATCTGTTATATCTATATACATGTAGTTATAGTCAGAGCAGTGCAACATCAACAAAGTGGCTTCACACTGTACATAATGAGCAAATTGTTTCCAAGGACTTTACATATAATTAAAAGCATTATCGTTATACAGAACCCTTCAGGACATTCACATTGTAAAATATTTAAAAAGTTAGCCTTGCAAAGAATAACTTTTGACAGCCATTATTTGTCACTGGAAGAAACTCCAAAACAGTAGAATTTTACATAATTAGATGAAATAAAGCCATCACTCAATCATTAGAAACACTTAACATTCAACTTCATAGGGAATTTAGTATCATCTGCTGCCAGATGTTAGCCTCCGGTCTATATGACTTGTTCAGTGCCGGTTAACCATTCCTAAATTTAGGCTTATTTAGGTCAAATAAAAGCAACCTGACTTGACTTACATTGAAATTTTATAGCTTGCTTTGATCGTTTAGAAAATTACGGACGTAATCGTGTTAAAAACTGAACGATGTGTTTTGAGGGGGGGGGGAGGGTTGGTGTTAACTTGCTGAAAGTTCGCAGCTAAGAATATGACTTGTTAAAAATCATACTCGACTGTCATTTTGAAAAGTAGTAGTCTCAGCACCTTTAGCAAAGGGAGTGAAAATTACATATATTTTGACACAGGTAAAGTCAAACGTCGCTTCATCTCTCTCAAACTTTACTTAATGCTCTATTTACCTCGTGCAAACTTGAATTAATACGCTGTTGGCCCCGCACAAATATGGATTGATGCGAGGCTAGGCGCTCACAACCATGTAGCGTGAGCTTACATCATCCAAGCCGGAGTAGTTCAACCCATGGAAGCACGTTGTAAACTACAAGTAATGTGATGTTTGGCTTTCCCAAACTTTAACATATATACGAAAGGAAAACCTCTTGTAAATATAAACTGACTTTTCATATGATAGACTAGTCCAGACTGATTATGCCAACTGAAACGTTGAAATTCGGCAGTCATGTTAAAATGCAACACGCCCTCTCACTGTATGTGAATAGCAAAAAGGCACAATATCGTGACTGGAACGATACAAAACTAATCCGAACATAATAAAAAGAAGCTTATGACGACGTTTCGGTCTGACTTAAACAACTGAATAATGTGTCTTTTAACTTTTTAAACCTGTGTAGGTGCGACCCCTCTGCTAGATAATTTTAACTATGTAGCTTGCTAATTAGCAGTTACCGATGCACACACATATATATATATGTCTTAAATTAATGGAACCTAACCTAAAATGAAGAAAACTGATTGGAAAAAGTCCAAAATGTGTGTTTTTGGTTTGAGGACATGAGATCGGTGGTGTCATTAATTCTGATGTGAAGCATTACTAGGCAGGTCTGTGACATTGGTGTAGCCATGTAAGCGTTAAGCTACCATAGCTGATGTGCACCTTATGTCAAACGCAATAATGAAAAATTAAATTCGAGATCAAAGGTAAGGATTGAGAAATAAGTGCTGGTAACTTGGTCCAGAAATCAAGTGAATGTGATATTGCTTTCGCTAATCTAATTTGAACTTCTGCTAATGAGAATTTAGCTTCAACCAAAAATGGCAGTACAATTTCAGCCTGGCTTCAACTTTTCCTGACGCTTCCTGGTGTAAGTATAATTGGTTTAACATTCAGCTTGTTCCACCATAATGCATGTTTTTTTCATAAGATTATTAAAAATTTAGGGCCTCTTGAAAATCCTCCTCCGTCCTTGCCCCCTCCCCCAGGTAAATGGATTTGATAAATTAGACACATGTGCAACACTTCGGTATCTTTATTGAGGAAACGTTTCGCCACACAGTGGCTTCATCAGTCTATACAAAGGAAAATGGTGAAGAACAGGAGTAGTTTGAGATAATCAGTCCCACAGCCTTGAGTTGATGTAATCAGTCCATGATCTTGAAAGAATGCAGCATATGTGCGAAGAATACCTCCTAATATCCCTGTTATTTTAACTTGGATGTAATTTGTGAAATCATTGAGATGTTTTAATTCAGTTTTGCTCCTTATATTTCTCGTTTATGGCATCTTGGTAGTACAACGCTGCTGTATGTATGATAGCGTCGGGTGCATGTATGATAGCATAAATACTCCATCATGGCGGCAGTCGGCTAGCCTCAAATACTGTGGAGTCAGTTACCATTTCCTTAATATTGTTGAGAACTTGGAGGGTATCAGAAAGCAATACACATTAACCATTAACCAGTTGTGTTCGCACTAACTTCACAAAGATAGACTAGTGTAACTTTTGTGCAACTAATAAGCTGTTCCATAACGAACCAGCCTATCAACCATTGACGTTCTCATTTCTAATTATTATTATTGTTTTTTTATTTTTATTATCATTAATGGTCCAAATCTGACAGAAACGTCGTCATAATTTTTTTCCTATGTGAGGGTTATTTGTGTATTACTATATTATTATTATTATTATTATTATTATTATTATTATTATTATTATTATTATTATTTAAATTGTAGAGAAGAGCCAAATGCCTAGGAGCTGTACTAACCATCCATTTCCATGTCTTGAACCTAATTGGCTTCCATTCCTCAGGGTCTATGTGAAATCTTACGAGTTTGTAGCTTCCCCGCTGATTAAAGTAAAATAAAAATGTACATGCTCCAATAATTTTTAATTTATATAAATGACTTAACAGAGAGAACAGCAAAGTACATGAATACGCTTGAGGATGATTAAAATAAGTCTTAGTTAAAATAAACTATACAAATTGCCATAAATCTCTACAGGATGACTTAGATAATTTTAGGAAATATAGGGAAGATGGAATGTAGTGTGGATAAATGTCATGTCAATAGAAAATGACGTCGTGTCACATGAAGAATATAGACCGTGTAGTAAAATATTAAACTTATCAGATAGAGAGGGTGCTAGCAGGTTGAAAAAAAGTGTCAGTGGAAGATCACTTAATGGAATTTAGAGAAACTCGCGTTTACACTGGTAGACTATAAAATAGCTGTCACATATATGAATCGAGAAATGTTAAAAAATTTATTTATAATATATGTTAGACCAGAATTGAATTATGTTGGAACTGTGTGGTATCCTCGCTTCAAAAATGTGAAGCTACAGAAAAGCTACAAAATGGCTACCAGTGCTGAAAATAAGAATTATGATGAAAAGTTAACACTAAGGATGCTCGCACTGGCTAACAGGAAAAGTAGACACATAATAATCACATAAGTCTATAAATGGACACGGAAGAAGAAATAAAGAAGACAAAGATTGGCAAGTTAAATGGAATGAATTAAAAAGGGGAAGTAGTAAGTGCTACGACTATTCAGTATTTTCTCTTAAGTTTATGATTAAAATATTACAGAAGACAGGACACCACGAGCATAGCTCTTCGATAGCTGCGTACAAATACAGTTAGTAAAGCGCACACGAAGATACACTAACCACTGGAAACGTGACATCCCCCCCTCCCCATCTCCCCCACACACCGCGCGCGCGCGTAAGTTGAGTGAACCTGGTCATGGCTTAATAAAAAGCCGGACCAGAGCTGACACTTGACCCATCAAACTACGAAAAAAAAGGGAGGGGGGGAATACACACCTCTCTCTGGAGTCCTCTCGACTCTTGCGACCGGCTTTAAATTTTTAACGCTGGTTTCGTATGACTATGGAAGGGGTCATGCAACTATTAGCACGTGCAGGTGCATTCTGGTCAATTTTACATAAGCCATCCTCGGCTTTCGTTTCAGAACGTACCAGTTTAGGTAGCAGCCTCGATCGTGTAGTCCAACCAACCTGCATGGCATAGTCAACTTGTTGACCTTAATATAAACATTTAATCCAACTCACTTTATTTCCTATCTCCATTGCAGCAAAATGATAAGGAGACGCGACCCTTCGCCATTAAGCCCATTCCCAACGCCAACATCAAACCTCTGATAGTGTTCATCAACCCCAAGAGCGGCGGCAACCAGGGTGCCAAACTCATGCAGAAGTTCCAGTGGCTGCTCAATCCACGGCAAGTGTTCGATCTCACCCAAGGAGGCCCCAAAGCTGGGTAAGTAGCCCCCAGGCTAAGTGCTGTGGCAAAGTGAAGGGAAAGAAGTGGGAGAGTAGACAGAAGGGGTAAAGGTGTAGAACATATAGGAAAAGACACGTCTCCACAGCAAGGCTGGCAAAACGTCACGGAATTCGCTACGGTATGGTTGATTTTTTTTTTTTAAGTTCGGTAACGTATTTTTGACAGGTATGAAAACGGGAAAAGTATTCTATCGTACCGTACTGCCAACCTTGCGGCCCACTGTTGTGGTTACCAATAATAAATGACTTTTTTTTCCACCTGTTCTGACCGCAGCAAAGTTTTTACAAAAAAATGGTTCAACATTCAGTTCATAAAATTCGTTCAGGTTTCCAGAATCTGACTTGGTACATTTACATTTAAATTCAACAAAAACCCGCAGTTAGGAGAGGAACCTTATGATGACTTCTTGGTACGTCCTGGACCATTGTCAAGTCACAACTGGGGAGAAGGAAGGACTGAAACGTCGTCGCAAGGTTTCCCTCCTAACTGAATGTTTATGGTGAATTGTACCAGTCACACTATTTTCAATTTTTATTCTCATTTGCATTTAAGATGTGTATACGTTTCCATCTTGAACTTAAGTAGTCCAAAATTGAGCCTACTGGTATTAATACCGATTTATTATTTTGAAATCTGATATATAATAGGTGATCTTTAATAAATAAGAATTGGCATTTGTCTTTTCTTTGATTATAGTGTTTAACATAATAGGTTGTATAGGAATGTGTATATAGAAACTTATAGTTTTCTGTAGCTTAATTTTGACAGAAATGGCATGCGTGCTCGAAAAGAATAAAAAGAAAAGTCAAAATATTGTGACTTGTTAATGATCCAAGTCAGACCAAAACATTTTAATTAGTTTGTCTACTTAATGCGGGTTATTTGCGCCCTCGTGAATTTTGAATTTATTTATTCTAAATATTATACGAGGTCGGTTTTTTTGGTTATGACTTAAAATTATGTTTCTTAGTTCTGCGAATTCATTCAACTTTTTCAATAAGAAACAAAAAAAAGAGTCACTTGTGCTTGTAGTCTGGAAAATAACATTATTTTGTGTATTTTCAAACAGTTGATTCAAATGAAGCGCTAAACCCATGTGGGTTATTAAAGTTCCAGATTAAGCTTTTATTAAACCAACTCTTAACTCTGTGAAGAGCTTTTATCAAGTTAAAAGCGATACGTCAGAGTGAAACGTTATCTTAATAGACTGTTTCGTCCAGCGCTGTTTGGTTTGTTCTTTGGCAACAAACCAGTTTTAAAACAGTGTAGATGCTAATATAGAGGAGTGGTTATAGTGAAAGATGTGACGACTCATTCCAGAAATGTCAGAAAAATGATCAGAATTAAAGAAAAAAAACTCCTGTTTATTATTAATAATAAAATAATGTGAGGCTAGACACTATTGTTGGCAGTAGTATTCTGTTTGGTTGTAGAACTATAATGGTGATAGCTACAACATGTAAATCAAAACACGTAACACCATAATACTGGTATATACAATACCGACAAGTTGATGAATAAGATATACTTTCGTATCTTTTTTTTATCGCAAATATTCACCTACACAGTAAGCTTCTTCTGTCTTAACTGTATTCGACAGAAGCAGCCTAGTGTCTAAGCGAAACGTATCGTAAATAAAGATACCAAAGTGTTGCACATGTCATGCATCAGACACACATGCACGTTTGAAGACATAGGCAACGTTTCGCCAAGAATGGAGACTGAAGCCGCTCGCGGCCAAGCGTTTTGTCAATATCTTCAACTATGCATATACATATTTATCTTCCAAACTGTTTCGCCCAGCAAAGTGTGTTGTTAATATTGTGTGGATGTGTCTTACAGGTTGGAGATGTTCCGAAAGGTGACCAACCTGAGGGTGTTAGCTTGCGGCGGTGATGGCACTGTTGGCTGGGTGTTGTCAGTGCTGGACCAGCTCAACTTCCAGCCTCCTCCAGCAGTGGCTGTATTACCCCTGGGCACCGGCAATGATCTCGCCCGTGCTCTCGGCTGGGGAGGAGGGTACGTACTATGGGGGAGAGATGTAGGGGTGAAGGTACATACTGGAGGAGGATCGTAATGGGGGGGGGGGAAGAATAAGTACTGCCGAGAATATAGGGGATTGTAAGTACCGAGGTGATGAAGAGGATCTTACAGTTGGGATGGTAGAGGAGTCTTACTGTTGTAGGTGGTAGAAGAGTCTTATTGCAAGGGATGGGGGCTAAAGGAGGGTCTTATTGCTGGGGATAGAAGAGGAGGGTTCTACTGCTAGGGTAGGTCTTACTGCTGGGGGTGGGAGACGAGGGTCTTTTTGCTAGTGATGATAGAGGAGTCTTACTGCTTGAGATGGGGCTAGAGAAGGATCTTATTGCTGGGAATATTAGAGGAGAGTCTTGCTGCTGGGGATGGTAGTTTTTTACTGCCTCGGTATGGAATTATAAGAGGATGATACTGCTAGAAATGAGGGTAGGAGCAGGGTGTTGCTGTTGGGGTTGGAGTTAGAGGAGGGTCTTACTGCTGGGGATGGGGCTAGAGGAGGGTCTTACTGCTGAGGATGGAGCTTAAGGTGGGTAGCTGAACTAGTATAGGGATTTGGTATTAAGGTGAGGTTCGAGGGATCAGAGCAAGGGATGTGGCATCAAGTTCAGGAGTTCGAGATTAGTTCCCAGAGGTAATGGAGATGGTGAGCTGCACACTCACATGTGTAGGCGTTGTGATGTGCAGTGTTGATGTGAAGGTGTTGTGCTGTATAGGTAGTGTGCTGTGCAGGCGTTACCTGGAGGTTATTCCGGGGATCAACGCCCCCGCGGCCCGGTCCATGACCAGGCCTCCCGATGGATCAGGGCCTGATCAACTAGGCTGTTACTGCTGGCCGCACGCAGTCCAACGTACGAGCCACAGCCCGGCTGATCCGGCACTGAATTTAGGTATCTGTCCAGCTCTCTCTTGAAGGCAGCGTTGTGTGGGCTACGTTAACAGTACAGGTGATTTTGTGGTAGTGTGAGTTGTCACGTGATGTACAAGTGTTGTAATGGTCAAGTGATGTACTGTACAGGTGATGTGGTGATACGTTGGGTGGGTGTTGTAATGAGTGGTGATGTGTTCATATACAGGTGGTGTACCGGGGTGATGTACTAGGGGTGTTTTATGGTGATGTACACCTGATATGTTATGGTGATATGCAGGTGTGTGTGTGTGTGTGTTGTTGTGTGTGTGTGTGTGTGTGTGTGTGTGTGTGTGTGTGTGTAGTGGTGAGGTGCCCAGCAATAAGTTTTATTAAGTTTCACGGATAAGCGCAACAGATAAGACAAGTTCAGATATAATTCCAGATATACTCCTGCTAATCTTTTTGTGGTAGTACAAAAACATGTAGATTTGCTTATCCATTTGTTATTGCGCAGCCGTCAGCAGGATGGGTTATATAGTGCACAATAAACTTACATCTTCGGAATTGCAATAAAAAATTTTACGTACCATAGGTAACATGCTCCTTCCTACTTCCTCAGCTACACAGATGAACCCATCAGCAAGATCCTGTGCAACATCGCTGACGGAGAGGTGGTTCATCTGGACCGCTGGCGCGTGGATGTTGTCAAGAACGAGGATTATGAGCCCACGGAGGAAGGCAGGGACACCCTGCCTCTCAGTGTCGTCAACAATTACTTCTCCTTTGGTGTCGACGCTCACATTGCTCTCGAGTTCCACGAAGCCAGAGGTGAGGCTTCTTTAATGATTATATGCACCAAAAAGGGCCTTCATCGTCATGAACTTCGTCTTGCATTATTTTAATCAGTTATGAAGTTAGAAATCCCATCAATTGTGTGTGCGCGTGTATGAGAGAGAGAGAGAGAGAGAAGAGAGAGAGAGAGAGAGAGAGAGAGAGAGCGAGGGATATGTATATCAGCGTATATAGAGTTTAACCCCACTTTTTAAAGATTAAAGAATTTTTGGTATTAATCCTAACAAGCTAGATCTCCCTTTCAGTTTATTTTTTGAAAAATAATGAAAGGATATCCTTGCTCAGACGGAGGATTATAGTAGCCCGGTACATTCGAGAATAATTGCAATTAAGAAAGCTCACTCAGTGTTATTCAGAATGTTTATTACAACAGGCTCAACAAACTGTAAAAAGTCATGGTTTATTGTGGTAGTGGTAGGTTGACCATATATATATATATATATATATATATATATATATATATATATATATATATATATATGTCGTGCCGAATATGTAAAACTGGTCAATTAGCAAGAACTCGTTTAAAATTAAGTCCTTTCTAAAATTTTCTCTTATACGTTTAAAGATATATTTTTTTCATTAATGTTAATGTAAAAATTTTTAATTTTGCTACAAAAGAATCTTAGAAAACTTACCTAACCTTATTATAACAAAAACAATTTATTTTAGCCTAACCCAACTACTTATAATTTATGTTTCTTTACAATAATTTAATACTAAACAAACAGTGAAATATATTTTTTTCGTTAGGTTCAGAATGATTTTGGCGAAATTATTGCGTACACAAATTTTCACTTGTCCTATATGGCAAGATGAGCGTTGCTATTTAAGCCAAGATCGCAAGTTCTGCCTATTCGGCACGACATATATATATATATATATATATATATATATATATATATATATATATATATATATATATATATATATATATATATATATATATATATATATATATATATATATAAATCTATATATATATATATAATCTATATCTCGTGAACCGACCACTATTCTATACGTCGGCCGTCTCCTACCGAGGCAGGGTGACCAAATAAAGAAACATTCACCATCATTCACACAGTCACTGTCTTTGCAGAGGTGCTCAGGTACGACATAGCAAATATCACTCCAAACAGCCAATATCCCAAACCCCTCCTTTAAAGTGCAGACATTGTACTTCCCACCTCCAGGATTCAAGTCCGGCTAACTGGTTTCCTTGAATCCCTTCACAAAATATTACCTTGCTCTCACTCGAACAGCTCATTAGGTCTCGAAACCATTCGTCTCCATTCACTAATACGCTCACACATGCTTGCTGCATGTCCAAGCATACAAAATCTTTTTTACCCCCTCCCTCCATCCTTTCCAAGGACGACCCCTACCCCTCCTCCCCTCCACTGCAGATTTATTTCCCAGTTTGCTCCATCCTTTCTAAATGACCAAACCATCTCAACAACCCCTCTTCAGCCTCTAAAAAAATACTTTTAGTAACTCCACACCACCTGTTTATTTCCGCATTACGAATTCTATACATAATATTTACAACACACATTGCCCTTAGACACGACACCTCCACAACTTCTAGCCTCCTCGCTGCAACATTTACAACCCATGCTTCACACCCATATAAGAATGTTGGTACTACATTCCCTTCTTTGCCTCCAAGGATTATATATACATGTCGTGCCGAATTGGTAAAACTTGTGATTTTGCTTAAATAGCAACGCTCTTCTTGCCGAATAAGGCAAGCGAAAATTTGTGTATGCAATAATTTCGCAAAAATCATTCTAAACCTAAAGAAAAAAAATAATTCATTGTTTGTTTATTACTAAATTATTGTAAACTTAGACTAAATTAAAATGCGGGCGTTATAATAAGGTTAGTTAAGTTTTCTAAGGTTCTTTTGGTACAAAATTATTAATTTTTACATTAACATAAATTCAAAAATATATATAAACGTATAAGAGAAGCTTTGGAAAGGACCAATTTTACCTATTCGGCACGACATATATATATATATATAATATATATATATATATATATATATATATATATATATATATATATATATATATATATATATATATATATATATATATATATATATATATAGATATATATTGTAACTACGGACAAGTGGTAATCAGTAACAACACTGCGACTAGCCGAGGATTCGAACCTGTGTTGTTGTAGCCCGCCTCATGGTGAGCGAAAATTCATGACGCTCTAACCCCCTGGACCATACAATCCTACAAGACTCACGCACCCAGCAGAGCTAGGTGTTGTACTGTGATCCGAGGACATACGATGGTGTGGGTGCCTTAGAGCTAATTTCATCCTCCTCCCCGTTTGGTGTACTAGCATCCACGAGCAGTATATATACTATATGGTATATATACTGTATAGCCGGGCTACTCAATTGGCGGTCCGCGGTCCGAATCCGGACCTTGTGAATGTTGTTGGACCGCGGGCTTCAGGAGAAAGCTTAGTTAAATAACAGGTGTTACCATGTTCAGGATCAGGTGGTACACAAGAGGGAGGATTAATACATTATTCTATCTGAATGGAATGTATACATTGAATGGAATACAGTATTTTAGCTTTGCTAAATAGTGATATCTTCTTCCATTCAATGGTAATTCATATTGGTAAGTATCACTTACCTTTGATGTACCTTTGAAGAGTTTTGAGAGTTTGTCTACTCTGAGTCCTGTCATGGGCCAGGCTTGTCTGGTGCTTGCCTGGTCAACCAGGCTGTTGCTGCTGGTGGCCTGCTTCCCCACATATCCATCACAGCCTGGTTGATCTGGCACCTGGTGAAGATACTTGTCCAGTTTTCTCTTGAAGGCTTCTACACTTGTTCCAGCCGTGTTTCTGATATCTTCTGGTAAGATATTGAATAGTCTGGGACCCCAGATGTTGATACAGTGTTCCCTTATTGTCCCCATCGCACCCCTGCTCCTTACTGGGTTTATTTTGGACTTCCTCTCATGTCTCTCACTCCAGTATGTTGTTATGGCAGTGTGCAGATTTGGGACCAGGCCCTCGAGTACTTTCCAGGTATATATTATCATGTATCTCTCTCTCCTCCGCTCCAATGAGTACATGTTCATGACTTGAAGGCGTTTCCAGTAGTTTAGGTGCTTTATGGCTCAATGTGAGCCGTAAACGATCTCTGTATTTGTTCCAGCTCCGATATTTCTCCTGCTTTGAACGGGGCCGTCAGCACTGAGCAATATTCTAAGCAAGAGAGCACTAGTATTTGAAGAGTGTCACCATCGGCATTATTTCCCTTGTTTTAAAAGTTCTCAATATCCACCCCGTCATCTTCCTGGCTGTCGTGATCTTTGT
Source organism: Cherax quadricarinatus (assembly GCF_026875155.1). Lineage (NCBI taxonomy): Eukaryota > Metazoa > Arthropoda > Malacostraca > Decapoda > Parastacidae > Cherax > Cherax quadricarinatus. The sequence goes on along the minus strand of NC_069440.1, from coordinate 4,969,682 downwards.
CTTGTTATGGTCTTTAAAAGAAAGTTCAGCTGACATAATTATTTCCAGGTCTTTTACGTGTTCCTTACGCTCTATTTGGTGACCCTCTTGAGTTTTGTATATAGTGTTCCTTTTGAGTTCTTCATTCTTTCCATACCTAAGCAGCTGGAAATTATCAAAATTGAACGTCATGTTGTTCTCCACTGCCCACTGGAAAACCCCTGCTTATGTCTTCCTGTACTTTTTCCGTGTCCTATACCGTAGTGACTTTCATGCTTATATTCAGTGTCATCTGCAAATGATGATACAAAAGTTTGCCGGGTGTTATTATCTATGTCTGCAATGAGGATGAGAAACGGCAGAGATGCCATGGCAGTGCCTTGGGGCACTGAGCTTTTGACCTCGCTGATGCTGGATCTTGCATTGTTCACTACTACTTTTTGTGTTCTATGTGTTAGGAACCCGAAAATCCATCTGCCTACCTTCCCCGTAATGTACATGAACCCCATTTTGTGGGCTATCACTCCATGATCGCATTTGTCAAACGCCTTTGCAAAATCATTGTAAATCACATTGCGTTTTGGTCATCTTCCAATGCCTCCGTAATTCTGTCATAATGGTTCAGCAGCTGTGACAGGCACGATCATCCTGCTCTAAAACCATGCTTGTTCGGGTTATGCTGGTCCATGAAATTTGTTATCTGCCGTCTCATCACTCTTTCGAAGATTTTTATGATGTGAGAGGTTAGGGCTACTGGTCTGTAATTTTTAGCTAGTGCTCTACTACCTCCCTTATGCAAAAGGGGCTATGTCTGCACTCTTTAAGGCTTCCGGTATTTCACCTAGATCTAAGCTCTTTCTCCAAAGAATACTGAGGGCTCGTGCTAATGGTACTTTACACTTCTTTATAAATAGAGCATTCCATGAATCTGGGCCAGGTGCTGAATGAGTGGGCATGATGTCCATTTCTTTCTCGAAATCTGTGGAATTTGTACTAATGTATGTTAGTTGGTCTGCGCGGCCTTCTTTTGGAGTGAAAAATATTTCTGCATTTTCTACCTTGCTGTTATTTAGTGGGTTGCTGAACACCGACTCATACTGTTCTTTAAGGATTTCAGGAATAGAAATATTTTGGGTTTCTTGCAATATCCTGTATGGCCTTTTGTTCCCTTTGTACTACTTCTGTTAGGTATGACATCCTGAGTTTTTGCTCTAGTTCAATGATTCTGTAGCTCTTTCTTGGTATACCTATTGCCTCTCTTTTCCTATTTCCCCCGCTGAAGCATATTTGTGTTTTTAAGTAATTCGGTAACCCGTTTTCTTCTGTACCATCTCCTACGCTCTCTATATCTGATCATCTTCTGGGTTTCCTCAGTGGTACGTGCTTCATACATACCTTGTATGCTTCTATATTCAGCTTCTCTAGGAACTGGTGGGGATTTAGGGTGCTCATGTCTGCTTCCCAGGATATGTCTGATAGCTCTTAGTTTATTTTTTCCCAGTCAATTATATAGTTGTTAAACTTACTGAACATCCCGCATCTAACTTCAGTGACGCAGTTCCTTAACCCTGCGTTAATACTCGTTTGAACGTCTATGATGTTGTGATCAGAGTATATTGTCTTTGTAACTGTTATGTCTGATTAGTTCCTCGTTGTTTGTGAATATCAAATCCAGGGTACTTTCATTTCTAGTGGGATCAGTTATCTGTTGGTTTAATGAGTACTTTTCACAAAACCTCATTAGTTTCCTGGTATGTGCCTGTTGGACCAGGGTGCTTCCTAAAGATATTTCTGGTATAACGATGTGTTGCGCCATCTTCCATTTTACATGAGGGAGTTTAAAATCTCCAAGTAGTAAAATATTTGGTGTGGGATTTTCTAGCCTTTCTACATAACTAACTACCTATCAACTTAGCTCCTCTGTGAATTCCTCAGCAGTTGATGATGGTGGTTTGTATACTAGGATAATTACCAAATTCCTATTTTCAATTTTAATGCCGACGATTTTATACTATATATCATTCGTAGAGTTCAGCACTTCTGTGCAACAGAAAATATCCTTTACATAGATTCCTACTCCTCCCTGTGACATATTAATCCTATCACATCTATACATGATATAGTTTTCTATCTTTATCTCTCCGTCCAAAACATCCCTTGTGTGTGTTTCTGTAAATGCTCCAAACATGACAATCGCTTCTGATAGGAGTCCACTTACATAACTAACTTTGTCGATTTTATTTGATTTCAAGCCCTGAATATTTGCAAATATGAAGCAGGAATTGCCATTCGGGATGTTTTGTCTTGCTTTGTGCTTCGTTAGTACCATTGGTGATGTACTACCTGGTATGGCCCCTGGTGTACATACCCCTGGGTTCTCCAGTACTGTACGACTTCACATTTGGTTGCTTATTCGGCCTTGATGGGCTGATGCCTGGTTTAGTACGCCCCATTTTGCTGCCCATCTGTCCTCTCTGTACTAATTCCCCTGTTTGCTTTTTTCTTTGGTTCGATCTTTTCTATGTTTGTCTAAAAAAGATTGCTGTTCAATTTTCATTTCTCTGCTAACTCTGTAGCATCGCGTTCCTTTTACATGGTGGTCTGGGCAGCTCAGGTCATAACAATCTCTGAACTGTGTTGATGCTTTCTTTACACATTACTGGATGGAAGTACCTGCTGCACTCTTTGTTGAAACGACACTTTCCCTTCCTCAACATGTTGGCACATTTTCTGGTGTGTTTGTTCCAGCAGTCTCTGCCATATAGGCACATACCTTTTGCATAGTATCTGCAAATGTTTTTACTGCCTATATTTCTCCTTTTCTCGTTCATCTAGGCGTATTTCTTCCCTTTTTTCGTGTTCATTTGTTCCTACTCTAGCTTTTTCTTCCGTTCCCCTTCCTCTATGTTATGAACCCATGTTTCATTCTTTTCCGACTTTGTATGACGTTTTCCACTTTTATTGCCACTCCTTGGTTTTCATCTTTATCTGCGCTTTCCTCCTTTTCTGGTTCCTTATTCCCTGATTCCCACTTTGTATACAACTGGCAAGCTCTTTAGGAACTTTCTTACACATTCTAGGTTTTCACTTCTCTTATGCCCGCCCAGCTTTCCACCTCACTGGGGCAAATTCAGAAACGACTTCCTTGTTTTGGGTCATTTCTCATGGTTGCATGAAGCTTTGTACATGTTATATGGGGTGTTTTTCCGCATATTTCGCAATCACAAATTTATTTTCGGCATTTTTAAAAAAGAGTTTGGCTGCATATGGTCTGGGAAGTCTGGCGACCTTGGTGCAACTTTGAATTTCGGGAAAGGTTGCACATTTGCGTTTGTGCAAGGTATGATTTCAGGTTTTCTCATTTTCTTTTTAGTAAGTTTGATTTTAGTTTGCTGTGCCTACCTCTTTTATGAAGAAGTACGTTGGTGGGGTATTTAGTATTGAATCATTGTGATCAAATTCTTCACATCAATGTTAATCAAACTGGTTAAACACTTTCCTTATTCTGGTTGTTCGTAATTTATGTGGAGTGGATATAAAACATGTTTTATATTAATAAATACAGATAAATTTCAGTAAATACATTTCATTATACAGAGGACAACTGCTTCACCAAGGTTGTGTTTATTAAAAAATGTATCCGGACCTTGCATACATTGGTACTTGTCCAAGTGGGCGTTTGCTCATAGTAGTTGAGTAGCCCTGTTGTATAGTATACTGTAGATTAGCCTCTATGAGCAGTATATATACTATACAGTATATATACTATACAGTATATATACTATACAGTATATATACTATACAGTATATATACTATACAGTATATATACTATACAGTATATATACTATACTATACAGTATATATACTATACTATACAGTATATATACTATACAGTATATATACTATACAGTATACTATATAGTATATATACCATATAGTATATATACCATATAGTATATATACTATATATACTGCTCGTGGAGGCTAGTACACCAAACTAGGAGGAGGATGAAATTAGCTGTGAAGCACCCACACCATCGTATATATATTACAATGCTAATTTGTGTATAAGTTACTGACGTAGTGCAATTTGTGTGTTTACTTTCGAAATCGTGTTGCAAAGAATATATATGCTGTGTTTAGGTATGAATGTTGCAGCAACAGACCCCGATGTAACTTCAACCGCCACCTTGGAAGGTGATTGAATCAGCTGTGCAGTATTTTAAGTATTTAGATTTTTATTAGCAAATTCTTATATTATACTCGCAAATTTATCCCGACTTTGAGTATTTTAATTTCGTTAACGGAAATAATTAGATCCGCAGATGCCAGTGAATAACAACGAAGAATTTTACCCATCATTTTCCCGTGTGAGACGGCAGGGAGCAGTAATTTAATTATTGTAATAATGTTGAGTAAGTAAGTTTATTCAGGCATATACAAATACAGTTACATAGATTATCATACATAGCAGCAAATATGTAGAGAACCTAAGATAACCCAAAAAAGTCAGACAGTGACTTATTTCCATTGGAGTCCTTACTGAGGTAGTGTGAGCGTGCGTGATGAACTCTATTTGTGACATGATTATTGGCCAGGAATCTTCTTTAAATGTACGATACGATGCTGCATACTTTACACGCAGGTTCAGCCATCTGACACTCTCCGCTCTCACCTTGTGTGGACTCGGCGGCTAGTTTATTGCACGCCCGCACCTTATCCTTTAAGTATTAACTCCGATAGAGACTAATCTGAGGGCAATTAATCTGCAGGAACTGTTTGATTTCATCATGGACTAGTATTTCTAAGGAATGTTTCTAGGGCCTTGTTGAACGAGGAATTCAGGCTGTTCTGGGCCCTACCAGGTACTAGAAAGGTGTGCCTAATGAAGGGGTCACTGAGTGTATATATATATATATATATATATATATATATATATATAATATATATATATATATATATATATATATATATATAATATATATATATATAACTATTACTACTGCAAAAAACACGGAACGGGTGGGGTTTGAACCCAGTGGCTTACGCACTGGCCTGGTTTGTTTGCAGTCATATTATTACGATTTCGTGAGTATTATTACATCACTCAGTCATGTTATTCTTCCGTCCCTGACAGAGGCCAACCCACAGAAGTTCAACTCTCGGCTGCGCAATAAGATGTTTTACGGGCAGGCAGGAGGGAAGGACCTGCTGCAGCGCAAGTGGAAGGATCTCTCAGACAACTGTACCCTGGAATGTGACGGCAAGGATATGACTCCCCTCCTCAAAGAGTACAAGGTCCATGCTGTCGTCTTCCTCAACATCCCCAGGTAAGGATATAGCACGGTAAGCTCAGAGGCGTTCCCTAGGCTTTCTTAACTTGTTTAACTCACTCCAATTTTTTTTCTTATTTTCATTAAAATTTCTTGACAGTACCTCTCCCACTCTATCATTCGCTCTCCTTTTGCACTCTCTCACCACTCTCTTCACCTTTCTTTTACTCTCCATATACTCTGCTCTTGTTATAACACTTCTGCTTTGTAAATACCTCTCATAAGCTACCTTTTTCTCTTTTATCACACCCTTTACTTCATCATTCCACCAATTACTCCTCTTTCCTCCTGCCCCCACCCTCCTATAACCACAAACTTCTGCCCCACATTCTAATACTGCATTTTTAAAACTATTCCAACCCTCTTCAACCCCCCCCCCCCCCGGCTACTCATACCTGCACCAGCCCACTTTTCTGCCAATAGTTGCTTATATCTCACCCGAACTTCCTCATCCCTTAGTTTATACACTTTCACCTCCTTCTTACTTGTTGTTGCCATTTTCCTCTTATCCCATCTACCTCTTACTCTAACTGTAGCTACAACTAGATAATGATCCGATATATCCTCTTTTTCATAACATATATATTACTTATTACCAAACCTATTTCTACACATAGCTCAATTAAAGGCTCCCCATTTTCATTTACCGGTGGCACCCCAAATATATATATATATATATATATATATATATTATATATATAATATATATATATATATATATATATATATATATATATAATACATAATTTCAACAAGTCGGCCGTCTCCCACCGAGGCAGGGTGACCCAAAAAGAAAGAAAACCCATAAAAAGAAAATACTTTTATCATTCAGCACTTTCACCTCACTCACAAATAATCACTTTGCAGAGGCACTCAGATACGACAGTTTAGAAGTCGCTCCAAACTGTCAATATCTCAAACCCCTCCTTTAAAATGCAGACATTATACTTCCCATTTCCAGGACTCAAGTCCTTTATACAAAGGGAAGGGGGACAAAAGAGATTGTAAAAATTATAGCGGAATAAGTTTACTGAGTATACCAGGTAAAGTGTACGGTAGGGTTATTATTGAAAGAATTAGAGGTAAGACAGAGAGCAGGATTGCAGATGAGCAACGAGGCTTTAGAATGGGTAGGGGATGTGTAGATCAGGTGTTTACATTGCATTTATGGTTTTAGAAAAGGCATATGATAATGGATAGGGGAGCAATATGGCAGATATTATCTTATTACCTATGGAATAGGTAATAAGTTACTAAATGCTGTAAAGATTTTTTTATGAGGATAGTGAGGCTTAGGTTAGGGTGTGTTGGAGAGAGGGAGATTACTTCCCAGTAAAAGTAAGTCTTAGACAGGGATGTGTAATGTCACTATGGCTAACATATTTATAGAAGGGGTTGTAAAAGAAGTAAATGCTAGGGTGTTTGGGAGAGGGGTGGGATTAAATTATGGGAAATCAAACACAAGACAGGAGTTGACCCTGTTACTTTTTGCTGATGATACTATGCTTTTGGGAGATACTAAAGAAAAGTTACAAAGATCAGTGGACGAATTTGAGAGGGTGTGTAAAGGCAGAAAGTTGAAAGTGAACATAGATAAGAGTAAGGCGATGAGGGTATCAAACGAATTAGATAAAGAAAAATTGGATATCACAGTGGAGGGAGGGATTATGGAATAAGTGAATGTTTTCTGATATTTAGGAGTTGACTTGTCAGTAGATGGGTTTATGAAGGATGAGGTTAACCATAGAATTGACGAAGGAAAAACGGTGAGAGGTGCATTAAGGTATCTGTGGAGACAAAGAATGCTATCTATGGAGGCAAAGAAGGGAATGTATGAAAGTATAGTGGTACCAGCACCCTTATATGGGTGTGAAGCATAGGTTGTAAACGCTTCAGCGAGGAGGCGGCTGGAGGCAGTGGAGATGTCGTGGTGTAAATATTATGCGGAGAATTCGTAGTGTGGAAATTAGAAGGTGTGGAGTTACTAAAAGTATTAATCAGAGGGGTGAAGAGGGGTTGTTGAGGTGGTTTGGTCATTTAGATAGAATGGAACAAAGTAGAATGACATGGAGAGCGTATAAATCTGTAGGAGAAGGAAGGCGGAGTAGGAGTCGCCCTCGAAAAGCTTGGAGGAAAGGGGCAAAGGAGGTTTTGTGAGAGAGGAGCTTGGACTTCCAGCAAGCGTGCGTGAGCGTGTTAGATAAGAATGAAAGGAAACGAATGGTTTTTGGGACCTGACGACCTGTTGGAGTGTGAGCAGGGTTATATTTTGTGAAGGGATTCAAGGAAACCTGTTTGCTGAACTTGAGTCCTGGAAATGGGAAGTACAATGCCTGCGCTTTGAAGGAGGGGTTTTGGATATTGGCAGTGTGGAGGGACATCTAAGTTGTCGTATCTGAGCGCCTCTGCAAAGACAGTGATTATGTGAGAGTGATGGTCGGTGTGTTGAATGATGATGAAAGTTTTTCTTTTTTTTTGGCCATTTCCCACCCTGCCTCGGTGGGAAATGGCCAACGTGTTATATGTATGTGTATATATATATATATATATATATATATATATATATATAAAATATATATATATATATATATAAAATATATATATTATATATATTTTTTTTTTTTTTTTTCAACAAGTCGGCCGTCTCCCACCGAGGCAGGGTGACCCAAAAAAGAAAGAAAATCCCCAAAAAGAAAATACTTTCATCATCATTCACACTTTCACCACACTCGCACATTATCACTGTTTTTGCAGAGGTGCTCAGAATACAACAGTCTAGAAGCATAAACATATAAAGATACACAACATATCCCTCCAAACTGCCAATATCCCAAACCCCTCCTTTAAAGTGCAGGCATTGTACTTCCCATTTCCAGGACTCAAGTCCGACTATATGAAAATAACCGGTTCCTGAATCCCTTCACTAAATATTACCCTGCTCACACTCCAACAGATCGTCAGGTCCCAAGTACCATTCGTCTCCATTCACTCCTATCTAACACGCTCACGCACGCTTGCTGGAAGTCCAAGCCCTTACCACAAAACCTCCTTTACCCCCTCTCTCCAACCCTTTCGAGGACGACCCCTACCCCGCCTTCCCTTTCCCCCTATAGATTTATATGCTTTCCATGTCATTCTACTGTGATCCATTCTCTCTAAATGACCAAACCACCTCAACAACCCCTCTTCTGCCCTCTGACTAATACTTTTATTAACTCCACACCTTCTCTAATTTCCACACTCCGAATTTTCTGCATAATATTTACACCACACATTGCCCTTAAACAGGACATCTCCGCTGCCTCCAACCGTCTCCTCGCTGCTGCATTTACCACCCAAGCTTCACACCCATATAAGAGTGTTGGTACTACTATACTTTCATACATTCCCTTCTTTGCCTCCATAGATAACGTTTTTTGACTCCACATATACCTCAACGCACCACTCACCTTTTTTCCCTCATCAATTCTATGATTAACCTCATCCTTCATAAATCCATCCGCCGACACGTCAACTCCCAAGTATCTGAAACATTCACTTCTTCCATACTCCTCCTCCCCAATTTGATATCCAAATTTTTCTTTATCTAAATCATTTGACACCCTCATCACCTTACTCTTTTCTATGTTCACTTTCAACTTTCTACCTTTACACACATTCCCAAACTCATCCACTAACCTTTGCAATTTTTCTTTAGAATCTCCATAAGCACAGTATCATCAGCAAAAAGTAACTGTGTCAATTCCCATTTTGAATTTGATTCCCCATAATTTAATCCCACCCTCTCCCAAACACCCTAGCATTTACTTCCTTTACAACCCCATCTATAAATATATTAAACAACCATGGTGACATTACACATCCCTGTCTAAGACCTACTTTTACCGGGAAGTAGTCTCCCTCTTTCTACACACCCTAACCTGAGCCTCACTATCCTCATAAAAACTCTTTACAACATTTAATAACTTACCACCTATTCCATATACTTGCAACATCTGCCACATTGCTCCTCTATCCACTCTATCATATGCCTTTTCTAAATCCATAAATGCAATAAAAACTTCCCTATCTTTATCTAAATACTGTTCACATACATGCTTCAATGTAAACACCTGATCTACACATCCCCTACCCACTCAAAAAACCTCCTTGCTCATCCGCAATCCTACATTCTGTCTTACCTCTAATTCTTTCAATTATAACCCTACCGTACACTTTTCCTGGTATACTCAGTAAGCTTATTCCTCTATAATTTTTACAGTCTCTTTTGTCCCCTTTCCCTTTATATAAAGGGACTATACATGCTCTCTGCCAATCCCTAGGTACCTTCCCCTCTTTCATACATTTATTAAACAAAAGTACCAACCACTCCAACACTATATCCCCCCTGCTTTTAACATTTCTGTCATGACCCCATCAGTTCCAGCTGCTTTACCCCCTTTCATTTTACGTAATGCCTCACGTACCTCCCCCACACTTACATTCTGCTCTTCTTCACTCCTAAAAGATGGTATACCTCCCTGACCAGTGCATGAAATTACTGCCTCTGTTTCTTCCTTAACATTTAAAAGTTCCTCAAAATATTCTCGCCATCTACCCAATACCTCCATCTCCCCATCTACTAACTCCCCTACTCTGTTTTTAACTGACAAATCCATATTTTCCCTAGGCTTTCTTAACTTGTTTAACTCACTCCAAAATTTTTTCTTATTTTCATTAAAATTTCTTGACAGTGCCTCTCCCACTCTATCATCTGCTCTCCTTTTGCACTCTCTCACCACTCTCTTTACCTTTCTTTTACTCTCCATATACTCTGCTCTTCTTATAACACTTTCTGCTTTGTAAAAACCTCTCATAAGCTACCTTTTTCTCTTTTATCACACCCTTTACTTCATCATTCCACCAATCACTCCTCTTTCCTCCTGCCCCCACCCTCCTATAACCACAAACTTCTGCCCCACATTCTAATACTGCATTTTTAAAACTATTCCAACCTCTTCAACCCCCCCACTACTCATCTTTGCACTAGCCCACCTTTCTGCCAATAGTCGCTTATATCTCACCCGAACTTCCTCCTCCCTTAGTTTATACACTTTCACTTCCCTCTTACTTGTTGTTGCCACCTTCCTCTTTTCCCATCTACCTCTTACTCTAACTGTAGCTACAACTAAATAATGATCCGATATATCAGTTGCCCCTCTATAAACATGTACATCCTGGAGCCTACCCATCAACCTTTTATCCACCAATACATAATCTAATAAACTACTTTCATTACGTGCTACATCATACCTTGTATATTTATTTATCCTCTTTTTCATAAAATATGTATTACTTATTACCAAATTTCTTTCTACACATAGCTCAATTAAAGGCTCCCCATTTACATTTACCCCTGGCACCCCAAATTTTACCTACTACTCCCTCCATAACATTTTTACCCACTTTAGCATTAAAATCCCCAACCACCATTACTCTCACACTTGATTCAAAACTCCCCACGCATTCACTCAACATTTCCCAAAATCTCTCTCTCTCCTCTACACTTCTCTCTTCTCCAGGTGCATACACGCTTATTATAACCCACTTTTCACATCCAATCTTTATTTTACTCCACATAATCCTTGAATTAATACATTTATAGTCCCTCTTTTCCTGCCATAGCTTATCCTTCAACATTATTGCTACTCCTTCTTTAGCTCTAACTCTATTTGAAACCCCTGACCTAATCCCATTTATTCCTCTCCACTGAAACTCTCCCACCCCCTTCAGCTTTGTTTCACTTAAAGCCAGGACATCCAGCTTCTTCTCATTCATAACATCCACAATCATCTCTTTCTTATCATCTGCACAACATCCACGCACATTCAGACTTCCCACTTTGACAATTTTCTTTCTTCTTATTCTTTTTAGTAATCTTTACAGGAAAAGGGGTTACTAGCCCATTGTTCCCGGCATTTTAGTTGACTTTTACAAACACGCATGGCTTACGGAGGAAAGATTCTTAATTCCACTTCCCCATGGATATAAAAGGAAAATTAATAAGACCAAGAACTATTAAGATAAAATCAAAGAAAACTCAGATGAGTGTGTATAAATAAATGTGTACATGTATGTGTAGTGTGACCTAAGTGTAAGTAGAAGTAGCAAGACATGCCTGTAATCTTGCATATTTATGAGACAGACAAAAGACATCAGCAATCCTACCATCATGTAAAACAATCACAGGCTTCGTTTTACACTCACTTGGCAGGACGGTAGTACCTCCCTGGGTGGTTGCTGTCTACCAACCTACTACCTATATACTACCTATATATACTATATATATATATATATATTATATACATACATACGCAGTGTTGACATGTACAGTACTAAAACATACTGCAGTTTTAAAGACCTGTCTGTTCAGAGAATATCATAACATGTGGACCAGTGTTCATGCTCATGACTTGGTTCTTCCTCCTGTACCATTGTGATCGCTGCCTGTCACACGCTACAAAACCATTGTGATCGCTGCCTGTCACACACTACAAAACCATTGTGATCGCTGCCTGTCACACACTACAAAACCATTGTGATCGCTGCCTGTCACACACTACAAAACCATTGTGATCGCTGCCTGTCACACACTACAAAACCATTGTGATCGCTGCCTGTCACACACTACAAAACCATTGTGATCGCTGCCTGTCACACACTACAAAACCATTGTGATCGCTGCCTGTCACACACTACAAAACATTGTGATCGCTGCCTGTCACACACTACAAAACCATTGTGATCGCTGCCTGTCACACACTACAAAACCATTGTGATCGCTGCCTGTCACACACTACAAAACCATTGTGATTCGCTGTGCCTGTCACACGCTACAAAACCATTGTGATCGCTGCCGTGTCACACACGAACAAAACCATTTGTGATCGCTGCCATGTCACAACACGACTACAAAACCATTGGATCGCTGCCTGTCTAACACAACAAAACCATTGTGAACGCTGCCTGTCACACACTACAAAACCATTTGTGATCGCTGAGCCTCTCACGCACTAACAAAACCATTGTGAATCGCGAGCCTGTCACACACAACAAAAACCATTGTGATCGCTTGCCTGTCACACACTACAAACATTGTGATCGCTGTCCCGGCCTGTCACACAATACAAAACCATTGTGATCGCTGCCTTGTCACACTCTACTAAACCATTGTGATCGCGGCCTCACACACACTACAAAACCATTGTGATTCGCTGCCTGTCACAACACTACAAAACCTTGTGATCACTGCCCTCACACACACGACACAAAACCTTGTGGATCGCTGCCTGTCACACACTACAAAACCATTGTGATCGCTGCCGTCACACACTACAAAACCAATGTGATCGCTGCCTGTCATCGACATTCTACTAAAACCATTTTGATCGCTGCCTGTCTCACACAACAAAACCATTTGTGATCGCAGCCTGTCACACACAACAAAACCATTGTGAACGCTGCCTCTCACACACTACAAAAACCCCATTGTGAACGCTGCCTTTCACACACTACCAAACCATTGTGATCGCTGCCTGTCACAACTACAAAACCAATGTGCTCGCTGCCTGTCCACACACTACGAAAACCAATGTGAACGCTGCCTGTCCACACACTACAAAACCATTGTGTGATCGCTGCCTGTCACACACTACAAAACATTGGAGATCGCTGCTGTCACACACTTATTAACCATTGTGATCCGCTGCTTCTCACACACTAACTAAACCATTGTGATCGGCTGCCTGTCAACACTACTAAACTCATTGTGATCGCTCCTCTCACACACTTCAAACCATTGTATCGACTGCCCTCTCACACACTACATAAAACCATTGTGATCGCTGCCTCTCACACCTACAAAACCATTGTGATCGCTGCCTGTCACAACACTACTAAACCATTGTGATCGCCTGCCTGTCACACACTACTAAACCATTGTGATCGGCTGCCTTCTCAACACTACTAAACCATTGTGATCGCTGCCCCTCTCACGACGACTACAAAACCATTGTGATCGCTGCCTCTCACACACTACAAAACCATTGTGTATCGCTGCCTGTCACACACTACAAAACCATTGTGAGTCGCTGCCAGTCACACACTACAAAACTCATTGTGATCGCTGCCTGTCACACTACAAAACCCATTGGTGAAAAAAAAAATTTTTTTCGCTGCCTGATCCACACACTACAAAACCATTGTGATCGGCATGCCTGTCACACACTACAAAACCATTGTGATCGCAGCCTGTCCACACTACAAAACCATTGTGAATCGCTGCAGTCACACACAAACAACACCATTGTGATCGCTGCCTGACACACACTACAAAACATTGTGACGCTGCCTGACCCACACCACTACAAAACCATTGTGATCGCTCCTGTCACACACTACAAAACCATTGTGATCGCGGCCTGTCACACACTACAAAACCATTGTGATCGCATGCCTGTCACACACTACAAAACCATTGTGATCGCTGCTGATCACAGCCACTACAAAACATTGTGACGCTGCCTGTCACACACTACAACACCATATGTGATCGCTGCCTGTCACACACTTACAAAACCATTTGATCGCTGCCCCCCTTCCCATTTTTTTATTTTTTCCCCCCAAAAAACCACAAAAACACTACTACAAAACCATTGTGATCGCTGCCTGTCACACAACTACAAAACCGTTGTATCGCTGCCTGTCACACACTACAAAAAAGACCATTGTGATCGCTGCCTGTCACACACTAACAAAACCCATTGTGATCGCTGCCTGTCACACACTACAAACCCATTGTGATCGCTGCCTGTCACACACTTACAAAACCATTGTGATCGCTGCCTGTCACACACTACAAAACCATTGTGATCGCTGCCCCAGTCACACACTACAAAACCATTGTGATCGCGCCTGACACACACTATACAAACCATGTGATCGACTGCCAGTCACACACAACAAAACCATTGTGATCGCTGCCCCACACACAAGTACAAACCATTGTGATCGCTGCCTCTCACACACTAACAAAACCTTGTGTGATTCGCTGCCTTTCACACACTACAAAACAATGTGGATCGCTGCTGTCACACACATAACAAAACCATTGTGATCGCACTGCCCTGTCACACAACTACAAAACCATTGAGAATCGCTGCCTGTCACACACTACAAAACCATTGTGGTCGCTGCCTGTCACACACTACAAAACCATTGTGATCGCTGCCTGTCACACACTACAAAACCATTGTGATCGCTGCCTGTCACACACTACAAAACCATTGTGATCGCTGCCTGTCACACACTACAAAACCATACACTACTGCATATCATTAATTAAGGCAACAATTCAGTGTATTACACACAGTTATGGTATATTTCCGAGTCCTGCCTTCACACTCCATATAGTCAATTACAACAACTGATATGTAATAATTAATTTTACAAAGATACTTCTTTAATTATTTGTGTCAGTGTGGACCATTTAATTCTCATAACACTTGTCAGATCCCGACCCCCCTTCCCCCCCCCCCACTTCTGCCATTATAACCTACACTTCTTGCCATTCCTTGACTAATTGTCCTTTCACTTTTTTATAAAATATATTAAAATAAATTGACCATCTGTCAATACTTGTACTATTTTCGACTAATTTATTATTTATCCTTACGTAGTCGACAGCTATACATGGTTACCTGAGCCCTGAGTGTTGTGAGGCGTGAACTCAGATGGGGTTCACAGCGCCACCTTCCTTTATCTTAACTTTATCAGATATGATAATAGACGTACTACAGCACGACTGATTTTGTTAATAAAAAGTAATTATGACTGGAGTAGGGTTGGCCGTAGCATCAGCATAACAGACACTGGGGTTGTCTTCACATGGTAGCAAGTCCGTTTATAAAATATAATACATTGCAGTGGGCCTTAGAATGGTGAACAGAAAAAAAAATTCAGTAAAAATCCGTGGAAAAATAATCCATCAGATCAATAATTCACAAAAAAATCCATGTCACTTGGTTTACCTGGAGTTTACCTGGAGAGGGTTTCGGGGGTCAACGCCCCCGCGGTCCGGTCTGAGACAAGGCCTCATGGTGGATCAGGGTCTTATCAACCAGGCTGTTACTACTGGTCGCACGCAAGCTGACGTACGAACCAAAGCCCGGTTGGTCAGATACTGACTTTAGGTGCCTGTCCAGTGCCTTCTTGAAGACAGCCAGGGGTCTATTGGTAATCCCCCTTATGTATGCTGGGAGGCAATTGAACAGTCGGGGGCCCCGGACACTTATTGTGCTGTCTCTCAATGTACTCGTGGCGCCCCTGCTTTTCATCAGGGGAATGTTGCATCTCCTGGCGAGTCCTTTGCTTTCATAGGGAGTGATTTTCGTGTGCATTGACCTTCCAAGTGTATATTATCACGGTTAGTTTAGGTTAGGGGGGGAGTGGATTCTTTCCATGGATTTTATTCATTATTTTTTTCTAGATTCCCTTGGAAGGTAAATCCTATTCTCACCCAACCATTCCTCTCGTATATTTTGTTAAAATCTATCCAAAGACCAGTAGTTAATCCATTGTATGTCTACAGCTATGGATCAGGTACTCATCCATGGAACAGGAGTGGTGGGGTGGAGCAACACACAGATGATGGTATCATTGAAGTCATTGGACTCACCACATACCAGATGGTGAGTAACACAGATTACAAAATATTGAAGGGTTATTGAGACTATGAAAGTTATGTTGATGTAAGATGGTACAGCGGTATGGAGAGCCCTTGAATCAGCACTTCCTGACAAGAAGAAATTTGCATGAATGACATTAATGTTTTCCATCTGATCATCCTACCTGGGGAGGAGACGATAGTATTAAAATAAAATACGCAGTCAAGGGAGTAACCCTGGAATGGTTGGTAGTTCAGGTTTGCACTTTAAAATTTTTGTTTGATAGGGATCATGTAAATGACACCAAGCTGACATTCGACCCATTTTAAGTTTTTTGTAGACTCTTGGGTTTTACGGGTACTTTAGACTGGTTATATTTTCAAAAGGAAAAATAATCAAAAATCACGTTCATCTATATTGTGTAATACCATACTTCAACCTTGGGGGCCCCCGGGCAGGCGAGGCCCCGGGGCGGGGGCCCCGGGGCTAGGCCCTGGGCTGAGGCCCCTGGGGTGAGGGCCCCCAAAGCCAGCCTTTAAAACCCTTCCCGGGGACAGCATTTGCAGAATTTTAAATTAAAGATGGCCTCCATAAAAATTTGTTATACTTTTTGGGGCCTAATTTCGGGTCTCGTGTGATTTTCAAACCTTTTTTTTTACCCTCCGGTAAATCATACTTTTAAAAATATCTCCAAAAGGGGAAAACCTTCAAATGGTTTTCTTTATTTTTTTTCTCCTGAAACTTTCCCTTGTTTTTTCTCATATAACTCTAGAAACCTATTTGATCGGGTCCAAACTTTCAGTTTTGTTACGGTAATAAACGAGATTTTTGAAGATTGCCGTGTGCATTACCCCAAAGTTTTGAAACCACCCGGACCTGAAAAAAGGGAAAAATTTCCAAAATTCGTGGTGTACTGAAAAATTTCAAGAAAAAAAACTCCTAAACCACGCCGGCAAAAGTGAAAAACGGTGTCTAGGGGCAGAATTACTCCATGTTATGTGTAATGAATTCCCATTAATCACACTAAATAAATTTCAGTTTACCTTTTTTGAGCATCATTGATATTTAATGGCTGATTTAGCTTAGGGCTATGATAGCCCTTATTAAGTTTTGTTTATGTGCATTCAGGCAAATTTGTCAATATAAGAGTTAAAAACTGGGATCTCGAGTAAAGATTACAGTTTTTAAGGTCTGAAAAATGACTGAAGCATTTAGCTCTTGTCTGGTTCATCATTTAGTACTTAAATTACAAATGCTGTACTTTAATAATTAATGCAATCATACAGATTCTTTTTTCCAATCATCCTGTACTAAGTCAAGTGATAGACCTGGATCATTGGAGTTGTTGTTTTTCTCATTTCAGCCACTGCTGCAAGCTGGAGGTCACGGGACAACAATTTGTCAGTGCAAGAGAGCTCGAATCATCACGAAGAAGACTATACCCATGCAGGTGGATGGTGAGGCAGCAAGAGTCAATCCCAGTATCATAGAACTCACCCATCTTAACACAGCCTCCATGGTCACTAAGAAGAAAGCCAAGTCTATCACGTAAGTCAAGTCTGGCTATCAGTTCGTTTTGTCTGGGGAAGGATGATCTATTTAGTATTACCCGTTTGTAATTATAGGAGCAGAGCCCAGCTCATGGTGTCTTGTCTTCAGTATATGTAGTCTATCATAAAATGTTTTGAGTTTCTAAGGATTGTGGCATTCGCTACCTTTTCTGTAACATTCATTATTTCATATGTAACATTCATTACTTTATTTGTGTTGTTCATTACTTTATTTGTGTTGTTCATTACTTTATTTGTGTTGTTCATTACTTTATTTGTGTTGTTCATTACTTTATTTGTGTTGTTCATTACTTTATTTGTGTTGTTCATTACTTTATTTGTGTTCATTACTTTATTTGTGTTGTTCATTACTTTATTTGTGTTGTTCATTACTTCATTTGTGGCGTTCACTACAATATTTGTAGCTTTCACTACTATATTTGTGGCTCTTACTACTGTATTTGTGGTGTTCGCTACTTTATTTGTGGCGTTCGCAACTTATTCGTGGCAAATGCCATTCATCTTCCACTTCATTTGTTAAGAACAACTTATTCGTCTTTCTCTTTTGGCATTTTTAAACACTAGTGAATTCTTGTGTGGTTTTTGGGTGAAATATATGTTTTTTTTTTTTTTAACAAGTCGGCCGTCTCCCACTGACGCAGGGTGACCCAAAAAGAAAGAAAAAATCACCAAAAAGAAAAATACTTTCATCATTCAACACTTTCACCTCAGTCATACATTATCACTGTTTTTGCAGAGGTGCTCAGAATACAACAGTTTAGAAGCATATACGTATAAAGATACACAACATATCCCTCCAAACTGCCAATATCCCAAACCCCTCCTTTAGAGTGCAGGCATTGTACTTCCCATTTCCAGGACTCAAGTCCGGCTATATAAAAATAACCGATTTCCCTGAATCCCTTCACTAAATATTATCCTGCTTACACTCCAACATCTCGTCAGGTCCCAAATACCATTCGTTTCCATTCACTCCTATTTAACACTCTCACGCAAGCTTGCTGGAAGTCCAAGCCCCTCGTCCCCAAAACCTCCTTTACCCCCTCCCTCCAACCTTTTCGAGGACGACCCCTACCCCTCCTTCCTTCCCCTACAGATTTATACGCTCTCCATGTCATTCTGCTTTGATCCATTCTCTAAATAACCAAACCACCTCAACCCCTCTTCAGCCCACTGACTAATACTTTTATTAACTTCACACCTTCTCCTAATTTCCACACTCCGAATTTTCTGCATAATATTTACACCACACATTGCCCTTAGACTGGACATCTCCACTGCCTCCAACCGTCTCCTCGCTGCAGCATTTACAACCCAAGCTTCACACCCATATAAGAGTGTTGGTACCACTATACTTTCATACATTTGCTTCTTTACCTCCATAGATAACGTTTTTTGTCTCCACATATACCTCAACTCACCACTCGCCTTTTTTCCTTCATCAATTCTATGGTTAACCTCATCCTTCATAAATCCATCCGCTGACACGTCAACTGCCAGATATCTAAAAACATTCACTTCTTCCTTACTCCTCTCCAATTTGATATCCAATTTTTCTTTATCTAAATCATTTGATACCCTCATCACCTTACTCTTTTCTATGTTCACTTTCAACTTTCTACCTTTACACACATTCTCAAACTCGTCCACTAACCTTTGCAATTTCTCTTTAGAATCTCCCATAAGCACAGTATCATCGGCAAAAAGTAAATGTGTCAATTCCCATTTTGAATTTGATTCCCCATAATTTAATCCTACCCCTCTCCCGAACACCCTAGCATTTACTACTTTTACAACCCCATCTATAAATATATTAAACAACCATGGTGACATTACACATCCCTGTCTAAGACCTACTTTTACCGGGAAGTATTCTCCCTCTCTTCTACACACCCTAACCTGAGCCTCACTATCCTCATAAAAGCTCTTTACAGCATTTAGTAACTTACCACCTATTCCATATACTTGCAACATCTGCCACATTGCTCCTCTATCCACTCTATCATATGCCTTTTCTAAGTCCATAAATGCAATAAAAACTTCCCTACCTTTATCTAAATACTGTTCACATATATGCTTCAATGTAAACACTTGATCTACACATCCCCTACCCACTCTGAAGCCTCCTTGCTCATCCGCAATCCTACATTCTGTCTTGCCTCTAAATCTTTCAATAATAACCCTACCATACACTTTTCCTGGTATACTCAGTAAACTAATTCCTCTATAATTTATATGTACCAAATACATTTCAAGAGGAAACTAAGCAATTATTGATTACATTTGACCTAGTATATTCCTGAGCAACATTTAGTGCATGTTTATTGACTTGAAAATGATCCAGGAGGACCCAAAACATTTAAAATTCCTCCTCAAAATACGGGTTATTTGTGAGCTGTTCCACGGTACTGTGACTTGTATTGTTTTGTTTTTTTTTTACGCGTGGGAATTGCACATGAAAGTGTGCGGTGTGGCTGACACATTCTAAAATGTTTTGGTAAATCATGGTACATATGTGACTGCTGCAGCGGCGGCACTAGTAACAGCAGATACAGCAGGAGATGCAGCAGGAGCAACAGGAGATGCAGCAGGAGATGCAGCAGGAGCAACAGGAGATGCAGCAGGAGCAACAGAAGATACAGCATAAGCAACAGCAGAAGGAGAAGGAGCAACATCTGATGCTGCTGATATGTCTGCTGCTGTTGCTGCCTCTCCACCTCCTGCTGGAGCTTCTCTTACTCCTGCTCTTCCTACTCCTGTTGCCGCTCCTGCTGTTCCTCCTCCTCCTCCTTACTCGCTGCCATCCATCTGTCAGTTCTCCCCAACACCCATCTTTATACTCGCATATAAATCATCATCTTTCATCAAACCGGCCGTATCCCACCGAAGCAGGGTGGCCCAAAAAGAAAAACAAAAGTTTCTATTTTTAACCATAATAATGTATACAGGAGAATGGGTTACTAGCCCCTTGCTCCTGGCATTTTGGTCGCCTCTTACAACACGCATGGCTTACGAAGGAAAAATTCTGTTCCACTTCCCCATGGGGATAAGTTGAAAAACAAGAACAAGAACTAGTAAGAAAAATAGAAATCCCAGAAGGGTCTGTATATATATTCTTGTACATGCATGTGTAGTGTGACCTTAATGTAAGTAGAAGTAGCAAGACATACCTGAAATCTTGTATGTTTATGAGACAGAAAAAACACACCATCATTCCTACCATAATGTAAAACAATTACAGAGTTTTGTTTTACACTTGCTTGGCAGGACTGTAGTACCTCCCTGGGCGGTTGCTGTCTACCAACCTACTACCTAGGATATATATATATATATATATATATATATATATATATATATATATATATATATATATATATATATATATATATATATATATATATATATATTATGTATATAGGTAGTAGGTTGGTAGACAGCAACCACCCAGGGAGGTACTACCGTCCTGCCAAGTGAGTGTAAAACGAAAGCCTGTAATTGTTTTACATGATGGTAGGATTGCTGGTGTCTTTTTTTCTGTCTCATAAACATGCAAGATTTCAGGTATGTCTTGCTACTTCTACTTACACTTAGGTCACACTGCACACACATGTACAAGCATATATATATACATACCCCTCTGGGTTTTCTTCTATTTTCTTTCTAGTTCTTGTTCTTGTTTATTTCCTCTTATCTCCATGGGGAAGTGGAACAGAATTCTTCCACCGTAAGCCATGTGTGTTGTAAGAGGCGACTAAAATGCCGGGAGCAAGGGGCTAGTAACCCCTTCTCCTGTATATATTACTAAATTTGAAAGGAGAAACTTTCGTTTTTCCTTTTCGGGCCACCCCGCCTCGGTGGGATACGGCCGGTGTGTTGAAAGAAAGAATTATATAGCATCCTAGGTAGTAGGTTAGTAGACAGCAGCTGCCCAGGGAGGTACAATACTACTGTTCTGCCAAGCAAGTGTAAAAATGGAAGCCGTTACTTGTTTTACATGATGGTAGGATTGCTGGTGTCTTTGTACATACATGTACAAGCATATACATGGGGAAGTGGAACATAATTCTTCCTCCGTAAGCCATGCATGTTGTAAAGGGCAACTAAAATGCCAGGAGCAAGGGGCTAGTAACCCCTTCTCCTGTATACATTACTAAATTTATAAAGAAAAGCTTTAGTTTTTCTTTTTAGGTCACCCTGCCTTGATAGGATGTGGCCAGTTTGATGAAATAAAAAATTAAATAGCACGTCCTGAACTGTACACTAGTCTTTTTTTCACATCTTGTTGGTATCACCATACCATTTATTTTCAATTATATAGCTTGTTCAAGGAGCACCTCCAAACACAGCACTAAGCATGATTTTGATCCAAACTTGTTTTTTCATTAGGATGCCCCATCTGGAACAGCTTCGTCTACAAGTCTCGAGAATCACAATGTTCGACTACGAGCAGCATCATTATGACAAAGAGAAACTACGCAGCGCTTCCTCTCCCATTGGCCTAATTATGATAGACCAGGATGCTGATCTTGAGCAGGTAAGATGGAAAGAATTTTTATACAACTTCCCCTTCAAGGGTTGTGCCTTGATCCTGGTAAAGGGCTGTTGATCCAGGGCTGTTGATCCAGGAGCAACTCTCCTCCCCCTTGGACCAAACATGATTGCCTCCCATTCCCTAGATGCAATGCAGTTGGCACCCCAATTCCAGCCAGAGGTCCAGAAGTCATCATATAAAGCCATGGTGGCTGCACTCCTGCAGGCTGAAGTTGGGGTAAAGGAAAAGGAAAGGGGGAAAACTAGAGAAGAAGAAAGGGATAATCTCTATTATAACTAAAAGCTGCCATCATCTGCTCATTAGTCGGAGGACACTAAAGGGAATAAAGTTCCAGCAGAAGGGAGAGAATTTGGGCTCGAGTAGGAAAGCCCTTTGCCACAGTCCTTTGCCGCTGTGTCATTCTTGAATTGGTGCTCAGTGTCTCTCTCCTCACCCTGGCATATTTGTTTCTAGCTCATCTGCTCACTTCTCTGTTGTCATCTGCTCTTTGCTTTCTGTAGTTTTAAAACCACACTCATATACTTCTCATTCTTTTGCCTTTCAGGTTGAAGCAAGGGTGTGTGTGTGCATGCTTACACACATGTAAGTTTTTATTTTTAAACATTACCCATTTCTTACCTTCATGTTTGCAGGTTCGGAAGCATATAAATCGTATGATGGAAGAGACTGCTCAGAAGGGGAGGTCAGCCAGGCCCTTGAGTGAGAGTTGGTGCTTCCTTGACTGTGAGTACCTGCACTTGTTACGATGATAATATCTGCACTTGTTGCCATTGTAATACAGTGGACCCCCGCATAACGATGGCATCACATAGCGATTTTTCCGCATACCTGGAGTACCTGGAGAGAGTTTCGGGGGTCAACGCCCCCGCGGCCCGGTCTGTGACCAGGCCTCCTGGTGGATCAGCGCCTGATCAACCAGGCTGTTGCTGCTGGCTGCACGCAAACCAACGTACGAGCCACAGCCCGGCTGATCAGGA
Organism: Cherax quadricarinatus; assembly: GCF_026875155.1. Classification (NCBI taxonomy): domain Eukaryota; kingdom Metazoa; phylum Arthropoda; class Malacostraca; order Decapoda; family Parastacidae; genus Cherax; species Cherax quadricarinatus. Next base: position 4,946,566 of record NC_069440.1, on the reverse strand, counting down.
ACTGCCTTTAGGTGCTTGTCCAGTGCCAGCTTGAAGACTGCCAGGGGTCTGTTGGTAATCCCCCTTATGTGTGCTGGGAGGCAGTTGAACAGTCTCGGTCCCCTGACACTTATTGTATGGTCTCTTAACGTGCTAGTGACACCCCTGCTTTTCATTGGGGGGATGGTGCATCGTCTGCCAAGTCTTTTGCTTTCGTAGTGAGTGATTTTCGTGTGCAAGTTCGGTACTAGTCCCTCTAGGATTTTCCAGGTGTATATAATCATGTATCTCTCCCTCCTGCGTTCCAGGGAATACAAGTTTAGAAACCTCAAGCGCTCCCAGTAATTGAGGTGTTTTATCTCCGTTATGCGCGCCGTGAAAGTTCTCTGTACATTTTCTAGGTCGGCAATTTCACCTGCCTTGAAAGGTGCTGTTAGAGTGCAGCAATATTCCAGCCTAGATAGAACAAGTGACCTGAAGAGTGTCATCATGGGCTTGGCCTCCCTAGTTTTGAAGGTTCTCATTATCCATCCTGTCATTTTTCTAGCAGATGCGATTGATACAATGTTATGGTCCTTGAAGGTGAGATCCTCCGACATAATCACTCCCAGGTCTTTGACGTTGGTGTTTCGCTCTATTTTGTGGCCAGAATTTGTTTTGTACTCTGATGAAGATTTAATTTCCTCATGTTTACCATATCTGAGTAATTGAAATTTCTCATCGTTGAACTTCATATTGTTTTCTGCAGCCCACTGAAAGATTTGGTTGATGTCCGCCTGGAGCCTTGCAGTGTCTGCAATGGAAGACACTGTCATGCAGATTCGGGTGTCATCTGCAAAGGAAGACACGGTGCTGTGGCTGACATCCTTGTCTATGTCGGATATGAGGATGAGGAACAAGATGGGAGCTAGTACTGTGCCTTGTGGAACAGAGCTTTTCACCGTAGCTGCCTCGGACTTTACTCTGTTGACGACTACTCTCTGTGTTCTGTTAGTGAGGAAATTATAGATCCATCGACCAACTTTTCCTGTTATTCCTTTAGCGCGCATTTTGTGCGCTATTACGCCATGGTCACACTTGTCGAAGGCTTTTGCAAAGTCTGTATATATTACATCTGCATTCTTTTTGTCTTCTAGTGCATTTAGGACCTTGTCGTAGTGATCCAGTAGTTGAGACAGACAGGAGCGCCCTGTTCTAAACCCATGTTGCCCTGGGTTGTGTAACTGATGGGTTTCTAGATGGGTGGTGATCTTGCTTCTTAGGACCCTTTCAAAGATTTTTATGATATGGGATGTTAGTGCTATTGGTCTGTAGTTCTTTGCTGTTGCTTTACTGCCCCTTTGTGGAGTGGGGCTATGTCTGTTGTTTTTAGTAACTGAGGGACGACCCCCGTGTCCATGCTCCCTCTCCATAGGATGGAAAAGGCTCGTGATAGGGGCTTCTTGCAGTTCTTGATGAACACAGAGTTCCATGAGTCTGGCCCTGGGGCAGAGTGCATGGGCATGTCATTTATCGCCTGTTCGAAGTCATTTGGCGTCAGGATAACATCGGATAGGCTTGTGTTAATCAAATTTTGTGGCTCTCTCATAAAAAATTCATTTTGATCTTCGACTCTCAGTCTGGTTAGCGGCTTGCTAAAAACTGAGTTATATTGGGACTTGAGTAGCTCACTCATTTCCTTGCTGTCATCTGTGTAGGACCCATCTTGTTTAAGTAGGGGCCCAATACTGGACGTTGTTCTCGATTTTGATTTGGCATAGGAGAAGAAATACTTTGGGTTTCTTTCGATTTCATTTATGGCTTTTAGTTCTTCCCGCGATTCCTGACTCCTAAGGATTCTTTTAGCTTAAGTTCGATGCTTGCTATTTCTCTGACCAGTGTCTCCCTGCGCATTTCTGATATATTGACCTCTTTTAGCCGCTCTGTTATTCTTTTCCGTCGCCTGTAAAGGGAGCGCCTGTCTCTTTCTATTTTACATCTACTCCTCCTTTTTCTTAGAGGAATAAGCCTTGTGCATACATCGAGTGCCACCGAGTTAATCTGTTCTAGGCATAAGTTTGGGTCTGTGTTGCTTAGTATATCTTCCTCAGCTTATATCGGTTAGGACTTGGTTTACTTGGTCCCACTTTATGTTTTTGTTATTGAAGTTAAATTTTTTTGGTGAATGCTCCCTCGTGACTAGTCTCATTTTGTGGGTCTGAGGCTCCACGCATACATGTCTGAACCTCAATTATGTTGTGATCTGAGTATATTGTTTTTGATATGGTGACATTTCTTATCAGATCATCATTGTTAGTGAAGATGAGTCTAGTGTATTCTCCAGTCTAGTAGGCTCTATTATTTGCTGGTTTAAATTGAATTTTGTGCAGAGATTTAAAAGCTCGTGTGAGTGTGAGTTTTCATCAGAGCTGCCTCCTGGTGTTATTACTGCAACAATATTATTTGCTATATTCCTCCATTTTAGGTGCCTTAAGTTGAAATCCCCCAGGAGCAAGATGTTGGGTGCAGGAGCTGGAAGATTTTCCAGACAGTGGTCAATTTTTAACAGCTGTTCCTGGAATTGCTGGGATGTTGCATCTGGAGGCTTGTAGACTACCACAATGACTAGGTTTTGGTTCTCGACCTTTACTGCTAAAACTTCCACTACGTCATTTGAGGCATTAAGCAGTTTTGTGCAAACAAGTGACTCTGCAATGTACAGGCCAACCCCCCCCCTTTGCCTGTTCACTCTGTCACATCTGTATAGGTTGTAACCTGGGATCCATATTTCGTTGTCCAAGTGATCCTTTATGTGGGTCTCAGTGAAAGCCGCGAACATTGCCTTTGCCTCTGCAAGCAGTCCACGGATTACTTTTATCGCAAAATTTTTGCCGCGCATACCGATTAAAAACCCGCTTACCGATTTTCGTCCGAGACGCGTCCAATGTGCCCTCAGCCAGCCTCACATGTGCCGGCCGTCCCATTGTTTACCAGCCAGCCTCCGCGGTAACATCCAAGCATACACTCGGAATATTTCGTATTATTACAGTGTTTTCGGTGCTGTTTCTGGAAAATAAGTGACCATGGGCCCCAAGAAAGCTTCTAGTGCCAACCCTGTGGTAAAAAGGGTGAGAATTAGTATGGAAATTAAGAAAGATTTTGAAGGGTTTGGGGCTAACCCTGAGAAGCCTATGCCAGTTGTGGAATCCATTGTGCCTACTTCAAAGATTAAGGAAATGTGTGCACAGTGGGTTGAACTGCAAACCTTTATAGATGAAAATCACCCTGACACAGCTTTTTGCAAGCCGTGCTGGTGACTATTTCAATGACAATGTTGTGGCCCATTTTAGACAAATCGTAAAGGAACGGGAGGTACAGAGCTCTATGGACAGATTTGTTGTGCGACAGAGGTCCAGTGACTCTCAAGCTGGTCCTAGTGGCATTAAAAGAAGAAGGGAAGTAACCCCGGAAAAGGACTTGCTACCTCAAGTCGTAATGGAAGGGGATTCCCCTTCTAAACAGTAAGAAGATAATGCTCTCCCCTCCTCCCATCCCATCAATCATCACCAGATCTTCAATAAAAGTAAGTGTCATTTAATTGTGCATGCCTTTTTCAGTTTGTGTGTATTAAAATTAACATTTCATGTGGTAAAAAATTTTTTTTTTCATACTTTTGGGCGTCTTGCACGGATTAATTTGATTTCCATTATTTCTTATGGGGAAAATTCATTCGCATAACGATTATTTCGCATAACGATGAGCCCTCTTGCACAGATTAAAATCGTTAACCGGGGGTCCACTGTATTTGCATTTATTATAACACCTGCACTTATCATAATATTTGCACTTGTTAACATCATAATACCTGTAGGTGTTACTATCATAATACTTACCCACAGTCTTTAGTATCATAAGGATTGGACATGTTCTTAGAGTTTTAGACTCGGAATTACATGCATAGCAATGGCATCCATGAAGGGATTGAATGTAGATTTCCACTTTGAAGATAAACCGATCAAGGAGCTTGAGGTGAATGTTAGTTTAATATCTTAGTTATGCATGCCATATCCATCCTGTGGGTGGTAGTTAAAGATTACAGAGGCACATAATGGGTCTGGGAACTGGGCCACAAAGTTCTGATAGCTGAACATGTAAATAGTTAATTACCATAGTGAATTGTGTGAGAAGAGCAGCAAAAAAGATCTCAGTACAAATTTACTTAGTATGGTACAAGAGTGATGGTTGTGCCAACCATGGCCTGCTTGCATGCTTGTATAATGTCTGTCCTCTACAAGGACCCCAATATCTGACTTTTTTGGATTATCCTAGGTAATATACATATATGTTACTATGTATAATAATTTGTGTAACTGTATTTATGTGTACCTGTACCTCAGTAAACTTTACTTACTTTTCCTTTTGTAAATGCTTGTTGAGGCAGTCCTCATAATTATACCACAGTCTGTTTCTTAGTGCCAGACAAACTTTTTTGAACCTTTTAACACACGCCTCTTATTCTCTTAAAGTTATCTTCAGCATTTAGAGTCAGCTCAGATGTACAAGAAATATTTTGCAAAGATCACCCCTTGCAAGGTAGAATTGTTTTCAAGGGACAAAAAAGTGTCCAAAATAGTTAGAATAGTACCTAGTTTTATAATAAAGTGTACTCTGCTCATTTCAGCATGCACGGCTGAAAGGTTCTTCCGTATTGATCGAGCCCAGGAGCACCTACACTATGTGACAGACATTTGCACTGAAGACTTGTTTGTGTTGGACCCCGAGCTCATTGACCCCACCAGTATTGTCAGTGGTGGTGTGAGAGGGGATGTGAGGTAAGGTGGTCAGGATTTGTAGGGTTGGGAAGATAGGAATGAAATGAAGGGAGAAAGTGAGTCTTGATGCAAGCTAGTATGTGAGAGAAAAGGTGGAATGTTTGGCTATTGTGGATTTAGAGTTCTTTCCCTGCTCGTTGGTTAATCACAAAAGATGTTTGTTTATTTTTAGGCTACAGTGATAAATGTTGGTAAAGTATGTTATGTTGAAAAAGCTACCTGATATTATAGATTTTTTAATTTAACCCCATTTTCTTTTATTAATCTATTTTATATGCATAAAACTTAATAGGAATAATAACTAAAAGCACTGTAGATTACATAAATATGCGTGTTTGCATAAAATAATTGGAAATGAGTTTTGTTTATCCCTGTAGCCTACTAAATAATGGGTACTTGAATTTTTATATTTTTATATTCAACATCTATTAACAATGGGAAAGCAGCTAATCCATAATCGTTTCTAATTCCCGCCACTCAATTTTTATTCCTGAGAAACATTTGCTATTGAAAGCTCATAAAAGTGACTTAGTTCCATCAAGGTGAGTATTAGCTTCTTAGATAAATTAGTCTGCATGCCTTTTCCATAATATTTTCACAGTATTTTAGTGGATGTGATTTTACTTCTGCAAGGCTTAGAAGAATGTACATTTGTAACTGCAGTATTGTATAAACATTAAATCCATCCATCCCAAGTTGTGTTCTGGTGCATTTATATTACCAATTGGTTTATACTTTGTATTAAACTTATCTACAGTTTTTTCCAAAACCTTTTTGTATCTTCTCTCTTCAGATTTTAATTATTAAAGAAAAAATTACCCATATTCAGAGTTGAGATTCTTTAGGTGATCCTCAGTGCTTTCAATAGTAGGACTCAATATATTTACTGATAGTTAAAGTATTCCTCCATCTTTTATCCAGACAAGTTCACTAGTTCACCTGAAATGGAGCTGCATTTCAGTAGCACTCAACCCCCATTATCTCAACCTTGTCAACTGGATTAGTTCCTATGTAAAATGTACAGGTAGTAGTTAAAATTTGACTCGATCAAGTCCTACTTGGAAGAGTAGACCATACGCGGGTACCCAGATCCTGATGCACTGCAGCTGTGGCATCCATTACTGTTGATATCAATAGTTACAATGGTAATACTATGTGTGCCTCTTGATCCATTGTTACTAGCTGACTTCTTACATTTTGGCATATGATTGCAATGACACTTGTGATCACTTGGTGTTTTATTGCATCTGATGCTTTCTAGTGTGATGCAACTGATATCTTCGGAAGATCAGGTGATCATAGATGGTTTGTTATTCATTTATCTCTGAAGGTAGGCCATATTAAGATGTTAAACAGTAACACCTGTGGTTTGGTAGTAAATAGTAAGACCAAAGGAATTGTTGCGCTCATAGTTGTGATGCTCCAGTAAAGAGCTCAGGTATCTGTAGTACCCCAGTAATTGTAAGTTCCTGGTAAAGTGTGTGGCCTGGTAACTGTGGTATTCCTGGTTATGACTGGGTCTCACAGCGTGGACAACGACATAGACCATAGCGAGAGGATGGCCATGGTAAGCGACAGTGACTCTGGCGTGGGCGGAACTGATGCGGAGCAGCGAAACCCCACCTCTGCCCTCACCGCCAGCCAAGACTCCTCTGACACCGGGGAGGAGGAGGCCCTGGAGGCCCGGGTACCCAGGTAAACAGCTCACACTGCTGACTCGCGTGGAGGCACCTGACTCTCCACCTGCTGGAAGGGAAGATGCCATGTAGTAGTTATTCTAAAGGATTACATACTTCTTGAAGTTCTAGGCAGTTTAATTTTGATACTTTTGCTTTACGTATTTATATAGCAAATAATATACGACGTTTGAATAATTTGGAGCTATTTTAATTTCCAGATCAAAAGATAATCAACATAATACATACAGAATTAAGAGCAAAGTAGTGTACTTTCGTATCTGTTTTATAAAGTACAGTATACTCTAAATGCAACAACTGTGTCAGCTTCCTCCACGTGGCCAGCCATATGTAGACATATTAGATGCTTGGGGCACGAGGTCTGGTGAAGCTGTGGCTGGTATTGGGGCTGTTAATACTGCTGCTGTTGCTGATGTTGGTGTTGGTTCCATTGGTGCTGACGATGCTACTCTTTATAACTGCTCATAAGGACCTTCGCAGCTTCTTCTTGCCATAGGACTAATACAGAAATATGGGAACCTCGTTAATTAAATGCAAGATAGAGATACTATAGGAATAACTATTTTCTTGAAAACTTCCTTGATTATTCCACGAATGAAATTTTATTTTGCAACTACAATTTTATTGCTTGCTATTTTTATTTTTAGCTGTTTAAATATTTGCTCTGATCTTCATAGACAAATATTGTTGGATTGTGCTTGACACTTGCCACATTCCTGACAAGCATTACTAATTCTTGCACACAAGTGCAGCTGAAGTTAGCACTGCTTTGTCCATAAATGTCATTTTTTGCAGTTCCAACAAAATTAATTTACCATAGAATGATTTGTCACATGAGCCCTAGCTTTTATTGACAAATACTCTAAGGCTTGTGCATTCAAACAAGGAAATTAAATAATTTTGTTGTCAGAACCACTGTTGATATTTATTAGAAACTGCAATTTCCTCATGTGCACAAATTATATCAAGATAGATTTTGCATGTTTTTTTTTTTTTTAATGTTCAAGGAATAATGCGAGATGGAAACACAACGAGGATAAAGGTACCAACTTGACAAAAACATTATTGGGCATGACATTTACTTTATCTCTCGCTTTTACTCTTGGAGTGTTTGCATTGCCCAGAGCTTCTGCAGCTTTTGAATATTGATTTGAAAATTTCTTAGTGCTGCCTTGCTGTGTACAGTATTTTGTGCATATGCACTGTACTTACATACATCTGCTGATTGATTTTATACAGTACATAAATTTTTGAACTGTAAAGTACCCATACTTCTGGAATGCACGGTATACAATATATTGTTACATGAAAATAGATTAATGCATTCTTGTATTGTAGATAATCATTGATTTTATTTGCTCATGTGTTATTTTTCTTTATTTTTTATTGGACTTTTTTTTGGACTTCGTCTGACGTGAATCATGACCATCATTCAGCTTGCATGAACGTGTCTTTGGTCCAGAATACTACCCTCCCAGGTATCTGTTTTCCTCTCGTTCCATTATTCTTTTTAAGCATATACATGTATACTATGTACCACAAAAATGTAGTACTGTATTCCCATATAGATGTCAAAAATAACTGTGTTTAACATTGAGAACACCTATAATATGGACATTGTCTAATTATATTAAATACCTCATTCTAAGTGTTTATTTTGAATATTAACTGGGACTTGTATGAATTCATCAACTTGCATTTCCTTTAGATGTTCTTGACTTTTAGGCATAGATATTTTTATTTTAAAGTGCCACCTGTGTATTTTAGCAATCCTTTGGAATTCTACTTTAGTTTTTACTTCTATTATTTGTGTGTGCACCTTTACTGTGTATGTGGGAGAGGAAGGGGATGTTTTCTGTAATAGTGTTTACATAAATTGTTTTATATATCTATTTTTCTCATTTGTCTATGTACAGCATATAGTAGTTGTCCCTCCAAAATCTCAGGCTTCCTTATTTATGGGTTATATTTATCCAATCTCCATGGGGAAGTGGAGAAGAATTGTTCCTGCATAAGCTGTGCATGTCTTAAGAGGTGACTAAAATACTGGGAGCAAGGGGCTAGTAACCCTTCTCCTGTATATATTACTAAATTTAAAAGGATAAACTTTCGTTTTTCTTTTTGGGCCACCTTGCCTCAGTGGGATACGGCCGGTTTGTTGAAAGAAGAATTATCCAGTCTCCATGTTGAAGTGGAGAAGAATCCTTCCTCTGTAACCTGTTCATGTCATAAGAGGCAACTAAAATGCTGGGAGCAAGGGGGCTAGTAACCTCTTCCCTCAACATTACCAATATAAAAAGAAGAAAAACTTTGTTTCTTCTTTTTTGCATCACCTTGCCTTGGTGGGAGAGAGCCCATGTTAAAAAAAAAAATTACTCAACATGTTTACTTATAAGCAGTCAATAAATAAGTTTAATTATCCGTCATTTTTATGGGTCAGTGATTACCCATGGTCAGATTGAACCTCTAGGAACAGAACCTCACCTCTTAATGCTTTTGTCTTGCAAATGTGAAGGGAAGACTGTATATACAGTACCTTCATTAACTATATTTTATCCTTGTGTCTGTTTTTCAATTTGATTTGTTGACCAGTATGTCTGTCAGCTGTCTTTCACACTTTTTCTTTATCATTTTTTTACTAGTCTGTTACTGCCTGTGTGTCTTTTATGTCCTTACTTTATGCTGCTTCATTTATTTCTGCTTATACATTTTAGTTTCAAGATGTTATTGAATGTCTTAACTGTTTAGCTATCTATCTTCAAACATCTCCCTAACCTACTCATCTTTTACTTTCAGTGTCTGTATTATGATACACATTTTGTTTGTGAGATTTTTGTGGTTCTCCAATGCCCTTTTCTATCTTTGTGCCTTTGATGTTTTTCTGTATATTTCTGAGACTACACATAGGAGTACAGTACTGTCAGATGTCATTTTCTAGTATTACTTGGACTAACATAACTGCCTATCTAAAATAATTTGTAATTGAATGACAACATTACATGCATGATGTGTGAAAGATTGGAGTGTCTTTGCAAGTAAGGACCAGTTATCTACAATACTATCTAAAAGAGTGAGTGAACGTCTTTATCTGTTGGAAGTGTGAATAAATGAAGGATTAGCTCGAATCTTTACCTGTGGCTTACATGAATTAATTTGAGTGACTGATTCTCCTATCAGATTGTGAGTGTTTACCTGTCATTGGGTTCCTGTATGTGATTTGTTGTTACCCATTTGCTATTGCTGTTTTATGTCTGTGCCTACACTGTACATCAGTGCATTTGAATATACACTATAAATAAATTGAGGATTAAAGAGTTCACTAATACAAAAAAAATTGACATATTGTAACACAATGTAACTTGGTGATACAAGAATGATGATGGTATCTTTCTTCCTCAGTCACCTTCTTGAGAAAAACTCTGATGGAATCATAAAGGCTGCAAAACAAGGGGACTTAAAGATGGTAAGTATGCTCTCCAAGAATTTTTCTTAATGTTACAATATGAGGTGTTATGTCCTAGACTTTGATGGCTCGTTCACAGATATAAGTCTGATTTCCACAGAAAATGGAAATTGTATAGTAATTCCCATTTTTATTGTTTCTTTATCTATTCTTATTTAGTTGCCTTGTTGTCCTTATTTACTTATTTAATATTCCTCTTGTTTTTCATTCTTTATCTCCTTTTACTCCTCTTACTCTTCCTATTCAAATCTGTATCTGTATTACATATCCATAAAATATTTGTAGATTATGCTGAATAAAGATTATCTTTTTTGATGCCTGGAGATGATTAACTGATATTGTTTTTTATTATTGTTCTTTACCATTTTAAGGTTAGTGGAGTTGGTTTGTGAACCAAATAAACCATGATCCAGCTTCCCAATCCTCACCCAATTAAGTAGGTGTCACCTAGTTTTCCAATCCTAACCCAGTTAGCCAGTTGTCACCTAATTTTCCAATCTTAACCCAATTAACCAGTTTTCACTTAATTGTCCAATCCTAAAGATAGAGATGTTTATTTTGACAAATTACATGGTTGTACAGAGGAATATAATAGTTGGGTGTACATGCCAAAAGCCCCTTTGTATGCAGAGCATTTCAGGCAAACTTAGAGATTAACTTAAGATTAGTAAGGCAATAATACATAGTTCATATGGTCATTAGATGAGTTACAGTGAGTGCAGTAGAACTGTATATTCTATCAGGTAATGCTACATGGTTTTGATGAGTCTAGTAGAGACTTATTACACTGTTGAGTTAGTTAATAAAGATTACAGTATTACAGTGTAACAATTTACAATATGATGTATTACAGATTAGTACTAAAGTGGACCCTTGGTTTTCCTGTTTAATCCGTTCCTGAGCCATCGACCAAAACTAAAACCAGCCAAAACCGAAACCATTTTCCCCATAAAAAATAATGTAAATGGAATTAATCCATTCCAGACACCCAGAAGTATCAACAAAAAATTTTTTTTTACCTTAAAGATCTGTAAATACCTTTGTAACTTGTCATGGTTGTGACCAGACCTACCTGGAGTTCATTACCTTTGTAAATTGTGAGTTCATTACCTTTGTAAATTGTGAGTTCATTACCTCTGTAACTTGCTCAGCTATCAAAACTTTGGAGTCCAGTCCCTGGACCAATTATGTACCTCTGTAATCTTTTGACTACTGCCCACAGGATGGGTATGGGGTGCATAATAAACATATTAAACTAACTAACCTTAAAGATAGTTACATGCACAAAAGAATGAACATTAAACATGACACTTTTACTGAAGGCTGTTGTTGCTAGAAGGCAGGAAGGAGGACAGAGGGAAGATAGGTTATTTTTTGGAAGGGGAATCCCCCTCCATGAGGACTCTAAGTTCCAAGTCCTTATCTGGGGTCACTTCCCTCCTTTGTTTTTTTACTGTCACTAGGACCAGCTTGAGAGTCATTGGACCCCTGTCACACAAAATATCTGTCCAAAAAGGTCTGTTTCTGGCATCTCTCTAAGATTTGCTTAAAATGGGACATGGCATTGTCATTGTAAAAATCACCAGCACAGATTGCAACAGCTTTCTCAGGGTGATGTTCCTCCACAAATGAATGCACTTTAGTCCACATTGCACAAATCTCCTTAATCTTTGAAGAAGGCACCTTCTTCCATTTCTCTTCCTCCTCCTCTGAAGCAATTTCCTCAGCTGTGGTCTGTTGCTGTTGCAGATGAAGCTCTTGCAGCTCATCAGTGGTTAGCTCTTCGATGTGGTCCTCCACCAACTCTTCCACATCCTCCAAACTCGCATCCAACCCCATGAAATTCCCCAATGCCACATTTGATTGCACAGCAGGTATATGGTCGACAGGATCAGCCTCAAACCCTTCAAAATCCTTCTTTTGGACACAATCTGGCCACAATTTTCTCCAAGCAGAGTTCATCATCCTGGAAGTCACTCCCTGGAAGATATTAAAGTGATTCTTCCAGAACTCTCTTAGGATCAATTCAGAGTCTGAGGTTATGTCAAAACACCTTTGAAACATTGCTTTGGTGTACAGTTTTTGGAAGTTTGCAGTGATCTGCTGGTCCATGGGCTGGAGGAGAGGAGTGGTGTTAGGAGGCAAAAACTTCACTGTTACAAAACTGAATTCCTCAGACAGTTGGTCTTCCAAGTCTGGAGGATGAGCAGGAACATTGTCCATTAACAGGAGGCACTGGAGTGGCAATTTCTTATCCAGGAGGTATTTTTTCACACTGGGGCCAAACACTTCATTAAACCATTCCAGGAAAATTTCCCTTGTGACCCACACCTTACTGTTTGCCTTCCACATCACACACAGTTTACTCTTAACAACACTGTTTTTCTTGAAAACACTGGGATTTTCAGAGTGATACACCAGTAAAGGCTTCACTTTGAAATCCCCACTAGCATTATCACACAACAAGAGTGCCTTTTCCTCCTGCGTAATGTAGGTCCTCTTTGGCATTTTCTTTCAAAACAGGCCTGTTTCATGACAAATGAATACTTACTGGGGTTGGAATTTTTCAGCCTCTACATAACATTTGAATTCCCACACAAATTTTTCAACCGCTTGTTTGTCTGAACTGGCACCCTCGTCGTACCTTACAACACTGTGCATGCCACTTCGCTTCTTGAATTTTTCAAAGCATCCTGTGCTGGCCTTAAATTCACCTACATCAGCAGTTGTTTCAGGCAGTTTCTTTAAGAAGTTGTCATGTAATTGTCTTGGCTTTTCACAAATAATTGACTGCACAACACTATCTTCTGCTAACTCTTTCTCTCTGATCCACACCAACAACAATTTCTCCACTTCTTCAATTGTTGGGATCTCTGTTTGGTTATCGCATTTACCCCTTTCGCAATATCAGCTTCCATAATTTCTTTTTGCCACAATGGAGCTGATTGTTGATGGCAACTTCCCATGCATCCTGCTGAGTTTAGCAATGCTTATGCCATTATCATATTTTCTTAGGATTTCTTTTTTCATTTCTATGGTATTCCTCACTTTCTTTACCAAAGGACTGGCACTAGGGGCTTTCTTTGTGGCCATTGTGGCTTATTTAGCAGTCACACACAATAAACAAATGGCAAAAACAATGGATTAGTATTACGAAATGTTTTGTATGACCAGGCAGGATATGTTCGCTCACCGAGAAACAATGCTATGCTGGCTGAGAATGGCATGGTAGACGGCTTTGTCTGTGCGCCCGGCACTGGACGGGTGCCATACGATCGACGAAAATGGAGGTAATCGACAAAAACGGAGCAAAAAAATTGGAGAAAAAAGTCGGCCAAAACCTAAATCGGTGATAACGAAGATTGATGAAAACGGAGGGTCCACTGTATTTAAAACAATGAAATTTGGTATTACAATGGAACAATGTACATTATGATGTACTGTATTACAATCTGCTACTATTTAAAACAATGGAAAAATAGACATCCTAATTTCAAAGTAGTAAGTGGCTGAGCTTTTGAGAAACTGGTAGTGATTAGGTACGGTTTGTCTGGTTAATTTTAGGTAATGAGGTGATTTCTTATTAGGGCCTTAAACTGATTTGCAGACGGGGGTCCCTTAGTGTGTTCTGGCAATGAATTCCAGATCTTTGGGCCTTTTATGTGCATAGCAGTTTTGCATAGGGAGAGATGAACACAAGGGATATCGAAGAGTGATCTGTGTCTCATATTATGGTTGTGTTCTGTTATAGTTATCAAGGAGTAGTTTGAGAGGAGGGTTTACATTAGAGTATAGTGTTCTGTGTATGTAGTAGGCACAATAATAAGTGTGGATGTTTTGTACTGTATTTAGCAAGTTAAGACTCTTTAAAAGAGGTGGAGTGTGTTGTCTAATGCAGGAGTTAGTAATCAGTTGCACTGCAGCTTTCTGCTGGGTTATAAAAGGCTTAAGGTGATTTCCTGTGCTTGAGCTCCATGCACAAATACCATAGGTGAGGTAAGGGTAAATGAGTGTGGTACAAAGCTAGAAGAGCTGATTGGGGTACATAGTACCATATCTTTGAAAGGATGCCTACTGTTTTGGAGACTTTCTTGGAAATTTGCTGTATATGTGTCTGAAATTTGAGACTGCAGTCAAGGTAGAAACCTAGAAATTTGCCCTCTGCCTGTCTCGAAATAGGTGAACCATTTATCAATATGTTTAGCTGTACATTTGAAGCTCTGTTTCCAAAAAGCATGAAGTAGTTTTTGTCTATATTGAGAGTAAGTTTGTTGGTAATCATGCAATAGATATTTTTAGCAGTTCAGCATTTACTGTGTCTGTTAGTATGGTTGGGTTTGGGTGAGAAAAGACATAAGTTGTGTCATCTGCAAATAAAATGGGTTTAAGGACATTAGATGCATTTGGTAGGTCATTGATGTAAATGAGAAAGAGAAGTGGGCCAAGAATGCTCCCCTGTGGGACTCCAACAAGAACAGGTTGTGTAGTGGAGCTGGCTCCATTTGTGTATACATACTGAGTTCTATTGTTAAGATAAGATTTTAGGCAATTGAGAGTGTCCTCTGACCCCGTAATGTTCGAGTTTTTGGTTCAAAAGGTCATGGTCAACTGTGTCAAAAGCTTTTCATAAGTCTATGAAAAGTCCCAGGGAAAATTCATTTTTCGCGAGTGCAGAATACTATATTAGTTCAAGCATATGTATAATAGCATCATTAGTACTTTTTTTCGGTCTGAACCCAAACTGACAAGGGTTGAGTAAGTTGTGGGATACGAAGTAGGAGTAGACTTGTTTGTGAATTAATTTTAGGAAGATTTTAGATAGTAGGGCAGGTTTGATATAGGCCTTTAATTGTTCAATTCAGTTGGATCACCTCCTTTTGAGGATTGTGGTGACTCTTGCTGTCTTGAGTATGGATGGGAAGGTGGAAGATTCAATGGATTTGTTAAAAAGAAGTTGCAATAATTGGTGACAACACGAGAAGCTTTTTTATACAAGAGTGGTGGTAAGTTATTTAGGTCCCTTGTCTTGTTCTTTAGTGTTTTGATGATAAGTGAGACTTCAGTAGGGTTTGTTGGGGCTAAAAATAGAGTATTTGGGTAGTTGCCAGTGAGGTAGTCTTTTGGTTGAATGTTTGTGCTTGGGATTTTGCTTGCTAATTTTGTTCCTACGGTAGAGAAAAAGACATTACGTTTGTTGGCAGTATCGGTTGGCTGAAGGAGAGGCTTGTCTGGTTTAGTTAAGGTAATCATTCTGTTTCGTGACAGTTTTTTTTATCCTAGAATTTCAGATATGGTTTTCCAGGTCTTTTTCATATCACCTTTTATGTCATGAAATCTGTTTTCATAATACAGTTTTTGGACCTCCTTATTAGATTGGTTAGTATTGACAACTAACGTTTTGCGAGATCCTTTGTTATTAGGCCCATTTTGTACCGTTTTTCATATAGATATTTTTTATCAATAGATTTGAGGATGCTGTTTGTAAGCCAGGGGCTGTTTAGTCTCTTTGCTGTGATCTGCTTAGTTTTTATTAGGCAATGCATGTTATAGAGGTTTTGGGTTTTTTGTAAAAAAATGTTAACACATTAAGTTGTCTGCTAGTTCGTTTTGCCAGTCAGTGTCACTAAATGCTGAAATAAAGTTATTAACATATGACTCAATCATGTAGTCACAATGGGATCTTTCTTGTGTCCTGGGGCTTTACACAAGTTGGTTATGAGAAAGATGGGATAGTGGTCAGTGATGTTATCTGTGATTATGCATGCTTTTAACGGGGATATAGTGTTTGTCCAGATATGGTCTGGTAATGAGGCATTAGTGTCAGTGATTCTTGTAGGTTTTGTTATTGTTGGTAGAAATAAGCAGCTGTTCATAGTGTTTGTGAATTTAGTCACTTGTGGGTCATGGTCATGGATGAGATTTATGTTGAAGCCCCCTGTAAGTATTAGGTGGTGTCTATTCACTTCAGCACTAGTTATTATGTTTCTTAGTTTTTCACTAAAAGAGTAAATATTGGAGTGAGGAACTCTATAAATTACTCTGACCATTAGAGGTTTTGTAAGGTCTTTGGATTTAAATTTAGCTCATCCCTTGTGCAAGTAAAATTTATACACTCTAGTTCATCAGAGTAGTATATAGCTGTTCCACCTCCTGATTGATCTGGCCTACAATCGTGTATGGCTGTGTAGCTAGTTATGGAATAGATGTTTGTAACATCATGTTTTAGCCATGTTTCAGTGAGAGTAATGATGGACATACTGACATTTAGAGAATTCAGTAGTGCCTGGAGGTCATCATAGTGCTTGCTTAGTGATCTGACATTATGATTGAAAACTGTTATGTTATTGTTGGCACTGAGTAGTGTCTTTGCCTGACTAGCAGTGTAATAAAGGCAGTTGTTGTCAGGATCATGTGTGTCATTTAATAAAAGTTAATGTCAGGATTGATGTTTGCAATCATATGACTAATGCAAGTTTAACAATGTATAAATAGTATAAAGATAACTGTTAATGTTGCACTGGAGGTGATATGAGAGCTATACAAGCAGTACAACGTGTAGGTTGCAGAAGAACTACTCTACAGATTGCACAGATACTAAACAAGTAATAATAATACAAAAAGTATCAAGTTAAACGATAGTAAAAAAAGGTCTTAAATAAAATTTAAATACTATAGTAAGATTTGACTTAAAGTGCAAAATTTAGGCAAGTAATAACACCATAAACAAATTGTATGATTAGTAATAAAAATGAACTATTAAGACTAGGTATATCAATAGCACCTAACAGTGTTTGCACTAATGCTAGACTGTAAACAAAAAAGGGGGATTTCAAAACAGTAGTCCTTAACTTTGGATTGTATTACACAAACTGTTATAGACTGCACACAATATAGAATAAAAATATAGTAGTTAACTAATGGAGGATTGCAAAAGATAGTTACAAGTGTATAAAAAATAGAAATGTTTAATTTTTTAGATAGTAAGCAAAAAGGGGGCTTTCAAAACAGTAGTCCTTAACTTTGGATTGTATTACACTAATTATTATAGATTGCATACAATATAGAATAAAATTATAGTAGTTAGCTAATGGAAGACTGCAACAGATAATTACAAACACATAAAAAAAATAAATGTATATCATTTTAGGCAAACAGTTAACCAGTTGTCACCTAATTTTCCAATTATAACCCAATTAACCATTTGTCACCTAACCTTCCAAACCTCTACCCAGTTAATCAGTCCATAGCTATCCTCCCATTTCTCACCCAATTGATCAATCGTTACCTAATCTTTCAGTCCTCACCTAATTTAACTTTTAGATTATCACCAAATTTTGAAATCCACATCTGGCTTCCCAGTTTTCATATTTTCCCAGTCACCACTTACTCATTCCCTACCTACCTCCAGTTTTCACCTGCCTTCCCAGTCACGACCTGCCTTCCCAGTTACCACCTGCCTTCCCAGTTACCATCTGCCTTCCCAGTTACCACCTGCCTTCCAAGTTACCACCTGCCTTCCCAGTTACTACCTGCCTTCCCAGTCACGACCTGCCTTCCCAGTCTTTACCTAACAGCCAGATCTTCACCCAAATTAATAACTCGTGCTCTTGTTCATGACTAACCAGTGTTCAAATAACTTCCCCGCTACTATTTAAAACTCAGCACTAGTCTCTTAACCTCTCCACTAATTCCTTAACCTCCCCCACTAATTCCTTAACCTCCCCCACTAATTCCTTAACCTCCCCCACTAATTCCTTAACCTCCCCCACTAATTCCTTAACCTCCTCACTAACCTCTCAACCTTCCCATTATTCAACCTCCCCACCACTCTTACCTTTTCAAACCTCACCACTACTCATCTGACCTTAAAATTTTCCCCTACTCTTCCTGCTACTTTCCTAACCTTACCACAACTCGTCTAACCTTAAAATATTCACCTAACCTCCCCACTATTTCCCTATCCTCCCCTGTCTTACCTATAATCACCTGGTCACAGTTTCTCCTGTTTCCCTCTGTGTAGCTTGTGATGTGCCTTTCCACTTTAGTCATGGTTTTATAATTTCTGAGGTGCCTGTAGGGGCCTTGGGGATATTTTAGGAAAGTCTTTGGACATTAATTAAATGAGGTTTTTAATTGATGCTAATTATTTAACTTGGTATGATAGCATTTATTTGTGTTGGGTGTTTGTTGTTGTTTGTTTATTTTATCCTTGTTTGTTTTGTGTTGTATATATTTTTATGACTGATAGCTGAGTAACCTATGCAGTATAATTGCTTCTTAAATGTTACAGCTACTGCCCCTATCTTCCCAACTATTCTACCCACTACCCTATCCTTCCCACTATTCCATTATCCTGCCCACTGCTTTCCTTTCCCTCTCACTACTCAACTCACGTTTATCACATTATTCTTGAAAAAGTAATAACAGTTTTAATTTCTCAAGTTTCTTCAGTGCTGTGTCTTAAATACCTCAGTAAGATCTTCAAGGTTGTAACTTTTGAAATGTTATATCATCTCTGTAGTTCCTCTAGAGTAATTATGGTTACTGTATTAAATTTTTGCATTTAGTCAAATGGAAAGTTTTTTCAAGCTTCCAGTGGTTGTAGTTATCGTATGTATACCTCCATATAACGAACTTCACAAATATGAACAAAATCCACTGGGTCAATTGATTTGGAAACATTGGACAAATTTCATTGGTTACAGAATTTTTCATTGTTACAATCATGGTAAAACAGTCTTCTATTTACCACAGTTGCCATTACTACTAAACTCCTGATAACTCCCAGTTAGTTATATGGAAAGTTTTGTAAGTCATTCCATTGACGTACCATTCTGTGAAGCAAAGTCTAGTGTATGAGGTGTGTTTGTAAAGCCGGATGATCATTTTCCTGTTTGTAAATTTCATAAATATTGAAAATTCTTGAAGTTAGGGGCAATCACCAACAGTTGACTGGGTCATAAACTGCATTCCTGGCTAGAGGATTGAGCTTCCATCACTCCTTGCCACGTCCAACCCACATGGGTTTAGCCCTTCATGAAAGACATAATAATCCAGAAGTTAGTTTTGAGATTTTTATGATTGCTCCAATTGACTCTCCTGCTTATTTTAAAATTCCTTTTTTTTTTTTTTTTTTTTCACAGATAGTAGGCCAGTTTTGTTTAGCATGTAATTGTGATGTACTTAGCTGCATCATATGAGCTTATAATCATGCATTATCCTTGATTAATTAACATAAATAATAATTATCATTGTAGGTAGTAGGTTGGTAGACAGCAACCGCCCAGGAAGGTACTACCGTCCTGCCAAGTGAGTGTAAAACGAAAGCCTGTAATTGTTTTACATGATGGTAGGATTGCTGGTGGCCTTTTTTCTGTCTCATAAACATGCAAGATTTCAGGTACGTCTTGCTACTTCTGCTTACACTTAGGTCACACTACATATGTACAAGTATATATATACACACACTCCTCTGGGTTTTCTGCTATTTTCTTTCTAGTTCTTGTTCTTGTTTATTTCCTCTTATCTCCATGGGGAAGTGGAACAGAATTCTTCCTCCGTAAGCCATGCGTGTTGTAAGAGGCGACTAAAATGCCAGGAGCAAGGGGCTAGTAACCCCTTCTCCTGTATAAATTACTAAATTTAAGAAGAGAAACTTTTGTTTTTCTTTTTGGGCCACCCTGCCTCGGTGGGATACAGTTCGGTTTGTTGAAAGAAGAATAATTATTATCATGTTTGCCATTTTGAGGTACCGATTACCTCATCTTCCACTATTTGCTGCATATGTTTCTATTATTTCTGGTTGGCTGGACTTGAATCCTGGAGGTGGGAAGTACAGTGCCTGCACTCTCAAGGAGGGGCTGAGGATGTTTGCTGTTTAGAGGGACATCTAAACTGCCGTATCTGTGCGCCTCTGCAAGACAGTGACAGTGTGAATGATGGTGAAGGTGTTTCTCTTTCATGTCAGCTTGCCTTGGTGGGTGACAGCTAGTGTGTCAAAAAAATCTATCATGTCCATGTATTGTATACTGATAAAGCTACTGGATGGCAAAATGTCTGCAAGTAAAGAGAATGTACAGAGAACCTTTATTGCACATATAAGTTCTATCAAACCCCTTTAAAACTACTGGGAACCCCTGGAAGCACTTCACTTGTACTCACTGGAGCACAGGGGGAGAGATGCATATATCATAATCTACACCTGGAAGATTCTGGAGGGGACTGGTCCCTAATATGCACACACAAATCACTCCATATGAAAGCAAAAGACTTGGCAGGTGATGCAACATACCCCCAGTGAAAAGTGGGGGCGCCACTGGTACACTAAGAGAAAACGCAGTAAGTATCCGGGGTCCAACACTGTTCAACAGCCTCCCACCAGCAATAAGGGGCATTACCAGTAGACCCCTGGTTGTCTTCAAGAAGGAGCTGGACGATGCCTAAAGTCGGTACCAGATCAGCCGGGCTGTGGTTCGTACGTTGGATTGCGTGCGGCCAGCAGTAACAGCCTCGTTGATCAGACCCTGATCCACCGGGAGGCCTGGTTGTGGACTGGGCCGCGGGGGTATTGATCCCTGGAATACCCTCCAGGTAGACTCCAGGTATGTCTAAGTCATCATCATGTTGGTATTGAATACCACTGATCAAATCAAATCAAGTTTATTCTCTATAAGGATTACAATGCTGAGTTTGCAGAATTTGGATATTGTGTGGTTTACATGTTTTAAAATACTAATTACAGAGGGGGCCATTAGAACACCTAGCATGGCTAGGCATTTCGGGCAGACTTAGATTAATTCTTAACTTTCAAATATTACAAATTATGAGGTAAGTTGGTATTATGGCTAAGTGACTAAATACAAGTTTGTGAGTTTAGCAATGTGAATGCTTTTGTTTTTGCACAATACATAGTTTCAGTATTGGAGTATCACAGGCCAACTTATGACTAGTTAGGATTCATTATTTTAAGATTAAGATTGATATTTCTGTGTTTATGGTCAAGTGGGTGAGTGAGTGTAAGTGTGAACCACCAGGTGGTATTCATGTAATTAGTTGACGGGGTGTATCAGGGAGATAAGATGTTTTCTAATGGTAGTTTTGAAGGTGATGAATGTGTCTGCAGTTCTAGAGTTTTCAGGGAGGGTGTTCCAGATTTTAGGGCCTTTGACATGCATTGAATTTTTGTAAAGGTTTAGTCAGACATGGGGAATGTCATAGAGATGTTTGTGTCCGGTGTTATGCCTGTGGGTTCTGTCACAGCTATCAAGAAAGCATTTTAGGTCAAGGTTAATATTGGAATTTAAGGTCCTGTAGATGTAGATTGCACAGTAGTAAGTGTGAATGTACTGAACAGGGAGTAAGTTTAGATCTATGAAGAGTGGGGGGGAGGTGTTGCCAGGAATGGGATTTAGTGATTATTCTTACTGCGGCTTTTTGTTGGGTTATTATTGGCTTTAGGTGTGTTGCTGCAGTTGATCCCCAAGCACAAATAGCATAGGTGAGGTATGGATAAATAAGTGAGTGGTATAGTGTGAGAAGGGCATTTTGTGGCACGTAGTATCATATCTTGGAGAGGATCCCAACCATTTTGGATACTTTTTTGGTTATGTGTTTTATATGGATGCTGAAATTCAGGTTGTTGTCGAGGTATAGGGCTAGGAATTTGCCCTCATTATGTCTGGCAATTAGTGTTGTCGATCTTAATGTTAATTTGCGCAACTCCTGCTCTGCTACCAAACATAATATATGTAGTAGGTTTTGTCAGTGTTAAGTGTAAGTTTATTGGCTGTCATCCAAGTTGATATTTTGAGCAGCTCCTCATTAACAATGGTGTTGAAGGTGGCAAGATTGGGTGAGAGATGACATAAGTCATGTCGTCAGCAAAGAGAATGGGGTTCAGGTGTTGGGATGATGTATATGAGGAAGAGCAGGGGACCAAGGACACTTCCCTGCGGAACTCCAGTATCAAGTGGCCGTGTTGATGATGCTGCGTCTTTAATGGTGACATACTGATACCTATTAGTAAGGTAGGATTTGAAATATGCAAGCGCATGGCCTCTTATACCATAATGGTCAAGTTTGTGGAGTAGGATGCCGTGGTCTACTGTGTCAAAAGCTTTTCTTAGGTCAATAAAAATTCCTAGCGGATATTCCTTATTTTCCAATTCTGTGTAAAGCAGATCTAGCATTTTTATAATTGCATCATTAGTGCTTTTATTTTTCCTGAATCCAAATTGGCAGGGGTCGAGTATGTTTTGTGCCGTTATAAATGAATATAGTCTCCTGTGCATGAGTTTCTCAAAGATTTTGGATAGCAATGGTAAGTTTGATATTGGCCTATAGTTGTTTAAATCTGTAGGGTCACCACCTTTATGTATTGGTGTAACCCTTGCTGTCTTGAGTAGTTTCGGGAAGGTGCTTGTTTCTAGTGACTTGTTAAAAAGTAATGAAATAGCATGCGAAAGGACATGGGCCGCTCGCTTGTACAATAATGGTGGGACATGAGACAGATTCCCTGAGTTATTTTTAAGTGACTTTATAATCTTGGTGACTTCCATGGGCTCAGTTGATACAAGATAGAAGGAATTTGGGAAATTCCTATCTAGGTAGTCCCCGGCATGGGTATTGGTACGTGGGATTTTATTGGCGAGATTAGATCCTATGGTTGAGAAGAAGTCATTTATCTTGTTAGCTGTGTCAGTGGGATGCAGTGGTGTTTCATTAGGTTTAGTTAGGACAATATTCTTGTTTTTTTTTAGTTTGTGGGTCCCTAGAATCTGGGAGAGTGTTTTCCAGGTCTTTTTTATATCTCCTCTTGTGTCAGTGAATCTGCTGGAGTAGTATAGTTGTTTGGCTTTCTTTATTACTTTGGTGAGAACTGATGAATAGTGTTTAAGAATATCTTTGTGTATTAAGCTCTGTCTATATTGCTTTTCATATTGGTGTTCCTTATCAGTGGATTTCAGAATGGTGCTGGTTAGCCATGGGCAACCAAGCCGTTTATTTGTGATCTGTTTTGTTTTTATAGGACAATGTTTGTTGTATAGTCTAAGTAATTTGTTGAGAAAAATGTCTGTCCAGTCATCAATACCATTGGCCTTGGAGAATTCTGTAGGCCAGTCAACAGTCTCTCTAGGTCAGCTGTGAAATTCCTTATTGAGGCCTCATCATGGAGTCTAAATGAAACTTGGTTGTATTCTAGTGGTGGTTTACTAATGTTTGTCAAGAGGAAGGTAGGGTAGTGGTCTGTAGTGCTGTCTGTGATTATCCCTGATTTAAAGGGTGCTAGTACAGTGGACCCTCGACTAACGCTATTAATCCGTTCCTGAGAGCTCATCGTTAGTCAAGTTAATTTTCCCCATAAGAAATAATGGAAATCAAATTAATCTGTGGAAGACACCCAAAAGTATTGAAAAAAAAAATTTTTACCACATGAAATATTAATTTTAATACACACAAACTGAAGAAGACATGCACAGTTACATGACACTTACCTTTATTGAAGATCTGGTGATGATTGATGGGATGGGAAGAGGGGAGTGTGTTGATGGTCTTAGTGTTTAGAAGGGGAATCCCCTTCCATTAGGACTTGAGGTGGCAAGTCCTTTTTCGGGGTTACTTCCCTTCTTTTAATGCCACTAGGACCAGCTTGAGAGTCACTGGACCTCTGTCGCACAACATATCTGCCCATAGAGGCCTGTACCTCCCGTTCCTTTATGACATTCCTAACGTGTTTCACAACATTGTCAGTGTCACCATTAAACACTTGTTCAGGTTTCAGTCCTTCACTGTCTATGTACTCCTTGAATTCCTGCACATATTTTTCAGCTGCTTTTTGGTCCAAACTGGCAGCCTGACCATGCCTTATCACACTATGTATGCCACTACAATTCTTAAGTCTCTCAAACCAACCTTTGCTGGCCTTAAATTCACTCACATCACCACTAGTTGCTGGCATTTTTCTAATTAAATCGTCATGCAACTTCCTAGCCTTTTCACATATGATCGCTTGAGAGATGCTATCTCCTGCTATCTGTTTTTCGTTTATCCATACCAATAACAGTCTCTCAACATCTTCTATCACTTGCGATCTCAGTTTCGAAAACATAGTTGCACCTTTGGCAAGAACAGCTTCCTTGATTTCCGTTTTCTTGGCCACAATAGTAGCGATGGTTGATTGGGGCTTTGTGTACAGCCTGGCCAGCTCGGAGACATGCACTCCACTTTCATACTTAGCAATGATCTCTTTCTTCATATCCATAGTAATTCTCGCCCTTTTTGCTGTAGGGTTGGCACTAGAAGCTTTCTTGGGGCCCATGGTGGCTTATTTTGCAGGTGCAATCACTAAAAAGGCTGTGTTAATATGAAATGTTCCGATTGTATGCTTGGAAGCGACCGCGGTGGCTGGCTGGCTTGTAAACACTGGCCAGAAGTGGATGCGTCTCAGACGGAAGGAATAGTGTTGGTCGAGTTTTTTAGTGCTAATCGAGGCAAAATTTTTGCGATAAAATGTATCGCTAGTCAGATTTATCGTTAATCGATGCCATCGCTGGTCGAGGGTCCACTGTATATTGGTCCATATGTGGTCTATTATTGTTGCACTTGTCTCAGTGAGCCTGGTTGGTTTAGTTATTGTTGGTAAGAGAAGTGAGTTGTTCATATTGTTGATGAAATCAGTTACAGGCTGATCATCTAGTAGGCCAAGATTGATATTGAAGTCTCCAGCTAAGAGGTGGTGGTGCTTGTTCATTTGTCTGTTATTAGTGCCTTTAATTTCTCACTGAAATTTGGGATGTTTGTGTGGGGTATCCGGTAAATGGCACCGATTGTTATAGGCATCTTAAGGTTTTTTACAGTAAAATTAGCAAAAATGTATTCCCCATATTCATCACTAAACAAGTGGTACTAATACAAGATAATTGGTTAGAGTAATAGATTGCAATACCACCCCTAACTTGGTATGGTCTGCAGTTGTGGATTGCTGTGTATCCTGGTAGAGGGTAGATATCTATTGTGTCCTGCTTAAGCCAGGTCTCAATAAGAATAATGCAGGAGAAGGGTGTTTATAGCGACTCAAGGAGTGCCAGGAGGTCATCATAGTGTTTGCTTAAGGACCTGATGTTGTAGTTAAGAACTGATAGACTTTTAGCATTGTTTAGGATAGTGCTGGCTTGTGATGCTGTGTAATAAAGGCAGTTACTTTCCAATAGGTTATGATTGGGTGTTTGATTATGGAGGTTTAGATCAGGGTCAATGTGATCAATCATCTAGGTTTAAATTGTGGTTATTTATATCCTGGGTTGTGTGTTGAGTTCTAGTACTGATATCTGTAGTGGTGGGAAGTTTGGACAAGTATATAGCTAAAGCATTTTTGTCATATAGAGTATAGTCACTAATACACATAATGAAGTTGATGTTGTCTATGTGTTATGCTGGAATGAGCTAAAGTACAACTAAGTATAAATTAATAATATAAAAATACAAATTAAAAATAGCACCAGACTCTCACTTGTAATTGCACTAGGGTCTAATATAATGAATTTGGTATTATCTATGTATTGAGCTAGAATGAGCTATAGTACAACTAGGTTTAATCTAATATAAAAATACAAATTAAAAATAGCACCCGACTCTCACTTGTAATTGCACTATGGTCTAATAAAATGAATTGGGTATTATCTATGTATTGAGCTAGAATGAGCTATAGTACAACTAGGTTAATCTAATAATATAAAAATGGCACAAGACTCTCAATTGTAATTGCACTAAGGTCTTATATAAGTTGTTTACAAGAACTAGAGGATAATTAGATTTAAATTGACAAGATAAAATACACAAGTTAAGGTAGCAAAAGAATAATAAAAAAATAATAAAAATAAAAATGGCAATGTCTTGGTTATAATATGCTAGTAAGATGGTAGGCAGGATAATATAAAAGTTGTAGTTGAAAATACTAGTTTAAAAAAAAAAAATAAATAAATTTGGTTACATACCTATACCTGTACAGGGATAATCTAAGACATATTGAAGGGATATTTCACCACTGGTTGATTTTTTAAATCCTAATGTCTTGACTGTGCATGTACATCTCATTCCCAATTAACAATGGAATTTTCTGCATAATTATACTCATGGTTTCAGGATTGTGGTGTTGGCACATTGTCAAAATTGTATTGGATATCAGTCTGCAGTTTCTTTGTAGTGTAAAATTAAAAGCATTTTTTCTTAAGTGATACATTCAGTGTAAATGTGAGAAATAAAATTTATTGAATAAACATGAAAGAAGAAAAAAAAAGGGCGAGTTAAGTTACTGGCAAACTCTTTACATCAGTAAACATTAAAAAGATTATGAAGAGTTCACAGATGTTTGAAATAATAATACACTGTAAAACATTATCTTTTGGACAATGAGAGAATGACATTGAAAAAGTAACAATAAGAGAGTGAGTGACAGTGAGAGAGTAACTGTGTGTGTTTTTGTTTGTGTGTAGACAAATGTATTAGGTAATTACAGGCAGTAAATTTGTCATTATTTCTACATAAATAAGGTTAGTAGATACAGTATTCCCACTCATAATTAAATTCAAAATTTGCTAAACTTTTTTTTTTTTTTAATCTTTTTTAATTGGAATTCATTTTTTTACAGCTAAAGGATTTGCATTCTCAAGGATACTCATTGTTATCAATTGATGGTCACGGACAGACTGCTCTTCATTTTGGTGCTCGGCATGGATACAAAGATATAGTGCGATACCTAATTGCATCCGCTCCACCTTCCATCCTTGACATGGTGGACACAGAGAAGTAAGTCTGTAATGTGGTTTTAGATCATGAATGTAGCAGGTAATTGTGGACCATTATTGTTGTCTTTGTTCACCATAAATGTGGTCAAAAGAAATGGCAATTAGTGTTGAGTTTTTATTTATCTATTTTTTTTATTATTGCCAGAGAAATGCCAAAGGTGGAAGAAAAAGGTAAGTTTTTGCTTGTAAAATAAAAAAAAATATTTATTTCTTTGCTAAGGTTACAATGTGTGTTTACATATCATAATATGATTAGAGCAAAGAAAGCCACTCTCATGCCGAGGCATTTCGCAGTAACACTAATACAGTGGACCCTCGTATTTCGTAATTAATCCATTCCAGAAAATGTGACTATTATCGAAATTGACGATTTGCAAAACCATTTTCCCCATAAGAAATAATGTAAATACAATTAATCCGTTCCAGACACCCAGAAGTATTAAAACAAATTTTTTTACATGAAATACATGTATGGATGTACACACACACAAAACAATGAGACATGATGAATGAAACATTAACAGCATAACACTTACCTTTATTGGTGATTCTTCTTAGTGTAAGGAAGACTGGAGGAGGGGAGAGATTGGATTATTTACTGTTTGGAAAGAGAATCCCCTTCCATAAAGACTTCAGGTACCAAGTGCTTTTCTGGGGTTACTTCCCTTCTTTGTTTTTTAATGCCACTAGGACCGGCTTGAGAGTCACTATACACCTGTGGCACTAAATACTTGTCGAGAGAGCTCTGTTTCTGGCATCTCTTTAAAACTTCCCTAAAATGGGCCAAGACTTTGTCACTGTACATGTTGCCGACATGGCTTGCAACAGCTTTGTCAGGGTGATGTTTCTCCATAAATCTTTCTATCCTACTCCACGTTTCAAAAATCTCCTTAATTTCTGAAGAAGGCACCTTCTTCCATCCCTCTTTCTCCTCCTCTGAAGCAATATTCTGAGCTGCGGTCTGTTACTGTTCCAGCTGAAGCTCTTGTAGCTCGTCAGTGGTTAGCTATTCGTTGTGGCCCTCCACCAACTCTTCCACATCCTCCAAACTCACATCCGACCCCATGGAATTCCCCAATGCCACAATAGCTTCCACAGCTGCCGTAGGCTCGTCAGGGTCAGCCCCCAAACCCTTCAAAATCCCTCTTGTGGACACAATCTGGCCCCAGTTTTCTCCAAGCAGAGTTCAAAGTCCTGGTAGTCACTCCCTCCCAAGCCTTACCTATAAGGCTTATGCAATGAAGGATACTGAAGTGATCTTCCCAAAACTCTCTTAGGGTCAAGTGAGTGTCTGAGGTCGCATTAAAGCACCTTTGAAACATTCCTTTGGTGTTGAGTTTTTTTAAAAGTTTGAAATGATCTGCTGCTCCATGGGCTGGAGGAGAGGAGTGGTATTAGGGGGCAAGAACTTCACTGTGATGAACCCAAACTCCTCCAGAATTAGGTCATCCAAGTTTGGAGGATGAGCAGGTGCATTGTCCATTAGCAGGAGGCACTTAGAGATCCAATTTATTTTCCAGGAGGTAATTCTTCACACTAGGGCCAAACACTTCGTGGAACCAGTCAATGAAAATTTCCCTCGTAGCTTTCCAAAACACACACAATTTACTATTCATGACATTGTTTTTCTTGAACACTCTGGGATTTTCAGAATGATACACTGGTAATGGCTTCACTTTGAAATCCCCACTAGCATTACTACAAAATGTGAGAGTTAGCCTGTTTTTCATAGGCTTGTGTCCTGGCAGTGCCTTTTCCTCCTGAGTAATGTAGGTCCTCTTTGGCATTTTCTTCCAAAAGAGGCCTGTTTCGTCACAATTGAACACTTGTTGGGGTTTTAATTGTTCAGTCTGCATGTACTCCTTGAATTCATTTACGAATTTTGTAGCTGCATTTTTGTCAGAACCAGCAGCCTGGCCATGCCTTATCACACTGTGTGTGCCACTATGGTTCTTAAATCTCTCAAACCAGCCTTTGCTGGCCTTAAATTCATAAATATCAGTACTCGTTGCAGGCAGTTTCTCTACAAGATCGTCATGCAACTGCCTAGCCTTTTCACAAATAAGCGACTGCATAAGACTATCTCCTGCTAATTGTTTCTCGTTAATACACACCAACAATAACTTCTCAACATCTTCGAGTACTGGCGATCTCATTTTTGTCAGCATATTTACCCCCTTTGCAACAACAACTTCCTTGATTTCCTTTTTCTTGACCATGATGGAAGCTATGGTTGTATGGGGTTTCTCATACATCCTGGTCAGTTCTGCCACACGTACACCACTTTCATATTGTTCAGTGATTTTTTCTTGAATTCATTCGTATTTCTTGCCTTCTTTACCAGAGGTATGGCACTAGTAGCTTTCTTTGGAGCCATGGTAACTTATTTAGCAGTTGCAAGCACTAAAATGAATGGAATATTATGAAATATTTCGTATGAACACATGAGGGGATGGTCACTCACTGGTAAACAATGGCACACTGGCTGGGAATGGAGTGTGAGGCGGCTTGGGGCCATGAGTACGCGTCCGAGATGAACGACGATTTGCGAGTCAATATTTTGACGAAAAAAAAGTTATGATTTCTGAAAATTATGACTTTTGAGCCTTACGAAAAACGAGGGTCCACTGTATGAGCAACCGAGGCAAAATGTATTAGCTTTTATGCGAAGATTATTGTTCAGAAACTTGTAAACACTCCTCTACCCTCACATCTTTGTGAAGCCAAGTTTCTGATTTGGATTTCTGACAAGCAGAGCTAATTTCTTACAGCCTTCAAGTTAAAATAAAGATCATAATATGTCTTGCCAAGTAATATCCTTGGTTGTACATGAACGGTATACAATACTGACAAGTTGAAAAATTTAGACATACGTGCAACATCTAGGTATCTTCATTGTAGACATTTCACCAACCAGTGGCTTTATCAATACAAATTCTAGGACATGATATGAAGACAGTAGAACTATATGCAAAAGATGAGGTAATCAATCCCTCAGCCTTAAAGTTGGTGTTAAGAGCACCGTAGTCATGAAGATTCTGGACCACAGGCAAGAAGGCTGCTGCTTTTATACTGGTGAAAGATGGAGGGCATAGTCACTGGTAGGGGGAAATCCCCAGTGGAAGTAGGTCATACCCAAGGCACGGGCTAGTGGTGGTGGTAGTAGTAGTAGTAGTCACAGTAGTAGTAGTCGAACTAGTAGTAGCAGCTGTGAAGAAGTAATGTGGATGTACTCTGAACCAAGATTCCATGATGTTGCTGTATCTGACAAGTTATACATGAACGGTATACAATACCGACAAGTTGAAAAATTTAGACACATGCAACATCTGGGTATCTTTATTGTAGACGTTCTGCCAACCAGAATCTTCATGACTACAGTGCTCTTAACACCAACTTTAAGGCTGAGGGACTGATTACCTCATCTTTTGTATATAGTTCTACTGTCTTCATATCATGTCCTAGAATTTGTATTGATAAAGCCACTGGTTGGCAAAATGTCTACAATAAAGATACCTAGATGATGTTGCACATATGTCTAAATTTTTCAATATCCTTGGTCATCTACCATAATACATACCAGAACCACACAGTAAGATGATAGCTACTTTGTATCAGACAGATAATTACTACACCTTATGAAGTGCCTGTTATTTTATTAATATCACAGAGCATCTATACTGTGCCTGACAATAACATGAAGGGATCCAAGCAGTTATTTTCTCTATATTATATCTTTTGGACCTCGCTTATAAGCATAGATCATGGTAATTCAGGCATTCTTGAGTAGGGATCTCCCTGTGCAATACAAGTTCAGGAGGTTATAGTGCCATTTAACCATATCTTATTTTTATTAGAAATGAGTATAGTGGATAAATAATTTATGATAACTTTAGTTACAATAATCCTTTGTAAATTTGTCAATTTACTTCGTTTGCATCTGTTAAAAGATAAAAGATAAAATAAAGATTTATTAAAAAGTTAACCACTCTTATCTTGTCTAGACTTAAGTAATTAGGAGGCCTGGTCACAGACCGGGCCGCGGGGGCGTTGACCCCCGAAACTCTCTCCAGGTAAACTCCAGGTAATTGTTATGTACTAGGGTTTGTCTGCCCAAAATGCCCCGGCATGATAGTGGCTTTCTTTGTACTTAACAAATCAAAATTGTAATTACACATTGTAACCTTTGCAGAGAAATAAAATCTTTATTCTTTTATTCTTTAAGATACACTAAGAGTAAATCTAATTGTGAACTTGCAGAGGCCAGACAGCACTTCACCAGGCTGCACATAACCGACGACGAACAGTGTGTTGCATGCTGGTAGCAGCAGGTGCATCCCTGACCATCAGAGACCTGCAGGGCAACACACCCAGGGCTCTGGCACAACGTGCAGATGACCAGGAGTTGGCTGCCTATCTGGAGAGTAAGTGCCAGCTGATGGGTCTTGGTGCATCCATGCCAGAGGGAGAAGATCAGTCATCTCTTCCTTGCCACACCTCTTACTCCCACTCTCTCAGGGGTGCACGTCACCATGCACTCGCTAAAAGGCTAAGAGTAGAGAGATTAATATAGTACACATTTTATTTTATTGCACTGAGTGAGGTAGTTCTTTAGGCCCTCACCAAATTTTCATATTTTTTACAAAGGCTTTAAGGCCCTTATAAGGCATATGTAAGGCTCATGTTGCACATGAATGGTATTCACAAAGCTGATTAAACTTACACCATACTTACTACCTATTCCTAAACTTGAAAGTATATGCTGTTGCACAGTAGTTATTGCTCTTAGTAAGCATTCTGCAGTGCTGTACAAAGGGGCAAGTAAACAAATTTTGGTGGAAAGTGTGTTGTAAGTTTATTAAAGTTTTGTGACTACTGATACGGTCTCAAGTCACGTGCACCGTCCTCGTGGAGGGAGTCCCTTGAACCACACGAGCTTGGACCATTTTTGTTAAGGACAAGAGGCCTTTCTTAGTTTATAAATACTGCTGCTGCTTTTAGGCAAACTGTTAAGTGTTGTCTTCCATAAGTGCCCCCAAAAACTTATGTTACTTGATTGAGATCATTTATCAGAGTAGGAAAATTGGAGTGAATGAAGTATTAAGTTATTGTGATTTAAGTAACCCTATACCAAAGGTTAATTTGATATCCCATGAAGACAGATGTGCATGCTTGTTTTATAACCCTGCCTGAGTATTATTGGAATGCCATCTTAGCCTTCTGATAAATGCAACTAACATAAGAATATGAATTAAATAATATTCTTAAAAGTAACAGGGTGATAGCCTTCATGAGACGGGGCTCTCAGAATTTCTTGAATTTTACCCATTTTGTTAGATGTGTAATTATTATTACATTAGAATTTTGGTGTTACATAATAGGAAGTGATGACAGAAGGGAAGAATACTTCTCACTTTGACTTGTGATTGAGATTTGAATTTGAAAAATGACAAAAATTAATCCATACATCTTTTTTTTTTTTTTTGTGCTGATCTGACAGGAAAGGGGACTTACATGTTGCCTACTTATTCTTCAGTATAAATTATATATTTTTTTTTAATTTTAGTGGATTCCATTATTTTATTGCTTTTTCAGGCCAAGAGAAATTCTCTCAACCCAACAATAGTAATCTCAATTACGTTGACTAAACTGCGAACAAATTAAAAAGCTTCCCTAGGTAACGGTGGGTGGCACCTGTTATAGCAGGTTCCAGATTGTTGTTTACATAAGAATGTAGTGATGCAGTTTAGGCATATTGTCAATGAATCACATTTTGCACCACTGCTTTGCCAATTTAGTTACACATAAGGTAATTAACCATGTAGCAGTAAATCTTGTAGCTATAAAAAGTCAACTCATGCACACCCACCCAATGATTAAAAAGTTGTTTGTATAAAAAGTATATATTAATCTTTTTGTAATTAATAGTTTTGGTGGCATTAGAAAATGATTCTTGTATTTGCAATTGATGACTATTTCATTTCTATCAAAGTAGCCTACCAAGGTTGAAAGGTTACATACTGATGGAAAATGTGCCGTGACAGGTGATGAGGGCCTTTAGGTGAGAATTATATTGGGCTGAGCTAATTGCTGCTTTAACTCATTACTCGTTATCATTCTCAGTGAAAGCATATTAAAGGGTGAACTTATATCTGATCACGGTACAGAATTTTATTATGCAAAACAATGTTTTGGATGGAAATCACTGAGATTGAGCAGCAGCAGCAGCAGCTGCTGTTACTACTATTATGCTGTCAGTATGTTTATATTATATAGAGTCAGATTACTCCAGAGTGAGAGACCTATCCAAAACATAAGACAGTATTGTGTAGATAGTGTGCCAACAGAGTGGATTACACATCACCTCGCTGTTTCTTGCACGCTCTATGCCAAGGATTCTGCTCTGGCTCTGTTCTGTACGTATGAACAACGCTAAAGTTGCCCTTTTTTCCTTTTAAGCATTTTAGATCTACCTTATCCATACTTTATAGATTTTAATGTTTTTTACAACTATTCTACATGAAAACACTAAAGAAATGGTCTTAAAGTAGATCCTTAAGTTCAAATTTTAATTAATACCCTTCAAGTTTTAAAGTTGTTATAATTATACTCAAACTTCATAATGACACTGTTGACCTTCTCTCTTCTTATTTTCCTTAATTGCATGTGTTCATGTAAAGATAATAGCATTACATTAAGTCTTGCAATATTTCTTATATGCATGAATATTTTACTTGTTTTAACTTTAGGTAATAATTTATAATGTCTGACAAAAGGCTTTCAGTAATAGAAATGGGCTTAGTGCTTATGCCATGATCTGCATTTCTTATTTTGTTCACTCATGCCAAATGCATTAATTGCAGTTGTTTACTAATGTGTTGCTTCTGTGCCTGCTTTACATATAAAAGCTTTTACATTGTTAAAAAATTAGTTTGTAAATGTCTTTGTTGAGTGGTGATGTAACTAGACCAATATTTTTTTGCAGGCCAGGAGCAGTTTCAGACCATGGTTCATGAGGACTTGGAGACCACCGTATGATTGAGGCTATACCTCGGCCAAGGAGCATGGCAGTCCCCCATCATCCTCTGGCTGAGCTTGGCAATCTTCAGAGCGGATGATCTCCTCCTGTATAAAGACAGTTATCATGTTTGATATAGCTTGGTTTTTAATGTGTTTTGTAAGCGTTAACATTGAGGGATGACCAGATAAATTTCATCTCTAGTCAGTCAGTTTAGAAACTCTATCTCAAGTTTGTCAAGCCTCTTTTGCTAAGTATGAAAAGGACGGATAAGTAGCGAGAAGTATAAATGCTTGTATTTAAGAGTACAGCAAAGTTTTTGGTCAGGAAAATTCAGAAAAAGAAAGTCTGCTCTACTGTTGGTCTTCCACTGTGAACAGCTGTTGGACAGTGAACAGATGGAGACCTGGTTGCTAACCTAAGTCATTCCAGTCAGATATAAGATATTATTTAATGTGTCTGTGTATTTCATGTGTAGGTTTTTTGAAACCCTTTTAACTTTAAGTATTTAATACCCATAACCTGCACACTGTAAAATTCCTCCCCCACCCCACTTTCACCCCTCCCTCATAAGTCATAAGCTTAGCGTCCCACTGTGCTTGAATCATATGCTACATAAATATATATATATATAAATAATTTTTTTTTTAAGAATAATATATCTATTTAAATTTCAATCTATTAAGTGTAATACAGTATTGTTGTTTTCCCAGTTATTTTTCTTGTATGGCATCTGTAGATAGATATGTGCAGTATGGACATATCTGTATTGTAGTGCTTGTAGCTTCTTATTTCATCAACACTATTGGTTTTCCAAGATCTGCTCATTTAAGGTCGTTTTAAAGCACAGTATTGATTGAGCATTGAAGAGTAATAATACTGAGCAAGTCATTAAGGGAATGATGGGACATTAGTTTTGTTTTTTCTTGAAGACAGGCTATATTAATTAGGTATACTTGCTATGTTATGAAATATACCTATAGAATTTACATAGGTGAAAGTTTAGTATGAAAAGATGAAGTTATTAAAGAGTATTTAGTGTTAAATGCCAGCATGAAATGCTAGCCTGAATTGCTTGGTGGCGTTGTACGCTGTCTCCCCCCAAGTACCAAGCATGAGACTAGTACAAGTAGACAGTCCCGTCATGACGAAGTCAGTAGTGCATTGCTCAACCTGGTGCAGTTTCAGGGTGTGACTGTGGGCCGCCCAAATGCAGTGTTGTGTATTAACTTTTAATAAACTGTTTAATTAAAATAATGTGTAGGATAATACAAATCCCAAATGCTTGAATATTCCTTGAGTTAATGCTCTTACATCATTCTGCTTTGTGCTAAAAAATGAGAAAAAAAGTAGGAAGTGTATTTTAGAAACCTCTTTCATGCAGAGTATTTGGGCCTCCAGTAGTTATACCCATGTTGAGTATGCACGTGAAGTTGCACATTAAGCTTGAGCAAACAGATATTTCTACTTCTAATGATGAATATGCTGGTCAGAAATAGAAAATTAATATTTAGTTTCTTTGATTTGATTACCTTTATGCACTAGTATTAAAGTATAATCAAGAGCCATTGTTAACAGATGCCAAGTTAGAAGTATGAGTAGAATATAGTGTGTAAAACATGTGTAATCTGTCAACAGTCGCTCCTTTTGAAAATGCGGGGAATAGCGCATAGAGGTCAAATCACATGTTCTTGCTTGTACGACTTTTCATATATACATTAATTCAGTGAACACGATATAGTTGAGATGAATAAATAAAAAATTTAATTCAGATTTTCTTTTTAAAGGAAGATGGTACGCGCAAGATGATATAACAGTAACTTCATCTTTTTAGTGTAAACTCAAATTTACAAATGTGTATACCTCAGGTATGGTTCAAGAAATGCAGGGCTAGACTCAGAAAAATGTGAAAGAACAAGGAGTTGTTGTTTGTAAGTGGAAATACATAATTCACTTTCAGACTAGTATTTGATGACTAGATCTTAACATTACTTGTTCAACTTCTTTTAAAGTCTCTCTGTTACATTCCGGAAATCAAATTTTCTCATGATCATGTGTTATCTTATTTCCTTATTGACTAAATTAATTCCTTACTAAATCTGTGATCTACCAAGTGCTGAGAAGTTCTCTTCCACATGTCATTACAGAATAAACTTTTAGTCTTATTTATTGTTTGATGTACATATTTGGTGTCATGAAACTGTATCCAAGACCAGGTTAAGGGTGTGTATGTGTGTGTGTAAGCCCAGGTAATATTTGGGTCCTCATAATCTACAAAATCTTGTAAAAAAAAAAAATCCAAATAATAAAAAATGGGAGCTTTATATACTATTGAGAATAATACAGAATATTATATTACAATATCTTGACTGTTTAATTGCATAAGAGAAATGTTTAATAAATGAACTCTTATCTTACTATTATTAATAGTGCATAGCTTCTAGTCTACAGACTTTTTAAGCAATAATATTAATTCAAAGGTATTCTTGTGGATTTTAAATTGAAATGTGTTCTATAATTTTACCATTGTCAAGTTGGCTTGTAGTCTCACTTCCTGTCCCTGAGAGAGTTAAACAATGAAATTGTTCTTGACACATGTAACTCGCTTATAATTCTTCACAATTTACTAAGGAAAATAGAACATTGTTTTATTTGGTTTGTACTGAGTATATAAAATTCTAAATGCATCAGCAGTATGAGGAACAAAGCTTGTCAGATTGCTGTTAGCCAGCAACTTACATGCTACAAGTAGATGGTGAGAGCTTTTCAAAGTGCTTTTTCCTGTACTGTAATAATGTAAAATTTTTAGAGAATGTGTCATTTGTTCAAACAAGTCCTCCAGGTCATTTCCATATATAGTCTTTATAAGCTTGCTGTAGCCAGTCATAACTGCACTGTGAAGATGCTTTTCCATTCATATAAAAACAGTAAAGATTCTTACATGATTCTTACCTTTTAATCTCAGAAAGGAGTTTGTCACAAATGATGTGAAAATAAGAAATGGTACAACATTTTTTTTTCCTGTAATGTTCTCATAACCAATCATTGTTGGATGGGTGTCCAAAAGAAACTCCTACAAGAACTACAGTTTTTAGCTATACTTCAAGATTAATATCTGGTTTCTGATATGAATTTGATGCATAATTAAATCTGTCTAATATTGAGTCCCATGTTGCTGTCGTAAGTGCTGATTTTTTCCATATTTTTTGCAGGCTTCTCATATTTTGAGGAGAGAGACTGCAGTCTTCATTTATCATTACCAGAGCACCTTTGATCTGAATATAAATAAGCGGTACTACTGATGTAGCATTTGCTCTTGTAGGCACTTGAACTATACACCATGCCCGCCGTGCCTCGTTGTGCTCTGTTTTCACGGTCTCTATTACGTGCTAGAACCTTAATTTGTGCCATCGATCTTATGTGATACATCCCTCTAGCGCTTGGAACCAATCTTGGGGAGAAAATAGTACATACTGAGTCATAAAGGAGGATTAGTGTGCACTACCTAGCAGTTTTTTACTCCCAGAGGGGAACCATAGGCCTGTGTGCCGTGTGCAAAATAATAATAATAGAACTTAGTCAGAGGAAAGAAAGTTTCCCTGATAATATTGTGTATACATAGTGTTATAGTGTATACTACAGTGGCACCCTAGTATATAGATAATAAATGCTAAAGTGTCATTTAAAACAGGTGTAATTCAAACTGCAGTGATAGGACTAAAGAGGCAGGTGCCAGAAGTCGCCAGAAACTTACCACACAGGTCAGCTGTTTTAATAATCTTCCTGGCCTGCTAGTGTACCTCGCATATAATCTTGTGATATCAGTGAATAGCAGAATACAGTGTTGTAGTAGCAACTAACCAGTAATATAATGGTACTTAGTGGAATGGAGTGACTTTCAATAGTTTTTTTTCTCCATTCTTGAAATACCAGACATATACAGCGAAATTCATATAACCTGTAGTTACCAGCAGTCGCAATATACACAACGAAAAGCAAATATTACTCCAGAAAAAGCGTCTTTCCTCCAATAATTTCACCAATCAACTATAGTGATAATATAGCATTTGTTGTGGTGGAGACTGAAAAAAACCTAGAAAAGCTAGATAGTGATCGATAATCCTTCAGGCTGTACATAAAGGTCTCAACTGTTCATCATTGTAGGAGCTGCCAGCAATCACCGGTTCTTCAACACGCAAGTTATACTTTTGTATCAATCTAATCAATATTACTCGGTTAAATAATTTCCAGTAGTTCCTTCATGTGTTAGCCCAAATCACCGACCAGATATGTTTTAAATAAGTGACCCACTGATCAGATCCGACTGGTTCCGAGCCCTTGACCGGTTTCAAATGGATTCGTTGGACAATAAAGCAGACTGTAAACAGACGGGGTTTTAGGCACCCTTATCAAACACAAACAATAAATATAAAATGGAACGTACACTGGTAAGCTGTCCTAATATACAAGTACAGTTAGAAATAGAAATACAAATAGCCAGATCTTCACTTTAAGGAGGTTATTCGTAGAATATTCAAGGGGTTACTAGTAGAACTATAGTAAATCAACCATTCAAATCGCATTATGAAGCTCTGTGTAGTCTGCAGTCAAACAAATAGGCTTCCGCATGGATAACTTGCCATTTTTGTGAAAATTGGTGTCACGCCCCTTGTGCAGATATCCAAGAACTATCTACAAGCAGTATTAAATCAGGGAAGTGTTTTTGGGTATTCCTAAATGAGATCAATCTGTGGATTAAAATCACATTGGTATTAAAAGTGGATAACATCAAAGCAGCCTTCATAGAAAACCTGGAAGCATTCTATAACAGATGGGAAAATAAAAAGTCTGGGCTGGATGGTATCGCCCTTGGTACTGGCCAGGTAGTCAGAAACTGTAAGGCTGGAGGTGCTGTCCTGGGAGACAGTAATGGTGAAGCTGGAGGTGCTGTCCTGGGAGACAGTAATAGTGAGGATGGAGGTGCTGTCCTGGGAGACAGTAATAGTGAGGATGGAGGTGCTTCCTGGGAGACAGTAATGGTGAGGATGGAGGTGCTGTCCAGGTAGTCAGTAAATGTACGCATGAGGGAATGCATATAAATGACCTCGAGGGAGACAGGAGCTGTAGTGGCGAAACAAGTGTAGTCAAGGACAACATAAAACCAATATTACAAACTAGTAATACCACAGGAGATAGCAAACAAGGGGACTCCACTAGCAATAGTGAGGATATATTACCAGAAATAACTGGTGAGAGCTCCATTGTTAGTACTAGTGAGGATAGGAATGAGACAGGTAAACATGCACCAACAAAGAATACAGTCACAAAAGCCCAAGGCAAATGGAAACTAAGCCTGTGCACATATTATGCACTTAGTATCTGCAGGCATGGGAAATCTGGAAAAACAGATGGGACGTGCAACTATGACCACCCTTGAAAATGCCATGCCCATATAACAACAGGAAAATGCAAACTCACTTCCTGTAAGCTTTTTCACCCTGAAATGTGTCCCTCTTCAGTACAGGAAAGACTGTGCCATAACTTAAATTGCCAGGCACACCATCTAAAGGGGACAAAAAGATACAAAACATCCGGGCCATGGGAAAACCTGGGTAGCCACAGCCACTCAGGAGGGAGAGGTGTTTTAGTGCCAGGAAGGAAAAAAAACTGGCAGGAAATGGCAGAAATCGTATGCCAAATCCAGTCATTTCTGGAGTGGAACCACAGTTGATGGCCTCCACTCCAAACCAACAGATACAGGTACTAGTGCCAGAAAAAGAGTCCCCCCCCCAGTACCACCAATACCACCAGTCCGATGACATTCTTCTTTGCAAATATACAGGGTCTAAAGCCAGCAACGAACAACAAAATACCTTTCATCCATGGACTGCTTGCAGAGGCAAATGCAATATTTGCGGCTTTCAGAGAGACCCACATAAAGGATCACTTGAACAACGAAATATGGATCCCAAGTTACAACCTATACAGATGTGACAGAGTGAACAGGCAAAAGGGGGGAGTTGGCCTGTATATCACAGTCACTTGTTTGCACAGAACTGCTTAATGCCTCAAATGATGTAGTGGAAGTTTTAGCAGTAAAGATTGAGAACCAAAACCTAGTCATTGTGGTAGTCTACAAGCCTCCAGATGCAACGTCCCAGCATTTCCAGGAACAGCTGTCAAAAATTGACCACTGTCTGGAAAATCTGCCAGCTCCTGCCCCAAACATGTTCCTGGGGGAGTTCAACTTGAGGCACCTAAAATGGAGGAATATAGCAAATAATGTTGCAGTGATAACACCAGGAGACAGCTCTGACGAGAACTCACACACACGAGCTTTTAAATCTCTGCACAAAATTCAACTTAAACCAGCAAATAATAGAGCCTACTAGACTGGAGAATACACTAGACCTCATCTTCACTAACCGTGATGATCTGATACGAAATGTCACCATATCAAAAACAATATAGTACTCAGATCACAACCTAATCGAGGTTCAGACATGTATGCATGGAGCCCCAGACTGACAAAATGAGCTTAGTCACGAGGGACCCTTCACCAAATTCAACTTCAATAACAGGAACATAAAGTGGGACCAAGTAAATCAAGTCCTAAACAATATAAGCTGGGAAGATAGACTAACCAACACAGACCCCAACTCCACAAAGGGGGCAGTAAAGCAATAGCAAAGAATTACAGACCGATAGCTAACACCCAATCTTTAAAAATCTTTGAAAGGGTCCAAAGAAGCAAGATTGCCACCCTTCTAGATCCCATAAAGTCAAACCCAGGGCAACAGGGGTTTAAAGAGTGGTTGCCCCGTTTTTCTCAGCACGGGACCCTACAACCCTAAAAGCACTAGAAGACAAAGAATCAGAGTAATATTACAGACTTTGCCAAAGCCTTCAGCAAGTGTGCCCATGGTTAATACGCAAAAAAGGGTGCTAAAGGAATAACGGGAAAAATTTGGGTAGATGGTCTATAATTCCTACAAACAGAACAAGAGTGTAGTAAAACAGAGAAAAGTCTGACGGCACTGAAAAGCTCTTTTCCACAAGGCCAGTACTCGCTCCCTCTGTTTCTCATCTCTATCTGACGACAAGGATGTAGCCACAGCACCGTGTTTCCTTTGCAATGACACCCGAATCGCATGACAGGTCTCCATTGAGCCCCTGCAAGGCTCCCGGCAGATATCAACCAAATCTTTCGTGGGGCAGAAAACAAAATAAGTTAACGATGAAAAATTTCAATTACTCCGTTAGGGTAAACATGAGGAAATTAACCCCTTTCAGGGCCCAAAGGCCAAAATTGAAGTGGTGCTCCAGTGTCCAAAAAATTTTTGAAAAAAAAAATTATTTTTTCTTACAAAAATTAAAAAGGCATTTTTTTTGTAAAGGGAAATAAGACAAAAAAAATTTGTCAGTACTTCCAGTACAGTCCAAAAAGTTTGTGAAAATGATGTGGTGGCGGCAACATCGACGAATTCCAAAACACGCTTACATTTTTTTTTGGGGTTTTTTGTTGTTTTTTTTTTCCCCTTTTTCCAAATTTTTTTTTTTTTTTCCTCTAAATTTGGGGCTGAGAGACAATATTATATAATGTATTTATAAACCACTGTATTGAACCAAAACTGCCTAAAGTTATTTCATTTTATTGTTTCCACTGTTGTTTTTTACGTAAACATCAAAAATCTTTAAAATATAATGTTCATCAATTTTTCATATTTCAATCCGGGACAGGGTTTTAAAACTGTGGAGTTTGGGGAACCCCTTTGAAACAAGGCACCATGCACAGAGGCCCCTTTTAATTTCCTCACACAAAAAACCGAGTGTTTTTGTGTTTTTGTTGCCCTTTTTTTTTTGTGCACGCGATGATCTCTTCTGAGTTGAAGGAAAATTGTATTATGAATGATCCCTTTCCCCTCCTCAAACGTTTGGTATACCTGGGGAAAATTCGGGGGCCCGTGTTGTATAGCAGTTGTTGTTACCTGGTACTTCATTAGAGTTTGTCTGACAACAAAAAAACAAAATTCCCCATACGGTATTTTTCCCAGTCTTTTTTTGGTACTAATTGCATTGACTTGAAATTCCATGAGATGGAAGAAAAGTTTCAGGTACCCTTTAATCATACGCACGTCCAAACTCTGCAGTACTTTGTCAACCGGCCTTGTTTGGTATTAATCTCCAGGGTTTTGAATTGTTTTTGCACTCGAAAACTTGCCACGTTTGTTTCATTGGTAAGTTGTCACTTTGGGCCTCCTTTTCATCCCCCGTAATGCCTACCAAAGAAAACACCTGCCGTCCCCCACACCCCTGCGGGCCCAATGTTTACGATTAGAAGCCCTTTTGCCACACATCTGTTTTGTTCTTTTGCAAAATCCTGGAAAGGGCTTGTGTCCCGTTATCGGTATAAATGATCCCCTTCCCAAGAAAAGGTGCCATCATGTTTCTCACTACTCACCCGAGATACCAATAACTCTTGGTATCTTTCAAAGTTTTTTTACCCGTTATACAACAAAATTTCCCAAAACCCCGGCCACTGTCACAAACAAGAGTACAAACAGTTTTTACCAAAGCGTTCCTCTTGCTGGGAATTCTGCTTGAATGACGTTCCTTTGAACAAAATCAAAAACTCATCAATTACAAATTCTTTAATGGTAAAAGTTAGCTGAACTTTTTTTTGAGAACATGAAAACATTTTAATCTTGTATAACCTTCCTTCTGTCAGGCCTGGTTTTTTCGAGAAGTGCAACAAAGTAGGTAGGTTTTAAAAATGTTCACTGGGATGATTTCACTGAAGACCGGGGGAAAATTAGCCGATCTGTGGGCCGTATGCTTTTTATTATGCTTTTAGACGTAGGCATAACCATTATGTTGCAAAAAGCAAATACATTTCTGAACAGTCGTTTTTCCCTGTGTAGTCTTTACGTGGTGAAAGATCGTTTTTCCATGGTGTATCAAAATACTTTTTACTTTTCCCGACAAAAATTTCCCTCAATGGTG
The DNA here is from genome assembly GCF_026875155.1 of Cherax quadricarinatus. NCBI lineage: Eukaryota > Metazoa > Arthropoda > Malacostraca > Decapoda > Parastacidae > Cherax > Cherax quadricarinatus. The sequence goes on along the minus strand of NC_069440.1, from coordinate 4,903,793 downwards.
GCAAAGAATAATTCAAAGAATTTTCCCGTTATTGGGCCCTGGTTCCAAGGGGGGCAAGTCGGTGAATTCCACTTTGAGAATATCAAATGGTGAGGCTTGGGGAAATGTGGTATGAGCGTTTTTTTTGGTAAATTTTTAGGCGCTAGAAATTTTTGGGTAGATCTATGGTTTTGGGCCCCTCAAATAAAACCCTTTAACGGGACGGGCCCCGAAGGGTTAAAATTCTCGAGTACAAACAAATTTTTTTCCCCAAAATAGAGCGAAAAAAAACCCAAACAAAGACCTGGGAGTGCATGTGGAGGATCTCACTTTTAAGGATGGTGGTAAAGCTCCCGTTCACACAGGGGGGCCCAGGTTCGATTCCCGGCGGGGGGAAACATTTCGACAAATTTCCTTACACCGTTGTCCTGTTCACCTGAGCAAATAGGACCGGGGTTTCATGGTGGGGTCGATCCTGGGGGAAGATTAAGGGGCCCCAATGGAAATAAGTTAGACCTCTCGATACGCACTGACTTTCTTGGGACCTGGGGGGCTAACCCCCTTGGGGGTTTAAAAATCCGAACGAAAAATTACTTATCTTTTCTTAAAATTGTATCAATCACATCTGCTTAAAAAATGACAGGATAGATAATGAGAACCTTCAAAACTAGGATGGCCAAGCCCATGATGACGCTCCTTCAGGTCGCTTGTTCATATCTAGTCTGGAATATTGCTGCACACTAACAGCATCTCTTTCCAAGGCAGGTGAAATTGCTGACCTATGAATATGTACTAAGAACTTTCATGGCATGCATAACGGAGAATAAAACACGCTCAATTAGCTGGAGCGCTTTAAATTTCCTGAACCTTGTACTCCCTGAATGCAGGCGGGAGAGTTACATAAGTATACACCTGTAAAATCCTAGAGGAACTATTACTGTACTTGCAGCATGAAAATCACTCGCACCGAAAGCAAATGACTTGGCAGACGATGCTGAACAGTCCCCCAATGAAAGCAGGTTGTCACTAGCACGAAAAATCAATACCATAATGTCAGGGGGCCGGAGACACGTTACAAACTGCCTTCCCAGCATACATGAGGGGGATACCAATAGACCCCTGCGTCATTCAAGCAGGACACTGGACAAAACAACTAAAATCGGTACCTGACCCGCCGGGCTGTGGCTCGTACTGTTAGGGGGGGGATGGGATTGCGTGCAGCCAGCATAACAGCCTGTTGATCAGGCTCTGAGTCCACCAGGAGGCCTGGTCACAAGACGTCGGACCGCGGGGGAGCGTTGACCCCCGGCACGCTCTCCAGGTACCACTCCAGGTAATTTGGCCATCGCCCACTGGGCGAGGGGGACACCTCCAAACAGAAATGAAATCCCCAAAAAGAAATACTTTGCATCATCATTCAACTCTTCTAACCTCACTCACAGATACTCACTGTTTTGTCATAGGTGCTCCGAACACCAACACGCTTCAGATAGTCAAATCCGTATTGAAGATACCAACAATCTCTACAACTGTCAATATCCCTAACCCCTCCTTGGAGAAGTGCAGTTATTGGCTTCCCATTTCAGACCCTCAAGTCTGGCTAATTAAAAATAAACGCGTTTCCCTGAATCCCTTCACTAAATATACCACTGGCTCACTATCTCCTACAGCTCATCAGGGCCCAAATCCCATATTTCTCCATTCAATTCCTATCGAACAACGCTCACAAGCACAGAGGCCGTGCTGGAAGTCCAAGCCCATCGCCCACAAAACTCTCCCTTACTACCCCTTCTCCTTCCAACCTTTTCGAGGACGACCCTACCTCGCCTTGTCCTCCCTACCAGAGTATAAAAGCTCTCCAAATCATTCTAAGTTTTATATTTTAGACTTTATCTATTCTCTTTCTAAATGAATGACCAAACCGACCTACAACAACCCCTCTTATAGTTCCCTCTGACTAAAACTTTTATTAACGTCCCCACACCTTACTCCCTAATGTTCCACACTCTTACGATTATCTTTCTGTATGCATAATATTTTACACCACTCATTCCCTTAGACAGGACATCTCCACTGCTCCTTGACTGCTCAATTCACAACCCTAAGCTTACACAACCCATATAAGAGTGGTTGGTAAATACTATACTTTCATACATTCCCGTCTTTGCCACCATAGATAATGTTTTTTGTCTCCACATATACTCTCAATGCACCACTCACGCAGTTTTTTTTCCTCATCAATTCATGATTAACCTCAGCCTTCATAAAATCCATCCGCCGACACGTCAACCTACAAGTATCTGAAACATCTCACGTCTTCCATACTCTTCCTCCTACCTTCCCCCAATTTGATCACCAATTTTTCTTTATCTAAATCATTTGATACCCTCATCACCTTACTCTTTTCTATGTTCACTGCAACTTCTCACCGAAGTCCCACACATTCCCAAACCGTCATAACCTTTGCAATTTTTTCGTTTAGAAACTCCCATCACAGACAGTATCATCAGCAAACAGCAACTGTGTCAATTCCTATTTTGCGTATTGATTCCCCATAATTTAACTCCTACCCCTCTCCCTCTGAACACCCTCGGGCATTTTATTTCTTTATACAAACCCCATTCTATATATATATTAAACAACCATGTGACATACACTTCCCTGTCTAGACTAACTTTTCCCAGGAAGTAGTGATCTCCCTCTCTTTTACACACCCTAACCTGAGCTCTTACTATCCTCATAAAAACTCTTCTACAAGCATTTAGTAACTTTACCACCTTTCCATAACTCTGCAACTTCTCGCCCACATTGCTCCCCTATACCACATCTATCATATGCCTTTTCTAAATCCATAAATGCATTAAAAACTTCCCTACCTTTAATGCTAAATACTGTTCACAGATATATGCTTCAATGTAAACACTTGACTCGCACATCCCCTACCCACTGCTAAAACTCTCGCTTGGTCATCCGCAATCCTACATTCTGTCTGTCCTTACCTCTAATAATATCAATTCAAAACCGTAAACTAGTACTCTTTTCCTTGTATACCAGTAACTTATTCCTCTATAATTTTTAGCAGTCTCAGTTGTCCCCTCTTCACCTTATACAAAGGGACTATACACACACTCTCCGCCAAGTATCCTAGGTACCTTCCCCGCTTTCATACATTTTTATTAAACACAAATAACCAACCACTTAGTGGGACACTCCAACACTATATCCCCCCCTGCTTTTAACATTCTGTCATGATTAATCCAGTAGTTACAGCATGCTTACCCCTTTCATTCTAAAGTAATGCCTTGTGCACCTCCCCCACCAACCTAGCATACATGTTCGGCTTACTCCTAAAAGATAAATATCACCTCCCTGTCGCAGTGCATGAAATTACCTAAAGCCTCCGTGCCCTTTCTTCATCGTCATTTAAATATTTCTCTGGAAACAGTATATTCTCATTGGGTCGCAGCCATCGTAACCAAAAACCTCCATCTCCAGCCCATCTACTAACTGTTTCCCTACTCTGATTTTAACTGACAAATCCTAGTTGGTTCCCTAGGCTTCTTGTTTAATTCACTCCAAAAATTTCTTTCTATTCATTAAAATTTCTTATCATGCCCTCTTCCAGCTCTATTCATCTGCTCTCCTTTTGTAACTCACTCACTCACCACTCTCAATTCTCTCACCTTTCTTTTTACTACGTCCATATACTTTTTGACTGTCTTATATAACACTTCTGCTTTAAAAACCATTCGTCATAAGCTAACTTTTTTTTTCCTGCTTTTTATCACAACCTTTACCTTCATCATTCCACAATCACTCCTCTTTCATGCCATGCACTCCACCCTCCTATAATCCACAAACTTCTGCCCCACATTCTAATACTACTACTGCATTTTAAACAACTAAATTTTCCACACCCGCTTCAAACTCCAACCCCACTGCTCATGACTGCAACCAGCCAACACCTTTTCTGCCATAGTTTGCTTGTATCTCACCCGAACTTCCGTCCTCCCTTATTTAATACACTCTCCACGCTCCCTCTATACTTTTGCCGTTTTTCTTTTCCCATCTACCCCTCTTACTCTAAACGGTAGCTACAACTCAAATAATGATTGCCGATAGGTCAGTTTGCCCCTCGTAAACGTGTACATCCTGGGAGCCTACCCATCAACCTTTTATCTCAAATCAAATCAAATTGCAAGTTTATTTGTCTATGAGGAATAACATAATGCGAGTTATCAGAATTTGGATATTGTGGTGTTTTACATGTTTTAAATACTAATTACAGAGGGGGCCACTAGAACACCTAGGACATGGCATAGGCAATTCGGGCAGATTTTGATTAATTCTTAACTTAAAATATTACAAATGTATGAGCAAGTTGGTATAAATGGCTAAAGTGACTAAATAACTAGTTTGTGAGTTTCGCAAAGTGTGAATGCTTTTTGTTTTCAGCACAATAATATAGTTTCAGTATTGAGAGTATCACAGGCTCAACTTATGACTAGTAGGATACATTATTTTTTAAGGGAGATTAAGATTGATATGGTGTTTCCTAGCAGATAGGTTGGTAACAGTAACTGCCCAGGAGGTACTACCGTCCTGCCAAGTGAGATGTTAAAACGAAAGCCTGCTAATTGTTGTACATGATGGTAGGATTGCTGGGTGTCCTTTTTTTGTGTCTCATGAACATGCAATTTTTTCAGGTACGTCTTGCTACTTCCTACTTACACTTAGTCACACTACACCATACATGTACAAGCGTATATATACATACCCCTTCTGGTTTTATATATTTTTCTTTTCTAGTTCTTGTTCATTTTCATCTATCTCCATGATGGAAAGTGGAATCAGAATTCTCCTCTGTATCCCATGCTTGTTGTAGAGGCAACTAAATGCCAGTCATCCAGGGGCTATAGTACCCCTTCTCGTGTAGATATTACTAAAATGTAAAAGGAAAACTTTCGATTTTTCCTTTTGGGCCACCCTGCCTCGGTGGGATCGTTAAGATAACGGCCGATGTGTTGAATAGAAAGATTTCTGTGTGTATGGTCAAATGTGGTAATTGTTAACCACACAGGTGTGTTCATGTAATAGTAGACGGGGATTATTCAGGGAGATAAGATTTTCTAATGGTAGTTTTGAAGGTGATGACGCTGTGTCAGCATTCTAGAGTTTTCAGGGAGGGTGTTCCAGATTTAGGGCCTTTGACATACATTGAATTTTTGGTAAAGTTTAGTCTGACACGGGGAATGCCATAGAGATTTTTGTGTCAGGTGTTATGGCCTTGGTATCTGTCACGAACATGAGTCGAAGAAACATTTAGGGTCAAGGTGAATAATGGAATCTTTAAAGGTCCTGTATATGTAAATTGCACAGTATAAGATGTGGATCGTACCGACAGGAAGTAAGTTAGATCTATTAATAGTGGGGGGGGGTGTGTTGCCAGGGGATGGCTTTATGTATTATTCTGTCCTCTAACTGCTGCTTTTTGTTGGGTTCACTATTGGCTTTAGGTGTGTTCGCAGTTGTGTCCCAAGCACAAATTAGCATAGGTGAGGTATGGATAAATAAGCGAGTGTGATATGTGAGAAGGGGCATTTTGCTGCACGTAGTTTCGTATCTTGGAAAGGATTCCAACCATTTTAGATACTTTTTTTGTTATGTGTGTTTTATATGGGGGTCTGAAATTCAGGTTGTTGTCGAGTGTATAGGCCTAGGGAATTTGCCTCATTATGTCTGGCAATTAGAGTGTTGTCGATCTAATGTTAATTTTGTGCGCAACCTCCATGCTCTGCTACCAAACGTAAACTAGTAGGTTTTGTCAGTTAAGCGTAAGTTATTGGCTGTTATCCCAAGTCATCATTTTTGAGGCAAGCTTCCTCATTAACAATGGTGTTGAGTGTGTCAGATAGGGTGAGAGAGGACACAAGTCCATGTCGTCAGCAAAGAGAATGGGGTTCAGGGTTGGGACTACGTTTGGGACGATCATTGATGTATATGACGGAAGAGCAGGGAACTGCAAGGAACTATCCCGTGCAGAACTCCTAGTATCTAGTGGCCGTGTTGATGATGCGGCGTTGTCTTATAATGGTGACATACCTGTGATACCTAATTATAAAGGTAGATTTTGAAATTATGCTAAGCACATGGCCATCTTATACCATAATAGCGGCAAGTTTGTCTGGAGTAGGATGTTGCGCGTGGTCTACTGTGTCAAAAGCTTTTCTTAGTTTCAATTAACCAGTTCCTAGCGGATATCCACCAATACATAATACAAACAACGCTACACTTTCCATTACATGACTATATCATACCTTGTCTATTTAATTTTCCTCTTCTTCATAAAATGATGTTTAACTTATTACAAAACCATCTTTCTACACCATAGCCAATTAAAGCTGCCCCATTTCATTTCCCACTGGCAACGACCATATTACCCTACTACTCCCTCCACCAACATTTTTGCCGCACTTTAGCATTGAAATCCCACCCGCATTACCCTCACACTTGGTTTCAAAACTCCCATGCATTCATGTCACATTATCCCCAAAACTCTCGCTCTCTCTCTCTCCTCCAGGTGCATATACGCTTATCTATAGACCCACTTTTTCAGCAATCCAACCTATATTTTACTTCCACCTAATCCGTGAATTAATACATTTATAGGTCCCTCGTTTTCCTGCCAAAACTTATCCTTCAAGCATTACTGTACTCTTTCTTTAGCTCAACTCTATTTTGAAACCCTGACCTAATCCCATTTACTCCTGAAACTCTCCTACGCTATCCCTTCCTCTTTGTTTCTCTTAAACAGCCAGGACATCCTGCTTCTTCTCATTCATACCATCCCAATCATCTCTTTCTTATCATTTGCACAACATCCCTGCACATTCAGACTTCCCACTTTGACAATTTTCTTCTATATTCTTTTTAGTAATTATTTACAGGAAAAGGGTGTTACTAGCCCAGTTGTACCCCCCATGCATTTAGTTGACTTATTACAACACGCATGGCTTACGGAGTAAAGCTTTCTATTCACTTCCCCATGGGATATAAAAGTAAAAGTATTAAACCAAGAACTCTTAAGATAATATCAATAGAAAACTCAGATGATAGTGTGTATAAATTAACGTGTCCCTGTATAGATTTAGTGTGACGCTACGTTGTAAGTAGAATTAGCAAGACGTACTGAAGATCTGCATAATTATGAGACAGTACAAAAGACAACCACATCCTACCAACCTAAATATATATATATTATATATAGATTATATATATATATTATATATATACATATATACAATATAATATATAAATATACATATATAACATATAATATATATACATATATACATATATATATATAAACATATATATATATATACATATATATATATATATACATATATATATATAATATACATATATACATAGTATATATATAATACATATATATATATATACATATATACATATATATATATAGATACATATATATAGATATATAGATAATATACATATATACTTATATAATATATATTATATATAATATACATAAATACATATATATATACATATATATTATATATATATATACATATATACATATAAATACATCTCTATATTAGTACATATTCCTTATATATAATATATACTATACATATTTACGATATATACATATAAATATATTATATATTCATATATACAAATATTAATACATATATATATATATAATATATATATAGTATAATTTATATATATATACATACATATATAATATTAATATATATTTAATATATATATTATATATATATATATATATAATATATATATATATAGTATAATAGATATATATAATATATATGATACAAACATATACGATGATATAATATGGTCTGGGGTAATAGATATATATATACATACATATACATATATATAATATATATAAATTATATTAGCACCATGGTCACGTATCCCACCAAGGGCAGGGTGGCCCGAAAAGACATAACTTTCCATCACCATCATTCACAGGTCCATAACTGTCTTGCAAGAAAGGTGCTTTACACTACACAGTTTTTAAAACAGCATAACATTAAACAACCTGTCTCCTTACGAGAGTGTAGGCATTGTTACTTCCCCTCTACCAGGACCTCAAGTCCGGACCTGGCCGGATTTTCCCTGAAACCTTTATAAATATTACATTGCTCACCACCAACCAGCCACGTCAAGTATTAAAAACCAATTGGTCTCCATTAACTCCTATCAATACACGCTTCACGCATGCCTGCTGGCAGTCCACAAGAGCCTCTCGCACGGATAACAAAACCTCCTTTAACCACACCACATCCCTCCAACCTTTCAGGCCGACCCTTACCCCCGCCTTCTTCACTACAGACTGATACACTCTTGAAGTTATTCTGTTGTCGTCCCATTCTGCTCCACATCCAGAACCACCTCAACTACCCTCACCAGCCCTTACTGGAACCCCCCCCCACAGTTTTGTAATCGCACTCCCCGAACTTCCAAACTATGAATTCCTCTGCATTATCTTCACACGCACACATTGCTCTAAACATGACATCTCCACTGCTCCGGGCCTTCCCTCGCTGGGCAACATTCATCACTCCATTAGCTTCACAAATACACCATATAAGAGCGTTGTAAAACTATAGCTCTCATAAATTCCCCTCTTTGCCTCCAAGGACAAAGTTCTTTGTCTCCACAGACACCTAAGAGCACCACTCACACTTTTCCCCTAAATCAATTCTATGATTCACACTCATCTTTCATATACCCATCCGCGACACGTCAACTCGCGCAAAGATCTGAATACATTCACCTCGACTCCTCCATTACTCTCTCACCTCCAATCGGGATATTCCAATCTTTCATCACGCTTAATCTGTTATATGTTAGTCCTCATTACCTACTCTTATCCTGTATTCACTTTTCAATTTTCCTTCTCTTGTTGATAGCAACACCCTACCAAATTCTTCCACCAATCTCTGCCAGCTTCTCTCAGAATCTCCACAAGAAGCGCGCTAGTGTAATCCGCAAAGCGCACTGTTACAACTCCTCACTTTATGTGTGATTCTTTACTTTTAACTCCACGCCTCTTGCCAAACCCTCGCATATACTTCTCCTTACAACCCTTAATCTATAAATATATTAAACAACCCCGGTGACATCATCACATCCTTGTCAAAGGCCTAACTTTTACTGGGAAATAATTTCCCTCTTTCCTACATCCTCTAACTTGAAGCCTCACTACATCTCTTAAAAACCTCTTCACTGCTTCAGTAACCTACCTCCCACACTATACACCTGCAACATCTGCCACACTGCCCCCCCTATCCACCCTGTCATCGCCTTTTCCAAATCCAAAACTGCCCAAAGAACCTCATTACCTTATCTAATAACGTTCCACAAGATGTTATATGTTTCACTGTAAACATCTGGGTCAACACACCCCCGATACCTTTCCTAAAGCCTCCTTGATACCTCGTGCTAACCTATTCTCCGTCTTACTCTTAATTCTTTTTTTTCCCCCAATATAACTCCTAACATACACGTTTTACCAGGTATAACTCAACAGACTTATCCCACTATAATTTTTTCACTGCTCTTTTGTCCCTTGCTTTTTGCCTTATACAAACGAACTATGCATGCTTCTCCTGTCCATCCCATAGTAATCTTACACCTGCTTACCATACATTTATTAAATTCTTTGCACAACCTACTCCAAAACTATATCCCACCTGCTTTTTTAACTATTCTATCTTTATCACCATCATCCACGGCTGCTCTTACCGCCCTTCAATTTTACCTAATGCCAGATCCGCGAACTTCCACCACACTCACAAACTGCTCTTCCTCACAATCTACAAGATTGTTATTCCTCCTTGCGCATCTATACACTGGAAATCACATCAGGCTTTTCCCTATCCTTCATCAACATTTAACACAATTCCATCTCAGAAATATTCCCGATCCATCTTCCCATATATCCTCTAACCTCTCTCTCCATTTAAATAACCTTCCTCTGCAATATTTGTTAACATGACAAATTCCATTTGTTCTCTATAGGCTATCCTTAACGTTGTTAATGCTCACTCCAAAACCATTTTTTTTCTATTTTTCATCAAAATTGTAGTTGGTAACATCCTCACCACTAATCTCGCAGTTCATATTGCTCTCTTTTACATTTGGCTTCATCCACTCTCTTAAGCCAGCTGCCAAGTCTTTTCTTCATATACTCTCCCCTCCTTGCATCACTATGCATACTGGTGTAAAACTTCTCATATGCTAACTTTTTTCTCCCTTACTATTTGTCTCTTTTAATATCATCATCGACCAATCGCTTCCTCTTCCCTCCCCACCCAACTTTCTCTGGTACCCACAAAAACTTCTGCTGAACACTCTAACACAATACATTTTAATACCAAACCCCATACCTCTTCGACCCCATTGGCCTATGCTCTCATTATGCCCATCTAATCCCACCTTCGCGAAAAGCTGTTTATAATCTTACCCTAACTGCCTCCTCTTTTAGTTTATAAACCTTCACCTCTCTCTTTTATCCTGATGCTTCTGATTCCTCCTTGTATCCCATCTACCATTTATCCTTCAGTGTCGCTACACTAGAAAGTTATCTAGATACATCTGTGGCCCTGCTATAAACATGGTACATCACTGAAGTCTACTCAACATTCTTTTATCGTAAACAAAGCATAATGCCGCTACCAACTACTCATCTCGCCCTACATTCATATCTTTGTATACATATTTATCACTCTTTTCTTAAATATGTATTTACCTATGAACTATAGACCCTTTCATATAGCAAAGTTCAATCAAAGGGCTCCCATTTTCATGTTACACCTGGCACGTCAGTGCCAAACTTACCTACCCACAAACCCTCTCTAAAAAGTTTCTCCTACTTTAGTATATAGATATATTTACACATGGATAAATATAGAGTCAGCGCAAGAACTGTTATCCACCACTACTGCAGTCACGTTCAAGTTTACTCTGTTGGTTCTGACAAAAATCCTTTCTGACGTGTTTCTGTGCCCTTAGTCGAGGACATACCTCCCATGTTTCTTGTCCATTATCAGGACAACCAGATTAGTCCTGACATAACAGAGACTGTGACCTCTTTCATTGTCGCATCTCCTCCTGGTGGAAAACGTAGGATCTGACATAATCCCCTGTTATAAATACAACTAACAAACTTCCTCCATTAGAATACCTGATACCTTCTAAACCCAAACCTCACAACCACTAGATTTGAACCCCTATCCTGGCATTTCTGGGTGAAGATTAAATTGTGTCATTGGAAATTCTACCTTCACACTGCCATTGATGACGCGATCCAGGTCCCTTCACAATCGAATATTAGATCTACTAATGCAACTGCCACTTAGCTCCCACAACATATCTACCAACAATATAAACCTAAACGAGGAAATTAGAGACACGTATGCGAAAGTTTATCAAACAGAATGTCGAAGGCATCTTTCAATGTGGCAACACACAGCATAGCTACACTGTATAGAATGGATGGCAAGAATTTAATTTACATGATTAGTCATCATAAAACGTGACTTACGAAATGTTAGTTCTAAAAGCTAATCAGTATAAAAGAGAGACCTGGCAAATTTTTGGAGTACAGATTCACAACTTTAGGTGCAAAACACAAGGCTCCTACCTACCTAAATTCATCCTTCACTGAATATGATGAAGACGTTGAGATAAACTTGATGTATCCACAGGGACCAGGCTAATTTGATAGGGTGAAATGTAGGGAGAAAATTCTCTCCACAATAACAGTCGTCGATTTAATACATAATGCACTAACAGTTGGTCAAATGAATGGAGAGATGTAGAGCTTAGCTGACTCGATCAACTAGGCACTATACTAGCTCATCAGATACATCAAACTCATGAAGACTCGCACACCTGCTTACTAGAGCCGATCAGCAACTAATTGAGATGAAATCAAGTTATTGGAAGAATGCAAAAATAGAGCTCCCGTCTCTCTGGAATAACAATGAAACAAAGTTCCTACCCAGAAATTGTAAACCTGAGTCTTAGGTCATAATCTTTAATCCATCGTTGGCCTACTGACATTTCGCCAGTGGTTTTTTAAGACTGAGCTGCTAGGATGATCTTTCTTGCTAAATCCAATAAAAACATCGCAAGCTTACTTGAAGTCATTTCAACGAGATGAACTACTATATGGAGTTAATCACTCACCTTTTTTATTTAGACTGAAAAAACAGTTTGGCTTTAGGACACAGTGGTACCCATCAGCAATTAAATATTATTTTGATACTGTAAACGAGTCTGAAACATCAAGGGCAATCTGCCCTAATTGCCACCAGAGATGTTCAAAGCTTTTGATAGCTTATGGCATGATGGTCTTATATACAAACTTATTGACCTACCTGACCATAACTGGACATTTCTCAGATTTATATATAACTTTGTAACTCAAAGAAAAATCATTCCTACCTTTCATGGCAAGTCAACAGAGCCTTTTATACCAACAGCTGGTGTTCCACAAGGTTCTTGTCTTAGTCCAATTCTATTCAACATTTATGTGAATGATCTTCCTCAACCAGAGTTTAATGATACAATTATAACGCAATTTGCAGATGATGTTATCCATGTCGTCTCGTCAACTCCTGTAACAGGAAAATACAAATATGAAAGAGTCATAGAAAAAATGAATATTGAACTTCGTCGAGCATCCAATTGGGAAAAGAAATGGAGAATTATGACTAACCCTGACAAAGTCCTGGTTAGCACGAAGGATTTTCACACCATCGAAATAAGGGGGTACTCCATCAGGGTACACCTTAGCCTTTTAAAAAACCCAACAAGATTTCTTGGAATAAATGACAGTGTCCACTCAACACTCACCAATAAAAAATCAACACAGCCAAACCCGGTTACAGTCTTTTTAGTTTAACCCCTTTAAAAAGGGTCCAAACTATATATATGTTTTTTAAACATCTGAAAGTAGAAAAAAAAATGTATATCTTCTTTTTTTTTTTTACATTTAAAAACCGTTAAAAAAACTTTATCACTTTTTTTTTGTTTAAAACAATTTGAAAATATGCAAAAAAAAGAAATCACTTTTGAAACACTACGAATTTAAACGTTGATCTGTTTGGACCTTTTAAAGGGGTTTAATAAAGCCCCTTCACATGCAAAAAAATCGTATAAAAATGAAAGACCAACACTCGAATCCCTTGTCCTCAATTCTTTAACAACAAAGACCAACATGCTACGGTTCAACGGGTCCAAATAGAGATCTCGCTTTATACGGGCACCGGGAGGGAGCAAGTCAAAATGCAATTTACACGTCAACGGGTATAACCTGCCTTAAATGTATGCCTTTGATATGCGAAGAAAGACAACTCTAGCAATGCAAGAACCTACTACCAATAGAAACATCCTCCCAAGTTGAAAAAAACCACGATTTTAACATTAAACCCTCCTCACGGGCCCCAAAAGAATGACCCCAAAGGGGGTCGTCGTTTCACCCATAAAGAATTCCATCGACCAATACTTGAGAAACCCCCCCTGCAATGAAATGTTTGGTAACACCGAACCCTTCATGTCTACAAAAAAAATTAGGGCCCCAATTAGGGAATCTTGTATAACACTTCACATCTACGTTAAAAATATGCTACATTTACTATGGGGGGACACCCACCTTGAAAGAAGCTAACTTCAATAATTTTTTACAAACTGCCAATTACTGCCTTTTTTGTTTAAAATACATTAGCAACTTTTATATATACAACTACCAATTCAGAGTCATGTACCTATAATCGTTATATCTATTGACTCTGATGGGGTTTGTATTATAAACCCCCTTCAAGAAAATTCATTATTTCACAAAACTTTTTAAAATTGGGACCAAAGTGGTTGTTCACTTCCCTTTTAATCCTACCTCACTCCCCCCCTTTTTCCAATATTTCTATCCTTACCCCTCCTTCTTCCTTACCCATCTTACCAAGACTCTGGTCATAAGAATAGAATCGAATTAATTTTTTTTTTTTTTTGGGGGGGGGGGGGGGAGATTGTTGATTGTTGCCTTCTTTCGTTTATCTTTTTTTCTTCTGTCTTTTTTTTCAACTTCTGAGTGTATTTCTTTTTTTTTCTTTGTTCTTCACTTCTCTCCTATTCTTGTTCATTTCTTCTCTTTTCTCATTTCTCTCTCCCTTCTTATTCTTCTTCACTTCTTTCTCTTTCCTCTATCTCCAAATCATCGTAAATCAAAATATTCAAAATGCACTGAAGTCTTAATGTGACTTTGGCTTATGTGAGGTATTGTGACCTCTGTGTGAGGTGATGTGACCTGTGTGAGGTGATGTGACCTCTGTGTGAGGTGATGTGACCTCTGTGTGAGGTGAAAAATGGTATAAAATACCAACACAATGTAAACAAACACACATGCAGTTTAATGTGATCCTTTATTGACAACGTTTCGCCCACACAGTGGGCTTTTTCAAGTCACAAACAGATCTACCTGGGGTGGAAGGTACGTGAGTATTTATAGTCAGGTTCAGAATGTTGAGGTCAGGTGGAGAATGCTGCATCTGATGATCTACCGAGTGGGGTTATAAAGTCTAAAATCTTGGGTAGCTTGGAAGGGGTATTGGATAAGTTGTGAGCAGACCTTCTGCAGTGTTCTATGTTCTTATGTGGGATAGCGATGAAGAAGTTTCTTGTAAAGTGGTTCAGCTATGTTATAGAAGCCATTGTTCTGGTTGAAATTGTTGGTTATAGAGATAAGCGATGATTCCAGGATTCTTCGGTATTGAGTGTTGTCTTCTGTGGCGATAAGTCTTGAGTTTCTGTAGTTAATTAAATAGTTGTGTGAATTGCGATGTTGTACACAGGCATTCCTTGTATTGTCAGTCCTGCTTGCGTATAGGCGTTCTGAAATACGTGTTTGGAGGTCTCTTGATGTTTCGCCCACGTATAATTTGTTGCAGTCATTACAAGGGATTATGTATACCCCTGCAGAGGATGGAAGCTTGTCCTGTCTACTACTGGTTATGTCCTTGATGGTCATGGTTGTGGAGGTAGATACTTGGAATGAGGTATTGGAAAAGATGTTGGAAACATGTTTGGCAATGGAGTTGGTGGGGAGGACTATGTATCTCTTCTCAGCAGTGTCTTCTCTGGGTGTGTTGAAGAAGTTTAATGCCCGCTGTCTGCAGTCTCTGATGAAGTGACGAGGATAGTGGAGTTTAGAAAATACTTGTTCAATTATAGTGCATTCTTCCTCAAGGAACTCATTGCTGCAGATTCTGAGTGCGCGCAGGAAGAAGCCTATAATTACACCACGTTTAGTTTTGGTGTCGTGGTGAGAGTAGAAGTGGAGAAGATCGTTTTGGTTGGTTGGTTTTCAACAGACTTTAAAACGAAGTTCGTGGTCAGCTTTGCAGAGAAGAACATCAAGGAAAGGAAGAGTGTTGTCGACTTCTTCTTCAAGTGTGAACTGGATTGAGGGCTCGACCTGGTTGAGCTTGTCTTGGAGAGCTTGAACGTTGAAGCACCTGGGAGTTATGAGGAGAATGTCGTCAACATAACGGAGCCAGGTGACAGTCGAAGGAATAATGGTGGAGAAACGCTCGGCTTCCAGATGTTCCATGTATAAGTTCACCAGGACAGCACTGAGTGGCGAGCCCATGGGTAGACCAAAAGTCTGTTGAAAGAGGTGATTTTCGAAAGAGAAACACGTAAAGCCGACACATAGTTCAACGAGGTCGATGAAATCGCTGACTGGAATAGGAAGATCAAGTGAATCATCATTTTTTCTGTGCAGGAGATCGATGGCTTGTGTAGTAGGTACTTTGGTGAATAGGGAAGTTACGTCAAGGCTGGAAAGTTTCTTGTTCCTGATGTTGATGTTGCGATTGAGATCACCCGAGTGTTTGAGATGTGCTGGACTGACAGTGCCCAAGAGTTTGGAGAGGTGTTTTGCGAGAATTCCTGAGAGTTGGTGGGGAGCACTGCCTATTCCCGAAGATATGGGCCTCAAATTATACGTGGGCAAAACATCAAGAGACCTCCAAACACGTATTTCAGAACACCAATACGCAAGCAGGACTGACGATACAAAGGAATGCCGGTGTACAACATCGCAATTCACACAACCATTTAATTAACTACAGAAACTCAAGACTTATCGCCACAGAAGACAACACTCAATACCGAAGAATCCTGGAATCATTGCTTATCTCTATAACCAACAATTTCAACCAGAACAATGGCTTCTATAACATAGCTGAACCACTTGCCAAGAAACTTCATCGCTATCCCACATAAGAACACAGAACACTGCAGAAGGTCTGCTCACAACTTATCCAATACCCATTCCAAGCTACCCAAGATTTTAAGACTCTATAACCCCACCCGGTAGATCATCAGATGCAGCATTCTCCACCTGACCTCAACATTCTGAACCTGACTATAAATACTCACGTACCTTCCACCCCAGGTAGATCTGTTTGTGACTTGAAAAGCCCACTGTGTGGGCGAAACATTGTCAATAAAGGATCACATTAAACTGCATGTGTGTTTATGTTTCCTCTGTGTGAGGTGTTGTGACCTCTGTGTGGGACCTGATGAGCTGTTGAGTGTGAGCAGGGTAATATTTAGTGAAGGGATTTAGGTAGATTAGGTAGATGGCGAGAATATTTTGAGGAACTTTTAAATGTTAAGGAAGAAAGAGAGGCAGTAATTTCATGCACTGGTCAGGGAGGTATACCATCTTTTAGGAGTGAAGAAGAGCAGAATGTAAGTGTGGGGGAGGTACATGAGGCATTACGTAGAATGAAAGGGGGTAAAGCAGCTGGAACTGATGGGATCATGACAGAAATGTTAAAAGCAGGGGGGATATAGTGTTGGAGTGGTTGGTACTTTTGTTTAATAAATGTATGAAAGAGGGGAAGGTACCTAGGGATTGGTGGAGAGCATGTATAGTCCCTTTATATAAAGGGAAAGGGGACAAAAGAGACTGTAAAAATTATAGAGGAATAAGTTTACTGAGTATACCAGGAAAAGTGTACAGTAGGGTTATAATTGAAAGAATTAGAGGTAAGACAGAATGTAGGATTGCGAGTGAGCAAGGAGGTTTCAGAGTGGGTAGGGGATGTGTAGATCAAGTGTTTACATTGAAGCATATATGTGAACAGTATTTAGATAAAGGTAGGGAAGTTTTTATTGCATTTATGGATTTAGAAAAGGCATATGATAGAGTGAATAGAGGAGCAATGTGGCAGATGTTGCAAGTATATGGAATAGGTGGTAAGTTATTAAATGCTGTAAAGAGTTTTTATGAGGATAGTGAGGCTCAGGTTAGGGTGTGTAGAAGAGAGGGAGACTACTTCCCGGTAAAAGTAGGTCTTAGACAGGGATGTGTAATGTCACCATGGTTGTTTAATATATTTATAGATGGGGTTGTAAAGGAAGTAAATGCTAGGGTGTTCGGGAGAGGGGTGGGATTAAATTTTGGGGAATCAAATTCAAAATGGGAATTGACAGTTACTTTTTGCTGATGATACTGTGCTTATGGGAGATTCTAAAGAAAAATTGCAAAGGTTAGTGGATGAGTTTGGGAATGTGTGTAAAGGTAGAAAGTTGAAAGTGAACATAGAAAAGAGTAAGGTGATGAGGGTATCAAATGATTTAGATAAAGAAAAATTGGATATCAAATTGGGGAGGAGGAGTATGGAAGAAGTGAATGTTTTCAGATACTTGGGAGTTGACATGTCGGCGGATGGATTTATGAAGGATGAGGTTAATCATAGAATTGATGAGGAAAAAAAGGTGAGTGGTGTGTTGAGGTGTATGTGGAGTCAAAAAACGTTATCTATGGAGGCAAAGAAGGGAATGTATGAAAGTATAGTAGTACCAACACTCTTATATGGGTGTGAAGCTTAGGTGGTAAATGCAGCAGTGGAGATGTCCTGTTTAAGGGAAATGTGTGGTGTAAATATTATGCAGAAAATTCGGAGTGTGGAAATTAGGAAAAGGTGTGGAGTTAATAAAAGTATTAGTCAGAGGGCAGAAGAGGGGTTGTTGAGGTGGTTTGGTCATTTAGAGAGAATGGATCAAAGTAGAATGACATGGAAAGCATATAAATCTATAGGGGAAGGAAGGCGGGGTAGGGGTCATCCTCGAAAGGGTTGGAGAGAGGGGGTAAAGGAGGTTTTGTGGGTAAGGGGCTTGGACTTCCAGCAAGCGTGCGTGAGCGTGTTAGACAGGAGTGGAGACGAATGGTACTTGGGACCTGACGATCTGTTGGAGTGTGAGCAGGGTAATATTTAGTGAAGGGATTCAGGGAAACTGGTTATTTTCATATAGTCGGACTTGAGTCCTGGAAATGGGAAGTACAATGCCTGCACTTTAAAGGAGGGGTTTGGGATATTGGCAGTTTGGAGGGATATGTTGTGTATCTTTATATATATATGCTTCTAAACTGTTGTAGTCTGAGCACCTCTGCAAAAACAGTGATAATGTATGAGTGTGGTGAAAGTGTTGAATGATAATGAAAGTATTTTCTTTTTGGGGATTTTCTTTTTCTTTCTTTTTGGGTCACCCTGCCTCGGTGGGAGACGGCCGACTTGTTGAAAAAAAAAAAAAAAAAAAAAATTTAGGGAAACCGTTTATTTTTATATAGCAGGACTTAGAGTCCTGGAAATGGGAAGTACAATGACTGCACTTTAAAGGAGGGGTTTGGGATATTGGCAGTTTGGAGGCGTACGTTGTGTATCTTTATACGTATATGCTTCTAAACTGTCGTATTCTGAGCACCTCTGAAAAACAGTGATTATGTGTGAGTGAGGTGAAAGTGTTGAATGATGATGAAAGTATTTTCTTTTAGGGGATTTTCTTTCTTTTTGGGTCGCCCTGCCTCAGTGTAAGACGGCCGACTTGTTAAAAAAAAAAAAAACAACACGAGTTATGTTCCTGAATATGGCATGTAATAAAAGAGAGTAACCTGAATTGTAGAGCATATGGGAAAAGTTACATTCATTACACCCCCAAAGATAGCCAGACAAATTTTGTAAAAAAAGCAATGATAATGTAAGTTGTGATGTGTCAAAGATTCCCAGCTCTGCTAGGAAGCAGATTTGCCTTATTAAGTGGTTATCCCACTTGTTGTAACTGTATGGGGATAATTATAAAGGTGGGATTAGAGTGGTTGGGGGTTATGTGAGGGCTTGCAGCAGTTAGGGTGAGGAAGGTTCAGTGTTGAGGGTGGGTGCAGGTGCTGGAGGACTGGTGTAACCTAAACCTGATTCCCTCCCATTTTCCCCAGACACTCTTGACTTCATGAATGGTAGGTTCTGTTGACTTAATACAAAGTTTTCAGGTCTTTTACTGCAATTAACATTTGGAAGGTTGAAGTCTCCAAGGAAAAAAGATATTTGTTGTAGAATTGAAGCTATCTTATCCGTCCTGTGAACGCCTCTGCTGATATATACAGGTGTCCCCTCTAAGGTTCCTTGTTGTGGGTAGGGGTTTATTCAAGCAATTATCTCCCATTAATGGCAGGAATAATATATACAAGGGCAATTACCAGATTGTTTTGAAGATTTAATGTGTAGAGCCTGTTATGTAATTTAACAATATTGCAGTCAGCCTTTAGGCTTACATCTACCCCAACACCTTGCTACTTACCAATACGTCAAATAGAGTTCTTGATCAAAATTAGGAATTTTCCTCTTGGACTGATGATCCCATTACCTTAGTGTGTAATGAATAATACTACAGTGAATTTTTCTTTTCAAGCCTTTGTAATAATTTGGTGTACAGTAAATACTGCTGTATGTACACTTCATATTTAAAGTATGCAATATACATCTTACACTAATGAAGTACATTATAAATGTCACTATGTACAATAGGTTTCAAGTTGAATAAAAAAAAATATTGCACATCTTAAATTGTAAATAAATAGTCAATGCAGTAGGACTGGCTGTAATTGTGAGTCTGGTTCCTGTGGTGCAAAAGTAGTGATGGCAGTTCTTTAAAGCCTAAGAGAAGCCCTGAAGCACTTCCCATTAGTAAAATTGCTAGTCCTCCATTTGTGCAAAGGTTATCAATTAAACTTTCATAGGTATGTATGTAAATGAAAAACTACTTGTAGGGTTCATTACTATCCACAGTTTTGGGTATCCATGGTAGATCTTTGAGCATATCTCCTTCAGATACAGGTCCTACTGTATGCAAACCCCTACAGCCTAGAGGTTGATTCCTTGTTGAGATGGGGTTTCATCCGGGGTTTCATCCATGTAGTTCTGTATCAAAAACTGCTCAGATGAAGAAAGTGGTTGGTCACTTCATTTCTCCCTTGAATTGAATTTGGCTGCCTGCCTAAGGCACTGGACCCAGCAGGTTTGATGCCCCTTGTCTGTAGTAAAAAAAAAAAAAAACTGTACAATGCAGAAGAATTGAAATATTTGACATTTCACAATTTATATATTGTGAAATGGAACATTTCAATATTGAAATTTGGAGAAATTTATCTATTTCACTTTTTTTTTTTTTTTTTTTAATGTACAGTACACAGTCATTTAACACAGTAGTTACATTCCTGAAAACGCTGTTAGGTAAAACAGTGCTCGAAGAACTTATGGGAAAAATAGGGTTATGGCCCTTGGAGCTCCAAAAAAGCCAAATAAGTTTTTTTTTTAGGCCTCTACATCTTACAAAAATAAGTGAATATGTAATTGTAGTTCATTGTCATGATGTATTATGTTTTTACTGCATAAGATTACAAATGCAACAGAAATAATATTTCTTAAATTGTGGGGAGTGGAGAGTTATGCTGTTTACCTACTGGGCTGAGGCGAATGGTAGAGGTTCTGGTACTGAAGTTGATGGTTTTACTGGAGTGTGCATAAATTCTGTTCTTTTACCCTACAGTACATTATACAATTGACAGTAAGGCATCAGCTACTCTAGACACCATTTCAACGTCCTCTTCAGTGAAAAGTCAGTCTCAATCACACAAACTCATATTTACCTCATTTTATGTGCACAAAGCGAGCTTCATTATGGCTACAGGTTATCTCTTGTCTGATATCTGTTTTCTTTGTAAATTCTAAGACTTAAATACTTATACCTTTTCTTGCCACTTTCAGCAATACTGGTATGCCTACTGGGTGTCATGATTGCTTGGCAGATACAAGCTATAGTAATTAAAAGATCAAAAAATTCACAAACACCACTAGCTTGTAGCAGAGAAGAGGAACCAACTGGACACATGAAGTATAAATGCTGGAATAGTGGTGGCAGGGGGTCTCCCCCCCCCACTGATCCACAAGAAGGGAAATTTTTTTCCCCTCCTGCAAACTGAACCATGTTAAATTAATTTTATGAAGTGCTAAAACTAGTTGTCTACTGTAGTTCAGTGATAGATCCAAAATATTTCAATATATTTCACTACAGTGGACCCTTGGATCTTGGCCATCAACTCTAAATTATTATTATAATCAAAAAGAAGCGCTGAGCCACAAGGGCTATACAGCATCAACTCTAAAATCATCCTGGACATGTCCATCCTGCCACTCTGCCGCTTGCGAGTCAGTTTGGCCGTGTCTCTCAGAGAGTGAGGAACACATTGTAATCGTCCATTGTTTTTCCTGGGTGTTTATTGAATGCAACTGCAAAATAAGCCACCGTTGGTCCAAAGAAAGTTGCTAGTAACGTTCCTTTGGTAAAGAAACACAATGGAATTAAAAAAAAAGAAATTGTAGCAAAGTACAAGAATGGTGTATGTGTGCTCCAGCTTGCCAGGCTGTATGGGAAATACAAATCAACAATCACTTCCATCCTGGCAAAAAGTAGAAATCAAGGAAGGGAATGTTGTGAAAGGGGTAAATATAGTAACGAAAGGAAGGTCACCAATAATCAGGATTTTACTGATTAAAGTCAAAACCCTGAAATGTTTTAGGAACTAACTGAACTATTTAAATCATATCCTGCTTTTCAGTGTCAACTACAAATTTTGAAATTCTCTAAAATTTTCTTAGAATACATACTTGATAAAATATCTACCCTTTTACACCCTCCTCAGCTCAACCATAATATACTCATCACAGTTACTAACCTCTATACAAATTTTCTGTAATCTATATTCCTACCTCCGCTCACTAATTCCCATTTGCCCTTATATTGTGTAAACTTTCACTTTGTCTTTGACTATTCATCACCTTCCTCTCTCCTTTACCTTTTCCAAAAATCACTCAAAAACTTGTGCTTGCTACTACCTTATATCAAATTTTTCTCAAGTCCATGCTTTTTTTTTTTAATAGTGTCACAAGAGAGAAGATACTCAACGAGACTAAGTATAGGGTAACAGCTTCATTTAGTACACCACAGTGAACTAGAAAATTTCACAATTAAATATTTCTTGCAGGTTCAAAGCAGCAACTTCATGACCTACAGCATCTTTGGTGGATACTGATATGTGCAGTGATCATAAAGAAAATATCTGCCACTCAATGTAATTTAACCTATTAAACATACAATATTGTCCTCCTTTAATTTACCTGATTGACAACAACTTGACAATGTATGGGTCTGGTTAAATGAAATGTTTTGTTTTACAGAGCACTAATGTACTAATCACTATACTTTGGATAAAATACTTTTTGTGATAGTATGTTTGTTCTGATATCCAGCTTTACTTATTTTTAACATGTTGTCTACCATCTCCCACCAATGCAGGGTGACCAAAAAAATGTTTCACACACTTGCTATCTTGACACTTTAGATGCATCTCCAAACATTCAATATCCCAAAGACCTTAAAAGTGCATTGTACTTTTCACCTCCAGGACTCAAGTCCAGCTAACCAGTTTCCCTTCACAAAATATTACCCTGCTAACACTAACAACCTATCAAGTCCCAAAAACCATTCATTTCCATTCACTAACATACATGCTGCCCTTTCCTATCCCTCCCAAGTCATCCTATATTTCTCCATCCTCTAAATGACCAAACTACCCCTCAGCCCTCTGAATACTTTTAGTAACCTCACACTTTCAAATTTCCACACTACAAATTCTTTGCATATTTACACCACAGATTACATCTTCACTGTGTCCAGCCGCCGCCTCACTGCAACATTTACAACCCATGCTTCACATCCATACAAGTGTGATGGTACTACTATACTCATACATTCCCTTTGTCTCCACAGATATCTCAATGCACCACCCACCTTTTTGTCCATCAATTATGCGCTTTACCTTGTCCTTCATAAACCCTATCTACTGACAAGCCTCCTCCCAAATACCTGGACACATTCAATTCCCTTTTCTATCCCCTCCAATCTAATTTGTCCTTATCTAAATTGTTTGATACCCACCACCTTACTCTTATCTATGTTTTACACATACCTATATATGCATATGTATTTTCAAATATTACTGGTTGTCAGATGCTGGAGTTCAACAGGGTCCTCAGGGTCTGGCATAAGGTGGATGCACTGTTAGAGAGTGGCTGTTAGTATTATGCTTATATTGTAATATATGCCCTTATTTGCACATGACACTTTAAAAGAAACATGTAAATGCAGTAAAAAAAAAAAAATCAGCGAAAGTGATCAATTAGGGCCAAAAATTTTAATTTCTAAATTTCAGTATTTTCATATTCTGAATTCCATTACAGAAACATGACTTAGATGAATTATGTTAAGTTTTTTGCTGCATGATAATCACTGTTTCTACTGAAAGCAAATCTGTTATTGGCAAACTGATTTAACTCATCTGAAGGAATTCAAGCCCAGTTTTATAGCTATTTTATTATATTCTAAGGCAAGAAGTGTATAGTGTATAAACCATCAAAATTTCTGGGGACTCTCACTTATAATGTTTAAAATGACTGGTAAAAGTCTTACACCTGGTAGTACAGTATTTGCATTATTTTTTAAATTGGAAACACTAAACCAGTAGGGGTAATAGATGCCTGGCAATATAGAGAAACTCAGGTTCAAAGAGAACAGGTCTAATGCCTTGGATCAAGAGCACCTCACCAGCATTAAAGCATCTTTACCTGAGGGGATTCCTGATAGATGTGATTTCCTCTCACATTAAAAAAAATTTTTTGATATTTTAATTTTTCTAACAATCAATAAATTTTAAGTTATTTTAATACGAGAGGAAATTACATCCATCAGGAATTCCCCCAGGTAAGGATGCTTTGATGCTGGTAAGGTGCTCTTGATCCAAGGCATTGGACCAGTCCTCCTTTTCTTTGATCCTGATTGCCTCTATCTTGCCAGTGAGCAAACATAACATACAAATACCAGTAACCCTTCAGACTGCAACATTCTCAACTCCCCCTTTTAGTGTAGGCACTATTTCCCACCTCTTGGACTGCAGTTTCCTTGAATCCCTTGCTCACAAGTCTACCGGATGCTCAAGCCCCTGGCATTCAAAACCTTAACCCCATCCTCTTTCCCTTTACCCCTGAATTCCACTCCCTTTTGGTTATCTTATTCTGCTCCATCCTCTCTAAATACCCTAACCACTTCAACAACAACCTCTCCTTGCTCCTCTGAATTATACCTTTGGTAACCTCACATCTAATTTCTACAATATTCTGCATAATATTCATCCAACACATTGCTCTCAAACATTTCTGTACTGCCTCCAGCTTTCTCCTTGCTGCAGTGCTTAACCCTTCCACTGTTGAGACCCCCTGCTCACAAACTTGCTCTCAGTGTTGAAGAATTTAAAATTTGTTTTTCTTATGAAATTACGGAGAATCTTTTCCTGATGGTAATGACACCAAAAGTATGGAATTACGCTCTTGCGAAGTTAGCGGTCTCAAATATTTATGCATCGGTGATTTCGCCCACTTTTAGTCCTATTTTTGGCCAATTCCATTGTTCCAGTCAACCAGACTCAGTTATTTTACTAGAACCCCATTGTTCTATCAACTGAGTACAAGAAATCACCCATTACCAATTTCAGCTACACAATAAAGTGATCAGAAACTGGTAATTTGGCCAATTTCATACATAATTCAAGGCCAATTTCATAACAGGGTCCAGAATTAACAATATAAACATTCCTAGCATGTCTCCAGGCCCCTCTTATATTATGCTTGCTTTCCATTTTGAATTTTTATTCACACAAAAAAATAGAAGATTTACTGTTATGCAGACTGCTGCATTATTGTAAAAATGGTATAAATAATATCAGTGCATTTGTGAAAGCATATTAGACCCACCAGTTGATGTATATTGGATGTGTGACAAGATTTGTTTACTCTTGAACATCTGCAAAAATTGAACATTTTTACTATTTTGAGCTCAATTACAAGGTACTTCAAGTTTGTAAACAATTCAAAATCATCTCTATTTCTGTAACAGATCTTCCATTCTATCAAATAAGACCAAGAAAACAATACAACCATAAATACCATACGAAAACATGTACACCGCAAAGTCAGTGTTTTAAACTAAAAATGTGGTTGGATTTTTTTTTTTTTTTATACTGCACACATTGACCACTCAGACCATTTTCTCATATGTAGGCCTACCAGCTTTCTCTCGCAAGATTGGAAGCACCCAGAATTTTGGCATAATATTATGGGACCGACACTGGCTTGCAAGCTGTAACATTACGGGACCAACAGTGAAAGTGTTAAAATCCATGCCACAGACCCTAGTACATTTCCAAATTAGCATCCATAGATAAACTTACTTTCCATGAATGTCTCAACACACCTTTTCTCCTCGTCTATTCTGTGGTCCATATTAGAAGTTGGCTCTTCACAGGGCCATCAGGTAATATGTCCACTCTAAAATAAGTGAACACATTCACTTTCTCCATATTTCCTACCTGCAATCCAATAACCTTGCTCCTGTCTATGCTCACTTTCAATTTTATTCTTTAATGTATTCTCCCAGCCTTTGTAACTTGTCTTTCAAAATAATTTTTGACTGGCAAAGAGTAACCACAACAGCTCCCACTCTGTACTGGATTTGTAATCCCACACCCCGTCTCCAGCATATTATTGCTCTGTTTACTAGTGAATGTGAATCTTTCTTGACAAAGAATGTGATCATTGAATAAATTATGCATTACTGAAATTTAAGTTAAAAAGCCATGTCATTTATCAAAAACTGGTTATGACAATGGAAAATCCCTCACCTGTACCCTATTTGTTGACAATATTTTTAAACCAAAATACAGTGGTCTCTCGCTTTTCGTAGTTCTCGGGAATCATAAATTTCGGAAATCATTGGATTTTTTTTTTTTTTTTTTTTTTTTTTTACAAAGTTTGGCCGTCTCCCACCGAGGCAGGGTGACCCAAAAAAGAAAGAAAATCCCCAAAAAGAAAATACTTTCATCATTCAACACTTTCACCACACTCGCAAAAAAATTATCACTTTTTTCCCAAGTGTTCAAATACACAGTTTAGAACATACACATATAAATACAAAACTATCCTCCAAACTCCCAATATCCCAAAACCCCTCCTTTAAAGTGCAGGCATGTACTTCCCATTTCCGACTCCAAGTCCGATATATGAAAAAAACCGGTTTTTCCCGGGAATCCCTTCACTAAATATTACCCTGCTCACACTCCAACAGATCGCAGATCCCAAAAGTCCCATTCGTTCTCCATTCACCCCTATCTAACCGTTCACGCACGCTTGCTGGAAGTCCAAGCCCCTTCCCAAACAAACTCCTTTACCCCCTTTGAGGACGCCCTACCCCGCCTTCCCTTCCCCTATAGATTTATAGCTTTCCATTCTTTCTTTGATCCATTCTCTCTAAATGACCAAACCACCTCAACAACAACCCTCTTCTGCCCTCTGACTAATACTTTTTTTTTTCCTTCCAACTTTTCCTATTTTCCCCCACTCCGAATTTTCCTGCATAATATTTACACCACACATTCCCTTAAACAGGACACTCCACACCTCCAACCGCTCCTCGTGCGCCATTTACCCCCTAAGCTTCCACCCATTAAGGTGTTGGTCTACTATACTTTCATACATTCCCTTCTTTCCCTCCATAGAAAACTTTTTTTTTGACTCCACATATACCTCAACGCACCACTCACCTTTTTTCCCTCATCAATTCTATGATTAACCTCATCCTTCATAAATCCATCCGCTGACACGTCAACTCCCAAGTATCTGAAAACATTCACTTCTTCCATACTCCTCCTCCCCAATTTGATATAAATTTAATATAAATATTTTCGTATAAACATGGGCTCCCTAATCATAGGTTGACTCGCGAATAGTAATTCGTCCGGGACGTGTACGCACGGTGTGAGCCGGAGCGGCCTCCCTACCCAGCCAGTCTGGCATTGTTTACCAGTGAGCAAAGGTCCCCTCACGTGCTCCTACGAAATATTTCATAATATTCCACTCATTTTAGTGCTTGCAAGTACTAAATAAGCTACCATGGCTCCAAAGAAAGCTCCTAGTGCCAAGCCTGTGGTAAAGAAGGTGAGAAATACACCAAAGCAATGTTTCACAGGTGCTTGACTGTGACCACAGACACTCACTTGACCCTAAGGGAATTTTGGAGAACACTTCAGCATCCTCTATTGCATAACCCTTATAGGTATGGCTTGGGAGGGAGTGACTACCAGGGCTTTGAACTCTGCCTGGAGAAAATTGGGGCCCAGATTGTGTCGCCCAAGAGGGATTTGAAGGGTTTGGGACTGACCCTGATGAGCCTATATCTGTTGTTAAATCAATTGTGGCACTGGAGATTTTCCATGGGTTTGGATGTGATTTGGAGGATGTGGAAGAGTTGGTGGAAGACCACAACGAAGAGCTCACCACTGGGGAGCTGCAAGAGCTTCAGCAGGAACAGCAACAGTTCGCAGCACAGAACCCTTGCTGCAGAGGAGGAAAGGAAGAGAGATGGGAAAAAGGTGCCTTCTTTTAGAAATTAAAGAGATTTTTGCTATGTGGGGTAAGATGGAAAGCTTTATGGAGAAACATCACCCTGACAAAAGGGTTTTTTGTAAGCCATGTTGGCAACATGTACAGTGACAAAGTCTTGGGCCATTTTTGGGAAGTGTTAAAGAGACGCTAGAAACAGAGCTCTCTCCACAGTTATTTTGCGAGACAGGACTCCACTGACTCTCAAGGTGGTCCTAGTGGCATTAAGAAACAGAGAAGAGAAGCAACCCCAGAAAAGCAATTGGTACCTGAGGTGTTGCTGGAAGGGGATTCCACTTCCGAACTGTAAACAATCCAATCTCTCTCCTC
Organism: Cherax quadricarinatus; assembly: GCF_026875155.1. NCBI lineage: Eukaryota > Metazoa > Arthropoda > Malacostraca > Decapoda > Parastacidae > Cherax > Cherax quadricarinatus. The sequence goes on along the minus strand of NC_069440.1, from coordinate 4,875,525 downwards.
CTCCAGACTCCCATACACTAAGAAGAATCTCCAATAAAGGTAAGTGTTATGCTGTTAATGTTTCATTCATTTCCCATTGTATTGTTTATGTACTACATCTATATTTCATGTAAAAAATTTTTTTGTTTTAATACTTCTGGGTGTCAGGAATGGATTAATTGTATTTACATTATTTCTTATGGGGAAAACTGATTCGCAAATAGCAGATTTCGATAATAGTAGCAACTCCAGGAACAGATTAACTACGAAAAACAAGGGACCACTGTATTGTTATAAAGAACATTTTACACATCTATGTCTGGTGCTTGAGAAAATGGACAAATGACCTCCAAAAAAGTTTTCTGTCATGTCCACAACTGAAAATTAGGGTAAAACAAAACGGCTCTTTCCCTTTCTCAACACACACATCCATTGCCATGGCAGATAACTTAAGTAGAATATGTATAAGAAACCTAAATGCAGTTTAATATTTAAAAAAAATATGAATGACTTTAATAAAATTAACTTTAATGATGTGCAGCACTAATTGGTAGGCCTTTAAAAAGCTAACAAAACAATCAACTGAATTAAGGGATGTAAACTATAATGGTCTTTCCACTTGGAATGGAATACTGACAGCGGCAGTCTTCACGGTTGGGGATGAAAAGGAGGTCATCAATGGCCCAGGCGCTGCGGGTTACTCTGCCTTCTATGATCATCTGCAAGTGAATCTATCATCAGTTGCAGTTATAACAATGTTTGCTTTAAAAATACGTACTTTAAAACTTGGCATGAGCTACAGTTAAAATTTAAGCCAAAGTTTTTTTTTTTATTTCTTCACCTCAAGGTAAATTATAAAATTACAAACTCTTCATTATCATGTATAATTATACAAAAAGAATCAAAGCACTATAAGAAATAATTAAGTTACAGTATATATATAACTGTAAAAGTAGGGGAGTTGTAGTGGTGTAGGAGCAAACTGAAGAAGTGTGGGAGTGAGTTCAAGGGATGTGGGAGTTAAATATTTAAATGATACTGACTACAACCCCAAATATGATGCTAAAAAAAGGATATTGAGAATCTTGTACATATATAGCCTATATATTTGATCCTAAACTGATTATACTGCACCCATGTTAATGTTAGCTAAAGAAAAATTTCTTTGGTCTTTGGAATTAATGAACAAAGGACTCAAGAATTAAATTTTTGGCTGTCTAATGCAAATATTGCATTTGGTCACCTGTTTGAATATTATGTGCTCGATTAAAGGATATAGAGAAGGGCATTATCACCTATGCAATATGTCAAGGTATCTTATTAATGAAAATAAGATAACATTTAAGCAAATATCCAAAATTTGCTTGTAACAGATGAAATCTAAATTTTAGATATACAAACCTGGTAATTATTTGGGGGTATGTTCTTAGGATTTCTGTGCACCAATAAAACTCTTGTCTACCATTCACAGGATGAATGTGTGCACAATAACCGCTTCTGTGGTAAAAAATAAATATTTTCTTCTACTGAGACAATACACCACTATGTGATGTTAGTTTAATATCTTTTTATGCACCCCATACCAATCCTGTGGGGGCAGTCATAAGATTAAGGAGGCAAAATAGTGGGTCCAGGACTGGGCCTTCAAGTTTTGACAGCTAAACAAGTTACAGTGAAAATGAATTATTTACATGTTTATTTCTGGTTGCAATCATGAATTATTTATGGAGACATAATTAATCACAAAATAATCTGCATGGTAGATTATTTGTGGTTCTGATTTTTTTTTCAATCTCACCAGCCATATCCCACTGAGAAGTAGGGCGATCCAAAAGATTTTTTTTTTTTTGTTTATTAATTCATAAGAAGAAGGTATTACTAGCCCTCGCTCCCAGCATTTTAGTCGTCTTTTAGGACTACACGTGGCTTTACAGAGAGATAGAAATTCTTTTTCTATTTCCCCAAGGAGATAAGCGGCAAATAAAGAACAAGAACTGAGCGTGTGTTAGATCATAGGTGTGAATGGAGACGAATGGTACTTGGGGACTGACTATCTGTTGGAGTGGTGAGCAGGGTAATATTTAGTGAAGGGATTCAGGTAGTAGGTTGGTAGACAAGCAAACCACACCAGGGAATACTTACCGCCTGCGAGACTGTGAAACAAAACCTGTAAACTGTTTTGCATGATGGTAGGATTGTGGTTCTTTTTTCTGTCTCATAAACACGCTAAGATACAGGGGATTATCTTGCTACTCCTACTTACACTTTGGTCACACTTCACAGACTCGCACATGCATATTTATATATACATACATCTAGGTTTTTCTCCTTTTTTCTAAATAGTCTTGTTCTTTTTTATTTCTTCTATTGTCCAGGGAAGTGGAAAAGATTCTTTCCTCGTAAGCCATGCGTGTCGTATGAGGCGACCTAAATGCGGGAGCAATGGGCTGTAAACACCCTTCTCCTGTATACAATTACTAAAAAGATGAAGAAAGAAAAACTTTATAAAACTCGGGTTGCTTAAATGTTGCGTGGATGTAGTGCGGATGACAGAAACAGATGATTGTGATGTTATTGAATGAAAAGAAGTTGGATGTCCTGGCCCTAAGCGAAACAAAGCTGAAGGGGGTAGGGAGTTTCGTGGGGGGAAATAAATGGGATTAAATCTGGAGTATCTGAGAGAGTTTAGAGCAAAGGAAGGGTAGCACAGTAATGTTAAATGATCGTTATGGAAGGAGAAAAGAGAATATGAATGGTGAATGCCAAGAATTAAGTGGATTAAAGTAAAGGTGGGATGCAGAGAGTGGGTATAATATGCGTGTATGCACCTGGATGAAGAGAGGAATGCAGAGGAGAGAGAGAGTTTTTGGGGAGTTAAGTGAATGTATTAGGTGCCTTTGAAACCAATGTGAGAGAGTATTGTGGTAGGGGACTTGAATGCTAAAGTAGGAGAAGAAACTTTTAGAGAGGTGTGTGGTAGGTAAGTTTGGGGTGCCAGGTGTAATTTGATAATGGAGCCCTTTGATTGAACTTTGTATAGAAAGGGGTTTTGTTATAGTAATACATAGTTTTAAGAAAAGAGGAATAAATAAGTATACACGATTGATGTTGGGCGAAAATGACAGTAGTTTTGTTGGGATTATGTCCCCCCCCCCCCCTGATTGGTAATAAAAGACTGTTGAGTAGACCTTCGGATGTACATGTTTATAGAGCGGGCCACGATATATCAGATCACTTTCTAGTTTGTAGCTACACTGAGAGTAAAAGGTTGATGGGATACAAGGGAATAGAAGCATCAGGGAAGAGAGGGTGAAAGGTTATAAAACTAAAAGAGGAGGCAGTTAGGGTAAGATTATAAACAGCTATTGGAGGATGATGGGCTAATGAGAGCATAGACAATGGGTCGAAGGGTATGGGGTAGGTTTAAAAATGTAGTGTTAGAAGTGTTCAGCAGAAGTTGTGGTTACGGGAAAGTGGGTGCAGGAGGGGAAGAGGAGACGATTTGTGGAATGATGATGTTAAAGAGTGTAATTAGTAAGGGAGAAAAAGTTAGCATGAGAAGTTTTTACAAAGTAGAAAGTGATGCCAATGGAGGAAGAGTATATGGAGAAAAAGAGAAGAAAGTTGAAGAGGTGTGGAAGAGCAATGGAAAAGATAGAGCAAATGAGAGAGTGGGTGAGATGTTATCAAAAATTTTGTTGAAAATAAGAAAAAAGTATGGAGTGGATTAACAAGTTAAGAACAGGAAAGCCTAGAGAACAAATGGATTGTCAGTTTAAAAATAGGAGAGGGAGTTATTAAATGGGAGAGTTAGCAGGTATTGGGAAAAGATGGAAGGAATATTTTGAGAATTAGTAATGTTTGATGAAGATAGGAAGCTGTGTGATTTCATGTATAGGGCAAGGAGGGAATAACATCTTGTAGAGTGAGGAAGAGCCAGGTGTGAGTGTGGGGGAAGTTCGTGAGGCAGTAGGTTTAAAATGATGGGGGGTAAGGCAGCCGGGTTGATGGGAATTAAAGATAGAAATGTTTAAAGCAGGGTGGGGATATAGTTTGGGTGGGTTGGTTAGCAATTTTTAATAACTGTTGGAAGAGGGTAAGGTACCTAGGGATTGGCAGAGAGCATGCATAGTTCCTTCTGTTAAAGGCAAAGGGGATAAAAGACGAGTGCAAAATTATAGGGGATAAGTCTTTGAGTGTACCTGGTAAAGTGTAGGTAGAGTTTTATAATTGAAAGAATTAAGAGTAAAGCGGAGAATAGGATAGCAGAATGAACAAGGAGGGCTTTTAGGGAAGGTAGGGGGGTGTGTGGACCAGGTGTTTACAGTGAACATTAAGATAACTGTATTTAGATAAGGGCTAAAGAGGTTTTGTGGCATTTATGGATTTGGAAAAGGCGTATGACAGGGTGGATAGGGGGGCAATGTGGCAGATGTTGCAAGTGTATGGTGTAGGAGGTTTGTTTCTGAAGCAGTGAAGAGTTTTTATGAGGATAGTGAGGCTCAAGTTAGAGTTGTAGGAAGAGCGAAATTTTTTCCCAGTAAAGTAGGCCTTAGACAAGGATGTGTGATGTCACCGTGAGTTGTTTAATATATTTATTAGATGGGGTTGTAAGAGAAGTAAATGCGAGGTCTTGGCAAGAGGCGTGGAGTTAAAAAGATAAAGAAATCACACACAATATTGGGAGTTGTCACAGCTGCTCTTTGCTGATGACACTGTGCGTTGGGTGATTCTGAAGAGGAAGGTAGCCAGAGATTGGTGGATGAATTTGGTAGGTGTGTTGCAAAAGAAGAAAATTAAAGGTGAATACAGAAAGGACGTAAGGTTATGAGGATAACAAAAAGATTAGTGATGAAAGATTTGAATATCAGATTGGGAGGGAGAGAGTATGGAGGAGGTGAAGTATTCAGATATTTGGGAGTGGACGTGTCAGCGGATGGGTCTATGAAAGATGAGGTGAATCATAGAATTGATGAGGGAAAAGAGTGAGTGGTGCATTAGGGAGTCTGTGGAGTACAAAGAAACTTTGTCCTGGAGGCAAAGAGGGGAATGTATGAGAGTAATTAGTTTTACCAACGCTCTTATATGCGCGTGTGAAGCGTGGGCTGATGAAATGTCTGCAGCGAGGAGAAGGGACTGGAGGCAGGTGGAGATGTCATGTAGAGGGCAATGTGTGGTCGTGATATAATGCAGAGAATTCGGTTAGTTTGGAGTTAGGAGGAGGTGCGGGATTAACCAAACTGTTGTCCAGAGGGCTGAGGATAGGGTTGTTGAGGGGGTTCGGACATGTAGAGAGAATTGGAGCGAAACAGATGACTTCAAGAGTGTACAGTCTGTAGTGGAAGGAATTCGGGGTAGGGGTTCGGCCTAGGGAAGGGTTGGAGGTGAGGGAGGTAAAGGAGGTTTGTGTGCGAGGGGCTTGGACTTCCAGCAGGCATTGCGATGAGGTGTTTGATAGGAGTGAATGGAGACAAATGTTTTAATACTTGACGTGCTGTTGGAGTGTGAGCAAAGTAACATTTATGAGGGATTCAGGGATCGGCAGGCCGGACTTGAGTCCTGGAGATGGGAAAAGTACATTGCCTGCACTCTGAAGGAGGGGTGTTAATGTTGCAGTTTAAAACTGCTAGTGTAAAGCCCCTTCTGGCACAGGCCAGTGTATGGAGTGAATGATGGTGAAAGTTTTCTTTTTGGGCCCCCCACCCCTGCCTTGGTGGGAATGGCCGGTGTGATAATAAATAAATTAAAATTCAGGGAAACCGGTTATTTTCATATAGTCGGACTTGGAGTCCTGGAAATGGGAAGTGCAATGCCTGCCATTTAAAGGAGGGTTTGGGATATTTGGCGTTGGGCAGGGATATGTTGTGTATCTTTATATGTGTATGCTTCTAGCTGTTGTATTCTGAGCACCTCTGCTCAAAAAACAGTGATAATGTGCGAGTGTGGTGAAAGTGTTGAATGATGATGAAAGTATTTCTTTTTGGGATTTTTCTTTTTTTTTGGGTCACCCTGCCTTAGTGGGAGACGCCGACTTGTTGGAAAAAAAAAAAAAAAAAAAAAATTATAATATATATATTATATATATTTATTTTTTTTTTTTTTTTTTTCACAAGTCGGCCGTCTCCCACGAGGCAGGGAGCCCCCCCCCCCCAAACCAGAAAAGAAAATCCCCCAAAAGAAAATACTTTCTCATCATTCAACACTTTCACCACACCTCGCACATATCATGTTTTTTGCAGAGGTGCTCAGAATACAACAGTTCTAGAACTTACACATATAAAGATACACAACATATCCCTCCAACTGCCATATCCCAAACCCCTCCTTTAAAGTGCAGCATTGTACTTCCCATTTCAGGACTCAAGTCCGACTATTGAAAAAATAACCGGTTTCCCTGAATCCCTTCACTAATATTTACCGCTCAACATCCAAAAGATCGTAGGTCCAAAGTACCAGTCGTCTCCATTCAACTCCTATCTAACCCGCTCAGCCACGCTTGCTGGAAGTCCAAGCCCCTTACCCACAAAAACTCCTTTACCCTCTCTCCAACCCTTTCGAGGGACGACCCTTACCCCGCCTTCCTTCCCCTATAGATTTATATGCTTTCCATGTATTATACTGTGATCCATGCTCTCTAAATGACCAAACCAACTCAACCAAACCCTCTTCTGCCCTGCTGATAATATTTTATTATAAATCTCCACACTTCTCCTAATTTCCACATCCGATTTGTTCTGCATAATATTTACACCACACATTTGCCCTTAAAAGGAAGCTCGCTGCCTCCAACCGTCTCCTCGCTGCTGCATTTACCACCCAAGCTTTCACACCCTATAAGAGATGTTGGTACTACTTACTTTCTCATACATTCCCTTCTTTGCCTCCATAGATAAGTTTTTTGAACTCACATATACCTCAAGCACCATCACTTTTTTCCCTCATCAATTCTATGATTAACCTAATTCCTTATAAATCATCCGCCGAACGTCAACTCCCAAGTATCTGAAAACATTCACTTCTTCCATACTCTCTCCCCAATTTGATATCCAATTTTTCTTTATCTAAATCATTTGACACCCTCATCACCTTACTCTTTTCTATGTTCATTTCAACTTTCTACCTTTACACACATTCCCAAAACTCATCCATACCTTTGCAATTTTTCTTTAGATCTTCCCATAAGACCGTTTCATCAGCAAAAAAAGTAACTGTGTCAATTATATATATATATATATATATATATAATTATATATATATATCTATAAATTATTATATTATTATTTATTATATATTATATATTATATATATACATACACACACACCCACACACACACACACACACACACACACACACCACACACACACACACACACCACACACACACACACAACACACACACACACACACACACACACACACACACACACACACATTTTTCATTCTTTCAACAAACCGCCGTTATCCCACAAAGCAACATTTAGGCAACCTTTGTTCCGAAACGTTGATCTGAGAGGGACCTGACCTCTCAGTGGTTACATCTCTCACTACATACGACTCATTGCACCTCTCCTTCCGAAAGTATTTAAGGTCTCAACATGTCGCTGATCTTCAGGTTAGTTCCAGACTTTGGAACAGAACTTCTCCAGGCTGTGGGACTGACAACTCAAATCTACGACTTCAAGGGTGATGGACTGATTACATTCTTCTTCACATCTCTACTGCTCCGCCTACTTTCTGTACTGACTGAAGAGCTACTGTGTAGGCGCAACATTATTTGGAATAAAGTTGCCTAGATGTTGCCTTTGTGTCTTATCGCCCAAAGCTAGGGATCCTTAACCTTGTCAAACAGTGTGTAAAAAAAAAAGGGGGTGGGGGGGGGGAGGAGGAGTTACTTGCCCCTTGCTCCTTGCATTTTGGCCGCCTCTTACGACACGCATAGATTACGGAGAAAGAATTCTGTCCCATTTCCCCATGGAGATAAGAGGAAATAAACAAGAACAAGAACTAGTAAGAAAATAAAAGAAAACCCAGAGGGGTGTTTATATATAAGCTTGTACATGCATGTGTAGTGTGACATAAATATAAGTAGAAGCAACAAGATGTACTTGAAATCTTGCATGTTTATGAGAAAAAAAAAAAAAAAAAGACACCAGCAATCCTACCATCAATTACAGGCTGTTTTACACTCACTTGGCAAGATGGTAGTACCTCCCTGGGCAGCTGCTGTCTCTCGGCCACTGAGAGACAGCCAAACTGATGCGCAAGCGGCCCCAGCCGGCGGACGGACGTGTCCCAAACGGTCGATCACCAAATTAATGGCCAATAACCAGGCACCGAAAAAACTGGCCGATCACTGAGTTGGCCATTAACAGAACCTCCCGATATCTGGAGGTCTACTGTACACACACCCATCTAAAATGTCTCCAATTTTCTGAATAGCTCTTGTTTTTAATTTTCTTTAGTTTCCATGGGGAAGTAGAAAAATCTTTCAAATACCATTTGTTACATACCAAATTTATTATCAAATACCATTTTTTACTATCAGTACAATTTACTCTCAACATTTTTGGCATTATTTTAATTACCATTACTTGTTTAATTACCATAACCTGTTTTAATACCACATTTACTATCTTAGAGTCGTTCCTCACTCTTGAATACCTTGTACTGCCAATTAAGCTCTAGTATAACTACCAGTGCAATACTGAATCCAAATAACTGTTCTTAAAATTTAGTACTTGAAATAATTTTTTTTTTTTTTTTTTTTTTTTCAACAAGTTGGTCGTAATCATTATTACTTACTAAAATTTTATTAAACACCATATTTACTACAGTCAACTTTACTTTTGTTACATTAATCATTATTTTCATACTTTTCTTAACCTTTTGTTGCCAAATTGTCAAGTCTGTATATCACCTCCAACTTTATATCTATCCTTTGTACCTTCTTACTATCATATTATAACCAAGTCATTGCCATTTTATTTTTCTATTTTTATTCTTTTGGAACATATTATTTGTGTATTTTTCTTGTCAATTTTCTATCTATTTATACTCTTGATGTTCTTGTTAACAACTTTATTAGACCTTAGTGCATTTGAAGTGAGAGTCTTGTACCTTTTTAACTTGTATTCTTATATTATTATTTATCCCCTAGTTGACTTAGCTCTTTCTAGCAAAAACAGACAATTTCAACTTCATTATTTTATTAGTGACTATACTTATATTTCCCCAAAAAAGTGCTTTAGCTATATATTTTATCCCCTTCCCACACTACGATATCATATTAGAACTCACGCAAATACGGGATATAAAAAACCACTTTTTAAAATTTAAAAAAGATGAATGATAGTTGACCTGATCAAAACCTCCAAAATTCAACCCCAAACAAAACTTTTTGAAAAGAACTGCCTTTTTTACACGCACACAAGCCGCATATCCTAAACAATGAAAAAAAGTTATCATTTTTAATACAACATAGGTCCTTAACAAACACATGATACCTCCTGGCCCCCTTTTGATTGCAAAGACACCTTCCCTGCATTATCTTATGAGACCTGGCTTAAACAGGACAATAGTTTCTACCCATCCCGGATACACAAAACCCACAACTGCAGCCCAAACCAATTTGGGGGTGGTTTGCAATCTATTTCTAAAAAAAATATTTTGTATTGCACCATTCTTTATGATAATATGGGGATCTTTTTTTGCTAATTTTACTGTAAAAAACCTTAAGAGCCCATAACAATCGGTGCCATTTACGGATACCCCACCAACACCCCAAAATTTTTCAGTGAAATCAAAAAGCCAAAAAATAAAAAAAAAAAAAACAAATGAACAAGCACCCCCTTTCTTAGCTGGAGACTTCAATATCCCCTTGGCCACCAATATCACTGAAGATTTCATCAAAAATTGAACAACCCTTTCTCTACAACAAAAAACTAACCAACCAGGTGACTGAGACAAGGCAACTAAAGACCACACAGGGCCCAATATACTAGCCCCTCTTAAACAGGGATAATCACAGCCTACAACCATCCCCTCCCTTCCCGTAAAAAACATTAGTAAGCCCCACTCGAATACAAAAAGTTCATTTAGACTCCTGACAGGCCTCAAAAAGGAATTTCACGCAACCAAGACTTTGATGGCCCTAGAAAATTCTCCAATGCCAATGGTTTGACGTTTGGACAGAATTTTTCTTAACAAAAACTTAATTAAAACAAACATTGTCCTATAAAAAGAAAACAGATCAAAAATAAACGGCTTTTGCCCAGGGTAACCACAGCTTCTGAAATTTTATTGTAAAAAACCCCCAATATAAAAAACAATATAGACAGGGCTTTAATACACAAAGATATTTTAAAACAATATTCATCAGTTCTCACCAAATTAATAAAAAACCCAAAAACAATTGTCTACTCCACAGATTCACTGAACAAAGAGATATAAAAAAAAGCCCTGGAAAACACTTTCCAGATTTGGGGACCCAAAAAACGAAAAAAAAAAGAATATTGTCCAAACCAAAAACCTAATGAAACACCCTGTCCCATGAACAGCAAAAAGTAAAAAGACTTCTTCTCAAACATGGATCTGATCTGCCAGTAAAACCCCAGTTAAACCCCGTCCCGGGGATCCCTAGGGGGAAATTTTTTCCAATTCCTCTATCTTGTACCAACTGACCCCAAAACGGAATCCCCGCGATTATAAATAATCAAAAATAACTCAGGGAATCTGTCTCACTCCCACCTTTATTGACAATTGAGGGGCCCAAATGTCCTTTTCGCATGAAAACATTATTTTTTAAACAGGTCACTAGAAACTAGCACTTTCCCGACACTACTCAAGCAGCAAGGGTTACCCCAATACAAAAAGGGGTGACCCTACAGATGTAAAAACTAAGGTCATTATAAACTTCCATTGCTTTTCCAAAATCTTTGAAAACTCGTGCCAGGAGACTAGTATATTCTTTAAAAAGGGCAAAAAACTTTTCAACCCCTTCCCAAATTGGGGACTCGGAAAAAAAAAAGCACTAATGAGCAATTTAAAAATGCAGATCTGTTTACACGCATGGAAAATAAGGAATATCCCAGGAATTTTTATTGACCAAAGAAAAGATTTGACACGTAGACCTCGGCATCCTACTCCACAAACTTTACCATTTATGGTATAAGTGGCCATGCGCTTGCAATTTAAAACCCTACCTTATAATGGGTATCAGATGTCACCTTAAAGACACACCTCATCAACACGGCCACTTGATACGGGAGTTCTGCAGGGAAGCTCCTTTGGCCCCCTGCTCTTCCTATTTACTTAATGATCTTCCAAACGTATCCCAACCCCTGAAACCCCATTCTCTTTGCTGACGACAGACTTACGCACCCCACCCTAATCTTGCCACCCTAAAACACCATTGTCAACGGGAGCGCTCAAAATTCTGACTTGGATGAAAATAAATTAACTCAACACTGACAAAACCATAATTATTTGGTAGCAGGGGGTTTTGCGCAATTTAAACATTAAATCGAAAACATTTAAATTTCCCCCAGACATAATGAGGGCAAATTCCTAGGTCTTACCCGACAAAACATAAATTTCCCCCCCATATCAACACATAAAAAAAATACCCAAAAGTGGGGAGCCCCCAAGAACAAAATAAGTCCCGAAAATGCCCTTCTCACACTATACCATTACTCATTTATCCAAAACCCCCCCTTCTATTTGTGCTTGGGGATCAACGCAGCAACACATCAAAAAGCCAATAATAACCCAACAAAAACCCCGCGAAGAATGATACTAAAATCCCTTTCCCTGGCAACACACCCCCCACTTTCAAAATCAAAACTTACCCCCTGTTCAAACATCCCATTACTACTGTGCAATTACATCTACGGGCCCTTTAAAATTTCATATTAACCTTGCCTAAATGCTTTCTTGATAGTTTGACAGGGCCCCAGGGAAAAACACCCCGCACAAAAACCCCTGACATTCCCCTTTCCCATAAAAACCTTTTCAAAAATTTAGTGGGGGTTTAAAAGGGGCCCAAAATCTGGAACACCCTACCTGAAAAAAATTAAAAATGCAACACATTCATACTTTCAAAACTACAGTTTAAAAAAACATTCTCTCCCTGATACACCCTGCCAATAACTACATGTAAACCACCTGGTGTTTACAAAAAAAAATTTAAACCCCTCACCCATTGACTATAAACACGAAAAACGAACTTAATCTTTAAAAAAATGAATCCTAACTATCAGTTTTCTATGTACTCCCAATATAAGCTAGATTTGCCAAAACAAAAACTTTTACACTGCTAAAAATCACAAACTATAAGTAATCCTTAGCCTTAATACCTAATCTGAAAAAATTTAAAGTTTGAATTAAACTAAGCTTCCCGAAAAGCCTAGCCATGCTAGGGGTTCCCAGTGGCCCTCTGTAAAAAATTTTAAAAAAATGGGGAAAACCCCACAATTCAAAATCTGTAAGCCCGCATTGAATCCTTATAGAGAAAACTGATTGATTTCTTTCCCAAAAACCCTAAATGTTGAAAAGGCAACTAAAAAAGCCAGGGGCAAGGGGCCCTAAAAATCTCCTCCGTTTGATTACTGAATAAAAAATGCCAGTATGTTGAAAAAAAACAAAACAAATTTTCATATTTTTGACACAGCACCAACAGAATAAACCCCAAAGGCTGCCCTTATACAGAAAAATTTTGGTTACTAAATACCGTGGATTCCATGTTAGTCTTTAAAAAGAAATATAATTTTATTTTACAAGATTATGAACTTAAATTTCCTCATTCAATTATCAACTGAAAACAAAGCAATAGAAAAAATTAGTCTATCATAAATGTTTAATAACAATATAGTTAAACATATGCAAGACCGGAAACCCTGTCCTGTTCTAAGCAGCCCTGAGCATACCCCCGGTGGCATCATTGTCGACAGCAACTGGAGGGTTTGGGAATTGTCTTGGGGGGGACTCCCCCTACCCCGTTTCCCCGCCACCAAACCCAGGGAAGAGGAACAAAAAATCTTTTAGTTCATAGTGTAATCAAAAAATGTCCTTCAACAGTTTCCTAAAGGTTCTGGTCAGGCTTTAATACCAATTAAGAGGTAAGTTCTTGAAAAAAATGTCCAATAAAAAATTGTCTAAAAAAAGAAGAACATAAAAATAGTTACTATATTTAACCCCCCAAAAAAGCCAACAAAATTTTTTTTGATCGGAAATTTTATAAAAAAATAATAAAAATTTAACCAGGGATGCAGTGTTGTGTTATATTTAATAAAATCTTATAGTACAAAGATTACATATACATAAACCCAGACCACTGATTCATATCCTGGTTTTAGTTATCCTGGTTTTCTGTGGCCCAAAAAACCTCTTTATTTTATTAATAAGGTCCAAAGTGCAAAAGTAGAAAAGGCTGCAATTCTTCAAAAACCCAAAGAAGCCTGAAATGCTTTTTCCTCATGGGAAAAAGTGATAATTCTCCATTATTGGAGAAATTTTTTTTTAAATTAAACGTATAAAGGGAAAGCTTGTTTTTTCCCTGGTTTTGGGGTCCACAGCAGGTCCTTGGAATGTATCCCCCGCAGATATGGGGGTCCTCTGTAAGGAGGGGCCCGTGTATTTGGCACCTTTTCGAGTTCCACATTTTGTTGGGGTTTCAATTTTTGCATGACTTTGTCAAAGGTCCAAGTCGGACCAAACGTCATCGTAAGCTTCTCTCTTTTATGTGCGGGTTATTTGGTATTTTATCTGCATAACAGTTTCACGAGGGAAAGTCAACCGACCAGATCCGTGAATTTTTTTTGTGGATTTATTTACTCTGAATTTTTTTTGTTTTTTTTGTGTAACTGTATTGAGCACTTAATAATATAGTTAAACACATTATCAGGCATTTTAGATAATTCAATAATGAAAAAACGTCATTTTCACCACCATGATTTTTTACTTTCCATATGGGGGGGGGGGAACCCAAGAGCCTACATTGGGGCCCTCCTTTAAAAATGGGAGGGAAAGATGTGGCCTACATACTGAGGTTGATGGTTGTAATTGTTTGATAAGGTGGAAAAATTATGGATTTAAAGGAGGTGGATGGCTTAGGATCTTGCATGAGTTGATAGTTGTCCCGGGGGTACTGAAATTCCTTAATGTCTCAACTTTTTAATACTTTATACAGCTACAGTAAGGCATCATAATGCTTCAGCCCTGTTTCAGAGCATGTTCTAATTTGCCCCGCCCCTTCTGTGAAAAAAATCTCTATTTGCAACTGTGGAATGCTTACAAATTTTGCAATGTTACTTTTCTTCAGGGTTTTTCTTTTCATCTTTGTGTTATCTGCCCCTTGAATTTTCAAAATGAAAAGGGAACCCTTTAAAAGAAGGGTTTTTTGCTGTGCAGGCTAACATGACTTCAGGAATAAACTGATGCTTAAAACAGGCAATAAATAAATGTGAAAACATAGTGACCGAATGCAAAAAAAACCTACCAGGGTGGGGATGAACCTACAGTCAGGTCGTAAAACCCAGCCAGCATTTTTACCGGCCAGTGGCTCAATAAGATTCTGATTGGCATTTTAGTTGCCTCTTACGACACACATGGCTCACAGAGGAAAAATTCTTTTCATTTCCCCCTGGAGATGAGGGAAATAACAAGAAACAAAAATAGTAATAAGGGGAAAAAACCCAGAGGGGGGGTTTCATATATAGCTTGTCATGAAGTTAAAGTACCAAAGTATAGTCAAGTAGCAAGACATCCTGAAATCTTGCATGTTTTGAACAGAAAAGACACCGCAATCCTACCATCATGTAAAACAAAAACAGGGGTTCTGCTTTACACTCGCATGGCAGGACAGTATTACCTTCCTGGGCATTTGCTGTCTGCCAACCTCTACCTAGGATATACTATATAAGTATATAATTTTTACCTCAGTAGCCATCTCTTGCCAAGGCAGGGTGATCTAAAGATAACACACTGATTGTCATTCATTCAATTACTGGCTTTCCAAAAGTGTCCCGACACCAAAAATTTGATTCCCTCTGACTGCAAAATCCCCACCCCCCTTTCAGTGAAGACACTGCCCTTTCCACCTCCAGGATTCAAGTCCAGCTAACCAATTTTGTTGTTGAAGCATAAATATACAATCATGCTTACCGAGTTATGACTGACTTGGTTAATTAGGGATCAGTCATCTACCAAGAACAATGGCAGCTGGACCACACACTCTCAAACATGGTGGCCCTTCCTCAACAATGAGCTGTAAATCACAAGTACAGTGGACACTTACCAGTATGAGTCCTTGTTAACATCTGGTCCCTGGATCTATTACTAGTATAAAAAATCTTCTGTTCATGTGCACTGGCTCAGTAGGCTTGACATGGCAGGTGAACACAATGTGTGGATATGATACTGACAAGTCCGAAACTTAATGACTTTAACTAGCCCTATTATTAACACCTTTATGCTTCAAACACGTCCCTACTTGCCTTGCACAAATTATGGATTGCTATCTGGAGAGCTTTACCTGCTCTCCAGGTGTGAATATTGTCTATCTGAGGCCCTCTGGTGCCGTGGGTTTCGTGTTGACATCAAGACAGGATGTCAAACAACTTGCGTCCTACTTAATAATATGAACTGTCACTGTATTTGAATGTCATTATATGATAACAGTCAATGCTCAGTCAGTATACATGCTGGTGATGCCCTAGACCACAGGAGCAGATTCAAGAAATTCCACAATTTTTTTTTTTTTTCCAACAAGTCGGCCGTCTCCTACCGAGGCAGGGTGACCCAAAAATGAAAGAAAATCCCCAAAAAGAAAATACATTCATCATCATTCAACACTTTCACCACACTCACACATTATCACTGCTTTTGCAGAGGTGCTCAGAATACAACAGTTTAGAAGCATATACGTATAAAGATACACAACATATCCCTAAAAACTGCCAATATCCCAAACCCCTCCTTTAAAGTGCAGGCATTGTACTTCCCATTTCCAGGGCTCAAGTCCGACTATATGAAAATAACCAGTTTCCCTGAATCCTTCACTAAATATTACCCTGCTCACACTCCAACAGATCGTCAGGTCCCAAGTATCATTCGTCTCCATTCACTCCTATACACGCTCAGCACGCTTGCTGGGAAAACCAAGCCCCTCCCCCAAAACCTCCTTTCCCCCTTTCCAAACCCTTTCGAGGACGACCCCTACCCCTTTTTTC
>NC_069440.1:4792757-4858820 GCF_026875155.1 Cherax quadricarinatus | reverse complement strand
ACCCCCGTTGGCAAAAACGTTGGATAGCTCGCAACAAACTTCAGTCTATTAAAACGAGTATAGGTTACTGGCCGTCTTTTATCACCAGTGTCGAGGTTGGGAGACTACTCTCTCCCGTCTCGCATTGGCCATACTCGTCTTACTCATGGATATCTCATGGAGAGGCGTCTTGCTCCTCTCTGTGAAAAATGCCAAGCTCCATTATCAGTCAAGCCACATTCTTTTGGGACTGCCCACTTTATCAACGAGCACGCAGAATTTACCTCTGTCGTCGTCTTCGCCCCGCTGCTCTCTCTTTACCTTCCCTTCTCGTGATGGACCCACCTTTCATCCGGACTCTCTCATTGACTTTTTGACAACGACTGACTTACTCCACAAATTTTGATACTTTCAGCCCTTTCTACTTGTATCTCTTGCTACCCTCTACCCCCGTACTATCCCCTGCCCCGCTGTTTTCTGTAACCTGCTGATCATCCCCCCTCCCTTCTGCCATCCAATTCCCTTGCTTCCTTCCCTACCCTGCAGCGCTGTATAGCCCTTGTGGCTTAGCGCTTCTTTTTGATTATAATAATAATAATATACAAAAAGAATCAAAGCACTATAAGAAATAATTAAGTTACAGTATATATATAATTGTAAAAGTAGGGGAGTTGTAGTGGTGTAGGAGCAAACTGAAGAAGTGTGGGAGAGAGTTCAAGGGATGTGGGAGTTAAATATTTAAATGATACTGACTACAACCCCAAATATGATGCTAAAAAAAGGATATTGAGAATCATGTACATATATAGCCTATATTTGATCCTAAACTGATTATACTGCACCCATGTTAATGTTAGCTAAAGAAAAATTTCTTTGGTCTTTGGAATTAATGAACAATGGACCTCAGAATTATTCTTGGCTGTCCTAATGCAAATATTGCATTTGGTCACCTGTTTGAACATTATGTGCTCGATTAAAGGATATAGAGAAGGGCATTATCACCTATGCAATATGTCAAGGTATCTTATTAATGAAAATAAGATAACATTTAAGCAAATATCCAAAATTTGCTTGTAACAGATGAAATCTAAATTTTAGATATACAAGCCTGGTAATTATTTGGGGATATGTTCTTAGGATATCTGTGCACCAATATACTCTTGTGCTACCATTCACAGGATGAATAGTGTGCACAATAACTGCTTCTGTGGTAAAAATAAATATTTTCTTCTACTGAGACAATACACCACTATGTGATGTTAGTTTAATATCTTTATTATGCACCCCATACCAATCCTGTGGGTGGCAGTCATAAGATTAAGGAGGCATATAGTGGGTCCAGGGACTGGGCCTTCAAGTTTTGACAGCTAAACAAGTTACAGTGATAATGAATTATTTACATGTTTATTTCTGGTTGCAATCATGAATTATTTATGGAGACATTAATTAAATCACAAAAAAATATTGCAATGTAGATTATTTGTGGTTCTGATTTTTCTTTTCAACGCACCAGCCATATCCCACTGAGATAGGGCGATCCAAAAAGAATTTTTTTTTTTGTTTAGTAATTCATACAGAAGAAGGTATTACTAGCCCCTCGCTCCCAGCATTTTAGTCGCCTTTTACGATACACGTGGCTTACAGAGATAGAATTCTTTTCTATTTCCCCAAAGAGATAAGGGCAAATAAAGAACAAGAACTGAGCATGTTAGATAGGAGTGAATGGAGACGAATGGTACTTGGGACCTGACGATCTGTTGGAGTGTGAGCAGGGTAATATTTAGTGAAGGGATTCAGGGAAACCGGTTATTTTCATATAGTCGGACTTGAGTCCTGGAAATGGGAAGTGCAATGCCTGCACTTTAAAGGAGGGGTTTGGGATATTGGCAGTTTGGAGGGATATGTTGTGTATCTTTATATGTGTATGCTTCTAGACTGTTGTATTCTGAGCACCTCTGCAAAAACAGTGATAATGTGCGAGTGTGGTGAAAGTGTTGAATGATGATGAAAGTATTTTCTTTTTGGGGATTTTCTTTCTTTTTTGGGTCACCCTGCCTCGGTGGGAGACGACCGACTTGTTGAAAAAAAAATATATATATATATATATAATATGATTGGTGGAATGATGAAGTAAAGGGTGTGATAAAAGAGAAAAAGGTAGCTTATGAGAGGTTTTTACAAAGCAGAAGTGTTATAAGAAGAGCAGAGTATATGGAGAGTAAAAGAAAGGTAAAGAGAGTGGTGAGAGAGTGCAAAAGGAGAGCAGATGATAGAGTGGGAGAGGCACTGTCAAGAAATTTTAATGAAAATAAGAAAAAATTTTGGAGTGAGTTAAACAAGTTAAGAAAGCCTAGGGAAAATATGGATTTGTCAGTTAAAAACAGAGTAGGGGAGTTAGTAGATGGGGAGATGGGGGTATTGGGTAGATGGCGAGAATATTTTGAGGAACTTTTAAATGTTAAGGAAGAAACAGAGGCAGTAATTTCATGCACTGGTCAGGGAGGTATACCATCTTTTAGGAATGAAGAAGAGCAGAATGTAAGTGTGGGGGAGGTACGTGAGGCATTACGTAAAATGAAAGGGGGTAAAGCAGCTGGAACTGATGGGATCATGACAGAAATGTTAAAAGCAGGGGGGGATATAGTGTTGGAGTGGTTGGTACTTTTGTTTAATAAATGTATGAAAGAGGGGAAGGTACCTAGGATTGGCAGAGAGCATGTATAGTCCCTTTATATAAAGGAAAGGGGACAAAAGAGACTGTAAAAATTATAGAGGAATAAGCTTACTGAGTATACCAGGAAAAGTGTACGGTAGGGTTATAAATTGAAAGAATTAGAGGTAAGACAGAATGTAGGATTGCGGACGAGCAAGGAGGTTTTAAGAGTGGGTAGGGGATGTGTAGATCAGGTGTTTTCATTGAAGCATATATGTGAACAGTATTTAGATAAAGATAGGGAAGTTTTTATTGCATTTATGGATTTAGAAAAGGCATATGATAGAGTGGAAGAGGAGCAATGTGGCAGATGTTGCAAGTATATGGAATAGGTGGTAATTATTAAATGCTGTAAAGAGTTTTTATGAGGATAAATGAGGCTCAGGTTAGGGTGTTGTAGAAGAAGGGAGAATACTTCCGGTAAAAGTAGGTCTTAGACAGGATGTGTAATGTCACCTTGGTTGTTTAATATATTTATAGATGGGGTTGTTAAGGAAGTAAATGCTAGGGTGTTTGGGAGAGGGGTGGGATTAAATTATGGGGAATCAAATTCAAAATGGGAATTGACACAGTTACTTTTTGCTGATGATACTGTGCTTATGGGAGATTCTAAAGAAAATTGCGAAGGTTAGTGGATGAGTTTGGGAATGTGTGTAAAGGTAGAAAGTTGAAAGTGAACATAGAAAAGAGTAAGGTGATGAGAGTGTCAAATGATTTAGATAAAGAAAAATTGGATATCAAATTGGGGAGGAGGAGTATGGAAGAAGTGAATGTTTTCAGATACTTGGGAGTTGACGTGTCGGCGGATGGATTTATGAAGGATGAGGTTAATCATAGAATTGATGAGGGAAAAAAGGCGAGTCGTGCGTTGAGGTATATGTGGAGTCAAAAAATGTTATCTATGGAGGCAAAGAAGGGAATGTATGAAAGTATAGTAGTACCAACACTCTTATATGGGTGTGAAGCTTGGGTGGTAAATGCAGCAGCGAGGAGACGGTTGGAGGCAGTGGAGATGTCCTGTTTAAGGGCAATGTGTGGTGTAAATATATGCAGAAAATTCGGAGTGTGGAAATTAGGAGAAGGTGTGGAGTTAATAAAAGTATTAGTCAGAGGGCAGAAGAGGGGTTGTTGAGGTGGTTTGGTCATTTAGAGAGAATGGATCAAAGTAGAATGACATGGAAAGCATATAAATCTATAGGGGAAGGAAGGCGGGGTAGGGGTCGTCCTCGAAAGGGTTGGGAGAGGGGGTAAAGGAGGTTTTGTGGGTAAGGGGCTTGGACTTCCAGCAAGCGTGCGTGAGCGTGTTAGATAGGAGTGAATGGAGACGAATGATACTTGGGACCTGACGATCTGTTGGAGTGTGAGCAGGGTAATATTTAGTTAAGGGATTCAGGGAAACAGGTTATTTTCATATAGTCGGGACTTGAGTCCTGGAAATGGGAAGTACAATGCCTGCACTTTAAAGTAGGGGTTTGGGATATTGGCAGTTGGAGGGATATGTTGTGTATCTTTATATGTGTATGCTTCTAGACTGTTTGATTCTGAGCACCTCTGCAAAAACAGTGATAATGTGCGAGTGTGGTGAAAGTGTTGAATGATGATGAAAGTATTTTCTTTTTGGGGATTTTCTTTCTTTTTTGGGTCACCCTGCCTCGGTGGGAGACGGCCGACTCTGTTGAAAAAAAAAAAAAAAAAAAAAATATATATATATATATATATATATATATATATATATATATATATATATATATATATATATTTTTTTTTTTTTTTCAACAAGTCGGCCGTCTCCCACCGAGGCAGGTGACCCAAAAAAGAAAGAAAATCCCAAAAAGAAAATACTTTCATCATCATTCAACACTTTCACCACACTCGCACATTATCACTGTTTTTGCAGAGGTGCTCAGAATACAACAGTCTAGAAGCATACACATATAAAGATACACAACATATCCCTCCAAACTGCCAATATCCCAAACCCCTCCTTTAAAGTGCAGGCATTGTACTTCCCATTTCCAGGACTCAAGTCCGACTATATGAAATATTTATATATATATATATAATATATAATATATATATATATATATATATATATATTATATATATATACACACACACACACACACATTTCTTCATTCTTTCAACAAACCGGCCGTATCCCACAAAGGCAACTTTATTCCGAAACGTTTGATCTGAGAGGGACCTGACCTCTCAGTGGTTACATTCTCACTACTACGACTCTGCACCTCTCCTTCCAACAGTATTTAAGTCTCAACACTGTCGCTTGATCTTCAGTTAGTTCCAGACTTTGGAACAGAACTTCTCCAGGCTGAGGGACTGACAACCTCAAATCTACGACTTCAAGGGTGATGGACTGATTACATCATCTTCACATCTCTACTGCTCCCGCCTACTTTCTGTACTCGACTGAAGAAGCCTACTGTGTAGGCGAAACATTTTGGAATAAAGTTGCCTAGATGTTGCCTTTGTGTCTTATCTCCCAAAGCTAGGGATCCTTAACCTTGTCAAACAGTGTGTAAAAAAAAAAAAAAAAAAAAAAAAAAAAAAAGGGGGGGGGGGGAGAGGAGTTACTAGCCCCTTGCTCCTTGCATTTTGGCCGCCTCTTACGACACGCATAGATTACGGAGAAAGAATTCTGTCCCATTTCCCCATGGAGATAAGAGGAAATAAACAAGAGCAAGAACTAGTAAGAAAATAAAAGAAAACCCAGAGGGGTGTTTATATATAAGCTTGTACATGCATGTGTAGTGTGACATAAATATAAGTAGAAGCAACAAGATGTACTTGAAATCTTGCATGTTTATGAGAAAAAAAAAAAAAAAAAGACACCAGCAATCCTACCATCAATTACAGGCTGTTTTACACTCACTTGGCAAGATGGTAGTACCCCCCCGGGCAGCTGCTGTCTCCGGCCCCGAGAGACACCCAAACTGTGCGCAAGCGGCCCCAGCCGGCGGAGGGAGTGTCCCAAAGGGCGATCACCAAAAAAAGGCCAAAACCGGGCACCAAAAAAAAACTGGCGTCACTGGTTGGCCATTAACAGAACCCCCCATATTGGGGGGTCTACTGTACACACCCCCATCTAAAATTCCCCAAATTTTCTGAATAGCTTTTTTTTTAATTTCCTTTTTATTTTCCAGGGGAAGTGAAAAATCTTTCAAATACCATTTTTTTACTACCAAATTTTTTAAAAATACCATTTTTTACTTCATACAATTTATTAACATTTTGGGCATTTTTTAATTACATTACTTGTTTAATTACCAAAACCTTTTTAATACCACATTTACTATCTTAGAGCTTCCCTCACTCTTGAAACTTGTACGCCAATTAAGCTTGTTAACTACAGTGCAATACTGAACCCAAAATAATGTTTTAAAATTAGAAATTGAAATAAACATTTTTTTTTTTATTTTATTTTTTTTAATTAATATTTCTTGAATCATTTTTACTTATAAAATTTTTTTTAAAAACCCCTTTTTGCTCTCAACTTTATTTTTGTACATAATCATTATTTTATACTTTTTTTAAACCTTTTGTTCCCAAATTTTCAAGTCTTATATTCACCCCCAACCTTTTATTACCCTTTGTCCACTTATTTCATATTATAACCCAAGTCTTTGCCATTTTTTTTTTTCTTTTTTTATTCTTTGGAACTTTAATTTGTGTATTTTATCTTGTAATTTCAATTAGTTATACTCTTTTTCTTGTTAAAATTTTATATTAGCCCTTAGGTTTTTGAAAGTGGGGAGTCTTGTACCTTTTTAATTTGTATTTTTATTTATTATTTTATACTATTTGACTTTAGCTCATTCTAGCACAAAACAGAAAAATTTCAACTTCTTTATGTTTATTAGTGCTAACTCATATTCAAATTAAATTCAAAGTTTATTCTCTATAAGGAAAAGACCAAAGTGCTTTAGCTATATATTTTACCCAACCCTTCCCACTTACAGAATCAGTATTAGAACTCACTGCAAAATACGGGAATAAAACCACATTTAAACTTAAAAGATAAATGATCACGTTACCCTGACTAAACCTCCAAAATCAAAACACAAATAAAAAAATTTTTGGGAAAGAACTGCCTTTTAACCAGCTCACAAGCCAGCAACCTAAACAAGTAAAAGTCTATCAGTTTTAACTACAACATAGGCCTTAACAAAACACTATGATACCCCCGGACCCCTTTTGTTTTCTTAGCACCTTCTCCTGCTTATCTTACTAAACCCTGGCTTAAACAGGACAATAGATACTCCCCCCTACCAGGAACACAGAAACCCAAAACTGCGACCTACCAATTGGGGGTGGTATTGCAATCTATTTTTAAACCAATATTTTGTATTGCCCCATTATTTTAGTGATGAATATGGGGAAAATACTTTTTTTGCTTTTTTTTCGTAAAAAACCCTTTAAGGCCCAAAAACAATCGGTGCCATTTACTGGATACCCCACAAAAAACATCCCAAATTTCAGTGGAATCAAAAAGAAATAATAAAAAAAAACAAAAAAATAACAAGCACCACCTTTTTTAGCGGAGATTTCAATATCAACTTGGCCTACCAGATGATCCCTGTAACATTTCATCAACAATTGAACAACCACTTTTTCATCCAACAATAACAAAACCCAAACCCAAATTGACTGAGCAAGTGCAACTAAAACCCACAGGCCAATATACTACCCCCTCTTAAATAGGGATAATCACAGCACTCAGACCTCCCTCCCTTCCTCGTAACAAACATTAGTAAGCCCCCACTCGAATACAAAAAAGTTCATTTAGCTCCAGACGAGGCCTCAAAAAGGAATTTCACAGCAGACCTAGAGCGTTGAGGCCAGAGAATTCTCCAATGCCCAAAGGTTTACGATTGGACAGAATTTTTCTTTAAAAAAATACTTAGACTAACAACAAACATTTTCCTATTTAAAAAAAACTAAAAAAACAGACACGAAAAAAACGGCTGGTTGCCCTGGTAAAACCCGCAGCATTCTGAAATCTATTGATAAAAAAACACCCCTAGAAAAAACAATAAGACAGGGCTTAATACACAAAGATTCTTAAACAATATTCATCATTCTCACCAAAAATTTAAAAAAGAAAGCCAAACAATTGTACTACTCCAGCAGATTCATGAACAAAAAGATATAAAAAAGACCCGGAAAAAAACTTTCCAGATTCGGGGACCCACAAACGAAAAAAAACAAGAATATTTGTCCTAAACCAAAACCCAATGAAACACCACGCATCCCCCTGATACAGCTAAAAGATAAACGACTTCTCTCAAACATGGACTGATCTCGCCAGTAAAATCCCATACAACGCCCCTGCCGGGATACTAGATGGGGAAATTTTCCCAAAATTCCTCTATTTGTCCAACTAGCCCACGGGAAAATCACCCCGATTTTAAAGTCAATCAAAAAAACTCAGGAATTTTCTCACTCCCCCCATTATTGTAAAGTGAGTGGCCAAAAGTCCTTTCGCATGCTATTTCATACTTTTAACAAGTCACTAGAAACTAGACTTTCCCCACATACTCAAGACAGCAAGGGTTACACCCAATACATAAAGGTGGGGACCCAAAAGATGTAAACAAATATAGTCAATCAAATTACCATTGCTATCCAAAAACTTTGAAAAACTGTGCAAGGAGACAGTATATTCATTTATAAAAGGCACAAAACAAATTTCAACCCTTGCCAATTTGGCTCGGAAAAATAAAACACTAATGAGCTTTTAAAAATTGTTGCTTTAACGCTTGGAAAAAAAGGAATATCCGTAGGAATTTTTTTTGACCTAAAAAAAGAGTTTGACAGTAGACCCGGCTTCCTACTCACAAACTTTACCATTATGGTATAAGTGGGCCCTGCGCTTTATATTTCAAATCCTACCTTACTTAGGTAAGTAGTACCATTAAAGACACGCCCATCAACACGGCCACTTGTACTGGAGTTTGCAGGGAAGCGTCCTTGGGCCCCGCTTTCCTCATTTACATTTTTTTATCTTCCCAAAAGTTTCCCAAACCTGAAACGCTTCTCTTTGCTGACGACACGATTACGCACCCCCCACCCTAAATTTTCCACCCTCAACACCATTGTCAACGGGAGCTGCTCAAATTTTGAATTGGGTGATAAAATAAATTACACTCACCTGACAAAAATATAATTTTGTTGGTAGCAGGAGGGGTTTCGCAACTTAAAATTAAACGAAACACTTAATTGCCCGACATAAAGAGGGCAAAAAACCTGGTCTTACCCGACAAAACATAAATTTCAGCACCCATATCCAACACATAAAAAAAATATCCAAAACGGTGGGGATGCTCTCCAAGATACAATATGAAGTGCCGCAAACTGCCCTTCTCACACTATACCATTCACTCATTTATCCATACCTCACCTATGCTATTTGTGCTTGGGGATCAACTGCAGCAACACATCTAAAGCCAATAATAACCCAACAAAAAGCCGCAGTAAGAATGATCACTAAATCCCATTCCTGGCAACACACTCCCCCACTCTTCATAGATCTAAACTTACTCCCTGTTCAGAACATCCACACTTACTACTGTGCAATCTACATCTACAGGACCTTAAACTCCAATATTAACCTTGACCTAAAATGCTTTCTTGATAGTTGTGACAGGACCCACAGGCAAAACACCAGACACAAACATCTCTCTGACATTCCCCTTGTCCGACTAAACCTTTACAAAAATTCAGTGTGTGTCAAAGGGCCTAAAATCTGGAACACCCTACCTGAAAACTCTAGAACTGCAGACACATTCATCACTTTCAAAACTACAGTTAGAAAGCATCTCATCTCCCTGATACACCCTGCCAACTAACTACATGTAAACCACCTGGTGGTTCACACTTACACTCACTCACCTATTGACTATAAACACAGAAATACGAATCTTAATCTTAAAATAATGAATCCTAACTAGTCATGTTTGCCTATGATACTCCAATATAGACGCTATGTATTGTGCCAAAACAAAAGCATTCACACTGCTAAACTCACAAACTATAATGTAGTCACTTAGCCTTAATACCATAATCTGTAATAATTTAAAGTTTAGAATTAATCTAAGTCTTCCCGAAATGCCTAGCCATGCTAGGTGTCCTAGTGGCCCCCTCTGTAAATAGTATTTTAAAACATGTAAACCACA
Organism: Cherax quadricarinatus; assembly: GCF_026875155.1. Lineage (NCBI taxonomy): Eukaryota > Metazoa > Arthropoda > Malacostraca > Decapoda > Parastacidae > Cherax > Cherax quadricarinatus. The sequence continues at coordinate 4,848,935 of NC_069440.1, read as the reverse complement.
CAATATTCAAAATCTGTAAGCCCCGCATTGTAATCCTTATAGAGAATAAACTTGATTGATTTCTTCCAAAAACCGTAAGTGTTGTAAAAGGCAACTAAAATGCCAGGAGCAAGGGGCTCGTAACTCCTCCTCCTGTATTGATTACTGAATATAAAAAGATGGCCAGTATGTTGAAAAATCAATAGCATAGTTACACTTATTTCTGACTACAGCACCAACAGACTAACCAAGGCTGCCCTTATACATGAAATTATGGTTACTAAAGTCACCAGTGGATTCCATGTTAGTCTTTAATAAGAAATATAATTTTATTATACAAGAGTTATGAATCTTAATTCACTCATTCAATATATCAACTGAAAACAAAGCAGTAGAAAAAATTAGTCTATCATAAATGTTTAATAACAATATAGTATAAACATATGTCAATGACCTGGTAATCACTGTCCTGGTTCTCAAGCAGCACCTGAGCATACCGCCAGGTGGCATCATTGTCGACAGCAACTGGAGGGTTGGTAATTGTGCTCTGGAGGGCACTCCACACTACCTCCTCGTTCCCTGCCACCAACCTAGGCAAGAGGAACAAGAAATCTTTTAGTTCATATGCTGTAATACAAAAAATGTCCTTCAACAGTTTCCTAGAGGTTACTGGTACAGGCTGAATACCAATTAAGATGGTAATGTTCTTGAAAACAATGTCCAATAAAACAAATTGTCTAAAATGAACAGAAGAACATAAAAAATAGTTACATATATTTAACCCCCAAAAATAGCCAACAAATTTTTTTAGATCTGGAAATTTTATAAAAAAAATAATAAAAATTTAACCACGTGGATGCAGTGTTGTGTTATATTTAATAAAATACTTATAGCTACAAAGATTACATATACAGTAGAACCCACGTATCCACTGATTCAGTATCCATGGTTTTAGTTATCCATGGTTTACTGTGGCCCAAAAATACCTCTTAATTTTATATAATAATGACTCCAAAGTGCAAAAGTAGAAAAGGCTGCAATTCTTCAAAGCCTAAGAGAAGCCGTGAAATGCTTTCCATCAGTGAAAATGTGATAATTCTCCACTTATTGGAGACAATTTATTAATTAAACTGTATAATGGGCAGAAGCTTGTTTCTATCCATGGTTTTGGTGTCCACAGCAGGTCCTTGGAATGTATCCCCAGCAGATATGGGGGTCCTACTGTACAGGAGGGCCCTGTGTATTTGGCACCTTTTCGATGTTCCACATTTTAGTTGGCTTTCAATTTTTGCACTGACTTTGTCAATGGTCCAAGTCGGACCAAAACGTCATCGTAAGCTTCTCTCTTTTATGTGCGGGTTATTTGTGTATTGTGTATCTGCATAACAGTTGCACGAGGGAAAGTCAACCAGCACCAGATCCGTGAATTTATTTTGTGGATTTATTTACTCTGAATTTATTTTGTTTTTATGTGTAACTGTATTGAGCACTTAATATATGAAAGTGTAAACCATTACAGGCATTTTAATACATTCAATAATAAAATAAGGTCATTTTCCCCACCCATGTTTTTTCACTTACCATAGGGGGGGTGGGGAACCAAGAGCCATACTATGGGGCCCCCCTTAAAAGGGGTGAGGAATGATGTGGCCTACTGACTGAGGTTGATGGTTGTGAATTTTTTGATAAGGTGGAAAGTTATGGATCATAAGGAGGGGAGGGTTTTAGGATCTTTGCATGATTTGAATTGCCCGGGGATACTGAGAATTCCTGTAAGTCTAACTTATCTACAGTACTTTATACAGCTGACAGAAAGGCTCATAATGCTTGGGGACCCTGTTTCAGGCAGTGTTCTATATTTGTCAAGTCCCTTCTGTGAAAAGTCTGCTATTTTAGCAATGGGAATGCTTACAAATTTTTGCAATTTTAAACTTTTTTTTCGGTTCTTCTTTCTCATCTTTGTGTTATCTGTCTCCCTTAAATTTAAAAAGTGAAGAGAACTTAAATGCAAGGGGTTCTTGCGTGCAGGCTAACGACTTCAGGAATAAACTGATGCAAAAACGGCAATAAATAACTCGTGAAATCATAGTGACACGAATGCAAACAAACCATACCAGGGGGGGGATGAACCTACAGTCAGTCGTAAAAATCCAACGCGCATTATTACCGGGGCCCGTGGCTCAATAAGATTTTGATTGGCATTTTGTTGCCTTTACGACAAATGGCCCAGAGGAAAAATTCTGTTTTACTTCCCCATGGAGTGAGGGAAAAAAACAAGAACAAAAACTAGTAATAGAAGAAAACCAGAGGGGTGGTGCATTTATGCTTGTCAGCAGGTAATGTGACCAAAGTATAAGTACAGTAGCAAGACATACCTGAAATCTTGCTGTTTTTGAGACAGAAAAAGACACCACAATCCTACCATCATGTAAAACAATTACAGGGTTCGCTTTAACTCGCATGGCAGGGGCAGTATTTCCTTCCCGGGGATTTGCTGTCTGCCAACCTCTACTGGATAACTTATAAGTAATTTTAAATTTTTACCTCAGTAGCCATTTTTCCCTTTCCAAGGCAGGGTGATCAAAAGATAACACACTGAGTCATTCATTCAATATGTCTTTCCAAAAAATGTCCTGACATCCAAATTCAGATTACCCTCTGACTGCAACATCCCCACCCCTCTTTCAGTGAAGACACTGCCCTTTCCACCTCCAGGATTCAAGTCCAGCTAACCAATTTTGTTGTTGAAGCATAAATATACAATCATGCTTACCGAGTTATGACTGACTTGGTTAATTAGGGATCAGTCATCTACCAAGAACAATGGCAGCTGGACCACACACTCTCAAACATGGTGGGCCCTTCCTCAACAATGAGCTGTAAATCACAAGTACAGTGGACACTTACCAGTATGAGTCCTTGTTAACATCTGGTCCCTGGATCTATTACTAGTATAAAAAATCTTCTGTTCATGTGCACTGGCTCAGTAGGCTTGACATGGCAGGTGAACACAATGTGTGGATATGATACTGACAAGGTCCAGAACTTAATGACTTTAACTAGCCCTATTATTAACACCTTTATGCTTCAAACACATCCCTACTTGCCTTGCACAAATTATGGATTGCTATCTGGAGAGCTTTACCTGCTCTCCAGGTGTGAATATTGTCTATCTGAGGCCCTCTGGTGCCGTGGGTTTCGTGTTGACATCAAGACAGGATGTCAAACAACTTGCGTCCTACTTAATAATATAAACTGTCACTGTATTTGAATGTCATTATATGATAACAGTCAATGCTCAGTATACATGCTGGTGATGCCCTATACCACAGGAGCAGATTCAAGAAATTCCACAAATTTTTTTTTTTTCCAACAAGTCGGCCGTCTCCCACCGAGGCAGGGTGACCCAAAAATGAAAGAAAATCCCCAAAAAGAAAATACATTCATCATCATTCAACACTTTCACCACACTCACACATTATCACTGCTTTTGCAGAGGTGCTCAGAATACAACAGTTTAGAAGCATATACGTATAAAGATACACAACGTATCCCTAAAAACTGCCAATATCCCAAACCCCTCCTTTAAAGTGCAGGCATTGTACTTCCCATTTCCAGGGCTCAAGTCCGACTATATGAAAATAACCAGTTTCCCTGAATCCCTTCACTAAATATTACCCTGCTCACACTCCAACAGATCGTCAGGTCCCAAGTATCATTCGTCTCCATTCACTCCTATCTAACACGCTCATGCACGCTTGCTGGAAATCCAAGCCCCTCGCCCACAAAACCTCCTTTACCCCCTCTTTCCAACCCTTTCGAGGACGACCCCTACCCCTTCTTCCTTCCCCTATAGATTTATATGCTTTCCATGTCATTCTACTTTGATCCATTCTCTCTAAATGACCAAACCACCTCAACAACCCCTCTTCTGCCCTCTGACTAATGCTTTTATTAACTCCACACCTTCTCCTAATTTCCACACTCCGAATTTTCTGCTAATATTTACACCACACACTGCCCTTAGACAGGACATCTCCACTGCCTCCAACCGTCTCCTCGCTGCTGCATTTACCACCCCAAGCTCACACCCATATAAGAGTGTTGGTTCTACTATACTTTCATACATTCCCTTCTTTGCCTCCATAGATAACGTTTTTTGACTCCACATATACCTCAACGCACCACTCGCCTTTTTTCCCTCATCAATTCTATGATTAACCTCATCCTTCATAAATCATCCGCCGACACGTCAACTCCACAGTATCTGAAAACATTCACTTCTTCCATACTCTCCTCCCCAATTTGATATCCAATTTTTCTTTATCTAAATCATTTGATACCCTCATCACCTTATTCTTTTCTATGTTCACTTTCAACTTTCTACCTTGACACACATTCTCAAACTCATCCACTAGCCTTTGTAATTTTTCTTTAGAATCTCCCATAAGCACAGTATCATCAGCAAAAAGTAACTGTCAATTCCCATTTTGAATTTGATTCCTCATAATTTAATCCTACCCCTCTCCCGAACACCCTAGCATTTACTTCTTTTACAACCCCATCTATAAATATATTAAACAATCATGGTGACATTACACATCCCTGTGTAAGACCTACTTTTACCCGGAAGTATTCTCCCTCTCTTCTACACACCCTAACCTGAGCCTCACTATCCTCATAAAAGCTCTTTACAGCATTTAGTAACTTACCACCTATTCCATATACTTGCAACATCTGCCACATTGCTCCTCTATCCACTATCATTTTTTTTTTTTTTTTCCAACAAGTCGGCCATCTCCCACCGAGGCAGGGTGACCCAAAAAAAGAAAGAAAATCCCCAAAAAGAAAATACTTTCATCATCATTCAACACTTTCACCACACTCGCACATTATCACTGTTTTTGCAGAGGTCCTCAGAATACAACAGTTTAGAAGCATACACATATAAAGATACACAACATATCCTTCCAAACTGCCAATATCATATGCCTTTTCTAAATCCATAAATGCAATAAAAACTTCCCTACCTTTATCTAAATACTGTTCACATATATGCTTCAATGTAAACACTTGATCTACACATCCCCTACCCACTCTGAAGCCTCCCTGCTCATCCGCAATCCTACATTCTGTCTTACCTCTAATTCTTTCAATTATAACCCTACCATATACTTTTCCTGGTATACTCAGTAAACTTATTCCTCTATAACTTTTACATTCTCTTTGTCCCTTTCCCTTTATATAAAGGGACTATACATGCTCTCTGCCAATCCCTAGGTACCTTCCCCTCTTTCATACATTTATTAAATAAAAGTACCAACCACTCCAACACTATATCCCCCCCTGCTTTTAACATTTCTGTCATGATCCCATCAGTTCCAGCTGCTTTACTCCCTTTCATTCTACGTAATGCCTCACGTACCTCCACCACACTTACATTCTGCTCTTCTTCACTCCTAAAAGATGGTATACCTCCCTGGCCAGTGCATGAAATTACCGCCTCCCTTTCTTCCTCAACATTTAAAAGTTCCTCAAAATATTCTCGCCATCTACCTAATATCTCCCTCTCCCCATCTACTAACTCCCCTACTCTGTTTTTAACTGACAAATCCATACTTTCCCTAGGCTTTCTTAACTTGTTTAACTCACTCCAAAATTTTTTCCACAATTATGAGTATTTATTTAAAGACCCAGAGCAACTATTAGAGCACATGATAAACAGAGGTGCTGAAGTCTTTTGCTAACAAGCTCAGGGGGATGCAACTATTAAATAAGAAGTAACATGGTGTGCCATTTTACAACACACAGCTTACGGGAAAGAATTCTCACCACTATTCCATTGTACACCTTATAAAAGTGCTTAGTGATATGCTTAGCTTGATTACTATCCAAAGGGGTCAAATGCTACCTTTGAAATGGGAGGCAATCAGAGATATGTATCTTAATTCCCTTGATCAAGAGCTCTTTATTGGTATTAAGGCAACTCCTCCCTTCTAGAGGGGATATAGGCAGCAACCCACCAGATGAAAGACAACTTGGCTGAAATTACCCACCTGATGAGAGACAACTTGGCTGAATGATCGGGATAGATCTCAGAGAACCAAAATGTAAGGCAGAACGTCTGATTCTGAGGGAGGAGAGAACTCTTGAGGCGACTTGTGTGTTGTGTGTTGAAGGACTCGAGGTAACCAAAACCACCTGGTAAGGAGATGTTTAATATAATAAAAATAAAAATAAAAATAATAATTATAATTATTATTTTTATTATTAACAGCCATCTTCCACCAAGGCAGGGACCCCAGGAATTAAACAGTCACTCAATTGCCGTCTTTCCAAAAGTGTGCTGACTATCACAATCAGATTACCCGTTCAACTGCAACATCCCCACCCCTCCAGAGTGCAGGCAGACACTACTCTTCCCACCTCCAGAACTCAAGTCTGGCTAACAGGTTGCCTGCCCTAAATCCCTTCATAAAGTTACCTTGCTCACACTCCAACAGAACCACTATTAAAAACCATGTCCCAATTCATACCTATTCAATGTGCTCACATAAGCCTGCTGGATGCTCAAGCCCCTAAAACTTAAAGCTCTTGTACCTCCTCCCTCCAATTATTCCTGGGACAACCCCTCTCCCTTCTACCTTCCACCCCAGATTTTATACACCCTCTTCTTTAACCTATTCCTATACATCCTCTCTACATGCCCAAACCACCTTAATAGCCCTTACTCAGCTCTCCGAATTATGCAGTTTGTCATCCCACACTGCTTTTAAATTAATCTCTGAATTCTCTGCATGATATTCACACAACATGTTGCTCTCAAACAAGACATCTCCACTGCCTCTAGCCTCTTTGCTGCAGCATTCAAAATTCATGCCTCACAACCATATAAAAGTGTTGGTACCACAATACTCTGGTACATTCCATCTTTTTGCCTCCATAGATAAACTTCTCTTTCCACACATTGACACACTACCCACCTTTTTTCCCTTATTTATTTTATGGTTCACATCAAGTTTCACAGACCCATCTGCTGACATGGCTGCTCCCAAATATCTAAATGCATCCACTTATATACTCCTCCTTCAACAAATAATCTAACTGCCTAGACTTTTTTTTTGTTACTCACTCTTTTCACTCTTTTCCTTCTTTTGCATACCCCCCCAAAATTTCATCCCCAAACCTTGTAATTTGCCTTAAAATTTTTCCTATAAAGAACTGCGCCATTAGTAAACAGAAACTGGGATAACTCCCACTTTGTAGCAAATCCAACGTTTTTCAATCCCACACCCCTTCCAACACCCTACATGGGAACAAAAAAGAAGGAACACTGCAACAGCCTACTGACCTATGGGGAGCAGGTCCATGCCCCCCCCCCCAGATTAGCCCAATGCCCCCCCCTTCTGGTCACCAAACTAAAACGGGGAGCACTGCACCAGCCCCAGCACAAATTTAGTCAGTCCACTCACACCCACCCACACCCCTCATGTATTATCTAACCTTTTTTAAAAAACTACACAACTTTTTTACCCTGAATAACGTACTGGGGATTTGTTTTCCCCTCATCCACAACTCTATTACCAAACCAGTCTTTCCTAACCTTCCGAATCTGAATTTTTCCAATTGAAACCATTGCTGCGACCTGCTTGGGTGGGAAAATTTTTAGCACGCTATTTACATCCCCTTTATTTATTCCTGTTTTCCCCTTTATTTCACCTCACAATCCCCCCCAATTTTACCCTTTTAGAGGTGAGATTCAGGCCCTCAGTCTATCCTCACAGGGAAGATTTCTGATAATGGGTCATCTTTGTTTATCCTCCCCCTGTATGTTTTTTCCCGAGCATTTATATCCATCCTGAAAAACGGTGACCAGAAATGAGCAGCATAGTCTAAATGAGGGGCCCAACCAAAGGGTATATAAGTAAGAAACAACCCAGGCCTTTTATTTTTATACTTCTAGTTTTTGAACAATGTGTGTGTGAATTAATCAGAGAAATTTGTAGTTTGGAAGTTTGGGGGAGGGCGGGATTTTCCAAAAATGTTTCCAAAGGGGTGAGGGAAGGGTTTTGAGGGGGTTCGGACATGTAGAGGAATGGGCGAAAAAGTTTTTCAAAGTGTATCAGTCTGTAGGGGAAAGGGAAGCGGGTAGGGGTCGCCTAGGGGAAAGGGTTGGAGGGAGGGGGGAAAGGAGGTTTTTTGTGCGAGGGGCTTGGGACTTCCAGCGGGCATCTTGACGTTTTTGATAGGATGAATGGGACAAAGGGTTTTTAAATACTTGACGTGCTTTTGGGAGTGTGAGCAAAGTAACTTTTATAAAGGGGTTCAGGGAAACCCGGGCGGGCAGGATTTTAGTCCGGAGAGGGAATACATGCCTGCACTCTGAAGGGGGTTTTAATGTTCTTTTAAAAACTGTAGTGTAAAGCACCCTTCGGGCAAGACATGAGGGATGAAAGGGTAAAAGTTTTTTTTTTGGGGCCACCCTCCCTTGGGGGAACCCGGGGTTGTAAAAAAAAAAAAAAAAAATAAAAAATTATAAACCAAAGAATTCTTTTAGCTTTTTTGTGAACAAAAAGCACTGTTGTCTTGTTTTAGATTACTGCAACCAAACTCCAAATTCCTTTTCGCAATCAGAGTATTAAATCTATATTTAGTTTATATGGGGCATGGTTTTTAAATCCCACACCCCTTCCAACACCCTCCCACTGACTTTTTTCAAAACCCTATCTGTAAATATGTTAAATAACCGGTAAAAATCACTCGTCCTAGTCAACCCTACTTTCACTGAAACATTCGTTTCCACCTACTTCACTCTTACAAGACAAAAAGGGCAAATCTCCCAAACAAGAGGAAACAATGCCCCTTTTTTTTCCTCTCAATCTATTTGGTACACCACCCAAGAATTTTGGACCCCCTACCCCCCGCTCAAAAGTGGGTCCCTGGGGATTTTGTCCCCTGTCCCCAACTGCCATTTGTCAATGGAAAAAAAGGGTCGGGTTTGGGTTTTTCTGCAATTCCCCAGGTGCACAGGTCATGGGGGTGGTCACTCCCTGCATGTAGCTAGAGTGGGCTTCACTAAAATTTTCGTGTTAATTGTGAACCAGACACTTGGAGAGTAATTACAAAGATACAAAAATTACAATTTGTAAAATGGTTTTAATTTTTTCTAATATCTTATGTTAAAAAAAAAAAAAAAACACACAAACACCACACGGTAATTGCTTTTTCTTGGACTGTAAGAAGGCGTTTGACACAGTCCACACAAGAGTTAGTGTGAAAGCTGGGGGACCAGCGGGGATAACAGGGGGGGGCAGGGAATATCGTCAAAAAAGACAACAAAAGGGCATGGTATGTGGCAAGGGTCGGGGGGGGGGGCGCATAGAAAACGGGGTTCCACAGGGGTCACCTAGACGGTAATTTTCCGGGTTTTTTGTGATGACAGACAGAAGAATAGATTCAGGGGTGCCCCTGTTTGCGATAGTGAAGCTGATGAAAAGAATTAAATGGGACAAAGACCCCAGAACACACAGGGATCTGGTCCAGAAAGGGGATTTTGGAGTTCAACCCCACCAAGTGCAAATCATGAAACGGGGGGAAGGGCAAAGGAGACAGCAGATGGATACACCCCTGGGGCCAGAGCTACAAACCTCATCAAAAAACTATTTTGGGGTGAGTATAACACCGGGCATATCCCCTGAGGCCACATCAAAAAAAATTTAACTGCTGCAGCATACGGGCACCTAGTAAACCTAAGAACACTTTCCCAACATCTTAAATAAGGACTCATTCTACACTTACACTGTGTACCTTGGGCCATATTGGAGTATGCAGACCATTGGAACCCACACCTACCCAAGCACGTAAGGAAACCAGAGAAAGTGCAAATTTTGCAACAAGACATCCCAGAACTGGGGGGTGGTCCTAAAAGGGAAGGTTAAAGAAATCGACCCACAACACAGGACGGGAGAAGAAGGGGGATATAAAAACACATTAAAATACTGAAGGAATCGACAATGAACAAGACAGGTTTCCAACAGGGGACACACAAAAAGGGAGTCAAGGGGGAAGCTGAAGACTCAATGAATCACAGGGTTAGGAACCATGATTTTCTTCAGTCACAAGTTGTCAGGAAGGGAATATCGGGAAGTAATGTACGGGAAGAGGTCCAACATAGCTTTAAAAAGAGGCATATAAAGTAATGGGCGGGAAAGTGCCCAGTACGACCATAAAGGAGGGCCAATTATGAATTGACCCCTGCAACCACAATTAGGCGATAACACAAAACAGACCACAAGCCGGGAGCGGACTTGCCCCAACCCCCCCCCTCCCCCAACACTACTAAATTTCATTCTCAAAAAAGCAAGGGTAAGAAACGAAACGGGGTGAATAAATAAAGGGGGGCCATGAAAAAACAAGGAGAGCAAAAAAAAAAACAGGCCGTAACATGCTCCGGGTACCCTATACAAAATTTCCACACAAGTTTCTTGCTTTAAAAACAGAGTTAGACCCATAAGGTATTGGGGACCTTCATCCAACATACAAAAATTGAGAATGACCGACTCACTTTGGGCAGTTAGGGGGAAGAAAGCGATGTCTCAATGCCGACATGCCCATCCCCTTTTGGCCCCGGATACCCCCTATGGCCACCGTACAGATAAGCTGCTGGTATACTCCCTGGGGATTTTTGGAATAGTGGAAAATTGGTGGGGGAGTACCACATTTGATAAAACTTCTGATAAATTATTACTTTAAAGGGGGAAAGGAATTAAACACTACGGGTCTACAGTGCCTGAGGTATTGGAGACAATGGGAATCAACCAAAGGGAAAGGGGCATCAAATGAGCTGCTGGCGCATCTGTATTACCACTCAAACAATTGTTCTTTTGTGATTCATGTATGACTTTCACGTAAATCCCTTCCCAAAGATTATGCAAATACCTATAGAATTGCCCTTCAAAATAAAAAACCCCTTTTTTTGTGTTGAAATTAACTGTAAATTAATTTGTATAATTTAAAAATATTATATGCAGGGAAAAAGGTAGTAGGGTTGGGAGCACAACGCCCAGGGGGGTACTACTGTCCTGCCAAGTGATGTAAAATGGAAACCTTTTTGCTTTTCAAGAAGGACTGCCCTTCTTTTTTTTTTGTCCTCATGCTTTTTTCAGGGACATCTTGCTGCTTCTACTACACTTATGTTTATAAAATTTCCTAAAAAAAGGGATTCCATTATCACTATTCGTTTCTTTAAGACTCGTTATATTCAATCCTAAAGTAAGGAAAGTAGTGTGGTATTTACCTTCTTATAACTCATAAATTAAGAAGTACATAAATATAACAACAATGACAGCTAATTTTCGCCCTAAATACCCCCTGTAGCATTAAAAACTTTTCACAATCAATTTTTTCGAAGGCAGTCCTTGCGAAATTACAAGATGATTTTGTCAAGAAACCTTCCTGAAATAGGTCTTCATACAAGAGATTTGTTCAGTGGTTCATAGATCATTAGTGGGGTTTTTTTTTGATGGAAATTAAAATAGAATTTTTCTAAACCCTACAAATGGGCCCCAATTGAGCTGTATGGGGGAGTGTAGATGATTTTTCAACAAATTTGGGGCTGTTGGTTATGCTGGGAAGCAGCAGAAGCGCAAAAGGGGATGTTTACTGTCTTGGGAGCAAAAATACTGTACCAATGATGCACCAACATGTCTTGCCCCCAAAGTACAATGAAAAAAGTTCACAAAAATCCAGTAAAAATCTGGGGTTTTAATAGAGCTGCCCCCCAAATTCTGGCTTGGCCTGACACTGGGGATGAACTGGGGGTGACCCCCACCTCGGGCGAAAACCATGGGCAAGCTAAGATGATTCCCAAAAATCAACAAAATTAAGCGACATAGTTAAATGCTACAAAAATATATTTACCTATCTGGTAACCCATTCAAGTAATAATTGCTAAAACAAAAATTTTTGCAAACACATAGCCACCACACACAACAAAAACACCCTAAACACAAAATTTTAAGATGCGTCAATGACTGGAAAAGCAACATGATACCCAACTGAATAAAAATTTTTTTTGCTTACCAAAATGATAAAACAGAGCAAGATAATTATCTATCACAATAAAATTTCATCCCCTCTTTCCATGAATCAAACCAACCCAAACCCAAAACACAACTCTTTAACAACAAACCACCTACGGGAAAAAAAAAAATGTGCCACGTCAATAAAAGAATCATTCTAGGTAGAAAAAGGGTTAGCTTTAAATTTTCCCCCACAAGACAGAAAAAAAAAATCGATAAGTTCACATAAAAGCAAAAAAAGATATATACAAAAAGAGTGTCTCACAAGAAAACGCAGAACCTCCTGTACAGAGTAAAAAACAAAAATGAGAATAATGACAAAATTTCACCAATGCTTCCACTGAAACAAATTTTAGTAAGGGGAAAAAAAATTAGGGCCCTGTGTACTATATCACAAAAGAAAATGAATTGGCAAACTTCCCTTTAAGAGTAAACCTTACAGAGTCTGATAACATTTGTGACCAAATCTTTATACTCTTTGTGTATGTTTTATTCCCTTATTGAGCTAATCCCCGTACTATCACTCCCGATATATTTACTACCTTCCGTTTAAAGACAGTTCCCTTTTGTGACTCAAATTTGTGTTAACATTTCCCGATCCCCATTTACAGTTCATTATTGCTAAAAAAATTTACTTTTTAAATAATGTATTACCAATTATTCCCCTCTGAAGCACGTAAAATCCCTTAATATTTTTCTCACGTCTTACCCAAATTTTCCCTTTATTCCAATTTAAAAATATTTTAAATTTGTGAGTCCTATTTCATTATTGTGCAATTCCTTGTACTATCTTTTTTTAGCTAGACCAAATACCTCATACATTTTCTTTAGTGCTATAATTGCCAAATTTTTTTCTATTCCAAAATACCTCATACTATTTTTTTTTAGTGCTATTTAAGCTCAAATTTTTATGCTTAAAAACAAATCTTACCCTATTAATTTATATCAAAGTTACTGTCTATCCAATTAATTTTGTGTACAACTACTTAATTTAGTCCCTTTATATACTTTCTCTCGAAATAGTTCTCTATATACCAATATCTTGTACTGCCCTTTCTTCAGTACTAATTACTTTACTCTTAGTTTTAATAACAATTAAGGTTCTAATTAAGGTGCTACAGTATTTTACTTTCTTTCATTTATTATTATATTCACTAGCTCCTTTATTTTAACTTTAAATAACTACCTTAGTTCATATATTCTCAATGGTTAAAATAATTACGGTGCTAATTCGGGTGCTAAAGTGTAATAATTTCAGGATTATGTGGAGTAAAATAAAGATTGGATGTGAAAAGTGGGTTATAATAAGCGTGTATGCACCTGGAGAAGAGAGAAGTGTAGAGGAGAGAGAGAGATTTTGGGAAATTTGTTGAGTGAATGCGTGGGGATTTTTTGAATCAAGTGTGAGAGTAATGGGGTTTGGGGGATTTAATGCTAAAGGGGGTAAAAATGTTATGGAGGGAGAGTAGGTAAATTTGGGGTGCCAGGGGTAAATGTAAAGGGGGAAAGCCTTTAATTGAGCTATGTGTAGAAAAAAATTTTGGGTAATAAGTAATACATTTTTAAATGAAAAAGAGGATAAATAAATATAAAAGGTAGGGATGTAGCACGTAATGAAAGTAGTTTATTAGTTTATGAAATGGTGGATAAAAGGTTGATGGGTAGGCTCCAGGAGTACATTTTTAAATAGAGGGGCAACTAAATATATCGGATCATTATTTAGTTGTAGCACAGTTAGAGTAAGGGGTAGAGGGGAAAAGGGGAAGGTGGCAACAACAAGTAAGAGGGAAGTGAAAGTGTATAAACAAAGGGGAGGAGGAATCGGGGAGATATAAGCGACTATTGGCAGAAAGGTGGCTAGTGCAAAGATGAGTAGGGGGGGGGGTTGAAGAGGTTGGAATATTTTTTAAAAATGCAGTATTAGAATGTGGGGCAGAAGTTGTGGTTATAGGAGGGTGGGGGCAGGAGGAAAGAGGAGTGTTTGGGTGGAATGATGAAGTAAAGGGTGTGATAAAAGAGAAAAGGTAGTTTATGAGGGGTTTTTTTAAAAAGCAGAAGTGTTATAAGAAGAGCAGAGTATATGGAGAGTAAAAGAAAGTAAAGAGAGTGGTGAGAGAGTGCAAAAGGAGAGCAGATGATAGAGTGGGAGAGGCACTGTCAAGAAATTTAATGAAAATAAGAAAAAATTTTGGAGTTAAACAAGTTAAAAAAGGGCTAGGGAAAATATGGATTTTGTCAGTTAAAAACAGAGTAGGGAGTTAGTAATGGGAGATGGAGGTTTTGGTAGATGGCGAGAATATTTTGAGGAACTTTTAAATGTTAAGGAAGAAACAGAGGCATAATTTCAATGCACTGGTCAGGAGGTATCCCAAACTTTTAGGAGAAGAAAGCAGAATGTAAGTGTGGGGGAGGTACGTGAGGCATTACGTAAAATAAAGGGGTAAAGCAGCTGGAACTGATGGGATCATGACAGAAATGTTAAAAGCAGGGGGGATATAGTGTTGGAGTGGTTGGACTTTTGTTTAATAAATGTATGAAAGAGGGAAGGTCCCCTGGGGAAATTGGCAGAGAGCATGTATAGTCCCTTTATATAAAGGGAAAGGGGACAAAAGAGACTGTAAAAATTATAGAGGAATAAGCTTACTGAGATAACCAGGAAAAGTGTACGGTAGGGTTATAATTGAAAGAATTAGAGGTAAGACAGAATGTAGGATTGCGGATGAGCAAGGAGGTTTTAGAGTGGGTAGGGGATGTGTAGATCAGGTGTTTACATTGAAGCATATATGTGAACATATTAGAAAAAGATAGGGAAGTTTTTATTGCATTTATGGATTTAGAAAAGGCATATGATAAGTGGATAGAGGAGCAATGTGGCAGATGTTGCAAGTATATGGAATAGGTGGTAAGTTATTAAATGCTGTAAAGAGTTTTTATGAGGATAGTGAGGCTCAGGTTAGGGTGTGTAAAAAGGGAGACTACTTCCCGGTAAAAGTAGGTCTTAGACAGGGATGTGTAATGTCACCATGGTTGTTTAAAAATTTTATAGATGGGGTTGTAAAGGAAGAAAATGCTAGGGTTTTTTGGGAGAGGGGTGGGTTTAAAAATTAGGGGGAATCAAATTCAAAATGGGAATTGACACAGTTACTTTTTGCTGATGATACTGTGCTTATGGAGATTCTAAAGAAAAATTGCAAAGGTTAGTGGATGAGTTTGGAATGTGTGTAAAGGTAGAAAGTTGAAAGTGAACATAGAAAAGAGTAAGGTGATGAGGGTGTCAAATAAATTTAGATAAAGAAAAATTGGATATCAAATTTGGGGGAGGAGGAGTATGGAAGAAGTGAATGTTTTCAGATACTTGGGAGTTGACGTGTCGGCGGATGGATTTATAAAGGGAAATGAGGTAATCATAGAATTGATGAGGGAAAAAAGGGGAGTGGGCGTTGAGGTATATGTGGAGTCAAAAACGTTATCAAAGGGAGGCAAAGAAGGGAATGTATGAAAGTATAGTAGTACCAACACTCTTATAGGGTGTGAAGCTTGGGTGGAAAAATGCAGCAGCGAGGAGACGGTTGGAGGCAGCGGAGATGTCCTGTTTAAGGGCAATGTGTGGTGTAAATATTATGCAGAAATTCGGAGTGTGGAAATTAGGAGAAGGTGTGGAGTTAAAAAAGTATTAGTCAAGGGGAGAAGAGGGGTTGTTTGAGGTGGTTTGGTCATTTAAGAGAATGGATCACAGTAGAATGACATGGAAAGCCCTAAAAAATCTATAGGGGAAGGAAGGCGGGGGAGGGGTCGTCCTCGAAAGGGTTGGAGAGAGGGGGGAAAGGAGGTTTGTGGGTAAGGGGCTTGGACTTCCAGCAAGCGTGCGTGAGCTGTTAGATAGGAGTGAATGGGGACGAATGGTACTTGGGACCTGACGATCTGTTGGAGTGTGAGCAGGGTAAATTTTGTGAAGGGATTCAGGGAAACCGGTTATTTTCATATAGTCGGACTTGAGTCCTGGAAATGGGAAGTACAATGCCTGCACTTTTAAAGGAGGGGTTTTGGGGTATTGGCAGTTTGGAGGGATATGTTGTGTATCTTTATATGTTTATGCTTCTAGACTGTTGTATTCTGAGCACCTCTGCAAAAACAGTGATAATGTGCGAGTGTGGTGAAAGTGTTGAATGATGATGAAAGTATTTTCTTTTTGGGGATTTTCTTTCTTTTTTGGGTCACCCTGCCTCGGTGGGAGACGGCCGACTTGTTGAAAAAAAAAAAAAAAAAAACTATTGTATTCCCTAGCTCTTATTCTTTTTTAGTTTTAGAATATTTACACAAGTCTTATTCCTAAGTCTAGTTACAGATTCACTATAAATCTTATGATTACAAGCATTGATCCTGATACCAACCTCCCATTTGTAACAATCCATTAGCTAGTAAGATAAACTAGTTAAGTATCATAATTATTAAGTTTAACATAATATTTTATTCAAAAATCTAGTTGTAGAGTCACTCTCATTCTTATGAATACAGGCATTGATCCTGACAAACCTTTTATTAAATGACTTACACGAATCAAACAGAAACTGTAATTACTATACAGCAGACCAAGCAAAGACATTACTCAGGGCAAACATAACTATTTTTAATTACAATGTCAGATCCTTGAGCAAACACTACGATGACCTCACAGCATCACTCAATTCCCTTCATTCCAGTGTGTTAATCCTCACTCTCAGAAACCTGGCTAAAACCTGGTACTGCAGACGTCTATGCCATTCCTGGTTACACAACCAGACACAACTGTAGGACAGACCAGCAAGGGGGTGGAACAGCTATGTACTACTAAAATCAACTTGAATGTATCAATAAATCTTGCACAAGGGATGAGCATGGTGAATATATCATAGCTAAATTTAAATCAAAAGACCTGCAAAAACTCCTCACAGTTATAAACATCTACAGTCAAACAGTCCACAGTCAAACATTTACCACTGTTACGCGCCCCTACTTCACTCCATTATATACAAAAATAAAAGGCCTGGTTAAAATAAGTTCTGTAATAATATATCGCGAACCACTTTATTACTAGCTAGATAAAGCAGGTTCGACTATATATTATTATCGGGTACAGTATGAATCATCAAAAGTACTCTCATTGTATTATATTATATCTTTCGCCATGATTATTATAATTACAATAGTATTATATTATATTATTATTAGGTTAGGTATTACGAATGTGTAACCACTATTGTAGTGACCAATTGGTGGTTCTGAATTTGACCCACGCGTTTGCCTTCTGGCCGAGCGAAGTCATACTATAAGTAGTTGAAATGAGTCATCACTCCTAGCTCTGACTCGGTACGGGTCTTCAACCCAAAGCTCCTAGCTTAAACTAAAACTTTATACCAAGTCTATTGTCCTTGCCTTTGCCATTAGTTTTTTCCTAAGCTGGTAATTCATGTCACTTATGAAAGATAACTATTTCGTTACCCTAGACCTTTCTAAAAAGAGTTAAATGGTGAGATTAGTAGATTATTAATTGAAATTATTGTATCATACTCTGTTAATGAGAATTTGAACGTAAGATTGGGTTCCTTGCTGTATAGTATTTCATTTATAATTGCTTGTGGTTATTTTAATTCACTAACCAAATACCAATGAAGCTAAACGATTGGTAATAAAATAAAACTAACAAAAAATTGGAGTTATTTGTACCCCTATTGTTACGGTGAAGATTAAGTCGTAACAACCACTTTAGTGAAAAATTAGTTAACTTGATAACTGATGCACATATGAACAAAGACCACCTGCTGCTAAGAGGAGATTTCAACATAAATCTACTACATGACCAGGACCCACAAGTAACCGAATTCACAAACACTATGAGCAACTGCTTGTTGCTATCAACAATATCAAAACCTACAAGAATGTCCGAGACTAGTTTCTCTTTACTAGGCCATGTCTGGACGAACACCATATCCCCTTTAAAATCAGGCATAATCACAGACAACACCACAGACCACTACCCAACTTTTCTCATTACCAACCTAGGTAAATTGCCCCAAGACACTACATACTAAAGCTACCTTTTGACTACATAACGAGACAGCTGTTAATAACTCTATAGCAGCTATGAATAACGTCGACAGGCATAATGAGCTCGAAGCATACACAGCATGAATGAAAGTATTAACAATTTTCTAACAAAAAAAAAAAAACACTACCTCTATAACAAACATTGCCCTAAAAAACTAAACAGGTCACAGCAGAGACTGAATACTCCTTTACTAACACCCAGCATCCTTAAATCCATTAACACAGAGCACCAATATGAAAAACAGTACAGAATGGGTCAAATAACTAAGAACAGTCTAAACATTACTCGTCTGCTCTTACCAGCCTGATAAGAAGATCTAAAAAATTGTATTACGAAAATAGATTACATAACATCAAAGGTGATATGAAAAAGACCTGGAAAACCCTATCTGAAATTCTAGGAACTAAGATATCCAAAAACAAAATCACATTAACAAAATCAGACTAACCCCTACTCTCACCAACTGAAACAGTAAATAGACTCAATGTTTTCTTCTCCACCATAGAAAAGTACCTAGCGAGCAAAATCTCAAGCTCAAACACCCGTCCATCAGACTACTTCATGGACACCTACCTGAATACACTATTCCTAGCTCCTACCAACCCAACAGAAGTCTCTCTCATCATCAACACCCTTAACCCTTTGACTGTTTCGGTTGTATATATACATCTTACGAGGTACCGTGTTTGACGTATATATACTCAAATTCTAGCGGCTTCAAATCAAGCAGGAGAAAGCTGGCAGGCCCACATGTGAGAGAATGGGTCTGTGTGGTCAGTGTGCACCATTTAAAAAAAATCCTGGAGCACGCAGTGCATGAGAAAAAAAAACTGACCGTTTTTTTTTTTTAATTTAAATGCCGAATTTGTGGTCTATTTTCATATAGTATTTATGGTTGTATTCTCGTTTTTTTGGTCTCATTTGACAGAATGGAAAACATATTATAGAAATAGAGGTGATTTTAATTGGTTTTACTATAAAAAGAACCTGGAAATGGAGCTCAAAGTAGGGGAAATGTTTGATTTTTGCTGATGTTCAAAAGTAAACAAATGATATTGTCCAGCAAATGTCCAACTAGCCATTCTAATATGCAGTCATGAATGGGTTGACATTATTTGTACAATTATTACAGTATAGTAAATCTTCTATTTTTTGTTTGAATAAACAAAATAGAAAGCAAGAGTAATATCAGAGGGGCCTGGAGACATGACTGATGAACAAAGAAAATGTTATTTTAGAGCCAGGAATGTCTGCATTGTTCATTCTGGACCTTATTTTGAAATTGTCATATTTTTTAATTTTCGTGAAATTGGCCAAATTGCAAATTTCTGACCACGTTATTGGGTAGTTGAAATCAGTAAATGGGCAGTTTCTTGTACTCAATCGATAGAAAAAATGGAGTTCTAAAGAAATAGTTATGAGTTTGGTCGACTGGAGCAATGGAATTAGCGGAAAATAGGGCTCAAAGTGGGCAAAATTGCCGATTTGTAAATATCGCCGAGGTCGCTAACTTCGCGAGAGCGTAATTCTGTCAGTTTTCCATCAAATTTCGTTTTTTTGGTGTCATTACAATCGGGAAAAGATTCTCTAATCATTTCATAAGAATTTTTTTTTTTTTTTTTTTTAAATTTTGAGACAAGAGAGAGACCTCAGGATTGGGGGTTGCAACAGTCAAGGGGTTAAAAACAAGGCAGGAGACAAACAACTTGCCAACTTTTGTGTACAAAAAAAGCTTCAAGTTCTTTTTTTTTCTTTTTTTTTTTAACAAACCGGTCGTATCCCACCAAAGCAGGGTGGCCCAAAAAGAAAAACAAAAGTTTCTCTTTTTAAATTTAGTACTAATTTATACAGGAGAAGGTGTTACTAGGCCCTTGCTCCTGGCATTGTAGTTGCCTCTTACAACATGCATGGCTTATGGAGGAAGAATTTTGTTCCACTTCCCCATGGAGATGAGAGGAAATAAACAAGAACTAGAAAGAAAATAGAAGAAAACCCAGTGGGGTGTGTATATATATGCTTGTACATGCATGTGTAGTGTGATCTAAGTGTAAGTAGAAGTAGCAAGACGTACCTGAAGTCTTGCATGTTTCAGAGACAGAAAAAAGACACCAGCAATTCTACCATCATGTAAAACAATTACAGGATTCCGTTTTACACTCACTTGGCAGGACGGTAGTACCTCCCTGGGCGGTTGCTGTCTACTAACCTACTACCTACAAGCTTCTGAAGTATTGTCACCAATTATTGCAACACTCTTTAACAAATCCATTGAATCCTCCACCTTCCAAGCAATTCTCGAAAGAGAGGGGGTCACCCCGATCCACAAAGGAGGTGACCAAGCTGACTCGAATAACTATAAACCAATATCTAACTTACCACTGCTCTCTAAAATCTTTGAAAAATTAATTCATAGACGGATCTATTCCTACCTCGTCTCACACAACATACTAAACCCCTGTCAGTTTGGATTCAGGAATAAAAGCACAAATGCTATCATACACATGCTAGAAATGATATATACCACTCTCGAGAAGACAGAAGTCCCGCTGGGAGTTTTCATTGATTTACATAGAGCTTTTGATACAGTCGACCATGAATTGCTGCACACAAAATTAACACTATGGTATAAGAGGCCCCTCCCTCAACTACTTAAAGTCATACCTTAGTAACAGAAGCCAATATGTGTACACAAATGGTGCAAACTCTTCCACTCAACCAATCACAGTAGGGGTCCCACAGGGAAGTGTCCATGGACTACTCCTCTCTCTCATCAACATCAATGACCTACCGAATGCATCACAGCTACTCAAACCCATATTTGCAGATGACGCAACATACATCTTCTCCCACCCAAACCTAGTCATACTCGCCAACACTGTCAATGCCGAACCACAGAAAATATCTGCCTGGATGATGACAAACTTACCCTGAATGCTGACAAAACCTATTTCATTCAGTTTGGAAACAGAGCTGCAAATATCCCACTTAACGTAATGCTAAATGGATCACCCATCACAAGACTCGCAGAGGGAAAATTCCTAGGAATCCACCTTGACAGTAGCCTCAAATTCCAGACACACATACAACAAATTTCCAAGAAAATCTCTAAGACAGTAGGCATACTATCAAAGATACAGTACTATGTTCCACAATCAGCTCTCCTTGCACTGGATCATTCACTCATCTACCCTTATCTCACATATGGAATTTGTGCATGGGGATCAACAACACTGAATCACTTAAGACCACTAATAACACAACAAAAGGCTGCAGTCAGAATGATAACAAATTCCCACTCCTGACAGCATACCCCACCAATTCAAAAGTCTAAATTTTCTACCATAAAGAACATCCATACTTATTCATGTGCCTACTACATACATAGAACAACACGCAAACATTAACCCTCCGCTCAAACTTCTCCTCACCAACCTTAACAGGACACACGACTATAACATAAGACACAGATCTTTTTTGATGTACCCTGTGTCCATATCACACTGTAAAAACTATGCACATAAAGGGCCCCAAAATTTGGAATTCATTACCAGAAAATACTAAATAAACCTGGTCTGAAAATCAATTTAAGACTTCTCAAAAGCCACTTAATCACCCTAGACTAAATACTCAATATTTAACTTTACCAATAAATCTCCCAATCACCTAAATCTTAACCCTTTGTCTGTTTTGGCTGTATGTATACGTCTTACGCTTGCTGGAAGTCCAAGCCCCTCGCCAAGGAAACCTCCTTTACCCCCTCCCTCCAACCTTTTCGAGGATGACCCCTACCCTGCCTTCCTTCCCCTACAGATTTATACACTCTCCACGTCATTCTACTTTTAGAGAGAATGGATCAAAGTAGAATGACATGGAGAGCGTATAAATCTGTAGGGGAAGGAAGGTGGGGTAGGGTTCGTCCTTGAAAAGGTTGGAGGGAGGGGGTCAAGGAGTTTTTCTGGGCGAGGAGTTTGGATTTCCAGCAAGCGTGCATGAGCGTGTGAGATAGGAGTGAAAGGAGACGAATGGTATTTGGGACCTGATGAGTTGTTGGAGTGTGAGCAGGGTAATATTTAGTGAAGGGATTCAGGGAAACCGGTTATTTTTATATAGCCGGACTTGAGTCCTGGAAATGGGAAGTACAATGCCTGCACTTTAAAGGAGGGGTTTGGGATATTTTTGGAGGGATATGTTGTGTATCTTTATACGTATATGCTTCTAAACTGTTGTATTCTGAGCACCTCTGCAAAAACAGTGATTGTGTGAGTGAGGTGAAAGTGTTGAATGACGAAAGTACAGTGGACCCCCGCATAGCGACTTTAATCCGTGCAAGAGGGCTGATTGTTATGCGAAATGTTCGGTATGCGAATGAATTTTCCCCATAAGAAATAATGGAAATCAAATTAATCAGTGCAAGACACCCAAAAGTATGAAAAAAAATTTTTTACCACATGAAATATACATTTTCCTACACACAGAGAGAAGGATACATGCACAATAGTAGAGTAGTACATGCACAATATATATTGTGCATGTACTACTCTACTAAATGAAGAATAAATGACACTTACCTTTATTGAAGATGCAGCAATGACTGATGAGACACTGTGTCCTGGGAGTGCCTTTTCCTCCTGAGTACTGTAGGTCCTGTTTGGCATTTTCTTCCAGAACAGACCTTATCACACTGTGTATGCCACTACGATTCTTAAATCTCTCAAACCAACCTTTGCTGGCTTTAAATTCACCAATATGAGCACTAGTTCCAGGCATTTTTCCCTGTTCACCTGGGTGTTAGTCGACTGGTGTGGGTTGCATCCTGGGAGACAAGATTAAGGACCCCAATGGAAATAAGTTAGACAGTCTTCGATGACACTGACTTTTTGGGTTATCCTGGGTGGCAAATCCTCTGGGGTTAATTGTTTCTTGGTATTCTCAATAAGCCACACCAACAACGGTGCTACAGCAGCAGCAGCAGCTGAGGGGTGCACGCGGTACAGCAGCAACAGACGATGCTACAGCAGCAACAGACGATGCTACAGCAGCAACAGACGATGCTACAGCAGCAACAGACGATGCTACAGCAGCAGCAGACGATGCTACAGCAGCAGCAGACGATGCTACAGCAGCAGCAGCTACAGCGGAGGTTACACAGACGATGCTAGCAGCAGCAGACAGTAGCAGCAGCAGCTGACGGTTGCAGCAGCAGCTGACAGTGCAGCAGCAGCTGACGTTACACACACATAGTAGCGATGGTTGATTGGGGTTTATTATACAACCTGGCCAGCTCGGAGACACGCACTCCACTTTCATACTTATCAATGATCTTTTTCTTCATCTCTATAGTAATTCTCACCCTTATTGCTGTAGGGTTGGCACTAGAAGCTTTCTTGGGGCCCATGGTCACTTATTTTCCAGAAAAAATCACCAAAAACACTGTAATAATACGAAATGTTCCGATTGTATGCTTGGATGTTACCGCGGAGGCTGGCTGGTAAACAATGCCACCGGCGGAACATGTGAGCGTGGCTCAGGCCGCACATTGGACGCGTCTTGGACGAAGAGCGGTGAGCGGGTTTTTGGGCGGTATGCTAGGCAAAATTTTTGCGAAAAAAGCGAGCGGTATGCGGATTGTACGGTATGCGGGGGTCCACTGTATTTTCTTTATGGGTTACCCTGCTTCGGTGGGAGACGGCTGACTTGTTAAAAAAAAAAAAAAAAAAAATTCTAGTGGCTTCAAATCAAGCAGGAGAAAGCTGCTAGGCCCACATGTGAGAGAATGGGTCTGTGTGCACTGTATAAAAAAAATCCTGCAGCACACAGTGAGAAAAATACAATCCAACTGTTTTTGGATCAAAATGCCGAATTTGAGGTGTAGTTTCGTATAGTATTTATGGTTGTATTCTTGTTTTCATGGTCTCACTTGATAGAATGGAAGACGTATTACAGAAATAGTGGTGATTTTGATAAGTTTCATGATGAAAACAGCATTGAAATTGAGCTCAAAGTAGTGGAAATGTTTGATTTTTACCGTGTTCAAGAGTAAGCAAATCACACCACATGTCCAATGCACGTCAACTGTGGAGTCTAATATTTTCACTAGTGCACTGATATTATTTATACCATTTTTACAGTAATGTAGTAGTCTGCAATACAGTAAATCTTCTATTTTTTGTGTGAATAAGAAATAAAAATAGAAAGCAAAAGTAATATAAGAGGGGCCTGGAGACGTGACTAATGAACAGAGGATATATTATTTTAGTGCCAAGAATGTCTGCACTGTTTATTCTGGACCCTATTTTGAAAATGGCATTTTTAAAACTTCAAGACTAGACAACAAAGTTCATACATTAACTAATACTACATAGTAGTGTAATTTTTTTTTTTCAACAAGTCGGCCGTCTCCCACCGAGGCAGGGTGACCCAAAAAGAAAGAAAATCCCAAAAAAGAAAATACTTTCATCGTCATTCAACACTTTCACCTCACTCACACATAATCACTGTTTTTGCAGAAGTGCTCAGAACACAACAGTTTAGAAGCATATACGTATAAAGATACACAATATATCCCTCCAAACTGCTAATATCCTGAATCCCTCCTTTAGAGTGCAGGCATTGTACTTCCCATTTCCAGGACTCAAGTCCGGCTATATAAAAATAACCGGTTTCCCTGAATCCCCTCACTAAATATTACCCTGCTCACACTCCAACAGATCGTCAGGTCCCAAATACCATTCGTCTTCATTCACTCCTATCGAGCACGCTCATGCATGCCTGCTGGAAGTAGTGTAAATACCTACCCAAAACAGTATTGCCCTACACCAAATTGTAGCATTCTCATACTGTAAACTACTTTTAGCAAATCACAATGTTATATTCCCATAATATAATTTCAATAATTACTTTTGAACCTATTGTCCACTGTTGACAGGAATATAACTGTATCATGTTTCATAAAAAGCATTTTTGAAAAATATGAATATATCCTTTGGTTTATATAAATAAATTAGATTCATTTATAATAAATAGAACTATTGTACATATATGATAAATTTCTCTAGTGTTAAGTAGTCAGTAAGCCATTAAATTAAGTCAGCCCATAATGCCTAGGCATAATAGAGGCTCTTTAAACTGCAACCCATTGTTGTAAATACATAATCTCAATGTACTATGTACTTGCAAAGAAATTAATAAATTTGAAAATATGCAAAATATAACCTAGTTGCTCAGACAAAAAAAGTGCAGAGTAGCACAAGTAAGCAACAGAAAAACAGACACTGGATGAGAATGTTCACCTGTGCATAGGTCCATCCTGCATGTTGCTGATTTTGTAATCTCCATAATGTTGTATTTTTCTCAGTGGACTGCAACACAACCTGTGATGGAGAGATACTGGATAGCAAATTATTTCCATGTCTTTTAATGAAATTATTTCCATGCTTAACAATCTTATAACCAATATAGTTATGGAATGAGTCTCAGGGCTTAACTTTTTTGAGTTTTCCCACGTTAATTTACACACGTAATTATGCAAAACTAGGTGGTAGGTTGGTAGAAAGCAACCACCTAAGGAGGTACTACCATCCTGCCAAACGAGTGTAAAACGGAAGCCTGTAATTGTTTTACATGATGGTAGGGTTGCTGGTGTCCTTTTTCTGTCTCAAACATGTAAAATTTCAGGTACGTCTTGCTACTTCTGCTTACACTTAAGTCACACTACACGTGTCACAAACATACATATATATACACACACACACACCCCTCCGGGTTTTCTTCTTTTTTCTTACTAGTTCTTGTTTATTCCCTCTTGTCTCCATGTGGAAGTGGAACAGAATTCTTCCTCCGTAAGCCATGCATGTATAAGAGGCGACTAAAATGCCAGGAGCAAGGAGCATTACTAAAGTTAAAGAGAAACTTTTGTTTTTCTTTTTGGGCCACCCTGCTTCGGTGGGATACAGCCGGTTTGTTGAAAGAATTATGCAAAACAGTAGTGAAAATCTAAATTTATGTTAAAAGCCAGAATGAAAACTGATTCACTGTCAATGTTTAAATACTTCAGCATCTTTTTCAAATAATTTTTAGAAAGTGAGAAATAAAAATTTAGGTAGTAGGTTGGTAGACAGCAACCACCCAGGGAAGTACTACCGTCCTGCCAGATGACTGTGAAACAAAAACCTGTAACTGTTTTGCATGATGGTAGGATTGCTGGTTTCTTTTTCTGTCTCATAAACACGCTAAGATAACAGGGATATCTTGCTACTCCTACTTACACTTTGGTCACACTTCACAGACACGCACATGCATATATATATATACATACATCTAGGTTTTTCTCCTTTTTCTAAATAGCTCTTGTTCTTTTTTATTTCTTCTATTGTCCATGGGGAAGTGGAAAAGAATCTTTCCTCCGTAAGCCATGCGTGTCGTATGAGGCGACTAAAATGCCGGGAGCAATGGGCTAGTAACCCCTTTCCCCTGTATACAATTACTAAAAAAGAGAAAAAAACTTTATAAAACTGGGTTGCTTAAATGTGCGTGGATGCAGTGCGGATGACAAGAAACAGATGATTGCTGATGTTATGAATGAAAGAAGTTTGGATGTCCTGGCCCTAAGCGAAACAAAGCTAAAGGGGGGTAGGAGAGTTTCAGTGGGGGGAAATAAATGGGTTTTAAATCTGGAGTATCTGAGAGAGTTAGAGAAAGGAAGGGTAGCAGTAATGTTAAAAATGATCAGTTATGGAAGGAGAAAAGAGAATATGAATGTGTAAATTCAAGAATTTATGTGGATTAAAGAAAAGGGTTTGGGGATGCGAGAGTGGGTCATAATAAGCTTTGTATGCACCTGGAGAAGAGAGGAATGCAGAGGAGAGAGAGAGTTTTTGGGGAGATGTTAAGTGAATGTATAGGAGCCTTTGAACCAAGTGAGAGAGTAATTGTGGTGGGGGATCTGAATGCTAAAGTAGGAGAAACTTTTAGAGGGGGTGTGGTAGGTATTTTTGGGGTGCCAGGTGAAAATTGTAATGGGAGCCCTTTGATTGACTTTGTATAGGAAAGGGGGTTTAGTTATAGTAATACATATTTTAAGAAAAAGAGGATAAAAAAGTATACACGATATGATGTAGGGCGAAATGACAGTTTTTTGTTGGATTATGTATTGGTAGATAAAAGACTGTTGAGTAGACTTCAGGATGTACATGTTTATAGAGGGGCCACAGATATATCAGATCATTTCTAGTTGTAGCTACACTGAGAGTAAAGGTAGAGGGGATACAAGGAGAATAGAAGCATCAGGGAAGAAAAGAGGTGAAGGTTTATAAACAAAAAGAGGAGGCAGTTAGGGTAAGATATAAACAGCTATTGGAGGATAGATGGGCTAATGAGAGCATAGGCAATGGGGTCAAAGAGGTATGGGTAGGTTTAAAAATGTGTGTTAGAGTGTTCAGCAGAAGTTTGTGGTTACGGGAAAAAGTGGGTGCAGGAGGGAAGAGGAGCGATTGGTGGAATGATGATGTAAAGAGAGTAGTAAGGGAGAAAAAGTTAGCATATGAGAAGTTTTTACCAAAGTAGAAGTGATGCAAGGAGGGAAGAGTATATGGAGAAAAAGAGAGAAGTTAAGAGGTGGTGAAGCAATGAAAAAAGAGAGCAAATGAGAGGTGGTGAGATGTTATCAACAAATTTTGTTGAAAATAAGAAAAAGTTTTGGAGTGAGATTAACAAGTTAAGAAAGCCTAGGAACAAATGGATTTGTCATTTAAAAAATAGGAGAGGAGAGTTATTAAAATGGAGAGTTAGAGGTTTTGGGGAAAGATGGAAGGAAATTTTGAGGAATTGTTAAATGTTGATGAAGAAGGGAAGCTGTGATTTCGTGTATAGGGCAAGGAGGAATAACATCTTGTAGGAGTGGGGAAAGAGCCAGTTGTGAGTGTGGGGAAGTTCGTGAGGCAGTGGGGTTAAAATGAAAGGGGTAAGGCACCCGGGATTGAGGGGATAAAGATAGAAATGTTAAAAGTAGGGGGGATATAGTTTTGGAGTGGTTGGTGCAATTATTTAATAAATGTTTGGAAGGGGTAAGGTACCTAGGGATTGGCAGAGAGCATGCATAGTTCCTTTGTATAAAGGCAAAGGGGATAAAAGAGAGTGCAAAAATTATAGGGGGATAGTCTGTTGAGTGTCCCTGGTAAAGTGTAGGGTTTAGAGTTATAATTGAAAGAATTAAGGAAAGACGGAGATTAAGGATAGCAGTGAACAAGGAGGCTTTAGGAAAGGTAGGGGGTTGTGGACCGGTGTTTACAGTGAAAAAATTAAGTGAACAGTATTTAGAAAAGGGCAAAAGAGGTCTTTGTGGCATTTATGGATTTGGAAAAGGCGTATGACAGGGTGGATGGGGGGGCAATGGGGGCAGATGTTGCAAGTGTATGGTGTAGGAGGTAGGTTACTAAAAAGCAGTGAAGAGTTTTTATGAGGATAGTGAGGCTCAAGTTAGAGTATGTAGAAAAGAGGGAAATTTTTTCCAGTAAAAGTAGGCCTTAAAACCAAGGATGTGTGATGTCACGTGGTTGTTTAATATTTTTAAAGGGATGGGGTTGTAAGAGAAGTAAATGCGAGGGTCTTGGCAAGAGGCGTGGAGTTAAAGATAAAGAATCACACACAAAGTGGGAGTTGTCACAGCTGCCTTTGCTGATGACACTGTGCTCTTGGGAGATTCTGAAGAGAAGTTGCAGAGATTGGTGGATGAATTTGGTAGGGTGTGAAAAAGAAGAAAATTAAAGGTGAATACGGAAAGAGTAAGGTTATGAGGATAACAAAAAGATTAGGTGATGAAAGATTGAATATCAGATTGGAGGGAGAGAGTATGGAGGAGGTGAACGTATTCAGATATTTGGGAGTGGACGTGTCAGCGGATGGGTCTATGAAAGATGAGGGAATCATAGAATTGATGAGGGAAAAAGAGTGAGGGGGTTGCACTTAGGAGTCTGTGGAGACAAAGAACTTTGTCCTTGGAGGCAAAGAGGGGAATGTATGAGGTATAGTTTTACCAACGCTCTTATATGGGTGTGAAGCGTGGGTGATGAATTTTGCAGCGAGGAGAAGGCTGGAGGCAGTGGATGTCATGTCTGAGGGCAATGTGTGGTGTGAATATATGCAGAAAATTTCGTAGTTTGGAAGTTAGGAGGAGGTGCGGATTACCAAAACTGTTGTCCAGGGGTGAGGAAGGGTTGTTGAGGTGGTTCGGACATGTAGAGAGAATGGAGCAAAAACAGAATGACTTCAAGAGTGTATCAGTCTGTAGTGGAAGGAAGGCGGGGTAGGGGTGGCCCAGGAAGGGTTGGAGGGAGGGGGTAAAGGAGGTTTTGTGTTTCGAGGGGCTTGGACTTCCAGCAGGCATGCGTGAGCGTGTTTGATAGGAGTGAAATGGAGACAAATGGTTTTTAATACTTGACGTGCTGTTGGAGTGTGAGCAAAGTAACATTTATGAAGGGGGTTCAGGGAAACCGGGAGGCCGGACTTGAGTCCTGGAGATGGGAAAATACAGTGCCTGCACTCTGAAGGAGGGGTGTTAATGTTGCAGTTTAAAAACTGTAGTGTAAAGCACCTTCTGGCAAGACAGTGATGGAGTGAATGATGGTGAAAGTTTTTCTTTTTCGGGCCCCCTGCCTTGGTGGGAATCGGCCGGTGTGATAAAAAAAAAAAAAAAAAAAAAAAAAAAAAATAATTTTTTTTTTATCACACCGGCCGATTCCCCCCAAGGCAGGGTGGCCCGAAAAAGAAAAAACTTTCACCATCATTCACTCCATCACTGTCTTGCCAGAAGGGTGCTTTTCACTACAGTTTTTAAACTGCAACTTTAACACCCCTCCCTTTAGAGTTTCAGGCACTGTAAATTCCCATCTCCAGGACTCAAGTCCGGCCTGCGGTTTCCCTGAATCCCTTCTAAATGTTACTTTGCTCACACTCCAACAGCACGTCAAGTATTTAAAAAAACCCTTTGTCTCCATTCACTCCCATCAAACACGCTCACGATGCCTGCTGGAAGTCCAAGCCCCCCGCACACAAAAAACCTCCTTTACCCCCCCCCTCCAACCCTTCCTAGGCCGACCCCTACCCCCCCTTCCTTCCACTACAGACTGATACACTCTTGAAGTCATTCTGTTTCGCTCCATTCTTTCTACATGTCCGAACCACCTCAAAACCCTTCCTCAGCCCCCTGGACAACAGTTTTGGTAATCCCGCACCTCCTCCTACTTCCAAACTACGAATTCTCTGGGATTATATTCACACCACACATTGCCCTCAGACATGACATCTCCACTGCCTCCAGCCTTCTCCTCGCTGCAACATTCATCACCCCGCTTCACACCCATATAAGAGCGTTGGTAAAACTTACTCTCATACATTTTCCCCCCTTTGCCTCCAAGGACAAAGTTCTTTGTCTCCACAGACTCCCAAGTGCACCACTCATCTTTTTTTTCCCTCATCAATTCTATGATTCACCTCATCTTTCATAGACCCTCCGCTGACACGTTTCCCCTCCCAAATATCTGAATACGTTCACCTCCTCCATACTCTTCCCTCCAAACTGATATTCAATCTTTCATCACCTAATCTTTTTTTTTATCCTCATAACCTTACTCTTTCCTGTATTCACCTTTAATTTTCTTCTTTTGCACACCTACCAAATTCATCCACCAATCTCTGCAACTTCTCTTCAGAATCTCCCAAAAGCACAGTGTCATCAGCAAAGAGCAGCTGTGACAACTCCCCCTTTGTGTGTGATTCTTTATCTTTTAACTCCACGCCTCTTGCCAGACCCTCGCATTTACTTCTCTTACAAAACCCCATCTATAAATATATTAAACAACCACGGTGGGCATCACACATCCCTTTTCTAAGGCCTACTTTTACTGGGAAAAAATTTCCCTCTTTCCCACATACTCTAACTTGAGCCTCACTATCCTCGTTTAAAAAATCTTCACTGCTTTCAGTAACCTACCTCCTTTCACCCTACACTTGCAACATCTGCCACATTGCCCCCCTATCCACCCCGTCATACGCCTTTTCCAAATCCATAAATGCCACAAAAACCTCTTTAGCCTTATCTAAATACTGTTCCTTATATGTTTCACTGTAAAACACCTGGTCCACACACCCCTACCTTTCCAAAGGCCTCCTTGTTCATCTGCTATCCTATTCTCCGTTTTTACTCTTAATTCTTTCAATTATTAAATCTATCATACACTTTACCAGGTACACTCAACAGACTTATCCCCTATAATTTTGCACTCTCTTTTAATCCCTTTGCCTTATACAAAGGATATGCATTTCCTCTGCCCCAAACCCTAGGTACCTTTTCCCTCTTCCATACATTTATTAAATAATTGCACCAACCACTCCAAAACTATATCCCCCCCTGCTTTTAACATTTCTATCTTTATCCCCTCAATCCCGGCTGCTTACCCCTTTCATTTTACCTACTTTCCTCACGAACTTCCCCCACACTCCCCAACTGGCTCTTCCCATCTCAAGATGTTATTCCTCCTTGGGCCCCATACACGAAATCACAGCTTCCCTATCTTCATCAACATTTAACAATTCCCAAAATATTCCTTCCATCTTCCCAATACCTCTAACTCTCCATTTAATAACTCTCCTCTCCTATTTTTTAAATGACAAATCCATTTGTTCTCTAGGCTTTCTTAACTTGTTAATCTCACTCCAAAAAATTTTTCTTATTTTCACAAAATTTGTTGATAACATCTCACCCACTCTCTCTTTTTCTCTCTTTTACATTGCTTCACCACTCTCTTAACTTCTCTCTTTTTTCCATATACTCTTCCTCCTTGCATCACTTCTACTTTGTTAAAAAAATTCTCATATGCTAACTTTTTCTCCCTTACTACTCTCTTTACATCATCATTCCACCCAAACGTCCTCCCTTTCCCCCCTGCACCCACTTTCCTGAACCACAAACTTCTGGGTGAACACTCTAACACTACATTTTTAAACCTACCCCATACCTCTTCGACCCCATTGCCTATGCTCTCATTAGCCCATCTATCCTCCAATAGCTGTTTATATCTTACCCTAAATGCCTCCTCTTTTAGTTTAAAAAACCTTCACCTCTCTCTTCCCTGATGCTTCTATTCTCCTTGTATCCATCTACCTTTTACTCTCAGTGTAGCTACAACTAGAAAGTGATTGATATATCTGTGGCCCCCCTATAAACATGTACATCCTGAAGTCTATCACAGTCTTTTATCTACCAATACATAATCCAAAAAATACTGTCATTTCGCCCTACATCATATCGTGTATACTTATTTATCCTCTTTTTCTTAAAAAATGTATTACCTATAACTAAACCCCTTTCTATACAAAGTTCAATCAAAGGGCTCCCATTATCATTTACACCTGGCACCCCAAACTTACCTACCACACCCTCTCTAAAAGTTTCTCCTACTTTAGCATTTTAAGTCCCCCACCACAATTACTCTCTCACTTGGTTCAAAAGGGTCCTATACATTTCACTTAACATCTCCCAAAATCTCTCTCTCTCCTCTGCATTCCTCTCTTCTCCAGGTGCATACACGCTTATTATGACCCACTCTCGCATCCAACCTTTACTTTAATTTCCACATAATTCTTCAATTTAAAACATTCATATTCTCTTTTCTCCTTCCATAACTGATCATTTAATTACTGCTACCCCTTCCTTTGCTCTAACTCTCTCAGATACTCAGATTTAATCCCATTTATTTCCCCCCACTGAAACTCTCCTACCCCTTCAGCTTTGTTTCACTTAGGGCCAGGACATCCAACTTCTTTTCATTCATAACATCAGCAATCATCTGTTTCTTGTCATCCGCACTACATCCACGCACATTTAAGCAACCCAGTTTTATAAAGTTTTTCTTCTTCTCTTTTTTAGTAATTGTATACAGGAGAAGGGGTTACTAGCCCATTGCTCCCGGCATTTTAGTCGCCTCATACGACACGCATGGCTTACGGAGGAAAGATTCTTTTCCACTTCCCCATGGACAATAGAAGAAATAAAAAAGAACAAGAGCTATTTAGAAAAAGGAGAAAAACCTAGATGTATGTATATATATATATGCATGTGCGTGTCTGTGAAGTGTGACCAAAGTGTAAGTAGGAGTAGCAAGATATCCCTGTTATCTTAACGTGTTTATGAGACAGAAAAAGAAACCAGCAATCCTACCATCATGCAAAACAGTTACAGGTTTTTGTTTCACAGTCATCTGGCAGGACGGTAGTACTTCCCTGGGTGGTTGCTGTCTACCAACCTACTACCTATATATAGCATTTACATATTACTTCCATTTTAATTAAAAATAAGATGATTTTATTAGGCTCATTAACTCAAGAGGGTTAGCAACTTAATCAAGACTGCAAAACAAAGGACCTTACTGACTTTTTTCTTGAGAGCTTATCACATGAACTGCACTACAATTTTCATCACAATTTATCCAAGACTGCAGACAAGGGAGCTCAAAAAATCCTATCCACTCCTAAAGATGACAACACAAATACAAGTTTCCAATAGGCAACACAGATGATCAACATGTTACTGAATTAACATGGTACTAATGTAGCAAGGGTCCCCCCCCCCACACACACACGCACAAAAACATTCATAACTTTGATTTTGATTTGATTACCAGACCCAGACAATCAGCAGCAATGCTGGTGTTTCTGCCATTCTATGTAGACTATAATGAACAATACACAGAAAAAATAGGTTGGAGCTTAGACATCAGAATTTAGGGATAATAGTATGCTTATGGCCATGCGTGTTGTAGGAGGAGACTAAAATGCCAGGAGCAAAGGGGCTCATAACCCCTTCTGTATTTTTTTTTTTCCCTCCAACAAGCCGGCCGTCTCCCACCGAGGCAGGGTGACCCAAAAAAGAAAGAAAATCCCCAAAAAGAAAATACTTTCATCATCAATCAACACTTCCACCTCACTCACACAATCACCGTTTTTGCAGAGGTGCTCAGAATACAACAGTTTAGAAGCATATACGTATAAAGATACACAACATATCCCTCCAAACTGCCAATATCCCGAAACCCCTCCTTTAGAGTGCAGGCATTGTACTTCCCATTTCCAGGACTCAAGTCTGGCTATACAAAAATAACCGGTTTCCCTGAATCCCTTCACTAAATATTACCCTGCTCACACTCCAACAGATAGGTGGTCCCAAATACCATTCGTCTCCACTCACTCCTATTGAACACACTCATGCATGCCTGCTGGAAGTGAAAGCCCCTTGCCCACAAAACCTCCCTTGCCCCTTCCTTCAAACCTTTTCGAGGACGACCCCTACCCCGCCTTCCTTCTCGAACAGATTTAAATGCTCTCCATGTCATTCTACTTTGATCCATTCTCTCTAAATGACCAAACCACCTCAACAACCCCTCTTCAGCCCTCTGACTAATACTTTTATTAACTCCACACCTTCTCCTAATTTCCACACTCCGAATTTTCTGCATAATATTTACACCGCACACTGCCCTTAGACAGGGCATCTCCACTGCCTCCAACCGCCTCCTCGCTGCTGCATTCACAACCCAAGCTTCACACCCATGTGTGTTTGTACTACTATATTTTCATACATTCCCTTCTTTGCCTCCACAGATAATGTTTTTTGACTCCACATATACCTCAACACACCACTCACCTTTTGCTCCCTCATCAATTCTATGATTAACCTCATCCTTCATAAATCCATCCGCTGACACGTCAACTCCCAAGTATCTGAAAACATTCACTTTTTCCATACTCCTTCTCCCCAATTTGATATCCAATTTTTCTTTATCTAAATTATTTGATACCCTCATCACCTTACTCTTTTCTATGTTCACTTTCAACTTTCTACCTTTACACACACTCCCAAACTCATCCACTAACCTTTGCAATTTTTCTTTAGAATCTCCCATAAGCACAGTATCATCAGCAAAAACTGTGTCAATTCCCATTTTGTATTTGATTCCCCATAATTTAATCCTACCCCTCTCCCGAACACTCTAGCATTTACTTCTTTTACAACCCCATCTATAAATAAAACAACCATGGTGACATTACACATCCCTGTCTAAGACCTACTTTTACCGGGAAGTAGTCTCCCCCTCTTCTACACACCCTAACCTGAGCCTCACTATCCTCATAAAAACTCTTTACAGCATTTAGTAACTTACCACCTATTCCATATACTTGCAACATCTGCCACATTGCTCCCCTATCCACTATCATATGCCTTTTCTAAATCCATAAATGCAATAAAAACTTCCCTACCTTTACCTAAATACTGTTCACATATATGCTTTAATGTAAACACGATCTACACATCCCCTATCCACTCTGAAACCTCCTTGCTCATCCGCAATCCTACATTCTGTCTTACCTCTAATTCTTTCAATTATGACCCTACCGTACACTTTTCCTGGTATACTCAGTAAACTTATTCCTCTATAATTTTTACAATCTCTTTTGTCCCCCTTCCCTTTATATAAAGGGACTATACATGCTCTCCACCAATCCCTAGGTACCTTCCCCTCTTTCATACATTTATTAAACAAAAGTACCAACCACTCCAACACTATACCCCCCTGATTTTAACATTTCTGTCATGATCCCATCAGTTCCAGCTGCTTTACCCCCTTTCATTCTACGTAATGCCTCACGTACCTCCCCCACACTTACATTCTGCTCTTCTTCTTCTTCTCCTGTATATATTACTAAATGTAAAAGGAGAAACTTTCGTTTTTTCCTTTTGGGCCACCCCGCTTCGGTGGGACATGGCCGGTGTGTTGAAAGAAAGTATGCTTATGGGACTCGTAGCACAAACATTGTGCATCAAGATGAATATGTACTTTATGGTGAGGAAAGACATCAAACTTATTACTGAAGATGGGAACAGATCCCAAGGACAGTGCCTGGAAATCTGTGATTATGGACATAAAAGACAAAACTGAACAGAACAAGGGTGCCTTCAGACTATCAAAAAACCTTACAACACATTGACAACACACTTGCCTAGCACACTGAGAATCTGTGGTTCAGTCCCCAGCATGGGTGGAAACACTGGGCACATTTCCTTACAACTGCTGTCTTTTATGAACAGGGCCCGGGACCTCCCTGCTATAGTGCTCCTCATAACAAACATACACCAAAAGAACAGGTTCATCTTGTCTAGAGGATATCAATCACTGGGACCACTTATTGAGGCTGGTTTTATTACATTAATAATCACAATGTTTCCATTATTTCTTAAATAAAAAGGAAGACTACTCATACCGTAATAATCATGAGTAGAGATAATTATCTTTTTATATTAAAATGTTATCCAGATAGATAACTTACTAAATACATATAGTATTCACAAAAGGAAACAGTCATGTAGATTTTCTAGACTCAATCACATTGAGTCAAAAGAGGTATATACACAGGTGTTTATAATATTAATACAAGTAATCGAATTCTTCCTCAGAGGGCTTTTCACAATATATCCCTTCTCACAGAGTTTACAAACACCTTATCACTTAGACCCATTCACTGTTACTCATAACTTCTAGGAGCTTCCCAACCGCCAAGTAATGCCCGACCATAGGGCTTCCAAATTTCCGGGGTACTCTTTGGAATTATAGCGAAGCTTAAAGCCAGGCTCTCCACCAGATCCTTCCTCAACTAGAGGGAGGCGTGAACTGAACAAGGTTAGGCTTTACCACCAGACTTCAACTTGGACTGAGTGGAGGTTGAGTAGCTCAAATTGTCCCCTGGTGCTTAACCTTGCTGCAACAGCAGTTTAGAACAATGAAACAAAGCTAAACAATTTATGGCCAAATAATATTATAAAGCAGAGTACAGTGGACCCCCGGATAACGATCAGCTCCCAACTCGACCAATTATGCAAGTTTATTTTTGTAAGTGCTTTTGTAGGTGTATTTCTAGGGGTCTGAAATGGACTAATCTAATTCACAATATTTCTTATGGGAACAAATTCGGTCTATAACGGCACTCAAACAGACTTCTGGATTGAAATAATATCGTTATGCGGGGGTCCACTGTATATTCATTGTAG
Organism: Cherax quadricarinatus; assembly: GCF_026875155.1. Lineage (NCBI taxonomy): Eukaryota > Metazoa > Arthropoda > Malacostraca > Decapoda > Parastacidae > Cherax > Cherax quadricarinatus. The sequence continues at coordinate 4,811,698 of NC_069440.1, read as the reverse complement.
CTATTAATGAAGATACTCCTTAATATAATATTAAGTGAAAAAGCCAAATCAACATATGTAAATACATAGTCCCAGTGTGTGGTTATATAAAACAAGACGTGTAACACTGTCTCTGTTCAGTCTAGTTTTGTGGGTTGTATCTTGGGAACAAGATTAAAGAACCTCAATGGAAATAAGACAGTCCCCAATGGCAATGACTTCCTTGGGTTATCCTGGGTGGCTAACTCTCTGGGTTAAAAAACCTAACAACTATCTTACATGGAAAACATCCAGCCCATAATCTAACAAAAATTCAAACCTAAGTAATGGACCAGAAGAACAACTGTATTGCTCTGTTAATGAAAACCGACCTACCAAGAGACCAATGTGTATAGTGGTAATAAGATTAACAAACTGGCTGAATCCCACCGAGGCAGAGTAACCTAAAGAGGAAAACTAAAGTTTTTGTTTTTAAATTTCGTAATTTATACCGAAGAAGGGGCTACTAGCCCCTTACTCCCGGCATTTTAGTTGCCTCTTATGACACGCATGGCTTATGGAGGAAGAATTCTTTTCCACTTCCCCATGGAGATAAGAGGAAATCAAGAAGAACAAGAACTATTAAGAAAATAGAACACCCAGATGGGTGTGTAAACACACATGCAGGTACATGCATGTGTAGTGTGACCTAAGTGTAAGTAGAAGTAGCAAGATATACCTGTTATCCTGTGTGTTTATAAAAAAAAAAAAAGGAACACCAGCAATCCTACCATCATGTAAAACAATTACAGGTTTCAGTTTCACATTCACTTGGCAGGACGATTGTACCTCCCTGGGCTGTTGCTGCCTATCAACCCTACTACCTAGGGGTAATAAGACTGTCTCCACATATTGCACTGGGTAGATGATTAGCCAGGTTATTAAAAAATGAAATGACTACTATAACATGCCAAGTTGTGTCTGGCATATCCATTGTGATTTCTGTAATTCATATCTCTTGTCTGCACCACTGCTCACAGGATGAGCATAGGGTGCATAATAAACTAGCCACTCATATGGCACAAAGTATTCAGCACCAGTCACAAATCCGACTGGTGTATTGAGAGGTAAAGTACTGAAGTCATTTTGATTGATTCAGGAGGGACATTCTTAGGCACTGTTGGTTTGCCTTACATCAATTGGCAAACTAACATTTTTATTCAAACTATAATTCCAATGTGTAAGACAACTCCAGACCTGCTGAGGATACTCAAGCGTAGAGATAAAATTTACCCACACAATGAGCTGACCCCCCCTTATGACTTTTTTAAATTCAGTGCACAAGTGAAAGTAAAATAATGTTAAAAAAATTACTTCTTCCTTACTCTGAGTGCCCCAACATGGATCTGAGAGGCGATGTTTGTGTACATGAAGACCCAGAAAGAAAGGCAGAGGTCTGAGCTGGTGGTGATGACAGGGGACACCAGGGCTGCTCTGTCTCGGGCATGGGTTTTATAGCAGTTGAGGTTGAACTTCATATACATGTCTGTGATCTCATACACACTTCTGCAAAACAGTATGACAGAATTACATGAAATGCAGCAACATAAGCACAAATGAAAATGGTTAATAGCCCAGTCATTTTAGTAAGAAAAATGAGTACCTAGAACCAATTGCAGTACAATTTATTTTTGCTGTGTTATATGTACTTATGAATACTTGAGGAGCATTATATACAACATAAGTAAAATGAAATTTAACTATTGGTACACTGCATACATATTTATTCCTTTTGTTTTTCTAAAAACAAAAATAATAATAAAATAAGTTGAAATGAATGTTAGTGTCAATGCACTGGTGCAGTCACAATTTAATTATCTTTCATATTCGATAAAATATTAGCCCAAAAACAAAACCAATATCTGAATAATAATAAGAATAATAATCTTTATTTCTTTAAGTACAGTAGGACCCCCATTTCCGCAGGGTATACATTCCAAGGACCTGCCGTGGATACTGAAATCGCAGATATTAGCAAACAGTATACAGGTTCTATACATACCTATTATAAAGTTTAATTGATAAATTATGCACAAAAAGTAGAGAATTATCACTTTTTCACTTCATGGCTTCTCTTAGGCTTTGAAGAACTGCCAGCTTTCTACTTTTGTGCTTTGGGGCCATTATTATGCAAAATGAAGAGGTATTTTTGAGCCACAGCAAACCGTGGATAATTGAAACTGTGGATACCAAATCAGTGGATACAGGGGTTCTACTGTACATGTACAACATATACAGGCCTAGCTGACATCAATCACTGTATATAGAAAGCCCCTTGTTATGCAGAGCATTTCGGGCAAATTGGGATGCGAACCACACCAGTCAACACCCAGGTACCTATTTTACTGCTAGGTGAAAAGGGACAGCAGGTGGCTTAAGGAAACCTGTCCTAATGTTTCCACCCATACTGTGGATTGAACCACAGACCTCAATGTGCGAGTCGAGTGCACTAGCAATCTAATTACAGGACACAATGTGCTGTGCACCATGCATGGGATGTGCACTAGATAAATTGAATTCCAAGCATAACCAGAATGGTGCCACATATTATGAATATTTGCTAATATGAACAGCATACAACAGCTGACAGTTTGTTATAGAAAACGTTTGAAAAACAAACAATCCTTTTTACTGCACATAAGATATTTAACAGGTCATCCATGTTATCCATTCCAGGTAAGGATAAGTTTGTACAACTAGCTCCCTTGCACTCTGTTCATGCAACTGAAGATTCCAGACCATGTTTTTTTTCCAGGTATCTTGTTTCATCTTGTAAAAAGTCTTATTAGTGTGTTTGAACACCATCAGTAGACCTGGAGCTGGAGGTAAATCTGTTGTTAGTAGTTCATGGTGACCACACACCAAAATTAATTTAAGAGCATACCCATCCACTGCTGAATTTGGAAATGAGAAAAACACAGTGCATAGGACAGAATTAAGACTACATTCATGTTGACTGAGTAAGACTCCCTGCAAGTGGCTGATATATGCTTGCCTCACTCACTCAGTATGGCCAGGTGGGTTGTATTTGTTGCCAGCTACTCTCGAGAGAAAGTTACAGTCATAGCTGCTGGTGATGCTGGGAACCTGCCAGCTGCATGTATCATCCAGGAAGGTACAGTCGCCCCACCCAGGACTTGAGCTTAGCGGTAAACCTGCCATAAATATGGAAAACTCTTAGTACATCATCTGAACATGCGTTCTCTGGGAATATACACAGCGGGAGGTGTGTTTATTTACCCTGAGAAATACTTTATTACCTAACTTTGTGGCTTTAATATCCCCAATGTATTGACTACTAATTAAGCCTATTACGAAATGCAGGGTATGCATACGAGATGATGTAACTGCAGTGTAAGTTTACTTATTTTTACATTTTTTAGGGATTAAAATATCCTTGGTGTTAATGATTGGATAGAAAGGATATACCACATTCTTCACAGAGTTGATTATTTTTTTACATTAAACTAGCTACAAATTCTTTGTAATTAAATTAATGATATTTCAACAATTATGTATAGGGGTTTAAATGAAGCCTTATGATAGCCAGGAGGCCCATGAGTTAGTGGAGGGTTAAATGGGAGCAAAGAATGTATAAACATTACCCATTTGTATGTGTCTGCCAGGTCATGTTGCTAATTCCAATAAGCATTTTAGAACATTATAGTGCATGTAAATACAAAATATATTTATTACATAAAAAAATATAAGGTTATTAGCATATCTTACAACACACTTCTGAAATTTAAATTATATGTCCAAATGCAGCGACTGAAAGGAGACAAGGTCATAAAGTACTTTGGTAAAGAAAAGTTAATACAACCATACACACTAACACTTGAAAGCCTAAATTATAATATTAAAACAAAAATCATAAAAACAAGATGATTAAAAATAATAAATAATATCACCAGGTTCAACTAACCTGCAGCAGTTCATTAAAAATTAAACTGTTGTTGCTGTCTAAAGATGACCACTCAAATGTACTCAAGGACCCTAGGTACTCCGGTAATTATAAAATCAATGACTTAGGTGAAAAGGTTGAAGCCAAGCAGTTAAAAACTCATTTCACAATCAGCTGCATGCTATAATTCCCAAAGAGGGGTAGGAGCACCTTACATAATTACAATGCTTGTTGTAAGAGAAAGGTCTAAAGCTCACATTCTGATGGCCCTTGTATAACTATGTTCATCTGTAAGGCCCATTACTTCCCAAGGACACTGTGCATGTGACCTATGAAGACACGGATACAGATGTCCGATACAAAGAAAGATCTCTGTTAGCATTTCCGCCAGACAGCCACCAGATACAAAAAAAAATTAAAGCCCCTATAGGTGTCACAAACTCAGCTTAGCACTGACAATAGTGAGAAAACGAGAAAAATAGAATAATTACCCTTTTCTTAAATCCCAATACAAATAAAATTAAGAATGGGGAAAAAATATCCACCAGGTATGCTAAATAAAAGAAGAGGTTGCTGGGTCAGGCACAGCCACTCAAACCTGGCCACTACAACTCGAAGACACTTTACTTGGACAAGCTCCCCGTGAGAAGGAAATAGTGTCAAGGCCCACATCTCCTGCTCCAGGAACACCCACTGAAGCTTCGAAGATTATCTGAAACTCCTCAGTAGATGCTACAGTTTGCTGGCAGGGGTACCATCTGTGAAATATAGGGTACATATTACAGTCATCTTCATATGCATACATAAACATTTGATATATGTATTTTGAGCCAGCAAAATTAATGATCGTATATACTGGCCTTGATCCAAACTTTTTTCTGAATAAGAAATTGAATACTGCCATCTAGGAAGAATCAACCTTGTGATGCTTCAATACATCAGTGAATAAAATATAGCATGTTACTAAACAGTAAACAGATTCAGATTATAAAATTTTAAGGTAGATGACAATAATACTAATAGCCAACTAATTAAGACTATGCTATTCTTTGTTAAAAATACATTTTGCATGTTCAAAAAATTCTAAGCTATGTGGAAGCATGACATAGGCTTCATTCAGTGTGAATTAAGGATGATTGTTCTAGAGTTCTCTTAACTTACGTGTCAGTACCCCAACTGGCTCCCTTCCAAAGTCTCCATAATTCTTTGCTCTCCACTGGACTGTTGAGGGGCATTTGCAGGACTCTAGCAAACAATAAAGAAAGGTTACAGGATGATGAACTGTGCAAGAAATACTATCATAGCCCATCACTGCATTGTTTCACCACCAATATGGATGCCAGTCTATTAGGATGAATCTACAAGTCATATACAAGTCTGAAAATGGCCTATTTTTACCAAGGGAAAGAAGAAAATTCAACTTTTGTGACTTGAGACTGTATGTACAATGCTGTTATGTACATATTCACTCGAACACTTCTACCTATTTGGAAATTACCAATATAAAATAATAAGTAGATAAAGTAAAGCTTATGAGAAGTGATTCAGAAGTTACTTATTTGTTTACAAGAATGGTGTAGACTACATCCAGCACTAAACTCTTTGGGAGACAATTTTTTTATTCTAATGATGAAAATAAAGATGTGGTAGCATCTTGTTAGTCAGGAGAGATTGGACAATTTCTACTGCAGTGGGTTTTAGGTATTGCAGTGGAGTTTCTTGGTAATATGATCGAGAGATGCCGCTAGCTTACTATCTCACCCTGTTAAAAACCAAATGTATTTTGGTTGCTGCACGATCCGAGAAAGATATTTCCCCATATCTCATAAGTCCAGCCCCGTCCACCTCAATACGTACAAAAGGAATCACATAGCCAGTCAAAGTTTACATGCAGCAAAGTATAAAAATACATATACTGCGTGTATGTTTGTACATATATACTCCTGTGCATATGCACCAGAATCTCAAACTTTAATACCTTAGTATCAATTCAATATGCAGAATATCAAGATAATACCTGACACTGCCCATGCCACCACCATGCATGTTGATCCAGAAGTGAAGACACAGAGGCTCCGTGGTGGGCTCCAAGGTTGCAGACACCAGCCACGCCACATCCCCAGGCTGCCGTGGGTAACTGCTGTCCACGTATGCATACCCACCTGCAAGATGCAAGTAATGTTCTTATATAATACAGTCATATAGACTGAAGGCTACCTGTAGGAGAGAGGGAAGCAGAAGCATTGTGATACAGAAAGAAAAAAGTCACACTGGGAAGCCGCTTCCTGGTGTGACTTGCATTCGCACATGCAATGGGGCGACTTTGTGCAAGAAATTCAAATCTAACTGAATCTTTTCTAATTCTTGTTGAAAAAGTCAAGCACTCATGTCCTGTCAATCCCTGAATACTGACCGTCCTTAATTGATGATGCTGCTCCCATGTTGATATTAGCTAGGGAAAGTTCTCTCCGACCCTTGGGGTTAATGCAGAATGAAGCTCTCAGAATTATTCTTGGGTGTCCCAGATCTACAAAGGTTCTTAATATGAGGAAGGAGCTCGGTATTTCTAGTATCAGTGATAGGATTGTTGAGATTAACACTGTACTAGGTATTAGAATGTTGAGAAATGAACCAGACTGTCACAATGAATCTTACCAAGTGTCTAGAGGTAAATACACATAGATCTAAATGGATTGTGAAAACGTGCAATTGCATTAAGTTTTATAACCTGCATGAACTGTATCACTGTAGGCAACAAGAACATTTCACCCCTCCATGGAAGATGTGCTCATTTAATATCACAGACCTGCAAGTCCCTCGCAAGAAGCTCATTGCTAGTAATCCCTTCCTTAAATCACTTGTTAAAGCAGCTGCTCAAGAAGAAATTTCTCGCCTAGCTAGTAGTAATAAGTTATCACAAGTTATATACACTGATGGATCTAAACAGGAGTCTTCTGGCAGGGCTGCATCTGCTCTTGTTGCCACCTCCCTAGTTAAGAACCATAATAAATTTGTTGAGTTAGTTAGGCATAAGAATTAACAACTTGGCATCTATACTGCAAACTGAATTGTTTGCAATCCAACGGGCTGTGGCTCGTACGTTGGTTTGCGTGCAGCCAGCAGCAACAGCCTGGTTGATCAGGCTCTGATCCACCAGGAGGCCTGGTCACAGACCGGGCCGCGGGGGCGTTGACCCCAGGAACTCTCTCCAGGTAAACTCCAGGTAAAGCTAACCTATGACACTGAGCTTGACTATCATCATTACTGATTCTATGTCATCACTGAATGCTCTTAACTTGTATAATGACTCCTACATTCTCATTGGAGAAGCCAGGTATAGATAATAAAAAATCAGGGACAAAGGAATTAATGTACAGTTGCTATGGATCCCATCACACATTGGATTACTCCTTCATGATAAAGTTGATATGTTAGCCAAGAAGAGTATCCAGAAGGAGAATGTAGAATATAACTTTGGTATATCTGTCTAGCATTAGGAATAATATTAGAGAGAAGAAAATAATGAAAATGATTGTTATAGGAATGCAGTTAGAAGCCTGAGCAGATCAATAACCCACTATGATAACATGAACATAGATAAGTATGTTTATGGAGCAACTTGCAGTGTGAACAGACTGACTGATGTTGTAGTGGCCAGGCTTAGGCTTGGTTACAAGTACGTCTGGCAGTTTGGGAGACACACAGATGATGATCAAACTAAATGCAAATTATGTGATCAGGCATATGGTGACTGTCTTGAACACTATGTGCTTAACTGTCCGCTTACTGAGGAATACAGAGATAGACAGTATTATAACCTATGTGACATGTCAAGATATTTTATTAATGAAAATAAGATACCAGATATACTAAGCAAACTTCCTAAATTTGTTTGTAACATATATATTCATGTTAACCCTTTGGGGCCTAGTTCCTGGGCCTTTTGTGTATCCATATGCTCTTGTGCTACCGTCCACAGGATGGATATGGGGGTGCACAATAAACTAGCCACTTCGGTGGCAAAATCTCAATCTCAATCCCTGAATAACTTGTTGCAAGTCTATTGGTCCCACAGGGCCAGGTACTTCCAAATGACATATTATACATGACCAAGTATTTTTTGTTTATAACCACAAATTACATTTCATATTCACAAAATAAGGCTGACAGTTTCCCAATGTTTTATATGCTTGCCTGGCTGAATGTGTACAAATCCCAGAGTTGATGCATGCAAATGTGTTTTCACACAGTTGTGAGGGTAACAATGTTAATGTACCGGTGGTGATGCGTGTGATGAGTGAGGAGGCCTGGTCTCGAGAGGGCCCTGTACCTCTCTTCTCACTGCTCCGCCCGATTTTCCAATCAAAGTCGTCGGTGGTCTCACTGTTGCTCCAAGAACACAAATCCAAGTCAAACATGCAGTCCTCTGAAACACGTAAACACTATACTTTGTCACTACTAGGGTTATGAATGCTATTACTTTTGAATCTAAGAATTTTTCCCCTTCCCCATGATAGTGAAATATAGTTATGAATCTTTTTTATAGAATTTCTTTTATATTAAAACTAACCTAGCAGCCTAACCAAATATTGCTAAAATTTACGTAATATAAAAAAACATTAGATTTCTAGCTGTATGAATGGTTTCGAGAACGGCGAAGGGGTGTGATGAATCTTCACAGACACCACGAATTTAGTTTAATGAGCTCTGAGCGGCTACATCCATTAATCCATCACTGTGCAGGAACCATCTTACACTCCATTGGCTTACTACCCGCACTGGCTGAGGTATATTTCATTGGGATTGTTGCCTTCGTGGTTTCATATGGCATTCAGATACATTCCTGAATCTTCTGCTCATATCCTTACATGTGAGATACAGAACTACATATTATTAAATCAAGGGAAGCTAACCCAGGGTTACAGCGCCGGGGGGGGAGGAAGGCATTCAGCTCATTGGAACTGGGACAACCATTCCCTAATCAGAGCCTCCACTCAGGAACTCTTAGGGACAAAACTACAGAATTAATAAATATAATATAATAATAATAATAATAATAATATCTTTGACTACAAGTACATGTACATGATATATAGGCCTAGCTGACATCAATGACATACTCCAGTATAGAAAGCAGCTTGTCATGCTGAGCATTTCGGGCAAATTAGGTCAGTGTCCCAGGATGCGACCCACACCAGTTGACTAACATCCAGGTACCCATTTTACTAATGGGTAAACGTAGACAACCGGTGTAAAGAAACACCCAATGTTTCTATCCTGGCTGGGAATGGAACCCAGACCCTCGCCCTGCGAAGCGAGAGCTTTAGCCACCAGAGCCCCACCAGGAGCATAGACCCGTAATACCCAATGACATAATTTAGACCTGTAGCTCAAACACACGGTTCCATTCTCGGAGCGATTCTCACCTAGTAATAGGTACTTGTGTGTTTGTAGACTGTTGTAGGTGGCATCCTGAGAATGGAGGGTGTCCAGTAGTTCAATCGCTAGCGCACTCAGCTTACACCTCACACACTAAGGTCCGGGGTTCAAATCTCCGGTACGGCTGGAAAACATTAGGGACGTGTTTCTATAAGACACCTGTTGTCCCTGTCAATGTTCACCCATCAGTTCAAAATGGGTACCTGAGTGTTAGTCGACTGGTGTGGGTCGCATCCTGGGACAAAACTGACCTAATTTGCCCGAAATGCTCAGCATAAGCGGTTTTCTATACAGTATGTCACTGTCAGCTAGGCCTGTATATCATGCACTTGTAAATATTATTATTATTAATTATTATTATTATTAAGAGGGGGCTATGCTTTTAAATAAACTGGGGTAGCATAATTACTGTCAAGCATGTGAAGTGAACTCGTGACAAAATTTAAGCTCCTTTAATAACACCTCCGTTTCTCGTGAAAGAACATTAAACTAACGCTGGCAGGGTCCGTCAGTGAAGCTAAGGTCATCCATTGCCACGTAGCCGTGATATTTTGCGTAGTGTGTGTCAGGAAAGGCGGAGAACACCAAACTGTGCTCATGGAGTGTAGAGAAGGTGACTTGTGCTCCTTGCCATTCCCCGTGTGTAGTCTGCTTGGTTCTCCAGAGAGGCATGACCTGGTAGTCTAAGGGAACACTGCTATTCTTGAGAGCTTCATTGATGTTCTCGCTGTGGTAGGTTACCAACAGGACCTCCAGCCACTCTACACCAAGGCCGCCTATAGAATACTTCAGAAAACACTCAGTCTGTCCGTCACATTATATTTAACTGGTGATAAAATAAATTAGACTGTCCTTGATGAATAAGACGTGTAATGCCTGAGTATCTTCAATGAGAAGTTTCGCCTGTACAGCATCCTTTACAATCATCTGTATTGTATTAAACTGATAACGCCTGATGTGAGGGCGAAACGTCTTTCAATAAAGGTACCCAGGTACTGCACAAGCGTCTCATTAACTTGGCGGTATTACACAATTTATCTCATGATAGGCTGCCCATTCCCAGAGGAAAATGTTAAGCTGTCCATTAAGATTTTTAAATCAAGATAACAACAATAAGGTAACTCAATTTACATTATTACATTCACAAAAAAGCTTGAAACCCCCATGGGTCACCGAGTATTAAGGTGAATATCCTCACATCAAACTGGAGACACCTTCCTGATGGTCCTGTGGTGTTGGTGGGGGCAGTGATGAGCCAAGATCTTCTAGGCTGTTGTAGTGAGCGTAGCATGTCTGTGGTAGTGGTGAACACGTACCCTCCTACATCAACACCATGTAAACAACGTCAAAATTGAAATGTTCAAATCCCATTGTTTAAAATACTCAATTGTACTTCATACTGTAAATTGTTTACTGTAGCTTTTACCACTGAATCTGTTATAGCTTAGTTAATCTTATGTTAATTTTAAGCCTGTCCATAATGCTCTGCATACAAGGGGCTTTTGGCATGTACACCCAACTACTATAATTCCTTGTAGAACTATGTATCAGGTCTTAATAAACTATCTATCTGTATGTTTATTTAGGTACAGGTACACATGTACAACTGTCATAATGTAAATTACCTTGGATAACCCCCCCAAAAAATCAGTGACTTCCATCGTCTATAGTATTCTAACTCTTAATTTTTTATATTAAAACTATTATTTTTAATAAATTTTACTTAAATAATTTTCATTATAATTACTTTTATAATAATTATATTCATGAGGAATCTCTAAACCGCCAGAGCTATTACATAATAAGTAATCTTACCTTTGGGGTTGTGCCTGGCATCAACAGGAGGTCCACCTAGCCAGGAGGTAGTGCTTCCAGTGCCAGTCTTCCAAGACTCCACGCAGAACAGGGAGGCATCCAGGAGCAGGTTACAGGTGGATACGCCCACTTCCGTCTCCTCGAAGGAACAGTCATTCATACTCTGCAGTAAAGAACAATCTGTTCGTCTGCCAGACTACCAGTAAAAACATGTTCAAAGAACTTTTAACATTAGATAACGTACCCCCCTCCACACAAAGATAACACTATAAAACAGGTAAATATTCATTTGATAATAGCGCCCAGTTGTTTGAAGGAGTGTAGTGTAAATACTATCTTTCTCCATAGAGCTGAAGAGGTATGAGTTAATAAGAGGCAACACCAAAGTAAATAGCAGAACTCAAAGAATATTGAAACGTGCTGAGGACACCCTGTTAGGGAGGGGGAAATTACCCCTCTCCTTCTTCCCTCTCCCCCTGGACTAGATCAAACACTCGCATAGAATTGGGTAGCAGCACACTGCTGATTTATCCAATTTTGCTAAATAAAAGTTCAGATTCTACTTACCTGTTGCCAGATTTGAGTTTCTTAACTCTCCAAGTCCAGACCGAGGCCATACTGTCTGGTAAACCAGGTTGTTGCTAGCAGCCAGTATATAGAGCTATGACAACTTGCTTATTTTTGCACTTTCTGTTACGATAAGCCTCAGTTCCTTTGGAAAACCTCTACCTTTGTTCTGACAAAATTACTTTTACCGGATGGTACAATGTTACCTGAGCGATGTTTTCAGTGGTCAACGCCAGTGAGGCCCGGTCTCAGGCCATCCCTCCTGGTAGATCCATGCTTGATCAACCAGGCTGTTACTGGTCACACGCAGTACTACGTGTGAACCATAGCCTGGCTGATCAGGAACCGACTTGAACTAATCAAATTTCCTTTTGAAGACAGCTAGAAGATTGCTAGTATCTTCCTCATGTATCACGGGAGGTTGTTTAATAGTCTTGCGACCCCTTACCCTTAAGTTGTCTCTACGTACTCATGATATCCCTACTTTTCATGGGGAGCACTTTTTGCTTTGGGTCTGACGTCTCTAGGAGTTTCCAGGTGTAAATTATGATGCATTTTTTTTTTGGTCTACATTTCAAAGGACTTCAAACATTCCTAGTTACTAAGGTGCTTAACTGATGTCATACGTGTACTGAAGGTTCTATACATTCTCTGAATCTGAAAGTTTTGCTGACTTTACAGGGGCTGTGTACAGCAATACTGCAGCCTAGAGAGAACAAGTAACAAAAGGATCATTAGCTGGTATCACTTGTTTGGAGGTTCTAGTTATCCATCAGTTATTTTTCTCGCTGTTAATTTTTCGCTCTACCAAGTGGTTAAAATTAGGTGTACTCCGTTCTAGCTTTTATTTCTCAAAGTTTTTCATAACGGAGTAACTGAAATTTGTCATCATTGAACTTTATATTTGCTTATATTCATTTGGAGATTTGCAGTGTACTCCACGGATGTCAAATGCAAATTCTAGTATCGTCTGCAAAGGATGATGCGGGATGGTGGTATGATTTATATCACTGTCTATGTTGGATATTAAGATAAGAATAAAAATGGGAGGGGAAGTGCTGTGCCTTGGGGAACAGATTTTCACTGACAGCATCTGACTTACAACTATGCTTACTGTTACTCCATGCATTCTGTTTCTAGCTAAAAATTCATCTGCCCACTTTTCTAGTTATACATTTTGCCCGCATTTTGTGCGCTGTTACACAATGGTCGCACTTGTGAAAGACTTTTGCAAAGTCTGTGTATTTTGTTTGACTTCCAGTGCATCCAAAGGTATGCGGGGTGGTTCAGTAATTAAGAGGCACTACCCATGCTGTCTCTGGGTTGAGCAATGGTTGTAAATCCATGTAGCAGAAAAGCTATTGCTTTTTCTACCATCTTTGTGGTGCGAGGCTATATCAGTTATTTTTAATGACTGGGATGACCCCCGTGTCTAGACTCCCTCTCCATAGAATATTTAGCTCTTGATTAACATGGAGTTCCAGGAGAATGGGCCTGTGGCAGAGTGCATGGGCGGCATGTTGTCAAGGCTGAAAGTCTTGGAACACTGTTGTCTCCTAGGAGTCAAAGTTTTACACTCACTGTCTTCAATAAGAATTTATTAATTACTGTCATTACCTTCATACTTTTACTCTATCAACTACACAGTAACATACAAACTTCAGCCCCCTACACTACCAACCCAACACCTCTTCTGTTCAATATAAGCCCTATAATCTCACCCCTCAATACCAACCTTAACCCAAAACATATCAACAGCAGCAGTATTTCACCAAAGGCAAGAGATTCCTGTGAATTATATATGTGACTGATTGTGCTTTACCTGCGAGAAGACTGAAGTAGACCATATCATGGTGGTCAGCAAGACCACTAACAGCATCCTGGGTCCAGTCGTCATTCTAGGGTCCATCATTCTAGGGCTTATTATTTTAGAGCTTGTCTCTAGAGCTTGTCATCGGTACCCTGAGGCCACTGGTATTTTGTACACTTGAGAAGAATCTGAGTCACTTAGCCAGAAAAATCACTTTTTTTTTACAATTTTTTTTTCCCTCTCTCTTTGCTTATTAAATGCAATACACCATTTAATTATCACAATCTCTTTCCTCTGCTCACTTTCTATTGGCAGAGTGTGAGACAAGGAACGACTATCGTGAGGTTCCAGACACTTGTGCTGAACAGCTGTTGCTGCTGCTGTTACTGACATGACCTGGTTACTCTGACAAGCGGCCGCCCTTCATACCGGACATACTTCACTTCCGGTCTTTCAATATGATAAAACTGTTTTGTCACATTAATTAGGGTGGTTTTTAAAGCGCTCATTACGACACCGTTGCACGTGCATGATAATGAATCATTTTGTAATGTTATGCGCATATAGTGCATGCGCTCTGCATCACAGTGCCAGTGATCAAGGCAGAGAATGAATATCAATCGTTTTATGTAAAAAAAAAAATATTCACAGTCGATCCATACAGATCACTCGACCCTTCAAGGGATGCCAGGGAAGGGTTCATGATCCAGAGAATCAGAGCTGTACTACTCCTTTTCCTTCAATCAAATATGATTGCCTCCCATTCGCCGCATTATCCCTACGGGTTTAGCGCTTCCCCATGACCATAATGGATATCGATCGAATAATTTTGGGGTAAATTATGTACTCGGTTTTTTCTTCGAAGAGGGGGGGGGGTGATCTTGAGGCTCGTGAAGGGTTCTTGATCCAATTAATAGGAGATACCCCTCTGATGAGGACACTAGACATCTGTCTACAGGATGACCTGGAGAAGTTGTCACAGAAGTGACAGATGCGTAAAAATATAAGGTTCTAATTCTAGACAAAGAAAATAACTGTTACTTATAAGCTAAATAAGAGAGAGTTCAAAGTGAATGAAGTGTGCAAGTGGAAAACAGGAATAAAGGGGATACAAAGTTATGAAAGTATTTAACCAAGACGAGACTCGTAACAGTGGTTACAAGTTGGACTAATTTAACTTTGGAAAGGTCTAGAGAAGAGTTGTACTGCATTAGCTATAGTTTTTTCTTTATGAAATTAACCAGCGACCCTGAATGTTTCCCTAGGTACAGTACACCAACGTGACGAACTTGAAGGTCAGCAGATGAGGTTACATTATAACTGAAAATTGAATGAGAAATTATGTTGGTAAATTTTGCAGTCAATGTCCTGAATTAACATTTCACTACCATAATTTTAAAGAAACTTTGGTACATCAAACAGTTTACACTTACTGATGATAATGATGTAGCTCAGAGTCAAGTGGGACTTTAAGGTCACCAGGTCACTATAATGTCCCACCTTCGTGCAGAGGCGTCGCTAGAGTTGGTGTCACCCGGTGTGGAATCTCTGGTGTCACCCGGGGCTCATCTTTGGTGTCACCCCCATGAAATTCAAGGGCGGGGGGATGGGGGAGTAAACTCCAGTTACGTCACTACTGCATGAAGAGTGACAAATGTTTAGCAATGAGAAAGTTTAAGGGCCATAAACTGAACAGGAGAATACTTCTCAACTTTATTAATGATAAAATAAATAATCGTAGTAATATTGAGGAAACAAACTCAAATACCACTTTGAGTACAGCCAACACATCCTACATTTATTCATCTCCTTTGTATGGACTGATGAAGCCACTGTGTGGCGAAACGTTTCCACAATAAAGATACCCAAGAGTTGCACATGTGTCTAATTCAACAACATGTCGGTTCTCTGAACCATTCATCTACAGTGTAAAAAAACTTGAAAAAAAAAAAGAAAAACATTGCAATATCAGAGAAACACTAGTTCCGATTTGACCTTAAGTACAGGTAACATCTCAGTGAATCTGATCTTACATTTCCTTGCTTTCAATTATGCAAAATCATCTATCACATCAAAATCAATAATTTTCCCTATATAGGCTTATTTGTATTTTGTTAATATATAATAAAGCTATATAGAAACGAAGGATTCTTCTCTTAAGTTGGTGCAGCACTCTTTTGGGCATTAGTGTCACCTTCACAGGCTCTATGGTGTCACCCCCTAAATGGTGTCACCCGGGGAGCCCCCCCCCCCCCCCCACCGCCACACTCTTACGACGCCTCTGCCTTCGTGCCCACCTTCTCAGGTCATCACATCTCACACGTCTCCACCTTAAATTATTACAACATATAGTTCTTAAAATTATTTGAAAAAATTATGTTGTAACACTGACAAATTATATGTGGACTGTATATATTTCGTAATATCAGTAATATCAGCGGCGTAATTTACTTGGGTAATTTTATATAAATGCAAATAAATTACATGATTAAAAATATAAAGGACATTAAAGATTACTCACCAAATTAAGATTTTGGTGTTATATCCTAACGCTTCCCTTTCGGTAGGCAATTCATATTGGCCAATATAAATATACTTGTAGTGAGAATTAATACACTGGGAGGCGGCCATGACATGTGATGTGAACTTCATCAATATCTGACGATACCTCTTCTATTACACCTTAGTTAATTTCATTTGAAGATTAGGCTGAGTTCTAAATTTCTTGAGAGAAGTGAATCCACCAATTGTCCCATAGCTCTATTTGCTAGCGCATTCGGCCCACACACACACAGAGGTCCAGGGTTCGAATCTCCTCCGGTACGGCTGGAAAACATTAGGGACTTGTTTCCATAAGATACCTGCTGTCCCTGTCCCTGTTCACTCATCAGTTCAAAAAGAGTACCTGGCTGTTAGTCGACTTTTGTGGGTCGCATCCTGGGACAAAACTGACCTAATTTGCCCGAAAAAAACTGGCAGGAAATGGCAGAAATCGTACACCAAATCCAGTCATTCCTGGAGTGGAACCACAGTCGATGGCCTCCACTCCAAACCAACAGATACAGATACTAATGCCGGAAAAGAAATCCCCCCCCCCAGTACCAACAATACCACCAGTCCGATGACATTCTTCTTTGCAAATATACAGGGTCTAAAGCCAGCAACAAACAACAAAATACCTTTCATCCGTGGACTGCTTGCAGAGGCAAAGGCAATGTTCGCAGCTTTCACTGAGACCCACATAAAGGACCACTTGGACAACGAAATATGGATCCCAGGTTACAACCTATACAGATGTGACAGAGTGAACAGGCAAAAGGAAGGGGGTTGGCCTGTACATTGCAGAGTCACTTGTTTGCACAGAACTGCTTAATGCCTCAAATGATGTAGTGGAAGTTTTAGCAGTAAAGATCGAGAACCAAAACCTAGTCATTGTGGTAGTCTACAAGCCTCCGGTTGCAACATCCCAGCAATTCCAGGAACAGCTGTTAAAAATTGACCATTGTCTGGAAAATCTTCCAGCTCCTGCACCCAACATCCTGGGGGATTTCAACTTAAGGCACCTAAAATGGAGGAATATAGCAAATAATATTGTTGTAGTAATAACACCAGGAGGCAGCTCTGATGAAAACTCACACTCACACGAGCTTTTAAATCTCTGCACAAAATTCAATTTAAACCAGCAAATAATAGAGCCTACTAGACTGGAGAATACACTAGACATCATCTTCACTAACAATGATGATCTGATTAGAAATGCCACCATATCAAAAACAATATACTCAGATCACTATATAATTGAGGTTCAGACATGTATGCGCGGATCCCCAGACCGACATGAGATTAGTCACGAGGGAGCATTCACCAAATTTAACTTCAATAACAAAAACAAAGTGGGACCAAGTAAACCAAGTCCTAACCGATATAAGCTGGGAAGATATACTAAGCAACACAGACCCCAACTTATGCCTAACTTGGTGGCACTCGATGTATGCACAAGGCTTATTCCTCTAAGAAAAAGGAGGAGTAGATGTAAAATAGAAAGAGACAGGGGCTCCCTTTACAGGCGACGGAAAAGAATAACAGAGCGGCTAAAAGAGGTCAATATATCTGAAATGCGTAGGGAGACACTGGTCAGAGAAATAGCAAGCATCGAACTTAAGCTAAAGGAATCTTATAGGAGTCAAGAATCGCGGGAAGAACTAAAAGCCATAAATGAAATCGAAAGAAACCCAAAGTATTTCTTCTCCTATGCCAAATCAAAGTCGAGAACAACGTCCAGTATTGGGCCCCTATTTAAACAAGATGGGTCCTACACAGATGACAGCAAGGAAATGAGCGAGCTACTGAAGTCCCAATATGACTCAGTTTTTAGCAAGCCGCTAACCAGACAGAGTCGAAGATCAAAATGAATTTTTTATTGGAGAGCCACAGAATTTGGTTAACACAAGCCTATCCGATGTTGTCCTGACGCCAAATGACTTCGAACAGGCGATAAATGACATGCCCATGCACTCTGCCCCAGGGCCAGACTCATGGAACTCCGTCTTCATCAAGAACTGCAAGAAGCCTCTATCACGAGCCTTTACCATCCTATGGAGAGGGAGCATGGATACGGGGGTCGTTCCACAGTTACTAAAAACAACAGACATAGCCCCACTCCACAAAGGGGGCAGTAAAGCAACAGCAAAGAACTACAAACCTATAGCACTAACATCCCATATCATAAAAATCTTTGAAAGGGTCCTAAGAAGCAAGATCACCACCCATCTAGAAACCCATCAGTTACACAACCCAGGGCAACATGGGTTTAGAACAGGTCGCTCCTGTCTGTCTCAAGTATTGGATCACTACGACAAGGTCCTAGATGCACTAGAAGACAAAAAGAATGCAGATGTAATATATACAGACTTTGCAAAAGCCTTCGACAAGTGTGACCATGGCGTAATAGCGCACAAAATGCGTGCTAAAGGAATAACAGGAAAAGTCGGTCGATGGATCTATAATTTCCTCACTAACAGAACACAGAGTAGTAGTAGTCAACAGAGTAAAGTCCGAGGCAGCTACGGTGAAAAGCTCTGTTCCACAAGGCAAAGTACTCGCTCCCATCTTGTCCCTCATCCTCATATCTGACATAGACAAGGAGTCAGCCACAGCACCGTGTCTTCCTTTGCAGATGACACCCGAATCTGCATGACAGTGTCTTCCATTGCAGACACTGCAAGGCTCCAGGCGGACATCAACCAAATCTTTCAGTGGGCTGCAGAAAACAATATGAAGTTCAACGATGAGAAATTTCAATTACTCAGATATGGTAAACACGAGGAAATTAAATCTTCTCAGAGTACAAAACAAATTCTGGCCACAAAATAGAGCGAAACACCAATC
>NC_069440.1:4772009-4792257 GCF_026875155.1 Cherax quadricarinatus | reverse complement strand
GCAATAAGTCAGTCCAAATAGCAGCAACACAAAGCCAATTAAAGACAAAGAAATGTGGCACCTCTTGGTGTGCCAGCCTTAAAGGAGTGCCAGGTGGTGAAGCGAGCAGGTAGATGTTGAGGAGGGTGCTGAGAAGGGTGCTGACGAGGGTGCAGACGAGGGTGCTGACGAGGGTGCTGACGAGGGTGCAGTCGAGGGTGCAGTCGAGGGTGCTGACGAGGGTGCTGACGAGGGTGCTGACGAGGGTGCTGACGAGGGTGCTGAGAAGGGTGCTGTCGAGGGTGCTGTCGAGGGTGCTGTCGAGGGTGCTGACGAGGGGGTTGGGTAGACAGGAACACACAAGATCGTAGTACTAAGGATTTCAGAAGATAGTTATTAAGATAGCAAATAAAACATGCAAGAAACACACATTCAGAAGCATCGAACAATAAAAAAAAGTGGAAAGGCAAAAATGAAAAGGAGTGAGGATACAATATGTTATAAAAATACCAATAGTTATTGCATTATAACAAAATAAAAATTAAGCTTAATTTCAAGTGAAGGAAATGTCGATAATATGACAATGCCAGAGACCTGTTATATTTGAAGACTCGAGATATGTCTGCCAAGTGCCACATCCAAGGATTTAAATTATTCCTCACTGAGAGACAACAAGAAAGGCAATGGAGAAGCTCTTTATGTCACAAAATTTGAACTTGTATCCAAAATTAAAGCATTTTCCGGTATATAAGGCACACGAGCATATAAGCCATACAAGACAATGTTTCCAAGTAGCGTAATGTTAGTAAACAACTGCTAAAGCGTAACCCAAAGCCTAACCTTGACCATATAAGGCGCAGGCTGATTTTCCGGCAAATAAGCGCGCCTTATATGCCGGAAAATACGGTATATAAAATCTAAAGTAACTAACATAATATATTTGATTGCAATTTTCTGATGGAAATAAGTTTATTGAAGGTGTTTAATACATCTTTAAACCTAGAAAGCCGCCGAGGGACACTTCTTAGAGACGAAATTTTTAATGCTTCAAGATATAATGTAGTGATTCCAGGGGACTGTAATTTTATCCAAATTAACTGAAATCTTTCGACTGGGAATTTTAAGAGTCTAACGACTCCCTAGTAGCCGACCAAGACTGCTTATTGAAGCAGTAACAGAAACAACTAGAGGAATTGATCTTCTTGACCTGTTTTTGGTCAATAATGAGACTAGTAAACACACTAGAAATCACGGAAGAGCTTGAGGCAGGTAATCACGAATCTACTATTGTTAAAAGGAACTCTTGAGTATTAATATTAAGAATACGGCAGTAAAGATCCTAGACTACTGCTCTGCACATTATGATAAGCCTAGGAATCACCTGTCTAGCATAGTGATTCTGTCGACGATGATCTCACATTTTTCTAGAAGTACAAGCTGCCCGCATAACGTAAAAAAATAACCTAAGTCTAAAACAGAGAGGAATTTACAGGTGCGTCTAAACAGGTGTCATCATCTTATGGAGTAATACGTTCAAATTCCGACAGATGGAAACAATGGATAAGAACAATAAATGAGACTATGAAAATAAATTTGCAATGGAATTCAAGACAAATCCAGAAGTTTTTTTCAAGTGTAAAGATCGAAGTTAGGGGAAAAAAATGGGCCCCACTTTAAACTAAATTAGGAGAGTTTACTGAAAAATGGGCAGAAAATATGCTTTCTAACAGTTATTTCCAGTGTCTTCACATGAGAAATATCCCAATAATAATAATAATAATAATAATAATAATAATAATAATAATAATAATAATAATAATAATAATAATAATAATAATAATGTTACTAAACACTTGGTTATCAGGAAGTAGACTGATTAAAGCAAAGTTTCCAGGTACTCGCCAGATGAAACTAATTAACCAGTACTTAGCCTATTCAGTATATTACCGCAAACGCGTGTCATGCCGGAGATGTGGAAGACGGCTAATGGAATTCCTATCTTCAAACTAGGAGATAAGTCTATACCATCAAATTATCACCCAACAAGCCTGACCTAAATGGTAGACATAAGAGCCAATATATTAAGACACACTGAAGAGCATAATTAAGGAACTTCAACACTGATCAAGCTGTTCTTGCTTGACTAATTGATAAGTCTTCTTCAGTAAATCATTTGAGGTAGTGGACGCCACATAAGATTTAAAGAAAGTGACAGTAAATGGTTCTGCAGGAGAAATTTCTCTCGTGGATAGTTAATGGGAACCAGTGCAAAAATAAGGGAAAAAAGAACGAGGACCGGGCACAAGTGGCATTCCCCAGGGATCTGTTTTGGGCCTCTTGTTATTCAAGATATTCATTAATGACCTTGACAAGGGTTGCGAGGCATTTCTTATGACTCTGGTGTCACTGGAGGTCACGTGGACGTAGGTCACAGTAGCGGTTCCCTTGACAGTGATGGGTCACAGCTGCAGAGAGCCCAGAACAACACAGTCACTTGAGTCAGGTCACACACAGGTCGCTAAATGATAGATGACCACCAGGCTATGGTCTCCCTCGTGGCTGCACTAGAAATGAGGTCTTGTTCGGTTACAAATGGCTGAACCGACGTAATTTCCGGCAAAGTTTAGAGGAAAGACGTGAAGCAGCGGTGAAAAAAGAAACTGTACAATTCTTACGGATTCCATCACAGTGAATTATTCCTACAAGATTAACTTGCTAAATTAGCCAAAGGAAAAAAATAGATTACAACTTTGATATATTTGTACTGAGCATTAGAAACAAATTGCAGAAATCAAACAATGAATCGAATGTCCCCCAGAAATACGTTGGAACCCTGAAGGGGGGGCTAAACTTGATAACATGAATGTAGATAACATTTTATGTGGCAACTTTTAAACAGAGACTAATGGTAGTAACCAGTTTTTGGCTTGGGTACTCATAACGATGGGGCAAACAAATTTAAAATATTTGGTCAGCCCCAAGGTCCTTTTTTGAACTGTCTTCAGGGCCACTTTCTGAGGAATATTTAGATAGTTTAAATAGCTTTAATGTTATAAAATATTTTTTTAATGAAAATAAGATAAAACCAGACATTTTAAAAAAAAATATTCTAAAAATTTTTGCAACAATTAAACAATTTTAGATATAAATCCAGATATACTCCTGCTAACCCCTTTGGGGCCTAGTTCCTAGGCTTTTTTGTGTATCCATATGTTCTTGCGCTACCCTTTACCACTTCGGGAACAAAATCTAAAAAAGTATAATCCTTTCCCCAACCACAATCCGTCCCCCACCCACAGTTCGTCCTCGACCCACACACCTTCCCACACCCACAATCCGTCTCCCACCCACAATCCGTCCCCCATCCACAATCCGTCCCCCACCCACAGTTCGTCCTCGACCCACACACCTTCCCACACCCACAATCACCGTCCCCCACCCACAGTTCGTCCTCGACCCACACACCTTCCCACACCCACAGTCCTTCCCCACACCCACACTTCCGTCATAGTGTCCCAGCCTTTGCTCCAACTTTCTCACGCTGCTTCACACTTCCCAGGTAAACATGTCTCTCTGTGACCCACACCTGACCTCTCCGCCTGCTGGGGCCACGTGATGGGATTGGACTCTATGGACAAGGCAGAAGTCAGCTAAGTAAGGTAAAAAGCTCACCCCAAGGAACGGTCCTGGCTCCTCTACCGTTTCTCATCCTAATAGTCGGCACAGATAAAAACATTCGCCATGGTTTTATATCACTTGAGGATGACACCAAAATACACGTGAAAGTCACTTCAGTAGAAGACACGGAAAAACTGCAGTGGACAGTAGGAAACATGACGCTCAGTAGTGATAAGATCCAGTTGCTTAGGTATAGAAAGAATGAACTCAAAAGGGAGACTATACAAATCAATTAATCTCTTGAGTCTATCTTCATGTGGGTTATTATTGAACAAACTCCAGGTGTTTTAATAGAAAATACTGCTGTACCATTTCGTAGTTAAAACTGGTAAAATGGTACCTACGTACTACACTGATAATGCCAACATTCTTCCAAGTAGGATATACCAGTGTTTACAGTTTGAAGCCGACCAGAAGAGGCATTCTAAAGTAATCACATATAAACCAAAAAACGAGAATGGCCCATGTAAAATTGATCATTGGTTACCTGCACATGTCCACTTGTTCTGTGAACCTTTCCCTAGTAATCAGTTCAACTGGGATGAAAATTTGAAGGTGATCGGATACCTGATCTACCTGGGAGTTCCGGGGGTCAACGCCCCCAGGGACGGTCCATGACCACCCAGTAGTTAGAAACAAAAGCATTTGGAAGAAGTTAGTGGAAGGCGCCTGTACATACAATAATAACTTGTGCCTCTAACATGTATCTTCAATACCTGTATAACTAGTACCCGGTATTAAGGTAATACCCCCAATATTAAGTCAATACCCCGGTATTAAGTTAATACCACCGTATTATGGACATTTTTTCAATAAAAAAGGTAAATTAGCACATACACTTTCCAAATCTAATTGAAAGCTTACAAATCGATTAAAATGACTAATATCCTAAAATACACGACAACATTAACCTTGGAGGCACAAGTTGCATCATCATCATCATCATCATCATCATCATCATCATCATCATCATCATCATCATCATCATCATCATCATCATCATCATCATCATCATCATCATCATTATATCTCATCATCATCATATCTTCTTCATCATCATCATCATCATCATCATCATCATCATCATCATCATCATCATCATCGAAGGCTTGAAAGCTAATCACCTCCGACACTCAAAAATGATCCGCATGAAAACCAGTATTTAAATTTAACCAGTCCCCCCCCCCCCACAAAAAAGAGGGGGGACTCCACATAAGCCAAAAATCAGCCTAAACTTTTCTCCAAGAGTGAACAGCTTTTAAAAAAGTACAGTAAGATTTATGTAAGTTTATTATAACATTTTTTAACAATGGTCTTGAAGGTACACAGATGTTATACACACATAAAAGAACATTAACCTGATTTAACTTTGGATAACCAAATGTTAAACAGTGTGACTTATTTCTAATTAGAAGACACTAATTATTTTACAGAAACTAATTTGATTAATAAAATTGGCACATTAACAACCTAACGTCGAGAGTTGTAATTTTCAAAGAAAATATATCAGCACAAAGTTTAAAGCCGACCAGAAGATGCATTCTCCAGTTATTGCACAGAATCACTGAAGACTGATGTCATCACTGGTTATCACCAGTGTGTGTGATGCCACGTTCAGCAGTGTCGGCACTGTTGAACGTGGGGTAGTGGAGGGTACTACAGGGCTGGGGGGGGCACGGCGGCAGTGATCACTGCTCACCTGTGCTGGTAAGATACCACACGATCTAATATACTCACCAAGATGTACTTGTAACTCTTTCAGCGCCTAAATCATTTGAGTTTCGTGTATATGTATAGTGTTGCGCTACCATCCCGAGGGTGAATGTAGGGTCACCTGTGCACATTGAACTGGTGGCATCAGCGGCAACATGTAAATTAGTGAGTGAGGGGTGAGATGCGGTGGTGACAGACGGCAGGGGCTTCACCTCATTACGTCTTGTGTCGCTCTATATTTTGGGAGAATGAGTTGTCTAAGTGGAGCGATACAGGTGGGAAAAAGCTTGGTTATTTCCAGAGCATTATACACTCGCAGAAACAAGTAACCCCATTTCCCCCTCCCCACACACCTCTTAGGACTCACTCCACATAGGTTCGAGCCCCACCTTTGCTGTGATTTACTTGCAATCGTGTTATTACGATTTCGAGAGTACTGTAGAGATGTTGCACACTTGCACATTATCCAACCTCACTCACACCTGACTTGCTAAAATAAAGACTCAGCATCTTTTGACTAATCTTGATATAACTTCACGTATCGGAAGCCGTGGAAGCTATCACACTCCACAGAATAATAATACATGTTTGTAATCCACGGCACTACTGGGTGGCGATCAACTACGTTCAGTGTGGTGTTTGTAGTAGATGACTAGAGTGCTAGCGAGACACAGGACGATCATCAAAATCTGCAGGGAGTCGGAGAAGGGGGTCCTCGCATGACTAGGACCAGTCTTAAGAGATACTCTCTTATTTCATCTGTGAAATAAACTCCATCACCAAAATGTGTAAGATGTAACTGTATCCTGTTTAATAGATAGGGAAACCAAGCAATCTTGCCAAAGTGCAGAAAGTTTAAGAAATTTTTGGTTTTACACTGGCAAGACATGACGGTCGTACCTATGTGAATGGTTGCCGTCCATTCGTGATTTTAGTTCATCTTTCGTGAGAGTTGATACAACCAGCCACTGTGGAGTTCTCACGACGCAGAGACAAATTTGACGTATCGTCAATACACAGTTGCATTTCTGAGACAAACAGAGAGAGAGAGAGAAAGAAAGAAAGAGAGAGAGAGAGAGAGAGAGAGAGAGAGAGAGAGAGAGAGAGAGAGAGAGAGAGATGTGAGAGAGAGAGAGGAGAGAGAGAGAGATGAGAGAGAGATGAGGAGGAGGGGAGAGAGGGAAGATCTGACGATGGCCAGTAGCGAAATATATAGAAGTACAGTTCCAGAGACAATGGTAAAAGGGAGAGAGGTGGAGTATGAAGTGGTTCTGATGATGGGTAGTGATGCTGATGGTGGTGGTGATTGAGCAACAGTAGTGCTGGTGTACCAGGACAGGGTGGGGGTGGTGGTTTGGTCGGTACAGGGTGGGGGTGGTGTGTGTGTGTCAGGCAGGGTGTGGGTGGTGGTGTTGGTGGGATCAGGGCGGGGGTGGTGGTGGTGTGGTCAGGCAGGGCAGGGGTGGTGTGGTGGGTCAGGGCGGTGGTGTGGTCAGGGCAGGGTGGTGGTGGTGGTGTGGTCAGGGCAGGGCGGTGTGGTGTGGATCAGGGCAGGGCGGTGGTGGTGGTGTGGTCAGGGCAGGGCGGTGGTGGTGGTGGTGTGGTCAGGGCAGGGCGGTGGTGGTGGTGGTGTGGTCAGGGCAGGGCGGTGTGTGTGGTGTGGTCAGGCAGGTGGTGGTGGTGTGGTGTGGTCAGGGCAGGGGGTGGGGTGGTGGTGTGGTCAGGGCAGGGTGGTGGTGTGGTGGTGTGGTGGTAGGGATGTGGTCAGGGGGGTGGTCAGGTGGATGGTGGTGGTGGTGGTGTGGTCAGGGCAGGGTGGTGGTGGTGGTATTGTTAGGGCAGGGTGGTGGTGGTGGTATTGTAGGCAGGGTGGTGGGGTGGTATTGTTAGGCAGGGTGGTGGTGGTGGTGGTATTGTTCAGGGCAGGGTGGTGGTGGTGTGGTATTGTCAGGGGAGGGTGGTGGTGGTGGCATTGTCAGGGCAGGGTGGTGGTGGTGGCATGTCAGGGCAGGGTGGTGGTGGTGTGGTCAGGGCAGGGTGGTGGTGGTGTGGTCAGGGCAGGGTGGTGGTGGTGTGGTCAGGGCAGGGTGGTGGTGGTGTGGTCAGGCAGGGTGGTGGTGTGGTCAAGGCAGCGTGGTGGTGCTGGTGGTGTGGTCAGGGCGTGGTGGTGGTTGGTCAGGGCAGGGTGGTGGTGTGGTCAGGGCAGGGTGGTGGTGTGGTCAGGGCAGGGTGGTGGTGTGGTCAGGGCAGGGTGGTGGTGTGGTCAGGGCAGGGTGGTGGTGTGGTCAGGGCAGGGTGGTGGTGTGGTCAGGGCAGGGTGGTGGTGTGGTCAGGGCAGGGTGGTGGTGTGGTCAGGGCGTGGTGGTGGTTTGGTCAGGGCAGGGTGGTGGTGTGGTCAGGGCTAGGGTGGTGGTGTGGTTTCAGGCAGGTGGTGGTGTGGTCTGGGCAGGTGTGTCGTGGTCCGGGCTGGGTGGTTGTGGCAGGGCAGGGTGGGGTGGTCAGGGCAGGCTGGTGGTGTGGTCAGGGCAGGGTGGTGGTGTAGGGGCGTCATGTTTGGTGTCAGGTAACTATGTCTTTCACACCCTCGTTCCACCTCCCGCTGTGTTAACGAAGAGCACAGGAAGTGACAGAACTGTACACAAACAATATATGTAATAGTACAACACTCCAGGAGAATGGTCTTTGAAAGTTGCACTGAGAAGACTGCTGGAGGCACTGAGGCAGTGAGAGGACTGGATGCAGAGTAAATGAGCCTGGAATGGCCCATAATGGTTAACATGAGTTCATCTGGATTCATATCAACAGTTGTCTCAATCTTTTGAAATCAAATTTAGGGCATTTACTTAATACGTGTGAAGTATTTTTTCATTAATAATACACCTTGACATATCATACAGATTGTTATACTGTCTATATATTCCTTAATTAGTGGTCAATCAAGCACAGTGCTCAAGAACGTGACCAGAGAGCTGACCACATAATTTGCATTTAGTTTGATCATCATCTGTGCATCTGCTAAACTGCCAGAAGTACTTGTAGCAAAGCCTAAACATAGTTACACAAATAACCCGCACATAAAAGAGAGAAGCTTACGACGACGTTTCGGACCGACTTGGACCATTTACAAAGTCCAAGTCACGGTATTGTACCTTTTTTTGTTACCTAAACATAGTTACTATATCTGTTCAGTCTGTTCACATTGCAAGTTGCTCCGTAAACAGGTTTATCTACGTTGATGTATGTTATCACACTTGGCTAACAGATCTACTAACACTTCTAGATGCCTTCCTACAACATTCACTCATTTACTTCTCTACTAATGCTACACAAAAATATACCCACGTTACATTCTACATTTTCCCTCCAGGAACTTTCTTTGGATAACTTATCAATTTTATCATGAAGGAGTAATGCAGTATGTGACGGAATTCATAGATGTTGTACATTAATTAGAGCTGTATAGCCCTTGTGGTTTAGCGCTTCTTTTTTATAATAATAATAATAATGTACATTAATTCCATTTTCTCTGACTTTTTAATAATATTTATACTTGTATATCTCACACACACACACACACACACACACAATATATATATATATATATATATATATATATATGCGCAATAAGATCACAGTTAAACAGGTGATTTTAAAATATGCAAAACAACCACTGGGAAAGAGTAGTGAAATTCCAAGCGCTTTCGTGACTAGTCACATTGTCAAGGAACTATGACATTTCCTTGACAATGTGAGTAGTCACGAAAGCACTTTGAATTTTACTACTCTTTCCCAGTGGTTTTGTATATATTATATATATATATATATATATATAAATATATATATATATATAATATATATATATATATATATATATATATATTATATATACATACATACATATATATATAAATACATTATATATATATATATATATATATATATATATATATATATTATATATATATATATATATATATATATATATATATTAGTTTCTAGGTAGTAGGTTGGTAGACAGCAACCATCCAGGGAGGTACTACCGTCCTGCCAAGTGAGTGTAAAACGAAACCCTGTAATTGTTTTACATAATGGTAGGATTGCTGGTGTCTTTTTTCTGTCTCATGAACATGCAAGATTTCAGGTACGTCTTGCTACTTCTACTTAGGTCACACTACACATACGTGTACAAGCATATATATACATACCCCTCTGGGTTTTCTTCTATTTTCTTTCTAGTTCTTGTTCTTATTTATTTCCTCTTACCTCCATGGGGAAGTGGAACAGAATTCTTCCTCTGTAAGCCATGCGTGTTGTAAGAGGCGACTAAAATGGCAGGAGCAAGGGGCTAGTAACCCCTTCTCCCATATAAATTACTAAATTTAAGAAGAGAAACTTTCGTTTTTCTTTTTGGGCCACCCTGCCTTGGTGGGATACGGCCGGTTTGTTGAAATATATATATATATATATATATATATATATATATATATATATATATATATATATATATAATATATATATATATATATATATATATATATAATATTTTTTCAACAAGTTGGCCGTCTCCCACCGAGGCAAGGTGACCCAAAAAAGAAAGAAAATCCCCAAAAAGAAAAAACTTTCATCATCATTCAACACTTTCACCACACTCACACATTATCACTGTTTTTGCAGAGATGCTCAGAATACAACAGTTTAGAAGCATATACGTATAAAGATACACAACAATATCCCTCCAAACTGCCAATATCCCAAACCCCTCCTTTAAAGTGCAGGCATTGTAACTTCCCATTTCCAGGACTCAAGTCCGACTATATGAAAATAACCGGTTTCCCCTGATCCCTTCACTAAATATTACCCTGCTCACACTCCAACAGATCGTCAGGTCCCAAGTACCATTCGTCTCCATTCACTCCTATCTAACACGCTCACGCACGCTTGCTGGAAGTCCAAGCCCCTTGCCCACAAAACCTCCTTTACCCCCTCTCTCCAACCCTTTCGAGGACGACCCCTACCTCGCCTTCCTTCCCCTATAGATTTATATGCTTTCCATGTCATTCTACTTTGATCCATTCTCTCTAAATGACCAAACCACCTCAACAACCCCTCTTCTGCCCTCTGACAAATACTTTTATTAACTCCACACCTTTTCCTAATTTCCACACTCCGAATTTTTCTGCATAATATTTACACCACACATTGCCCTTAAACAGGCCATCTCCACTGCCTCCAACCATCTCCTCGCTGCTGCATTTACCACCCAAGCTCACACCCATATAAGAGTGTTGGTAACTACTATACTTTCATACATTCCCTTCTTTGCCTCCATAGATAACGTTTTTTGACTCCACAATACCTCAATGCACCACTCACCTTTTTTCCATCATCAATTCTAGGGTTTAAACCCTAAATTTTCATAAATCCACCCGCCGACAGCCCAAATTTCTAAAGTATCGGGAAAAACTTTTCACTTCTCCCAAACTCCTCCCCCCCCAAATTTGATACCCAAATTTTTTCTTTATCTAAATCATTTGAACCCCCTCACCATCCTTATTTCTTTTTCCCATGTTCACTTTAAAACCTTTTTTACCTTTACCAAAATTTCCCAAACTCATCCACAAACCCTTTGCAATTTTTTTTTTAGATTCTCCAAAAGCACATATCATCAGCAAAAAGTAATTGTTGTTTTTTTTCCCTTTTTTTTTTAAATTTTTGATTTCCCCATAATTTAACCCCCAACCCCTTTCTCCCGAACCCCCCTAGCATTTTATTCTTTTAAAACCCCCATCTATAAATATATTAAAAAAACCATGGGACATTAAACATCTTTTGTCAAAGGACCTCTTTTCCCGGGAATTGGGTCCCCCTTCTCTTCTACACCCCCTAACCAGCCTAAATACCCAAAAAAAAAAAACTTTTTTACAGCATTTAGAAAACTTCCCAACCTATTCCATAAATTTTAAAACCATTTTTCCCACATGTCCTCTATCCACTCTACCTTTTTTGCCTTTTCAAAATTTCCAAAAATGAAAAAAAATTCCAAACCTTTTTTAAAAATTCCTGTTCACTTATATGCTTAAAAGAAAAACACTTGAATTAAAACACCCCCTCCCACTTTTAAAACCCTCCTTTAAATCCGCAACCCAAAACATTCCGTTTTACTCTAATTTTTTCCCAATTATCCCCTTCCGTAAACTTTCCGGGTATATTCAATAAACTTTTTTCCCCTCTTTTAAATTTTTACAATTTTCTTTTGCCCCCTTTCCCCTTTATAAAAAGGGGGACAAAAACATGCTCTCCTTTTTTTTATGTGATAGGAAAGGTCAGTGCCAAAACGTTAACCTTAATGCCACAGGTTTGAAAGAATTTGTTTGATGGGGTAGAGCCTCGGGTTTTTAAATTGTTCAACCCCAAACTAACGTAGAAGCTACAGGTGTTATTTTGGTGGGGGGCAATAAAGGGCAAGCGACCCCCCAAGGGGATTTTTTTCCCCCCCTTAAAACCATACTGAAATATAAATTTTGGGCGTTTTTTGAAATATTATTTGTAAATTTTAAAGGAGAATTTCATTGGGACCCAGTTGCCTTGCAATGATTTAATAAAGGGAGATTATTTGGGGGGTTTTTTCTTAGGGGGGCTTTAAGATAAATAATTTTAAAATTTTATAAAAAACCTTTTTGGAGGGGGTTTCAGAAATTTTGTTAAATCGTTAAAGTTCATGAGGGTTTTAAAATTTTTTATTATAATCAAAAAAACCCCTTAACCCACAAGGGCTATACAGGCTGCGGGGTGGGGAAAGGAAAGAAAGGGAAAATTGGGGATGGCAAAAGGGGAGGGGGGTTTGATCAGAATTTTTAAAAAAACAGGGGGGCAGGGATAGAAAAGGGGGTTTAGGGTACGGGGAAAAAATTGGGAAAGTAAAAAGGGCCCTAAAGGGTTTCAAATTTTGTGAAGTCATCCATCCTTGCCCAAAAAGTCAATGAAGGGGCCCCGGGTTTTAAAGGGGGGTCCCCCCAAGCGGGAAGGGGGGGGTTAAAGAGGAGAAGCGGGCAAAGACGCCAAAGAGGAAAATTTCTGCTGTTTCGTTGTTTAAAGGGGGCAGCCCAAACAAAATGTGGTTTGACGAAAGGAGCTTGGCAATTCTCTTAGAGAGGACAAGACGCCTTTTCCATGGAAATCCATGATAAGACGGGGGGGGCCAATGCGAAAAAAGGGGGAAAGGGGGAGTATTTCCCCCAACCCCTCGCATTGGGATAAAAGGGGCCCCGTGACCTATATGGGGTTTTTAATAGACAAAAGTTTGTTGCCGATTTTTAAGACCAAAGTTGTTGCCAACGGGTGAAGGGGGGAAGATTTTGCAGCAAAAAAAGTCCGAAATGAAATCCCTTTATAAGAAACTGGTCGGGTCAGGGTACTGCTGACCCCCCGAAACAGTGTCTGTGTTCAACCCCGTCTTCAACATGCCCGGGGACCCCAAAAAAAAAATTTTTATTTTTGTTTGGGTAAAGTTTGGGGGCTTTTAAACAAAGGGTAGGAAAGGACTAAGGGGGAGGTGTATCTTTTTTTTTGTATACCCCGTAAAGCCCCCAAAAGGGGTCTGAAAAAAACCAAAAAAGATGACCCCAAGGCTTAGATGCAATATGGATAAGTGCGTAAGGTATGGCAAAAAATTTTCGCAGTAAAAAAAACCCCTTTTAAGATAGTAAGGGCCCTTGTAGGGACCCCTCCCCCGGAAACACTGCTGGGGAATCCTAGCCGTCAAAGGATTTAAAGACCATCTTGTACCAGCAATGGCTTAAGAAGGGAAGTAAAAGAAGGGTAAAGGGAAAAAGAGAAGGGGGGGAAGCGGCCCGTACACAGTTGGGTTTTCCGAGCAAGGGAGGGAGAAAGAACAGACTCAAACAGCGGGAATTTTTCCCGGGGGGGTGGGGAAAAAGGGTGAGATGCTAATGACTTTGAAAGGGGAGTTGAAGGGGAAGACAAGAGCGAATAAAGGGCCCGAAGAGAAAAGGGGGATGGAAAAAAAACCAGGGGCGTCGAACAAATAAAGAATGTTTACAAATTATCGTGACCATTCAAAAAATGGAGGATTGCGGAATCTTGAGAGCGTACAAGTAGCGCAAGGCAAGGGGGGGCCATCAGGGGATCAAATAATGGGGGGGAACGTTCGCTTCTGCAAAGGGGCTCCCCCGGGGAAAGGGGAAAAGCACCGGGGCTTTAAACGTAACCGGGGGTGATAAATTTGGGGTTTAAGGGCTAGAGAGAGTAGCAGGAATGCCGCTAAATTAGTCGGGTCCCCAAAATTTTAAATTTTTGAAAAAAATTTAAGGGGGAATGTAGGCAAAGGGGGGGGTTCACGATCAGTCCCCAGAAAAAAGGAAAAGGGTTTTTTAAAAAGGTTCCCCGGCTGGGACTTTTTTAAATTCAGAGGGGTTTAATGTTGGGTTTTTCCAGGAAAAACCAAACGATCAAAAAAGGCCCAAAACTTGACTGTATCACGTTCAGGGATACGGGAGCCAAAGGTAAAAAGGGGATGACGGAGATGCCCAAAAGCGTCTATTTGAAAGTGTTTTGGGGGGTTTTAGTCCCGGGAAAAATTTTAAAACCCCCAAAACGTTGGGTCCCCAAAATTTGGAAACACGGCCCAAACTGAAAATTTTGGGAGAAAAAACTGTAAGGGGTGACAGTCAGCGCCTGCACAGGCAATAGCAAAGCCCATCAAAAATAGATTTGGTGCCCCAAAAAATTTTGAGGGAAAAGACTAGAGGCCAAATCATTTAAAAGAAAGGGAGAAAAAGTGTTGTCTCAAACACACCCCGGGGGGACACCTTAAATTGGTTTAAAGTCCGGGGAGAGCACATTTTTTAAACCCGAACAGGAAATCCCTTGTAAGTTAAAAAGTTTTTTAAGGAAGGGGGGGGAGAATTGCCTCAAAGGGAAAAAAGGGAGTGGGTTTGGGTAAAATATTATCCCTCCATTGGGGTCATAATCCCTTTCTCGGTTCAAAAAAAAATGGCAAAAAATTGAGTGGTTTTTCCCGCAAAGGCATTACAACATACAATTCCAAGGTAGAAAAGGGGTTTTGGTAAAAAGCCCCCTTTACAAAAAAGCCTTTATTGACGAGGAAGGCTTTTGTTTTGTCCCTAAATACCCACAAAAACTCTTTTTACAAAGGGTTTTTCCTTTTTTTGGGAAACTGTTTGGTAAAGCAATGGGACGATAGTGGGGGGGTTTTCCATGTCCCGTAGTCCCTTGGTTTGCGGAAAGGGGGAAAAAAAGGCGGTTTTCCCCAACAGCGGGGTGGAAGAACCCTTGGACCAAAAAAAATTGTAAAGGCGTAAATAGGCTGCAAGGGCTGACTGATGTAAATGTTTGTAGCATACGAATATGAATGTCGTGGGGCCCACTGCCGATGATCGACAGTGAGAGTGTTGCCTCCATTTTCTTGAAGTGTAAAAGGCACATTATACTTTTTCTTCTCTGAGAGAAGAAAGCCCAAAGGGTGCTAACTCTCTGGCAGACTTTGAGGAAAGAAATGAGGGCATAGATGGAGTCCTTGAGAAATACGGACCAGATGTTGCCAATTTCATTGGCAACATCTAGTGGGTTTGCTATATCAACACCGGCAACCCGCAAAACCCGGAGCCGGGTTCAGGAGAATATTTACCACTCATTTTCGTACTTTTTTTCCAGACTGCACTCATAGAGGAAGCAGAGGTGATGGTGGAGACATAATCTCGCCAGCAAGTGCTTTTTAGCATCACGGAAGACACGGCAGCGATCGCACGTTTTCTGTTTAAAATCAAGGAGTAGCTCTGTGGGTTCTATTGTACCGGTACCTGCCCCATGCAGCGCGTTTCAAACATACTGCACGAGCACAAGCAGGAGACCACCAAGGCACGCATTTTGGAATGGCCTGCCCGAAGTTTGGGGTATAGAATGAGAAGCTGCGGTGAAAAGGGGAGGATGAGAAGGGGTTTGAAAAGCTCATCGATGGAGGACGAAGAAGGAACCTCTTTAAAAACAGTAGGTTTGAGTAAAGGTTCCAATTTGCCCCGATTAAATTGCCAGCGTGGGGTGCGAAGAGGGGGGGAATATGAAGGGAAGTAAGAATGATTGGGAAATGATCACTGTCATGTAAGTCCGGGAGAACAGACAAAGTGAAGTCTAATGGGGGCGGAGGAAGAGCAAACTGAGAGATCGATGCAAGAGAGAGTATGGTCCGAGGATCAAAATGGGTGTGAGTCCCTTTATTTAAAACATGGAGGGGGGGGGGTGGCAAGAAAAGCCTCAAACTGAATTCCACGGGAATCACAGTGAGACCCCCCCCAGAGGAAATGGGGGCATTAAAATCACCAAGTAACAGAATCGGTGGCGGTAATGACGAAAAAGGAAGGCAAAATCCGGAATAGATAATGCCCGGAAGGAGAGAGATATAAAGAACAGAGCGTATACCCCCTATGTAAGTGGATACGGGCTGCTGTGAATGCAGCGAAGTATGAACAAATAGCTGATGGAAAGGGGAATTTATCAGTGCGGAGAAGAAGGGCACTTTCATTAAAGGCCCCATCAGGAAAAGGATCTGAAGAATACAATAAATTATAGCCTGAGATGTGAGAAATAACAGCAGAATGTAATTTTGGTTCCTGAAAGAAAACACCAACAGGGCAAACTGGGGAGAGTAACATCTGAAGCACACCCCGATTAACCCCTGAGGCCGCGTAATTCCACTGAAAAAGGCCATGATTGGCAATGATAAAGATACTTGAAATCCGCAGGTAAGGGTTCCCATGGATAGAAGGGGTTTGAAAAGTCCACATGCGGAGGCAGTGGAAAATGTTCAAGCAGCGAAGGAACGGTGCGCTGTGAAGAAAGGAGTTTTCGCAGATGGAGCAGAGGAGAGAGAAAGAGCGGAAGGTGGAAACAGTGTCCATTGATGGTTTTTGGGCT
Organism: Cherax quadricarinatus; assembly: GCF_026875155.1. NCBI lineage: Eukaryota > Metazoa > Arthropoda > Malacostraca > Decapoda > Parastacidae > Cherax > Cherax quadricarinatus. The sequence continues at coordinate 4,775,937 of NC_069440.1, read as the reverse complement.
CTGCAATATATTCAGAGATTGCTTCAAGTGTTTCGGAATTCAGAGATGTCGTTATGGGGGACAATATTGGGAAGGTAGGGGGAGGATGAGTAAAGATTGGAACGTATTGGACTGTACCAAGTAGGGGGGGGGCGAAAGGGTGGAGGGAACTGGAGAAGCGTGGCAGGGAAAAGAAGAGACAGGGAAAAAGGGAGGTGGCAGAAGAGGAAGAAACTTGGGAGGGAACAGGGGAGGAAGGTACATTTCGAGGAGGAGGGTGAAAACCCCTGCACTTGTAACTGAGCCAGTGAGAGGGGAAGAACTAGGGACAAGACCCGGGAGGGTAAAAAGAGGAGGTGGAAGATGGGGAGGAGGTGTTTAAAACCGGACCTTTTTTTGATTTTGAGAAGAGAGGGACGATTGGGAGGAGGTGTCGTATGAGGTCTCATTCCGTTACTGAGGGTTGTAAGAAGAACTTGAAGAAGCGAGATTAGACTGAGGCGTTGAAGTAGGGACGTCTGAGCCGAGGACAGCAAAAGGTTAGATACAGGAGTGATTAATGGGAGAGGTAACCCACAGAGGTGGTGTATAAGATGGGATACCCAAAGTTGGGGGATGTTTTGGAAAACACGGGAAAAGAAAAACGTGGGAGTCTCCCTTGGGCGGAGATGAGAAACGCTAAAGGCATAAGGGAGGGCCTTCTGTCTCTTTGAGGTAATGGATTTCCCGCTCGTTTAAATAGACCTGACAACGGCGAGAGTACGAAGGGTGAGCCTCATGACAGTTAAGGCAGAGGGAGATCGATTGCAAGACGTATTAGAAGGTCATCGGGACCACAGACGGGCATTTGGCATAGATCTGCAATATTTCGCTTGATGGCCAAATCGCCAGCAATTTCTACACTGTTGTGTGTAGGGATCACCCTTTTGAACTTGTAAACCGATGTCCTGCATATAAACTGAGGATGGGAGTTCTCGGCTGTCAAAAGTTAAACGAGCCACATTGCTAGGGTATGTCTCCCCCCACGGCAGGAAGAACGTAATTGTTCTACCTTGAGGATTGGGATCTTGGAGTTTCCCGCTGTTCTAGAATGTTCGGTGCCACATGTCTGGAAATTTTGTTGAAACTATGGTATGGGGCAGAATGACGGTACCACTACAAGAATTGAGGGAATGATGTTTTTCAAGGGTGAAAAGGAAACCCGTATCTATAGGGAAAGACGAGAGAGCCACGAGCCTGGTAGCATTCTGTACGTAATGATGCGCGTACCGCTCTTTAAGAGCATGAAAAGAAATATCTTTACCAACATGGCGTAGGAGTGCCTTGCCAATACTATGGTCAGAAAGATAGGCAGTAGAGGAAGTTGGTCGTAAAGTGAAGAATTTAGTCCACTGTTCAGTCTGAAACTGAGAGTGGAAAGGTAGTGAAGGACGTGTCGATCGTTTCTGAGAAGAACGAGAAGGTGAAGGTGGAGAAGTATCATCAGCAGGAAAATTGTCGTTGACGTTTAGGCGTGGGACCAGAGTTGGTCCGACGTGGAACGGGTCGGCGATTTGAAAATTGCCGCACCGTAGAGGGAGAGGCCGGAAGCATAGTCAGAGGCTCAGTACCTGAAGCGGGTGAGGAAACAGCACCGGCAATAGGTACAGAGGCATGAGGAATGTCTGAAGAGTGGTCCAAAGACGAGGCGGGGTCAGAACGGGGTGCGGTATCAAGAAGGGGCCCGGGGGTACCAGGTTCATGGACTAGGGCTGCCATGGTTAGGTTACTTCTTTCTTTTTGTTTTTAAGAAAAAAAAAAGAAAGAAGAAAAGAAAATAAAAATAAAAAAAAGAAAAAAAAAGGGGGGACCGGGGAGGGATAGGTCCTAGGAGGAATGAAAGGGCCAGAAATCTCCCTCTGCGCCCAAGAGGACCTCAGCACCGCAAGTAGCGCAGATGCAGCATGGAACCCGTGCCAACTTCCTACCCACCATGTAGAAAAACTAACAATCCGGGATAGCAACCTCACATCTGCCGAGCTACCTCGGTGGACAAAAGAGAGGGCGGCCGGATATCCGCCACAAAGCATACCTCCTTCGGCCACCACCCCCGGAATCCGAAAGGTGGCTTCCAGAGATACACTCGTCGCCCGAAAGACACCCAAAGTTACTCCGGGATACCGGAGAGGGATCGGGACATCCCCAGGCGATCCAGATTCCACGGCAAACTACGCCACCGCTAAGAACCTCAACGGAATGGGATGGACCCCGGTATCCTTTCTCCTACCCAGGAACTAGCGCGCCTGTGGGAGAAATCCCAAAGGACAAAAAGAGGAAGGGCAAAAGGGAGGAGTGGGGAGGAGGAGGAGGAAAGGAAAAAGGGGAGGATGGGGAGGATGGGATAGGGGAGGGGAGATTGGGGGGTAATTAGGTTCGGTCTGAGGAAGAAGACTGATAGGTCTAATTCCTCAGACCAAGAGCCTCTTCACCACGCCAAGGAGACCCCCTTGAAGAGGATGATGGTTATAAAACTTCAAATAAATGTACATTTTCGCAATACATTTGGATTCATGCTATATTTATTTCTAGACATTTAACAAGATTTATGGTGACTGCTTCATTTCTCAACATTTATAAACCAAGTACAATATTAAGCTCAATTACCCTATCACTGATACTAGGAACACAAAGTTCCTTCCTCGTATTAAAAACCTTGGCAGGTTTTGGATGGCTAGAATAATTCTGAGGGCATTTGTTTTGCATCAGCTCCAGAGGCTGGAGCTTACTGTTTTTACCTAATATTAACATAGGAGCAGCGTAATCAATTAAGGGATCTAATATAGGTTATGTACATCATTCTCACTATTTTTACAATAGCAACATAGTTGGAGTTGTATCCAGCATCAGCTTAGCATTTCTCATTGAGTTCGGGGTACGGTAGTTTTACTGCAGGCTACGTCTGCAAGATATCTGTAATATTTAACATAGCTTATGAATATACTCCTGGAAAAAAAAATGGTGGGGTATCCTATTCGCTTGTAAATATCTTAGTTTTAGAGTAAGATACGAGACCTAGTCGATTACATATTGTTTGAACTCATTAAGAATGGTACTTTCTTGTGCCCTGTTGAATGGGAGAGGGGGGGGGGAGAGAGAGAGAGAGAGAGAGAGAGAGAGAGAGAGAGAGAGAGAGAGAGAGAGAGGAGAGAGAGGAGAGAGGAGGAGAGAGAGAGAGAGAGAGAGAGAGAGAGAGAGAACTAGATAAGATTTCGTTCGGATTTTTAACCCCGGAGGGTTAGCCACCCAGGATAACCCAAGAAAGTCAGTGCGTCATCGAGGACTGTCTAACTTATTTCCATTGGGGTCCTTAATCTTGTCCCCCAGGATGCGACCCACACCAGTCGACTAACACCCAGGTACCTATTTGCTGCTAGGTGAACAGGACAACAGGTGTAAGGAAACGTGTCGAAATGTTTCCACCCGCCGGGAATCGAACCCGGGCCCTCCGTGTGTGAAGCGGGAGCTTTAGCCACCAGGCCACTTGCAGCAAAATATTAATTTGTAACTAATATATACGCAAATGTATTGTAAACCGATTCGGACCTAGTTGTTAGACGGTAGTGCTTGTCACTACCGTCCACAGGATGGATAGAGTGCACAATGAAGCCACTTCAGAGGCAAAATTAAAATAATGCATCTGGCTACTTGTAGGCGGTTCCGGAAATCACCGCGCTCGCTGCCCGGTCCCAGACCAGGCCTCCTGGCTGCTGATCAATCAGGCTGTTGGTGCCCGCAGATGACAGTTTCTTGTGTGTAATAGCAGCACTTAGATTGATCATTTAATATACGGTCCTCTATGACAAAGCATGTACCAGTGGTTAGTTCATCACTGAAGACAACGATTAAGTGGATACATTTGTCTCACTGGGGCCCACACCTGTGTTACGGATCACTGCGGCCTTATGTTTCT
>NC_069440.1:4719986-4771509 GCF_026875155.1 Cherax quadricarinatus | reverse complement strand
GGGTGAAGCTCCCAAAAATTTTTGCTTCTAAAGGGCTGGCGAGGACACATTCGCAAAGTTGATAAGTGTTTTCATATTAATTTGACAAAGTCGCCTAGAGAAAAACTTTGTTCCCAAAATTTTTATTTTTTTACGTTTCGTTTTATATTGCTTTTTAGTGGGGGCCGTGGGGGGGTTCCTGAAGATTGAACCTTATTTTACAATGTTTTTTTTTTACTGGTACCAAGGGAGCATTTTGTGTATTTAAATTTTAAACTGTTGCAGTATTTTTAGGTATCCCTGACGGGTATACATGAACTGCCTGGTATTTTTTCCCCTCAGTGTGGAAAATTTGCTATAATTTTCCTATAATTAGTAATGTGTATGAAGTGTTAATGTAATGTAAATATGAAGTATTTGTGAGGAAGCGGGGAGTGTTTTAAAGTCCCGGCGAATAAATCAATCAATCAGTGCTTCCAAATGAGTGGGGAGAAGGAGTTTGGTAGATGACAGAGGGCAGTGTTGGTGACGGGTGTGGAAGGTTGACTGCTGGTAGTCTCGGCTCTTTATTTGACCCAAGGGAAGAGGTCATAAAAAGAAAACTGAATATGAGTGATTACTGCCCGGGTGGCCGTCCTGAGAGGTAATAATATCTTTATTTACTACAAGTACATGTACAAGGTATACAGGCCTAGCTGACATCAATGACATATTGCTATATAGAAAACCGCTTGTTATTACCTGGAGTTTACCTGGAGAGAGTTCCGGGGGTCAACGCCCCCGCGGCCCGGTCTGTGACCAGGCCTCCTGGTGGATCAGAGCCTGATCAACCAGGCTGTTACTGCTGGCTGCACGCAAACCAACGTACGAGCCACAGCCCGGCTGGTCAGGAACCGACTTTAGGTGCTTGTCCAGTGCCAGCTTGAAGACTGCCAGGGGTCTGTTGGTAATCCCCCTTATGTATGCTGGGAGGCAGTTGAACAGTCTCGGGCCCCTGACACTTATTGTATGGTCTCTTAACGTGCTAGTGACACCCCTGCTTTTCATTGGGGGGATAGTGCATCGTCTGCCAAGTCTTTTGCTTTCGTAGTGAGTGATTTCGTGTGCAAGTTCGGTACTAGTCCCTCTAGGATTTTCCAGGTGTATATTAATCATGTATCTCTCCCGCCTGCGTTCCAGGGAGTACAGGTTCAGGAACCTCAAGCGCTCCCGGTAATTGAGGTGTTTTATCTCCGTTATGCGCGCCGTGGAGGTTTTCTGTACATTTTCTAGGTCAGCAATTTCACCTGCTTGAAAGGTGCTGTTAGTGTGCAGCAATATTCCAGCCTAGATAGAACAAGTGACTGAAGAGTGTCATCATGGGCTTGGCCTCCCTAGTTTTGAGGTTCTCATTATCCATCCTGTCATTTTTCTAGCAGATGCGATTGATACAATGTTATGGTCCTTGAAGGTGAGATCCTCCGACATGATCACATCCCAGGTCTTTGACGTTGGTGTTTCGCTCTATTTTGTGGCCAGAATTTGTTTTGTACTCTGATGAAGATTTAATTCCTCGAGTTTACCATATCTGAGTAATTGAAATTTCTCATCGTTGAACTTCATATTGTTTTCTGCAGCCCACTGAAAGATTTGGTTGATGTCCGCTGGAGCCTTGCAGTGTCTGCAATGGAAGACACTGTCATGCAGATTGGGTGTCATCTGCAAAGGAAGACACGGTGCTGTGGCTGACATCCTTGTCTATGTCAGATATGAGGAGAGGAACAAGATGGGAGCGAGTACTGTGCCTTGTGGAACAGAGCTTTTCACCGTAGCTGCCTCGGACTTTACTCTGTTGACTACTACTCTCTGTGTTCTGTTAGTGAGGAAATTATAGATCCATCGACCGACTTTTCCTGTTATTCCTTTAGCACGCATTTTGTGCGCTATTACGCCATGGTCACACTTGTCGAAGGCTTTTGCAAAGTCTGTATATATTACATCTGCATTCTTTTTGTCTTCTAGTGCATCTAGGACCTTGTCGTAGTGATCCAATAGTTGAGACAGACAGGAGCGACCTGTTCTAAACCCATGTTGCCCTGGGTTGTGTAACTGATGGGTTTCTAGATGGGTGGTGATCTTGCTTCTTAGGACCCTTTCAAAGATTTTTATGATATGGGATGTTAGTGCTATAGGTCTGTAGTTCTTTGCTGTTGCTTTACTGCCCCCTTTGTGGAGTGAGGCTATGTCTGTTGTTTTTAGTAACTGTGGAACGACCCCCGTGTCCATGTTCCCTCTCCATAGGATGGTAAAGGCTCGTGATAGAGGTTTCTTGCAGTTCTTGATGAACACGGAGTTCCATGAGTCTGGCCCTGGGGCAGAGTGCATGGGCATGTCATTTATCGCCTGTTCGAAGTCATTTGGCGTCAGGATAACATCGGATATTCTTGTGTTAACCAAATTCTGTGGCTTCTCCATAAAAATTAATTTGATATTCGACTCTCAGTCTGGTTAGCGGCTTGCTAAAAACTGAGTCATATTGGGACTTGAGTAGCTCACTCATTTCCTTGCTGTCATCTGTGTAGGACCCATCTTGTTTAAATAGGGGCCCAATACTGGACGTTGTTCTCGACTTTGATTTGGCATAGGAGAAGAAATACTTTGGGTTTCTTTCGATTTCATTAATGGCTTTTAGTTCTTCCCGCGATTTCCTGACTCCTATAAGATTCCTTTAGCTTAAGTTCGATGCTTGCTATTTCTCTGACCAGTGTCTCCCTACGCATTTCAGATATATTGACCTCTTTTAGCCGCTCTGTTATTCTTTTCCATCGCCTGTAAAGGGGGCGCCTGTCTTCCTATTTTACATCTACTCCTCCTTTTTCTTAGAGGAATAAGCCTTGTGCATACATCGAGTGCCACCAAGTTAATCTGTTAGGCATAAGTTGGGGTCTGTGTTGCTTAGTATATCTTCCTAGCTTATATCGGTTAGGACTTGGTTTACTTGGTCCCACTTTGTTTTGGTTATTGAAGTTGAATTTGGTGAATGCTCCCTCGTGACTAATCTCATTATGTCGGTCTGGGGCTCGCGCATACATTGTTGGACCTCAATTATGTTGTGATCTGAGTATATTGTTTTTGATATGGTGACATTTCTTATCAGATCATCATTGTTAGTGAAGATGAGGTCTAGTGTATTCTCCAGTCTAGTAGGCTCTATTATTTGCTGGTTTAAATTGAATTTTGTGCAGAGATTTAAAAGCTCGTGTGAGTGTGAGTTTTCATCAGAGCTACCTCCTGGTGTTATTACTGCAACAATAATATTTGCTATATTCCTCCATTTTAGGTGCCTTAAGTTGAAATCCCCAGGAGCAAGATGTTGGGTGCAGGAGCTGGAAGATTTTCCAGACAATGGTCAATTTTTAACAGCTGTTCCTGGAATTGCTGGGATGTTGCATCCGGAGGCTTGTAGACTACCACAATGACTAGGTTTTGGTTCTCGATCTTTACTGCTAAAACTTCCACTACATAATTTGAGGCATTAAGCAGTTCTGTGCAAACAAGTGACTCTGCAATGTACAGGCCAACCCCCCCCGCTTTTGCCTGTTCACTCTGTCACATCTGTATAGGTTGTAACCTGGGATCCATATTTCGTTGTCCAAGTGGTCCTTTATGTGGGTCTCAGTGAAAGCCGCGAACATTGCCTTTGCCTCTGCAAGCAGTCCACGGATGAAAGGTATTTTGTTGTTTGTTGCTGGCTTTAGACCCTGTATATTTGCAAAGAAGAATGTTATCGGACTGGTGGTATTGTTGGTACTGGGGGGGGGGGATTTTTTTCCGGCATTAGTATCTGTATCTGTTGGTTTGGAGTGGAGGTCATCGACTGTGGTTCCACTCCAGGAATGACTGGATTTGGTGTACGATTTCTGCCATTTCCTGCCAGTTTTTTTTCGGGCATGTTAGGTCAGTTTTGTCCCAGGATGCGACCCACAAAAGTCGACTAACAGCCAGGTACTCTTTTTGAACTGATGAGTGAACAGGGACAGGGACAGCAGGTATCTTATGGAAACAAGTCCCTAATGTTTTCCAGCCGTACCGGAGGAGATTCGAACCCTGGACCTCTGTGTGTTTCTCAAGAAATTTAGAACTCGGCCTAATCTTCAAATGAAATTAACTAAGGTGTAATAGAAGAGGTATCGTCAGATATTGATGAAGTTCACATCACATGTCATGGCCGCCTCCCAGTGTATTAATTCTCACTACAAGTATATTAATTTATATTGGCCAATATGAATTGCCTACCGAAAGGGAAGCGTTAGGATATAACACCAAAATATTAATTTGGTGAGTAATCTTTAATGTCCTTTATATTTTTAATCGTGTAATTTATTTGCATTTATATAAAATTACCCAAGTAAATTACGCAAGTCAAGTAACTGATATTACCAAATATATACAGTCCACATATAATTTGTCATTGTTACAACATAATTTTTTCAATAATTTTTTAAAAACTATATGTCGTAATAATTTTAAAGATCGAAAACCAAAACCTGGGTCTTTGGGGGTTGTATCCCCAAAGCCACCAGATGCAACCTCAAACTTTAAAAAAAAAAAAAAGGAAACAGCTCTAAAATTTTTGTTTTACTTTTTGGGAAAAACCTTCCAGCTCCACCCCCAAAAATTTCTTATGCTTGGGGGATTTCAACCTAAGGCAAAAAAAAAAGGAAAGAATGTAGCAAAAAATGTTATAGCGGGAAAACAACCCCCGGAGGTAGCGCAAAAGGGAAAGGTCACAACAAATGGGGCACAAAGGGTCTCGGGAAAAAACCCACACCTTAAGTCAGCAGATGTGGAGCAAACAAGCCTAGAAACAACTTGCCCTTATCTTCCCCAAATAAGGGAGGACCTGATAAGAAAATTAAGGGAATATCAAAAAAAAACAATTCCGATCAAAAACCTAATCGAAGTCCAAAATTACTTGCAAGGGGCCCTGATCAGCGGGAATGCTTTGTACCTGTAAGGTGCCCTTCACAAAATAAAATTTAAAACAAAAAGAACATCAACGGGGACCGGGGTAACCTTGTCCAAAAACAAACATGTTGGGAAGATGTCTTAAATGACATGGATCCAAAAAACCCGTGCCTTTTAAAGGATCAAAATTCTGGTGGCCCGGGAAGCTGTTCTAGGGGATATTCCCCCAAGAAAAGAAGAGGGGAAATAATTGGGGAAAAAAAGACGCTCCCTCTACAGAAGGGCGCGAAGGGTCACTGAGCTCCTCCCGGGTGTAGAAAATCTGATACACCCAAAGGGAAAGGGGCTGAAACCCGGGGGAAATGGAAAAATATCGAACTTAAGGTAAAAAAACCCGGAGGGCAGGAGGAAACTTAAAACTATTAGTGAAAATTTAAAAGGGAAATTTTAAAATATTTTTTTCATATGCCAAAAACAAGGGAAAAAACCAAAATTAGTATTTGGGGGGCCTTTCTCAGACAGGATGGGGGCTTCACAGATGACAACATGGAAAATGAAGGTTTTTAAAAATGAAAAACCCAAATATTTATCTGTGTTTGGGGAACCCCTAACGGTCTGAGGGGTCGACGACCCCAAAAGTTTCTTCCTGAAGAGCCTCAAACTCCATAAATGTATTTCCCGATTTCCGCATTACCTAATCCGATAGATTTTGAAAAAGCCCTTGACAACTGCCTATGCATAGCCCCGGGCCCCGGGCTCGTGGGAAATCTGTTTTTTATTAAGAAATGCAAGAAAAACCCCCTCGCGGGGCCCCAAATACACTATGGGGAGGAAACTTGGGGCATGGGTGAAATTCACAGTTTACAAAACAAAGGATAAGCCCCACTCCATAAAGGTGGCAGCAAAAGATTAGCTAAGAACTATGGACCAAAAATACTCGGGAAGTCCCCATCATAAAAATCTTTAAAGAGGCAAAGGAAGCAGGTTTTGAAAATCACCGGGGTTTCCCCAAAAAATCTGCAAAATTCCAGGGCAACAGGGTGAAAGGGCGGGTCGCTTTCCCCTTTAAACCTTCTACTGGGTTCACTATGACGGGGCCTTGGATGCACGGGAAAGGGAAAACCCAAGAATGCAGATGTAATATACACAGCCCTTTGAAAAAGCTTTTGACAAATGCGATCATGGCAAAATAGCCATAAAATACGTAAAAAAGGAATAATGGGAAAGGGGGGGGAGGATCTTCAACTTCCAAAAAATGGGAAAAAAAAGGTTTGTGGTCAACAGATTTAAAACGGGGCTGCCATAGTGAAGAGCTCTGTTCCAAAAGGCACAGTCTCGCCCCCACTTACCCTTACCCTCATATCAGACATAAACAGAGATTCCCAACCACAGCAAAAATAAAAAAACAGAAAACAATATAAATTTCAACGATGAAAAATTTTTCAATTACTCAGTTTGGGTAAAACATGAGGAAAAAAAATCTTTCATCGAGTAAAAAAACAAATTTGGCCACAAAATAGAGCCGAAAAAACCCAAAGTCAAAGACCTGGGGGTGATTATGTCGGAGGATCTCACCCTTAAGGACCATAAAAATTGTATCAAAGCATCTGCTAAAAAAAAAGAAAGGATGGATAATGAAACCTTTAAAAAATAGGGGGGCCCAAACCCTTTATGCACTCTTCGGTCACTTGTTCTTATTTGGTGGAAATTGCGGGGACTTAAAGCACCTTTCAAAGGGAGGTGAAATTTTCCCACCCAGAAAATTTCAGAGAACTTTAAAGGCGCGATAACGGAGATTTAAAAAACCTCAATTTCTGGGGGCGCTTGAGGTTTCTAAACCTGTATTCCCTGGAACGCAGGGGGGGGAGGATACATGAAATTTTTACACCTGGAAAAAAACCTTGAGGGGCTAGTTTCCGAAAATTGCACACGAAAACACTCACTACGAAAAACAAAAAAACTTGGCAGACATTTCACCCTCCCCCCAATGAAAACAGGGGGTCACTAGACCCTTAAGAGACCCTACAATAAGTGTCAGGGGACGAGGGGCTGTTCAACTGCCTCCAAAACCCAAAAAGGGGGATTACCAAAGACCCCTGGCAAGTCTTCAAGCTGGATTGGGGCAAGAACCCAAAAAGGGAGTTCCCGATCAGCGGGCTGTGGCTCGTACGGGTTTGGGTTTTCGTGAGCCGCAGCAACAGCCGGTTGATCGGCGCTGATCCCCAGGAGGCCCTGGTCACGGGCCCGGGCGGGGGGGGCGTTGCCCCCCGAAACTCTCTCCAGGAAAACTCCAGGTAAACACCCACCGTATCATTCTTTGCGGATGATATTGGGTCTGCACGGGCTGTCATTTTTGCTGAGGATGGGGTTTAAATTCCCCAAAAAGATATAAAAAAATTTTTTAAATGGGCAACGGAAAAAACAATATGGGGTTAATGGGGAAAAATTTTCCAACTACCCCTTTAAAGGGAAAAGTGGGGAGAAAATAACAAAGAACGAGTATACAAATGATCGGCCTTAAAATTTAGAGGGGAAAAAAATAATGAAAGGGGGCCCGGGGAGTAGTAATGTTGGGGGATCTCCCCTTTCAAGGATCACAACAGTCCCACGATCGCCCCGTGAAAAGAAAATGATAGGATGGTAATGAGAATTTTTAAAAAAACAAAAGGGGATGCCAAGCCATGATGATCCTTTCAAATTTCTTGTTCTCTCTAGGCTGGAATACTGTGTACATTAACCTTCCATTTTAAAAAGGTGAAATCGGAAACTTGAGAGTGTACAGAGATCCTTTTTTGCCGTATAAGTTTGTCAAGAAACCCTTTAAATATGGGAACGCTTGGAAAGCACTTTGACTTGTACTCGTTGGGCGAAGGGGGGAGAGATATTCATAATCTCCAAATTGGAAAAACTTGGAAGGAATGGTCCCAAAAACTGCACACAGGAAAACAAATCCCTACGAAAATAAAAGACTGGGCCGGCGATGAAAATTTCCCCCCCAAAAAAAAGTAGGGGGGGCCTTGGTACCCCTAAGGGAAAACCCCCTTAAAAGGGCCGGGGCCCAAAACTATTTAAAAGCCTCCCCTCAAACATTAGGGGGAAATTTCCCAAAAAACCCCCGGCTGCCCCTTTTTGAGAGAGGGCAGATTTCCTTTTTGTCAGTGCCGGATCAGCCGGGCCCGTGGTTTGTACTTTTGGGTGCGTGCGGGGCCGCAGTAACAGCCTAGTTGATCAGGGGCCTGATCCATCGGGAGGTGGTCATGGCCGGGGGCCCCGGGGCTTGATCCCCGGAATTTAAACCCCCAGGGAACCCCCCAAAGGTATGTGATGACCTGAGGGAAAGGGGGGCACGAAGGGAGGCGTCGTAAAAGGTTTTTGGCGGGGGGGGGGCCCCCGGGGGGACCCTTTGAGCCTGTGAAGGTGACACTAATTTCCCCAAAAAAGTGCTGCCCCAAAAAAAAGAGAAGAAACCTTCGTTTCTATATAGCTTTATTATTTTATTAACAAAAAACAAAAAGGCCCATATAGGGGAAAAATTTTTGATTTTGATGTGATAGATGATTTTTCATAATTGAAAGCAAGGAAATGTAAGATCAGATTCACTGAGATGTTACCTGTACTTAAGGTCAAATCGGAACTAGTGTTTCTCTGATATTGCAATGTTTTTCTTTTTTTTTCAAGTTTTTTTTACACTGTAGATGAATGGTTCAGAGAACCGACATGTTGTTGAATTAGACACATGTGCAACTCTTGGGTATCTTTATTGAGGAAACGTTTCGCCACACAGTGGCTTCATCAGTCCATACAAAGGAGATGAATAAATGTAGGATGTGTTGGCTGTACTCAAAGTGGTATTTGAGTTGTTTCCTCAATATTACTACGATTATTTATTTTATCATTAATAAAGTTGAGAAGCATTCTCCTGTTCAGTTTATGGCCCTTAAACGTTCTTATTGATAAACATTTGTCACTCTTCATGCAGTAGTGACGTAACTGGAGTTTACTCCCCCATCCCCCCGCCCTTGAATTTCATGGGGGTGACACCAAAGATGCTGCCCCGGGTGACACCAGAGATTCCACACCGGGTGACACCAACTCTAGCGACGCCTCTGCACGAAGGTGACCTGGTGACCTTAAAGTCCCACTTGACTCTGAGCTACATCATTATCATCAGTAAGTGTAAACTGTTTGATGTACCAAAGTTTCTTTAAAATTATGGTAGTGAAATGTTAATTCAGGACATTGACTGCAAAATTTACCCACATAATTTCTCAGTCAATTTTCAGTTATAATGTAACCTCATCTGCTGACCTTCAAGTTCGTCACGTTGGTGTACTGTACCTAGGGAAACATTCAGGGTCGCTGGTTAATTTCATAAAGAAAAAACTATAGCTAATGCAGTACAACTCTTCTCTAGACCTTTCCAAAGTTAAATTAGTCCAACTTGTAACCACTGTTACGAGTCTCGTCTTGGTTAAATACTTTCATAACTTTGTATCCCCTTTATTCCTGTTTTCCACTTGCACACTTCATTCACTTTGAACTCTCTCTTATTTAGCTTATAAGTAACAGTTATTTTCTTTGTCTAGAATTAGAACCTTATATTTTTTACGCATCTGTCACTTCTGTGACAACTTCTCCAGGTCATCCTGTAGACAGATGTCTAGTGTCCTCATCAGAGGGGTATCTCCTATTATTGGATCAAGAACCCTTCACGAGCCTCAAGATCACCCCCCCCCCTCTTCGAAGAAAAAACCGAGTACATAATTTACCCAAAATTATTGATCGATTACCATTATGGTCATGGGGAAGCGCTAAACCGTAGGATATGCGGCGAATGGGAGGCAATCATATTTGATTGAAGAAAAGGAGTAGTGACAGCTCTGATCTCTGGATCATGAACCCTTCCCTGGCATCCCTTGAAGGGTTAGTGATCTGTTTGGTTCGGACTGTTAATTTTTTTTACATATAACGATTGATATTCTTTGCTTGATCACTGGCACTTGTTCAGGGATGCTACTATATGCCAATTACAAATGATTCATTATCAAGCACGTGCAACGGTGTCGTAATGAGCGGCTTTAAAAACACCCTAAATAATGTGACAATACAGTTTTTTCATTTGAAATGACGGAAGTGAAGTATGATCCGGTATGAAGGCGGCGGCTTTTTGTCCCCCCCCAAGAAAAGGGGTTTAACCATGTCATGTCAGTAACAGCAGCAGCAAACAGTGTCGCACAAGTGTCTGGAACCTATGATAGTCGTTCCTTGTCTCACACTCTGCCATAGAAAGTGGCAGAGGAAAAGAGATTGTGATAATTAAATGGTAGTATTGCATTTAATAAGCAAAGAGAAGAGGAAATAAAATGGTAAAAAAAAGTGATTTTTCTGTAAGTGATCAGATTTCTTCTCAAGTGTACAAAATACCGTGGCCTCTGGGTACCGATGACAAGCTCTAGAGACAAGCTCTAAACTAATAAGCCTAGATTGATGGTCCCTAGATGACGAGGAACCAGGATGCTGTTAGTGGTCTTGCTGACACCATGATATGGTCTACTTCAGTTTCTCGCAGGTAAAGCACAATCAGTCACATATATAATTCACTGGAATCTTTGCCTTGGTGAAATAATGCTGCTGGCTGATATTGTTTTTTTTTTTTGGTTAAGGTTGGTATTGAGGGGTGAGATTATAGGGCTTATATTGAACAGAAGAGGGTTGGGTTGGTAGTGTAGGGGGCTGAAGTTTGTATGTTATGTGTAGTTGATAGAGTAAATGTATGAAGGTAATGGACAGAATTACTAAATTCTTATTGAGACAGTGATGTGTAAACTTTGATCCTAGGAGACAACAGTGTTCAAGACTTCAGCCCTTGAAAACATGCCGCCCATGCACTCTGCCCAGGCCATTCTCTGGTAACTCCATGGTAATCAAGAGCTAAATTATTCTATGAGAGGGAGTCTAGACAGGGGTCATCCAGGCATTAAAAATAACTGATATAGCTCGCACCACAAAGATGGTAGAAAAAAGCAATAGCTTTCTGCTACATGGATTTACAACCATTGCTAACCAAGACAGGCCATGGGTAGTGCTCTTAATTACTGACCACCCGCATACTTTGGATGCACTGGAAGTCAAAAAAATACACAGACTTTGCAAAAGTCCTTTCACAAGGCGGACCATTGTGTAACAGCGCACCATAATGTGGGCAAAATGTATAAATAGAAAAAGGCGGGCAGATGAATTTTTAGCTAGCAACAGAATGCATGGAGTAACTGTTAGCATAGTTGTAAGTCAGATGTGTACCCCCCCCCCCCCCCCGTGAAATCTGTTCCCCAAGGAAAGCCTTCCCCTCCCAGTTTTATTCTTATCGTAATAACCAACATAGCAGTGATATAATCATACACCATCCCGCATCTTCCTTTGCAGACGATACTAGGAATTTGCATTGCCACACCGCCCATGGAGTACACTGGCAAATCTCCAATGTATATAAGCAAATATAAAGTTCAATGTTGACAAATTTCAGTTACTCCGTTATGAAAAACTTTGTGAAATAAAAAAGCTTAGAACGGGTACACCTAATTTTAACACTTGGTAGAGCGAAAAATAACAGCGAGGAAAAATAACTCTGATGGATAACTAGGACCTCCAAACAGTGATCCAGCTAATGATCCTATTTTTAATTGTTCTCTCTAGGCTCAGTTTTGCTGTACACAGCCCCTGTAAAGTCAGCAAAACTTTTAGATCAAGAGAATGTATAGGAACCTTCAGTACACGTATGACATCAGTTAAGCACCTTAGTATCTAGGAATTTGGAGGTTGAAGTCTCTTTGAAATGTAGACCCAAAAAAAAAAAAAGCATCATTAATTTACACTGGATGTTCTCTCTAGAGACGTCAGACCTCCAATGCAATAAGTGCTCCCATGAAAAGTAGGGATATCATGAGTACGTAGAGACAACTTAAGGGTAAGGGGTCGCAAGATATTAAACAACCTCCCCTTGATACATGAGGAAGTCTTCCTCATGTATCACGGGAGGTTGTTTATTAGTTCTTGCGACCCTTACCCTTAAGTTGTCTCTAAGTACTCATGATATGCCTAATTTCATGGGGAGCACTTTTTTGCTTTGGGTCTGACGTCTCTATGGAGTTTCCAGGTGTAAATTATGATGCATTTTTTTTTTGGTCTACATTTCAAGGACTTCAAACATTCCTAGTTATAAGGTGCTTTACATGATGTCATACGTTACTGAAGGTTCAATTATCATTCTCTGAATCTGAAAGTTTTGCTGACTTTACAGGGGCTGTGTACAGCAATACTGCAGCCCTGAGAGAACAAGTAACAAAAGGATCATTTGCTGGTATCACTTGTTTGGAGGTTCTAGTATCCATCAGTTATTTTTCTCGCTGTTAATTTTTTCGCTTACCAAGTGGTTAAAATTAGGTGTACTCCGTTCTAGCTTTTAATTTCTCAAAGTTTTTCGTAACGGAAGGTAACTGAAATTTGTCATCATTGAACTTTATATTTGCTTTTATATTCATTTGGTAGATTTGCACGTGTACTCCACGGATGTCAAATGCAAATTCTAGTTATCGTTGCAAAGGATGATGCGGGATGGTGGTTATGATTTATATCACGTCTATGTTGGATATTAAGTTATGAATAAAAAATGGGAGGGGGAAGTGCTGTGCTTTGGGGAACAGATTTTCACTGACAGCATCTGACTTACATACTATGCTTACTGTTACCTCCTGCCATTCTGTTTCTAGCTAAAAATTCATCTGCCCACTTTTTAGTTATACATTTTGCCCGCATTTTGTGCGTGTTACACAATGGTCGACTTTGTGAAAGGTACTTTGCAAAGTCTGATGGTATTTGTGTTTGATTCCAGTGCATCCAAAGGTTGCGGGGTGGTTCAAGTAATTAAGAGGCATACCCTGCTGTCTTGGGTTGAGCCATGGTTGTAAATATGTAGCAGATAGCTATTGTTTTTCCTACCATCTTTGTGGTGCGAGGCTATATCAGTTATTTTTAATGACTCGGGATGACCCCGTGTCTAGACTCCCTTCCATAGAATATTTAGCTCCTTGATTAACTGGAGTTCAGGAGAAATGGGCCTGTGCAGAGTGCATGGGCGCGTGTTGTCAACCCATCTGTAAGTCTTGGAAAACTGTTGTCTCCTAGGAGTCAAAGTTTTTACACTCTCTGTCTTCAATAAGGAATTTATTAATTATGTCATTACCTTCATACTTTTACTCTATCAAACTACACAGTAACATACAACTTCAGCCCCCCTAACACTACCAACCCAAACACCTCTTCTGTTCAATATAAGCCCTATAATCGCACCCCTCAATACCAACCTTAAACCAAAAACATATCAACAGCAGCAGTATTTCACCCAAAGGCAAGAGATTCCTGAGAATTATATATGTGACTTGATGGTTGCTTTACCTGCGTGAAGAAGACTGAAGTAGACCTTATATCATGGTGGTCAGCAGACCACTAACAGCATCCTGGGTCCAGTCGTCTTCTAGGGTCCCATCATTATATGGGTTATTATTTTAGAGCTTGTCTCTAGAGCTAGTCATCGGTACCCTGAGGCCACTGGTTTTTTGTAACACTTGAGAAGAATCTGAGTCACTTAGCCAGAAAAAATCTCTTTTTTTTTACAATTTTTTTTCCTCTCTCTCTTTGCTTATTAATGCATTACACATTTAATTATCACAAATCTCTTTCCCTCTGCTCACTTTCTATTGGCAGAGTGTGAGCACAAAGGAACGAATATCGTGAGGTTCCAGGACACTTGTGCTGAACAGCTGTTGCTGCTGCTGTTACTGACATGACCGGGTTACTATGACAAGGGCCCCCGCCCTTTCATACCGGACATACTTCACCTTCCGTCTTTCAATATGATAAACTGTTTTTGTCACATTAATTAGGGTGTTTTTTAAAGCGCTCATTACGACTCCGATTGCACGTGATGATAATGAATAATTTGTCATGTTATGCGCACTATTGTGCATGCGGGTTCTGCATAAACAGTGCCCAGTGATAAGGCAGAGAATGAATATCAATCGTATTATGTAAAAAATATTCACAGTCGATCCATAAAGTGGCCCGGTGGCCTGGTGGCTAAGCTCCAAGCTTCACACACGAGAGGGCCCGGGTTCGAATCCGGGCGGGTGGAAACATTTCCGACACGTTTCCTTATCACTGTTGTCCTGTTCACCTAGCAGCAAATAGGTACCTGGGTTTTAGCGACTGGTGGGGTCCACCCGGGGGGAAAAGTTAAGGCCCCTGGAATTTAATTTTGACGTCCCGATGACGCCGATTTTTGGGTTATCCTGGGTGGTAACCTAGGGGTTAAAATCCGAACGAAATTTTATCTTTTATCTTACAGATCACTGCCCCTTTCAGGGATGCAGGGAAGGGTTCAGATCCAGGAATCGAGCTGTACTACTCCTTTTTTTAAAATCAAATTGATTGTCCCATTCCCCGTTATCCCTCGGGTTTTGGGCGTTTCCCATGCCCCATAATGGATATCGATCGAAAAATTTTGGGGTAAAATTATGTACTCGGTTTTTTCTTCGAAGGGGGGGGGGGGTGATTTTGAGGTCGTAAAGGGTTCTTGCCCAATTAATAGGAGTACCCTCTGATGGGGGACATGACACTGTTACGGTGCCCTGGAGAAGTTGTCAAGAAGTGACAGATGCGAAAAAATATAAGGGTTTTAAAATTTTCTGGGCGAAATAACTGTTATTTAAAAGCTAAATAAGAGGAGTTCAAAGTAAATGAAGTGTGCAAGTGGAAAAACGGAATAAAGGGGGGATAAAAGTTATGAAAGTTTTTAAACCAAGACGGATTTTACGTGGTTACAAGTTGGACTAATTTTAAACTTTGAAAAGGTCTGAGAAGATTTGTATGCATTAGCATAGTTTTTTTTTTTATAAAAATTAACCAGCGACCTAAAATGTTTCCCTAGTACGTACCCCAAAACGGCGAATTAAAGGTCGCAGTGAGGTTAATTATAACTGAAAATTGACTGAAAAATTATGTGGGTAAATTTTGCAGTCAATGCCCTGAAATTAAACTTTTCCAACCAAAATTTAAAAGAAATTTGGTACTAAAAACAGTTTACATTTACTGATGAAAATGATGTAGCTCAGAGAAAAGGGGGACTTTAAGGTCACCAGGTCCTTCGTGCGGGGCGTCGCTGAGTTGGGTCACCCGGTGGGGAAATTTTGGGTGTCCCCCGGGGGGCGCTCTTTGGTGTCCCCCCCTAAAATTCGGGGCGGGGGGGGGGGGAGTAAACCCCCAGTTACTCACTCTGCAGACCGTGAAAAATGTTTTTCAAAAAGAACGTTTAAGGGCCTTTAAATGAACGGGAGAATGCTTTAAACTTTATTTGATAAAATAAATATCGTAGAAATCAAAGGGAAACAAAACTAAATACCATTTTTGAGTACGCCAAAAATTCTACATTTTTCATCTCTTTGATGGATGATGAAGCCACTGTGGGGCCCGAAACGTTTCCTCAAAAAAGATCCCCAAGAGTTGCCATGGCTATTCAACAACAGTGGGTTCTTAAACCATTCATCTACAGTGTAAAAAAAAACTTGAAAAAAAAAAAAAAAAATTTTGAAAATATAGAAAAAACACTTTTCCCCGATTTGACCTTAAACAGGTAAATTCAGTGAATCTGATCTTACTTTTCCCTTGCTTTCAATTATGCAAAATCTTTTTCCATCAAAATCAATATTTTCCTATTGGTTTTTTGTTTTTGTTAATATATAAAAAGCTATATAGAACGAAGGTTCTTTTTAAAGTTGGTGCGCACTCTTTGGGATTGGGGCCCCCTTTTTCACGGGGCTTATGGTGTCACCGGGGCGCCCCTCCCCCCCCCAACTCTTACGAGCCTTGCCTTCGTGCCCACCTTCTGGTAATACTACTGGAGGTTCCTGGAGGTATTCCGGGGGTCAACGCCCCCGCGGCCGGTCCTGCCCGGCCTCCCGATGGGTCAGGACCCCGTCAACTAGGCGTTTCTGCTGGCCGACGCAGTCCCCGTACGGCCACGCCCGGCTGTTCCGGGCCCGACTTTTAGGTATCTGTCCAGCTCTCTCTTTAAGGCAGCCAGGGGGTTTTTTGGGAATTCCCTAATGCTTGATGGGAGGGTTTAAAAGTTTTGGGCCCCGGACACTTTGGGGTTTTTCCCCTTAGTGTACCAATGGCGCCCCTCTTTTTTTGGGGGGATTTTGCATCGCCTGCCCCGTTTTTATTTTCTAGGGAGGATTTGTGTGGCGATTTGGGCCTTTTCCCTTTCCCGTTTTCCAGTGTAGATTTTGATATACTCTCCCCCCGCGTTCCAAAAGGTACAAGCAAAGGGTTCCGCGTTCCCCGTGTTAAAAGGGTTGACAGAATTATACGTGCAGTAAAAGGGGTTTTGTCACTCCTTTGTCTGCGATTTCACCTGTTTAAATGGAGATGTTAATGACGCAGTTTCCGCCTAGAGGGAAAAAATAATTTTAAAAGGGTCATCATGGTTGGATCTCTGTTTTGAAGTTTCATTATCATCCTTCATTTTCTTTGACGTGCGTCGTGGCATGTTGTGATCCTTGAAAGTGAGTTTCCTCGAATTACTACTCCCAGGTCCCTTCATTTTTTTTCCCCTTTTGTTGGCCCCGGAGTCGTAGTATACTTGTTTGTTATTATTCCTCCAGCTTTCCTAAAGGAGTAGTTGGAATTTGTCCCCATTGAACTCTTTTGTTTTCCGTTTCCCATTGGAAAACTTTGTTTTCTTCTTTGGGGATTAACCGCATCCTCAGCAGGGTGCCCCTCGGGAGATCCTAGTATCATCGCAAAGATGTACGGGGCTGTTTACTGGGGTTTACCTGGGAGAGTTTCGGGGGTCAACGCCCCGCGGCCCGGGTTTTGACCAGGGCCCCCCCTGGTGGGTCGGCCTGATCAACCCCGGCTGTTGCTGTGGCTGCACGCAAACCAAAAGTCGGCCCGCCCGGCTGATCGGAACTGCCTTTGGGCTTTTCCCGTGCCCGCTTGAGATCCAGGGGTCGTTGGTAATCCCCCCTTTTGTGTGCTGGGAGGCAGTTGAACGTCCGGTCCCCGACCTTTTTGTAGGTCTCTTAAACGTGTGTGACACCCCCGCTTTTCTGGGGGGATGGTTTCTTTGTTTTTCCAAGTCTTTTTCTTTTGTAGTGAGTGATTTTCGTGTGCAAATTCGGGATAGTCCTCTGGAAATTTCCCGGTGATTTATCGATCTCTCCCCCCGCGCCCCGGGAATAAAATTTAGAAACCTCAAGGCTCCCCGTAATTTAGGGTTTATCTCCGTTTTGCGCGCGTGAAAGTTCTCTGTACATTTTCTGGTCGGGGAATTTTACCCGCCTTGAAAGGGGCTGTTAGAGTGCAGCAAAATTCCAGCCTAGATAGAACAAGGACCTGAAGGTGTATCATGGGGTTTGGGCCTCCTGTTTTTTTAAAAGGGTTTCATTACATCCTGTCATTTTTTTGCAGATGCGATTGATACAATGTTAGGGGCCCTTAAAGGTGGATCCTCCGACAAAATCACTCCAGGTCTTTGCTTTGGGTGTTTCGCTCTATTTTGGGGCAAAATTTTTTTTTGTATCTGATAAAGGTTTAATTTCCTCATGTTTACATTTGAGTAATTGAAATTTTCTCACGTTGAACTTCATATTGTTTTCTGTTTTCATTTGTTTGCTTGGTGTTATCCTCTGTTTATGTCTGATATGAGGAAAAGGGAATAAGATGGGGCGAGTCTGTCCCTTGTGGAACAGGCTCTTCACTATGGCAGTCCGTTTAAACTCTGTTGACCATACTCTTGTTTTCATTTGTTGGGAAATTTGAAGATCCTTTCCCCCCACTTTCCCCTTTATTCCTTTAAACGTTTTTATGGGCTATTCCCATTCGCTTTTGTCAAATGCTTTTGCAAAGTCTGTGTTTATTACATCTGCATTTTTTTTTTCTTCCATGCATCCAAGGCCACGTATGTGACCGTATTTGTGAGGGGAGGAGGCCCTGCCCTAAACCCCATTTTGCCCTGGATTGTGCGGAATTTTGGGAATCCAGGTGATTTTGAAACCCTGCTTCTTGGCACTCTTTCAAAGATTTTTTGATGTGGGACGTCAGAGCATTGGTCTATTTTCTTGCTAATGCTTTGCTCCCACTTTAGGGAGTGGGGCTTATCCGTTTTTTTTTAAGTGACTGGGGAAATTTTCCCCCATGTCAAGCTCCCCTCCATAGTGTACTTGGGCCCCGCGAGAGGGGTTTCTTGCGTTTTTAAGAAACGAGTTCCCGAGTTCGGGCCCGGGGCTGGGATAGGATGTTGTCAATGGCTTTTCGAAATCTTCGGAGTTGGGAAATGTCGGAAAAATCTGGCAACATTTAGGGATTTTGAGGTCATTCATAAAGGGGAAAAATATTTGGGTGTCGACCCTCAGACCGTTGTTTTCCTAAACACAGGTCTCTGGGTTTTTCAATTTTCCCCCTTTTCCCTTGTTGTATTGTGAAATCCCTCCTGTTGAGTAAGGGCCCCGAACAGATGTGGTATTTGCCTTGTTTTTGGCTATGAAAAGAAATTTTGAATTTTTTCAATTTCACTTGCTTTAAGCTCCCCCTCCCTCTCCTGGTCTTTTTAAGTTCGATAGTTTCCCTTCCTGGTCAGCGCCCCCTTTCGTGTATCAGATTTTCTAGCACCCCGAGGGTCGTGACTTTTGTCGTTTCTGTGAGGGAGCGTTTTTTTTCTCCAGTTTACTCCTCTTCTTCTTTCTTAGGGGTTATGCTAAAACATGCTTCGGCCCCCGGAATTTGTTTTTTTCAAGGCCCTGGTTTGGATCCATGCATTTAAGACTTTTCCCCAAATGTTTCGTTTAGGACTGGTTTACTGGCCCCGTTGATTTTCTTGTTGTTAAATTTTGTTTTTTGGGTAAGACACCTTCAAGGTACATGATTCTGGATCAGGACCCCTATGCATGTATGTCTGGATTTCGTTTGGGTTTGTGATCGGATTAGTTTTTTTTTGATATTCTTTTTTCTTTTCAGGTCCTCATTTTTTGTGAAGATAGGTCAAGTGGTTTTCTAGTCTTGTTTGCCATATGCCTGTTTTAGGTGTGTTTTTCGCAAAAATTTTGTAGCTCATTGTGTGTGCCCTTCACTGCGCTCCCCGGGGTTGTTTCGTTTAAAACATTATTTGCTTCCATTTTCCATTTTGTAGTTTTGGGTTTGAAATCCCCAAGCGTAGTGTTTGGGGATGGAGCTGGAGGTTTTTCCAAAAGTAATCAAATTTTCAGTAGCTTTTCCTTAAAACTGTTTGAGGTTGCTTGGGTTGGCCCTTGTATCAACCACAATGCTGGTTTTGGTTTCGTCTTAAATTATTCGCATATAGTTCTTTAAATTATTTGAAAAAATTATGTTGTAAACAATGAAAAATTATATTGGGGACTGTTATATTTGGTAATATCAGTTATTTGGACTTGGTAATTTCTTGGGTTATTTTATTAAAAAGCAAATAAAATTACACGTTTTAAAAAAATATTAAGGACATTAAAGATTTTCACCAAATTAATTTTTTGGGTGTTTATCCTAAGCTTCCCTTTGGAGGAAATTCATATTGGCCATAAAAAATTAATTATTGTAGTGGAATTTTACAGGGAGGGGGCCAGACATGTGATGTGAATTATCAATATCTGACGATACCTTTCTTTAACCTTAGTTAATTTCATTTGAAGATTGGCCGGTTCAAAATTTTTTGAGAACCAAGAGGTCCAGGGTTCGAACCCTCCGGTAGGGGAAAAAACATTGGGATTTGTTTCCATAGAACCTTTTGTCCCTGTCCCTGTTCATCATCAGTTAAAAAAGAGTCCCGGCTGTTAGTCGCTTTTGTGGGTCGCATTGGGACAAAACTGCCCTAAATGCCCGAAAAAAAAATGGAGGAAATGGCGAAAATCGTACCCCAAAAATCCAGTCTTCCGGGGAGTGGAACACAGTCGATGACCCCCACTCCAAACCAAAGATACAGATCTAATCCCGGAAAAAAAAACCCCCCCCCCCGTACAACTACCACCAGTCTACTTTCTTTTTTGCAATTTTACAGGGTCTAAACCCAGCAACAAACAAAAAATTTCCTTTACCCGGGCTGCTTGGAGGAAAAGGAATGTTCCGGTTTCATGAGCCCCAAAAAGGACCCACTTGGAAAAACGAAATATGGATCCCAGGTTACAACCTATACAGTGTGACAGAGGAACGGCAAAAGGGGGGGGGGGTTGGCCTGTACATTGCAGAGCATTGTTTGCACGAACTGCTTAATCCCTCAAAATTAGGAGGGGAAATTTTTAGCAGTAAAGTCGAGACCAAACCTGGGCATTGTGTGTCTACAAGCCTCGGAGAAAACCCCCAGAAATTTTCAGGAACAGCTTTTAAAAAATTTGCCATTGTCGGGAAAAATTTTCCAGTCCTGCACCCAACTTTGTCCTGGGGGATTTCAATTTAAAAGGCCCTAAAATGGAGGAATATAGCAAATATTTTTTTTTTGCAGTAAATAAACCAGGGGGTAGTCTGTAAAAAATACACTCACCGAGTTTTTAAATCTTGCACAAAATTAAATTTTAAACCCACAATAATAGAGCTATAGACTGGGAATACACTGGGACCTCATCTTACTAAAATTGATTGATAAAAAATGTCCCATATCAAAAAAATATATCAGTCACCATAATTGGGTCCAGAAGTTGCGCGGACCCCAGACCGACATAAGGGAGTTGTCACGAGGGAGCATTCCCAATTAAATTCAATAACCAAAAAAAATGGGGCCCAAGAAACCCCCGTCCTAACCGATATAAGCTGGGAAGATTACTAAGCAACCAGACCCCAAAACTTATGCTAGAACAGTTTAAAATTGGGTGCACTCGTGTATGCAAAGGGCTTATTCCTCTAAGAAAAAGGAGGGTAGTGTAAAATAGGAAGACAGGCCCCCCCCTTTAAGGCGATGGAAAAAATAAAGGCGGCTAAAAGGGTAAATAAAATCGAAATGCGTGGGAGACACTGGTCAGGAAATAGCAAGCATGAATTTAAAGCAAGGAATCTTATAGGAGTCGGGAAATCGCGGGAAACTAAAAGCCTTAAGAAATCGAAAAAAACCCAAATATTTTTCTCCTTGCCAAATAAAAGCGAGAAAAAAGTCCGTAGGGGGCCCCATTTAACAAGAGGGGTTTAAACACAGATGACAGAAGGAAATTGGTGAGTACTAAGCCCCAAATTGACTCAGTTTTTGCAACCCGTAACCAGACTGAGAGTCGAATATCAAATTAATTTTTTAGGGGGAGAGCCACAGAATTTGGTTAACACAAAAATATCCTTTTACCCCTGACCCCAAATGACTTCAAACGGGCGAAAATGCTGCCAGACTCTGCCCGGGCCAGACTCATGGAATCCGTGTTCTCAAAAACTGCAAGAAACCTCTATCACGAGTTTTTCCTCCTTGGAAAGAGGGGAACATGGCCCCGGGGGTGTTCCACATTTACTAAAACAACAGACATAGCTCACCCCCACAAAGGGGGCATTTAAAAAGAACAGCAAAAAAACTACAGACCTATAGCACTAACATCCCATATCATAAAAATCTTTAAAAGGGTTAAGAAGCAAGATCACCCCCCCATTAAAAACCCCATCATTTTACAAAACCCAAAGGGCAACATGGGTTTAGAAAGGTCGCTCCTGTCTGTCTCAAATTGGTCACACGAAAAGGGCCCTAGATGCACTAGAAGACAAAAAAAATTGCAGATGTAATTATACAGACTTTGAAAAAACCTTCGACAAGTGTGACCAGGCGTAATAGGCACAAAATGCGTTGCTAAAGGAATAACAGGAAAAGTGGTGATGGATTATAATTTCCCCTCACAAACAAAACACAGAGAGTAGGTCAACAAAAGAAAAGTCGGGGCAGCTACGGTGAAAAGCTCTGTTCCAAAAAGGACAGTACTCGCTCCCTCTTTTCCCTCATCCTCATATCTGCATAGAAAAGGATTCAGCCACAGCCCGGTTTTCCTTTGCAGATGACACCCGAATCTGCTGACAGGTTTCCCCTTGGACACTGAAAACTCCAGGCGGACTCAACCAAATTTTTTCAGTGGGCTGCGGGAAAAAATAGAATTTAACGATGAGAAATTTAAATTTTCTCAGATTGGTAAACACGAGGAAATTAAATCTTCATAGAGTACAAAACAAATTCTGGCCAAAAAATAGAGCGAAACACCAACGTCAAAGACCTGGGAGGATATGTCGGAGGATCTCCCTTCAAGGACCAAAAACATGTATAAATCGCATCTGCTGAAAAAATGACGGGGAAGGAAAATGAGAACCTTAAAAACTGGGAGGCCAACCCCCATAAAGACACTCTTCAGGTCACTTTTCTATCTGGCGGAAATATTGTGCACCTACGCACCTTTAAGGCAGGTAAATTTTGTGACCTGAAAATGACAAAAAACCCCACGGCGCGATAACGGAGATAAAAAACCTCAATTACCGGGGCTTGAGGTTCGAACCTGTACCCCCGGGAAAAGCAGGCGGGAAGATCATGTTTATTACCCTGAAAACCCTGAGGGATAGTACAAAAATGCACCGAAAATCATCACTCGAAAGCAAAGACTTGGAGACGATGCACTACCCCCCAATGAAAGCGGGGGTGTCACTGCCGTTAAGAGACCATACAATAAGTGTCGGGGGCCCCGAGACGTAACTCCCCCCCCCGCTACATAAGGGGGATTCCCAACAGACCCTGGCAGTCTTCAAGCTGGCACGGAAAACAAAAAGTCGGTTCCGACCGCCGGGCTGTGGCCGTACTTTGGGTTTTGCGTGCAGCCGAGTAAAAATGGGATCGGGCTCTGATCCACAGGGGCCTGGTCCCAGACCGGGCCGGGGGCGTTGACCCCGGAAACTCTCCAGGGAAAAAACTCAGGTAAAAACAAGGGGTTTTTCTATATGAATATGTCATGTGTCGCTAGGCGTATCCTTGTAAAGGTACTTTTTTGTAAAAAAAAGTTTTTTACCTCTCGGCGGCCACCGGGCGAAATCACTCATATTCAGTTTTTTTTTTTATGCCTCTTCCCTTGGGTCAAAAAAAAGGCCGGATACCACAGTCAACCTTCCACCCCCGTCCAACATGCCTCTGTCTTCTACCAACTCCTTCCCCCCACTTTTTGGAAGCACTGATTGATTGATGTTGATTCCCCCCCCGGTACTTAAGCCTCCCTCCCCTTCCTACAAATACTCATATTTAATTACTTTAACACTTCATCACATTCTATTTATAGGAAAATTTGAAATTTTCCCACCTGAGGGAAAAAAATCCGGCGTTCATTTTCCCCGTCAGGGATCCCAAAAATACTGCAACAGTTTAAAATTTAAATATAAGCAAATGCCCCTTTTGGTACCAGTAGAAAAATAAAACATTGTAGAAATAAGGGTTCAATCTTCAGGCAGACTCCGCCACGAGCCCACACGTAAACGAGCATATATAAAACGAAACAGTAAAAAGATAATAATATTTGGGGAACAAATTTTCTCTCTAGGGGCTTCGTCAGTTAATAGGGAAAACACTTATTAAAACTTCGCGAATGTGTCCTCGCCAGCCTTCAGAAGCAAAATTTTGGCAGCTTCACCTTTTTTGCAGGTTAATTATTGCGAGTGATTAATTTTTAGCCTGGGCGATGACAGACAACAAAAATACATCCTAAAACTTAGCACAGAACGGCAAGACAGGAGTAAAAAGTAGGAAATAAAAAGGGTAGTAGAGAAGAGGAGGAGGGGGGGAAACGTGTCACTATGATAAAGAGGGGCAAACGGGGAAAGTCCTCTTCAACCCCGTGCCCTCTTTTCAGCGGTAGGGTACTGCCAATGATGGTGAGTTCGCCTGTGAGGTGGTCTACGCGTATGTGGGGGTCTACTGCCTGCTGATGGTGGGGGTTTACTGTGTGAGGTGAGTCTACTGCCTGCTGATGGTGCGTCTCAAACCCGCTGTAGTTTTTTTGTTTAATTTTTTGGCTGCCTTAAAGTCGCATACCCCGGACCCTTTTGTAAAGTATGTCGTCTGTCATTTTTCTTTACAATTATATAATGCCTCGTAGAAAATAAAATGATTCGAGCTGGGAAATTGCCGCTGGCATGGTTCCCCTTTCCGGGTCTTTTTCCCTGAGGGGGATGGGGAGCGGAACAAGGAAAAGGCGAGATTCAGGAGACATTTCAATACTTCAGTGTGGCCCAACTGCAGGTAATGTAGCACACTGCAGCGTGAAGGTCGGTGATGAAATGGCTGCAGAGTGAAGGTCGGTGATGAAGTTTGGCTGCAGCAGTGAAGGTCAGGTGATGAAGGGGGATGCACAGTGAAGGTAGGGGGATGAAGTGGATGCGCAGTGAAGGTCAGGGGATGAAGTGGATGAAAAAGTGAAGGTAGGTGTGAAGGGTGCAACGTGAGGGCGGGGGGAAAGAAGTGGGGCCCGCGTGAAAGGGCAGGTGTGAAATGGCTTTCAGCGTGAAAGGGCAGGTGATGAGTGGCTGAAGCAGTGAAGGCGGCGATGAAGTGGCTGCGCAGTGAAGGTCAGGGATGAATGGATGCAGCGTGAAGGTAGGTGAAAATGGAGCAGCAGTGAAGGTCAGGTG
The DNA here is from genome assembly GCF_026875155.1 of Cherax quadricarinatus. Lineage (NCBI taxonomy): Eukaryota > Metazoa > Arthropoda > Malacostraca > Decapoda > Parastacidae > Cherax > Cherax quadricarinatus. The sequence goes on along the minus strand of NC_069440.1, from coordinate 4,746,903 downwards.
ATAAAGTGGATGCAGAAGTGGGCAGGTGTGAGGTGGATGCGAGTTAAGGTCAGGTGATGAAAGGGGTTTCAGAAATTAAGGTCAGGTGTGAAGTGGATACAGCAGTTAGGTCAGGTGTGAAATGGCTGCCGTTAAGTCAGGTGAAGTGGAGCAACGTGAAGGTCAGGGGGAAAAAAGGGGGTGCAGAAATGGTCAGGTGATGAGGTGGAGGAGCAATAAAGGGCAGGTGTGAAAGTGGGTCAGCGTTTAAGGTCAGGGAAGTGGTTTTAGCAGTTAAAGGTCGGTGAAGTGGATCGCTTAAGGTCGGGAAGTGGATGCAGCAAATTGGTCAGGTCCAAAAGGCAACACAAAGCCAAATTTAAAAACAAAGAAATGTGGGCCCCCTTTGGGGTTGCCCGCCTTTAAAAGGGGTGCCAGGTGGTGAAGCGAGAAAGGGAGATTTTGGGAGGGTTGAGAAGGGTGCTTTACGAGGGTGCAGCGAGGGTGCTGACGAGGGTGCGAGAGGGTGCAGTCGAGGGGCGTCGAGGGTGTGACGAGGGGTTTTCTGACGAGGGTGTGCGAGGGTGTGACGGGGTGCTGAGAAGGGTGCTGTCGAGGGTGCTGTCGAGGGTGCTGTCGAGGGTGCTGCGGGGGGTTGGGAGACAGGAAAAAAAGATGTATCTAAGGATTTCAGAAGATATTATTAAGATGCAAAAAAAAACATGCAAAAAAACCATTAGAAGCATCGAACAATAAAAAAAAGTGGAAAGGCAAAAAAAGAAAGGAGTGAGGATACAATTGTTATAAAAATACCAATAGTTTTCATTATAACAAATAAAAATTAAGCTTAATTTCAAGTGAAGGAAATGTCGATAAAATGACATTTCCGAGACATGTTAATTGAAGACTCGAGATATGTCTGCCCAAATGCCCCCAAACCAAGGATTTAAATTATTCCCACTGAGGACAAAAAGAAAAAGGCAATGGAGAAATCTTTTGTCACAAAATTTGAACTTGTATCCAAATTAAGCTTTTCCGGTATATAAGGCACAAGAGCATTAAGCCATCAAGACAAAGTTTCCAAGTGGTAATTTGTAAACAACTGCTGCGTAACCCCCAAAACCTAACTTGACCCTATAAGGGGGCTGGTTTTCCGGGGAAATAAGCGCGCCTTAATGCCGGAAAATACGGTAATAAAATCTAAAGTAACAACTAAAAATTTTATTGAATTTTCTATGGAAATAAGTTTATTGAGGTTTTAAACATCTTTAACTAGAAAAACCCGGGACACTTCTTAGAACGAAATTTTTTAATGCTTCAAAATATAATGTAGTGATTCCCCGGGACTGTAATTTTTTCCAAATTAACTGAAAACTTTCGACTGGGGAAATTTTTAAGAGTCTAACGACTCCCCAGTAGCCCACCAAGATGTTATTGAAGCAGTAACAGAAACAACTGGGAATTGATCTTCTTGACTGTTTTTTGGGCAATAATGGGACTATAACACACTAGAAATCCCTTTTTTATTTTTTTTTTAAAATTTAGGGAAACGGCAGTAAAGATCCCCAAATATGTTGGACTTTGATAATAGGAAAACGGCAGTAGGGTTCTTGACATGTCTCACATTTTTTAAAATAAATGCCCCTAAGAAAAAAAACCTGTCTTAAAAAAAAGGAATTCGGGGCGAAAAAGGTGTCTCACATTTTTCAAAGGACAGTGGAAACGGTAAAAAAATAATAGGTAAAAAAAAATTTCAATGGTTAAACAAATTGAATTTTTTAAGGTAAAGTCAAATTAGGGAAAAAAAAGGATTTTAAAAAAATTTGGGGATTTTTTGAAAAATTAAAAATTGCAAAGAATTTTTAAGAAAATTTTCCCAAAATTTTTTTAATTAAAATAATTAAAAAAAAAAATTTAAAAAAAAAAAAATTTAACTAAAATTTTTTGGAAGAGTATTAAAAAAATTTAGGGCCAGAAAAAATTTGTTTCCTACAGTTTAAATTCCCAAAGGGGGTCTCCATGGGGAAAACCTAATAATTTTTTTAAATAAAAATTATAATAAAATATAAAAATTAAAATTAAATAAAATAATTTAAACAATGGATAAAGGGAATTAAACCAAAGTTTCTCTTGCCAATTGAACTTTTAAAACATTTACTAGCCCCTAAAATTTAAAAAAGTACGAAAGGGTTTTGCGGAGAAATTTTTTGGAGGTTTAAAGGGGGCCGTCAAAATAAGGGGAAAAAAAAACAACCCCCAATTATTCCCAGGGTCTTTTGGGGGTTTGGTTTTTCTAAAATTTTTTTAAAGACCCACATTTGGAGGCATTTTTAGAACTTCCCCCTGGGGGCAAAGGGGGGGGCCTGCTTCCCCTTGACTATTAGTAAGGCCAGAAAAAATCATTGACAGGGTCCCCATGAAATTTAAAAAAGGCAGGGTTTGGGGCTGCAAGAAAATTTGTTGGTTAATGGGAACCAGTTTTGGGAAAATTTTAAAAGGGGAAAAGGAAGGGGGGAAAAAAGTGCAATTTTACTTCCTAAGGAATTTTTTGATTTTGTTAAAATTCCCCAAGGAAAAAAAAATTCAAATTTTTTTTAATGACTTGAAAAAATTTTGCAGATTTCTATGTTGGGTTTTTTCAGATCAGTTTCCCGTGGACTATAACTTTTACAGAAAGGTACAATTTTTTTTTGGCCAAATTTTAAACAAACAATCTTGAGTAAACCCGGTTTGGGTTAAAATATAGATGGCAAAAAGTTAAAATATTTCGCCCTTTTTCCTTTTTTTAATGGTCTTTTTCCCTTTAAAATTTGGTTTCCCGGTTTTAAATTTTTGAATTTAAAAAAATACCCGCATTTTTTAAAAAATTTTAAAAATTTTTTTAAAGTTAAACAATTTTTAATTATTTTTAGTTAACTTGTAAATTTGGGGCCAGTTAGGTTTTTTGGTTTTTTGTTCTTTGGGATTTACCATTCGGGGAAAACAAAAAATCTAATTTTCCCCAAAAATTCCCCCCCCCGTTGGACCCCAAATTCCCAAACAAAGTTAACAAAGTAAAAACAATGTCCCCCCCCAAAATTGTTTAAACATTACAACCCTAGTCCCCCCCCGTTTGCCCCGCCCCCAACCCCCCCAAAAGTTTAAACTTGTATGGGTCCCCCTTTGTCCCCCTTTTTTAACTTCCCGGGGTCCCTTACCCAGGATTTTGGGGGATATGGGTTAACCTTTTAAAAAGTATTTGTTAAAATAAAAAAGGGAAAGGGGGTTTTTAAAACCCCAAAATTCCCTAAAAAATTCGCCCCAAGTTTTATTTTTAGATAAAAAATCCGTAAACTCTGAAACACCTGGGGCTAGTCCTAGGGGGCCTTTTTGTTTAAAAAAAAAAAAAACCCTTTAATTTTCTTGGGTTTCCCTTTCATTGGGAAAAAAATTTTTTAAAAAAAGTTAACTTTCCAAAAACCCCCGTTTTACCCGTTCTCCTGAAACCAAAACTTCCAAAACCAAAGTTTCCACCAAACTTCCCAAAAAAACATTCCAAAAAACAGTGGGCCTGAAAACATTTTTCCCACACCCCAAAAAACCTTTTCCCAAAAGTTCCGGGTTTAAAAAGAAACATTTTCCACACAGTCCCCCCACCCAACCCCGTTTAGTTTAAAAACTTTGGAAAATTAGTGGGAACCCCGTAACCAAAAATTCTTGGCCCAAAGATTTCCCCTGTTTCCAGTAGGGATTTGGATCCCCCATTGCAAAAGGAAAGTTTCACCTAAGGAAATTTTTAAAAAAAAGGAATTGCCTCACTTTTTATCTTTGGCCAAACATTAAAAACAATTCCCAAAAAGAAAAATTAAATGGAGGGATTGCACCCCAAAACACTTAAATCACTTTTATAAAACACAAACTTTCCCTACTTTTTAAACAACCTCATTTATAATCAGGCTTAAAATATAGAAAAAATGACCAAAAGGGGGGTTTAAATTTAACCAGCACCCCCCCAAAAAAAGGGGGGGATCCACATAAGCCAAAAATCAGCTAAACTTTTCTCCAAGGACTCGGGTGAACAGCTTTTAAAAAAGTACAGTACGATTTATGTTAAGTGTATTATAACATTTTTTAACAATTGGTCTTGAAAGGGTAACAGATGTTATACAAACAATAAAGAAACATTAACCTGATTTAACTTTGGTATAATCCAAATGCTTAAACAGTAGTGACTTATTTCTAAGTAGAAGACACTAATTATTTTCAGAAGTAACTAATGTGATTAATAAAATTGGCACTTAACAACCCCTAACGTAGAGGAGTTGTAAATTTTCATAGAAAATATATCAGCCCCCCCCCACAAAGCTTTAAAGCCGTACCAGGATGATGCATTTCTCCAGTTATATGCAAGAATCACTGAAGGACTGTTGTATCACTGGTTATTCACCAGTGTGTGTGTATGCCACGTTCAGAGTGTAGGTCGGCACTGTTGAACGTGGGGTAGTGGAGGGTATACAGGGCTGGGGGGGCACGGCGGCAGGGATCACTGTCAACCTGTGTTGGTAAGCTTCCACACGTTCTAAGTATATTCACCAAGAGGTAACTGGCTAACTCTTTCAGCGCCTAAATCATTTGAGTTTCGTGTATATGTATTAGGTGTGGCGCTACCATCCGTGGGGAATGATTGGGCACCGGTTACATGGAACTGGTGGCATCAGCGGCAACATGTAAATTGTGAGTGAGGGGTGAGATGCGGGGGACAGACGGCAGGGGCTTCACCTCTGTAGGGCTGTGTGTCGAGATTTATTTTGGTTGTGAAGGAGTTGTCTATGTGGAGCGATACAGGTGGTAATAGCTTGGTGATTGCCAGAGGCATTATACACTCGCAGAAAAATGTAAACCCATTTCCCCATCCCAACACACCTCTTTGGACTCACTCCACATAGGTTCGTGCCCCTCCTTTGGGTGATTTTCTTGGCAATGTGGCATTACGATTTCGAGTGTACATGTGAGAGATGTTGCACACGTGCCTACTTTATCCAAAACCTCATCACACCTGACGTGCTAATATTAAAGACCCCTCAGCATCTTTTGACTAATCTCTTGATATTAACTCACGTATGGAAGCCGTGGGAAGCTTATCACACTCCACAGAATAATAATACCATGCTTGTAATCCACGGCATCTAATGGGTGGCGTTCAACTACGTTCAGTGTGGTGGTTTGTAGCAGATTGACTAGAGTGCTAGCGAGAACACAGGAGATCATTCAATATCCACAGGAGCGGAGAAGGGGGTCCTCGCATGACTAGGACCAGTCTTAAGAGATACTCTCTTTTTTCATCTGTGAAATAAACTCCATCTCCAAAATGTGTATGATGTAACTAGATCTGTTTAATAGATAGGGAAATACCTAGCATTCTTGCCAGAGTGCAGGTATGTTTAAGAAATTTTTGGTTTTACACTGGCAAGACATTGACGGTCGTCCCTATGTGATTGGTCTTGCCGATCAATTCGTGATTGTAGTCATCTTTCGTGTGAGTTGATACAACAAGACACTGTGGAGTTCTCACGACCGCAGAGGTCAAATTTGACGTGTTCGTCAATTACAGTTGCATTTCTCGAGACAATCAGAGAGAGAAAGAAAGACATGAAGAAAGAGAGACGTGAGAGAGATGGAGAGGAGAGTTAGGTGAGAGAGGATCAGTTGAGAGAGAACTGATGAGAGGAGAGTGAGAGAGAGAGAGAGAGAGAAATGAAAGTAATACTATGGAAGAATCTGACGCATGGGACATTGCGAAAATTACTAGAAGTAAAGTTCCAGTAGACAATGGTAAAAGGGAGAGAGAGGTGGAGTATGAAGTGGTTCTGATGATGGGTAGTGATGCTGTGGGTGGTGGTGATTGTACAGACTGTAGTGCTGTGTACTTCAGGGACAGGGTGGGGGTGGTGGTTTGGTCGGTACAGGGTGGGGGTGGTGGTGGTTGTGGTCAGGGCACCCAGGGTGGGGTGGTGGTGTTTGGTGGGATCAGGGCAGGGCGGTGGTGGTGTAGTCAGGGCAGGGCTGGGTGGTGTGGTCGGGTGAAGGGCGGTGGATGTGGTCAGGGCGGGTAGGTGGAGGTGGTGTGGTCAGGGCAGGGCGGTGTGGTGTGTTTAGGGCAGGGAGGTGTTGTGGTGTGGTCAGGGGCAGGGCGTGGTGGTGGAGTGGTCAGGGCAAGGGCGGTGGTGGTCGGTGTGGTCAGGGCAGGGCGGGTGGTGGTGTGTGGTCCAGGGCAGGGCGGTGGTGGTGGTGTGGTCTGCGGCAGGGCGTTGGTGGTGGTGTCACGTGTCAGGGCAGGGCGGTTGGTGGTGTGTGGTCAGGGCACTGGCAGTGGTGGGTGGTGTGGTCAGGCGCAGGGCGGTGGTGGTGGCTCGTGTGGTCAGGGCCGGGGGGGAGGTCGGTGGTAGTGTTAGGGCAGGGTGAGCCGGTGGTTGGTATTGTCAGGGAGTGGTGGTGGTGGTATGTCAGGAGGTGGTGGTGGTTGTATTGTCAGGGGAGGGTGGTGGTGGTGGCATTGTCAGGCAGGGTGGTGGTGGTGGCATTGTCAGGAGCAGGGTGCGTGGTGGTGGTTGTGGTCAGGGCAGCCGGCTGGTCCGGCCTGTGTGGGTTCAGGGAGTGTGGTGGTGTCGTGGTCTGGGCAGGGTGTGTTGGTGTGGTCAGGTTGGGTGGGTGGATTTGTGGTCAAGGAAGCGGGGTGGTGTTGGGGTGTGGTCAGGGCGTGGTTGGTGGTGTGGTCAGGGCAGGGTGTGGTGTGGTTCAGGGCAGGGTGGAGGTGTTTTGTGGTCAGGGCAGGGTGGTGGGTGTGGTCAGGGCAGGGTGGTGGTGTGGTTCAGGGCTGGGTGTGGTGGTGGTTCAGGGCACGGGTGGTGGTTGTGAGTCAGGGAGGGTGGTCCGGTGTGGTCAGGGCAGGGTGGTGGTGTTGGTCAGGGCTGGGTGGTGGTGTAGGGGCGTCATGTTTGGTGTAGGTAATATGTCTTTCCACACCCTCGTTCCACCTCCCGCGGTGTTAAAGAAGAGCACAGGAAGTGACAGAACTGTACACAAACAATGTATGTAATAGTACAACACTCCAGGAGAATGGTTTTGAAAGTTGCACTCGAGAAGACTGGCTGGGTGGCACTGAGGCCAGTGAGTGGACTGGATGCAGAGAAAGAGGCCCTGGAAACTAGGCCCCTCAAAATGGATTAACATGAGTTCATCTGGATTCTTATCAAACAGTTGTCTCATTCTTTTGAAAATCAATTTTAGGGTATTTAATTAATACGTGTGAAGTATTTTTTCATTATATTTAATACAACTGACATATCATACTGCTTGTTTATACTGTCTATTTATTCCTTTATTAGTGGTCAATCAAGCACAGTGCTCATGATGTGGACCAGAGAGCTGACAAATAATTTGAATTTAGTTTGATCATCTCTGTTGCATCTGCTAAACGGCCAGAAGGTCTTGTAGCATAAGCCTATACTAAATTACACAAATAAACCAAGCACCATATAAGAGAGAAGCTTACGACGACGTTTCGGTCCGACTTGGACCATTTACAAAGTCCAAGACGGTATTGTACCTTTTTTGTTACCGATACATAGTTACTATATCTGTTCAGTCTGTTCACAATTGCAAGTTGCTCCGAAAACAGGTTTATATCGTCGTGATGTATGTTATCACACTGGGCTAACAGATCTACTTAACACTTCTAGGTTGCCTTCCTCCAACATTTCACTCATTTTACTTCTCTACTATTGCTACAACAAAAATATACCCACGTTACATTCTACATTTTCCCTCCTGCGAACTTTCTTTGGATAACTTATCAATTTTATCATGAAGGAGTTATGAGTATGTGACGGAATTAATAGATGTTGTAACATTAATTAGGCTGTATAGCCTTGTGGTTTTAGCGCTTCTTTTTTTTTATATAATATTAATAATAATAATTAATAAATAATGTACATTAATTCCATTTATTTTTCTCTGATCTTTTTAATATGTATACTTGTATAGCACACTCACCAACATATATATATATATATTTATCTCATATATATATATCATGATAATATATATATAGATTTTATATATATTTAATATATATATATATAGATATATTATATATTTTATTATTTATATATTATTTATAGATATATATATCATATATATATATTATATATATTATATATATATATTTTTATATTTATATATATATCTAATATATTAGGATATAAGCAATATTATCACTATGTGTAAACAGGTGATTTTAAAATATGCAAAATCAACCATGGGAAAGAGTAGTGAAATACCAAGCGCTTTCGTGACTTCTCACATTTGACAAGGAATCTATGACTGTGTTCCTTGACAAGGTGAGTAGTCACGAATGCGCTTGGAATTTTTTCTACTCTTTCCCAGTGGTTGTTTTGTATATATATATAGATATTTATATATTATATATATAGATTTATAGTTATAGATATTTATATATATTAGGTTCTTGGTAGTTGGTTGGTAGTCAGCAAACAATTCCTAGGTGGTACTTACCGTCCTGCCAAGGGTGTGTTAACGGATACCCTGTAATTGTCTTTACATAATGGTAGGTTGATGGTGTACTTTTTATCTGTTAATGAACATGCAAGATTTCAGTTCGTCTTGCTAATTCTACTTACACTTAGGTCACACTACACATATGGTACAAGCATATATTATACATTACCCCCTCTGGGTTTTTCTTCTATTTTCTTTCTCAGTTTCTTGTTCGTATTATGTAATCTTTACACTCCATGGGGAAGGTGGAACAGGAATTCTTCCTCTGTAAGCCATGCGTGTTGTAAGAGGCGACGAAAATGGCAGGACAAGGGGCTAGTAACCCCTTCTCCCATATAAATTACTAATTTACGAAGAGAAACTATCGTTTTTCTTTTGCGGCCACCCTGCCTTGGTGGGTACGGCGGTTGTTGATTGATATTATATATATATATTTATATTTATATATATATTAGATATATATATATATATATTATTATATATATATATTTTATATTAATAATATTTTTTCAACTAGTTGGCACGTTCTCCCACCGAGGCAAGGTGACACATAAAAGAAAGAAAATCCCCAAAAAGGACAAAATACTTTCTTCATCATTCAACCACTTTCACCACACTCACAAAGTATAAATGTTTTTGCTGAGGTGCTCAGTTTACACAGTTTAGAAGCATATTCGTATAATAGATACACAACATATCCCTCCAAACTTGCCCAATATTCCCATAACCCTCCTTTAAAGTGCAGGCATTGTTCTTCCCATTTCAGGACTTCAAGTCCGACTATTTGATTATAACCGGTTTCCCTGAATCCCTTCACTAAATATACCATGCATCACACTCCAACTGATGTCACTGGGTCCCAAGGGTAACATTAGTCTCCATTCACTCCTATCTTACACGCTCACGCACGCTTGTGGAAGTCCAAGCCCTTGCCGCAAACCTCCTTTACCCCCTCTCCTTCCTAACCCTTCTCGTGGGAGAACCCTACCTTCGCCTTCCTTTTCCCTTTAGATTTTTATGCTTTCCATGTCATTCTACTTTGTTTCCATTCTCTCCTAAATGACAAACCACCCAACCAACCTCTTCTGCCCTCTGAAATAATAATTTTATTAACTCCTTCTCCTTTTCCTAATTTCCACACTCCGAATTTTCTGCACATAATATTTTCACCAAAAATGGCCCTCTAAAACGGCCATCTCCACGGCCTCCTACCGTCTCTCCGCTGCTGCATTTACCACCCAAGCTTCACACCTTTATAAGAGTGTGGGTACTCTTACTTTCATAAAAAAACATTCCCTTCTTTGCCTCCATAGATAACGTTTTTGACTCCACATATCCTCAATGCTCCACTCACACTTTTTTCCCTTCTTCAATTCTATGATTAACACATCTTCATAAATCCTCCTAGGAACACGTCAACTCCCAAGTATCTGAAAACATTTACTTCTTCCTTACTCCTCCTCCCCACAATTTGTTATCCAATTTTTCTTTATCTAAATCATTTGATACCCTCATCTACTTATCATTTTCTATGTTCTTCTTTCAACTTTCTACCTTTACTCCACATCCCCAAACTCCATCACTAACCTTTGCAATTTTTCGTTAGAATATACCATAAGACAGTTTCATCAGCAAAAGTAACGGTGTAATTACTCATTTGTGGTATTTGTTTCCCCCTAATTTAATCCCACCCTATCCCGACACCCTTGCATTTACGTCTTTTACAACCCATCTATAAATATATTAAACAACCATGGTGGACATTAACATCTTGTCTAAGACCTACTTTTACCGGGAAGGTTTCTCCCCTCTATTCTACACCACCCTAACCGAGCCTCACTTTCAACAAAAAAATACTCTTTATCAGGCATTTAGTAATTGCCACCTATTCCATTTATACTTGCAACATCTGCCACATTGATCCTATATCCACTATTCATATGCCTTTTCTAAATCCATAAATGCAATAAAAACTTCTCTACCTTTATGTAAATACTGTTCATATATATGCTTCAATGTAAACACTTGATCTACACATCCCCTACCCACTCTGAAGCCTCCTTGCTCATCCGCAATCCTACATTCCGTCTTACTCTAATTCTTTCAATTATAACCCTACCGTACACTTTTCCTGGTATACTCAATAAACTTATTCCTCTATAATTTTTACAATCTCTTTTGTCCCCTTTCCCTTTATATAAAGGGACAATACATGCTCTCCGTTTTTTTATGTGATAGGAAAGGTCAGTGCCATACGTTAACCTTAATGCCACTAGGATAGAAAGAATTTGCTTGATGGTGTAGAGCCTCAGTTGTTAATGCTTACACCAACTCAACGTAGATGCTACAGGTGTTATGTAGGTGGGTGGCAATAAGAGCAGATGCGACTCTGCCAATGGACTTCTCCTTAGATCCATCACTGTATATAATTTGCGATATGCAGTATTATTTGTAACAGTTAAAGGAGAAATTTCATCTCGAGCAATTGCCTCTGCAAGTGATTTAATGAAGAGATTACTAGGGATGAGTTTCTTAGGCTGGGCTTTAAGATAAATAATGTTAAATACAGTGGTCCCTCGATTATCGACGGTAATCCGTTCCTGGAAGCCGGTCGATTATCGAAATGGTCGATTTACGAATCAATTTTCCCCATAAGAAATAATGTAAATTCAATTAATTCGTTCCTGACACCCAGAAGTATTAAAACATAAAAATTTTTTACATGAAATATTCATGTAGTACATAAACAATACAATGGGAAATGATGAATGAAACATTAACAGCATAACACTTACCTTTATTGGAGATTCTTCTTAGTGTATGGGAGACTGGAGGAGGAGGAGAGAGTGGATTGTTTATAGTTTGGAAGGGGAATCCCCTTCCAGCAACACCTCAGGTACCATTTGCTTTTCTGGGGTTGCTTCTTTTCTCTGTTTCTTAGTGCCACTAGGACCAGCTTGAGAGTCACTGGAGTCCTGTCTCGCAAAATAACTGTGCAGAGAGCTCTGTTTCTGGCGTCTCTTTAAAACTTCCCTAAAATGGCCAAGACTCTGTCACTGTACAAGTTGCCGATATGGCTTGCAACATCCTTCTCTGGGTGATGTTTCTCCATAAATCTTTCCATCTTACCCCACATAGTAAAAATCTCCTTAATTTCTGAAGAAGGCACCTTCTTCCATCTCTCTTCCTCCTCCTCTGCAGCAAGATTCTGAGCTGCGATCTGTTGCTCTTCCTGCTGAAGCTCTTGCAGCTCCTCAGTGGTTAGCTCTTCGTTGTGGTCCTCCACCAACTCTTCCACATCCTCCAAACTCACATCCAACCCCATGGAACTCCCCAGTGCCACAATAGAGTTCAAAACTGACATAGGCTCATCAGGTCAGCCCCAAACCCTTCCAAATCCCTCTTGTCGACACAATCTGGCCACAATTTTCTCCAAGCAGAGTTCAAAGTCCTGGTAGACACTCCCTCCCAAGCCTTACCTATAAGGCTTACACAATGGAAAATACTGAAATGTTCTTTCCAAAAATCTCGTAGGGTCAAGTGAGTGTCTGAGGTCACATTGAAGCACCTTTCAAACATTGCTTTGGTGTACAGTTTTTTAAAGTTTGCAATGACCTGCTGGTCCATGGGTTGGAGGAGAGGAGTGGTATTCGGAGCAAGAACTTTACTGAGATGAACCCAAACTCCTTCAGAATTAGGTCATCCAAGTTTGGTGGATGAGCAGGTGCATTGTCCATTACTAGCAGGCACTTGAGATCCAATTTCTTCTCCAGGAGGTAATTCTTCACACTAGGGCCAAACACTTCGTTGAACCACTCTACAAAAATTTCCCTCGTGACCCATGCCTTATTATTAGATTTCCAAAACACACACAATTTACTCTTCATAACATTATTTTTCTTAAATGCTCTGGGATTTTCAGAATGGTACACTAGTAACGGCTTCACTTTGAAATCCCCACTAGCATTAGCACAGAACATTAGCGTCAGCCTGTCTTTCATAGGCTTGTGTCCTGGCATTGACTTTTCCTCAAACCAGCCTTTGCTGGCCTTAAAATCACTCACTTCACCACTATTTGCAGGCAATTTATTTACCAAATCTTCATTCAACTGCCTAGCCTTTTCACAAATAATTGAGGTCATAAGACTGTCTCCTGCTAATTGTTTCTCATTTATCCACACCAATAATAACTTCTCAACCTCTTCCAGTACTGGTGATCTCATTTTTGTCAGCATATTTACCCCCTTTGCAACAACAGCATCCTTGATTTCCTTTCTCATGGCTATGATGGAAGATATGGTTGAATGATTTTTGTTATACATCCTCGACAGTTCGCCCACACGTACGCCACTATCATATTGTTCAATGATGTTTTTCTTAAATTCAATGGTATTTCTCACCTTCTTTACCAAAGGTTTGGCACTAGGAGCTTTCTTTGGAGCCATGGTAGCTTATTTAGCACTTAAATAACTTGCAAGCACTAAAATAAATGAAATATTATGAAATATTTCACTGGAGCACGTGAGAGGACCGCCGCTAACTGGTAAACAATGGCACACTGGCTGGGAAGGAAGGCTGAGGCGGGTCGAGGCCCACTTACCTCGTGCATACGCGTCTGGGACGACGGGTCGAGACGGGTCGATAAACGAATTTCGGTCAATTTCCGAGTCAATATTTTGTCGAAAAAACCGGTCAATTTCCGAGTCAATATTTTGTCGAAAAAACCGGTTGATTTCCGAAATGGTCGACTTTCAGGCCGGTCGATTATTGAGGGACCACTGTATATACAACCTCCTTGGAGGGGTTCAGTACTTTTGTCTATATCGATCCAGTTCATGCTGGTTATAAAACTTCAAATAAATGTACATTTTCGCAATACATTTGGATTCATGCTATATTTATTTCTAGACATTTAACAAGATTTATGGTGACTGCTTCATTTCTCAACATTTATAAACCAAGTACAATGTTAAGCTCAATTACCCTATCACTGATACTAGAATCACAAAGTTCCTTCCTCGTATTAAAAACCTTGGCAGGTTTTGGATGGCTAGAATAATTCTGAGGGCATTTGTTTTGCATCAGCTCCAGAGGCTGGAGTTTACTGTTTTTACCTAATATTAACACAGGAGCAGCGTAATCAATTAAGGGATCTAATATAGGTTATGTACATCATTCTCACTATTTTTACAATAGCAACATAGTTGGAGTTGTATCCAGCATCAGCTTAGCATTTCTCATTGAGTTCGGGGTATGGTAGTTTTACTGCAGGCTACGTCTGCAAGATATCTGTAATATTTAACATAGCTTATGAATATACTCCTGGAAAAAAAATGGTTGGGTATCCTATTCGCTTGTAAATATCTTAGTTTTAGAGTAAGATACGAGACCTAGTCGATTACATATTGTTTGAACTTCATTAAGAATGGTACTTTCTTGTGCCCTGTTGAATGGGAGAGAGAGAGAGAGAGAGAGAGAGAGAGAGAGAGAGAGAGAGAGAGAGAGAGAGAGAGAGAGAGAGAGAGAGAGAGAGAGAGAGAGAGAACTAGATAAGATTTCGTTCGGATTTTTAACCCCGGAGGGTTAGCCACCCAGGATAACCCAAGAAAGTCAGTGCGTCATCGAGGACTGTAACTTATTTCCATTGGGGTCCTTAATCTTGTCCCCCAGGATGCGACCCACACCAGTCGACTAACACCCAGGTACCTATTTGCTGCTAGGTGAACAGGACAACAGGTGTAAGGAAACGTGTCGAAATTTTTCCACCCGCCGGGAATCGAACCCGGGCCCTCCGTGTGTGAAGCGGGAGCTTTAGCCACCAGGCCACTTGCAGCAAAATATTAATTTGTAACTAATATATACGCAAATGTATTGTAAACCGATTCGGACCTAGTTGTTAGACGGTAGTGCTTGTCACTACCGTCCACAGGATGGATAGAGTGCACAATGAAGCCACTTCAGAGGCAAAATTAAAATAATGCATCTGGCTACTTGTAGGCGGTTCCGGAAATCACCGCGCTCGCTGCCCGGTCCCAGACCAGGCCTCCTGGCTGCTGATCAATCAGGCTGTTGGTGCCCGCAGATGACAGTTTCTTGTGTGTAATAGCAGCACTTAGATTGATCATTTAATATACGGTCCTCTATGACAAAGCATGTACCAGTGGTTAGTTCATCACTGAAGACAACGATTAAGTGGATACATTTGTCTCACTGGGGCCCACACCTGTGTTACTGGATCACTGCGGCCTATAACTGTTACTGGGGCCCACACCTGTGTTACTGGATCACTGCGGCCTATAACTGTTTTCTGGGCCCACACCTGTGTTACTGGATCACTGCGGTCCATAACTGTTACTGGGGCCCACACCTGTGTTACTGGATCACTGCGGCCTATAACTGTTACTGGGGCCCACACCTGTGTTACTGGATCACTGCGGCCTATAACTGTTACTGGGGCCCACACCTGTGTTACTGGATCACTGCGGCCTATAACTGTTACTGGGGCCCACACCTGTGTTACTGGATCACTGCGGCCTATAACTGTTACTGGGGCCCACACCTGTGTTACTGGATCACTGCGGCCTATAACTGTTACTGGGGCCCACACCTGTGTTACTGGATCACTGCGGTCCATAACTGTTACTGGGGTCCACACCTGTGTTACTGGATCAATGCGGTCCATAACTGCTACTGGGGCCCACACCTGTGTTACTGGATCACTGCGATCCATAATTATGTTACTGAGGTCCACAACTGTATTACTGGATCACTGAGGTCCACAACTGTGTTACTGGATCACTGTGGTCCACAACTGTATTACTGGATCACTGAGGTCCACAATTGTGTTACTGGATCATTGAGGTCCACAACTGTGTTACTGGATCACTGTGGTCCACAACTGTGTTACCGGATCACTGAGGTCCACAACTGTATTACTGGATCACTGAGGTCCACAACTGTATTACTGGATCACTGAGGTCCACAACTGTATTACTGGATCACTGAGGTCCACAACTGTATTACTGGATCACTGAGGTCCACAACTGTATTACTGGATCACTGTGGTCCACAACTGTGTTACTGGATCACTGTGGTCCACAACTGTGTTACTGGATCACTGTGGTCCACAACTGTATTACTGGATCACTGTGGTCCACAACTGTGTTACTGGATCACTGAGGTCCACAACTCTCTCATTAGACTGTTGGGGGCCACATCTGCCTTAATGGAGCCGCAGCTCTCTTACTAGACCATTGGAGCCACACCTGCATTTTTGGACCGGGGGAGGGCACACCTACATTACTGAGTCACTGAGGCCACACCTGTCTTAATGAACCATTAGGACTATGCCTGCATTAGTGGACCACTATGAACGCGCACCTGCCTTGCCTTAGTGGACCATTACGAACCAGTGATGCAGTCAGTATTTCAGTCAGGGGGGAGGGGGAGGAGGGCTTAAAAATAAGTCAAAAACAAAACTCAATATATAATATAATAATATATATATATATATATATAATATATATATATATATATATATATATATATATATATATATATATATATATATATATATATATATATATATATATTTGTATTTTAACTTGTGTTTTAGGGAATATTCTTGTCCGGTGGTGACAAGGTTACGTGAAACCTTACTGATCACAGCGTAGTCGATAGACTTTAAACCCCATTACCTATTAAAAGTAAATATTACTGCACATACATACCCTCGGTACACCGTCACATGATCGATCATTCATACGTCACATAATCGATCATTCATACGTAGTTGATCAATCATTCATACATCACATGATTCGTGAAGATAAAGTACTCTAACATTAGCTACTTTTTTTTAAAAAAAAAAGGCGGTGAAGAATATTAGATGGGCGTAAATCAAGTGTGTGCTTCCTGTCATGCTCACTCAGTGGCCCTGTAACAGTTTAACACACTCCTGCCAGTTACCAAGACTCATGACTCCCCACTTGCTGTGTACCCCAACGAGTCCTTATTCACAGGCGGTATAAGGAAGTTAGTTGTACATGGACGGTGGTGGTGGGTTGCGCCCCCGTGCTGCCCACGACACACGTCACACATAGTTCATCGCGGCTTTGTTTTTCTGGAGCGTCAGGCTCAACACGACACTACAGCCGGATTTTATCCCACATTGCATCGTTCAAACGCCATAAGTTATCGCTCGCTGCTTGAAATACGGATAGGCTGGATCATAGCCAAGAAAAACACTTAACGACACTTATGTAGCATCTGGGAAGTGTAATTAAAACACTCAATGCGACTGGTGAGTGTGAGAGAATATATTTAAGGAATTAAAGTTAAATCATCTGCGAGTAAACCGGAACAACAGAAAGGAGAATGAGTGAGAAAGAGAGTAAGTGGAGAAGTGTGTAGTGGTGTTGGTTTCTGTTTATACTCAGTGTCACTTGCTTATAACACATGAACATCACTCAGGACCACAAGGTGTAAGGTATGTGGGGGGGGGGGAGAGTGGAGGGGTTACTGGGAGTTAGGACGGTGAGGATGGGGAGGAAGGTGAGGATGGGACGAGGGTGAGGATGGGAGGAAGGTGAGGATGGGGACGAAGGTGAGGATGGGAGGAAGGTGAGGATGGGGACGAAGGTGAGGATGGGGACGAAGGTGAGGATGGGGACGAAGGTGAGGATGGGGACGAAGGTGAGGATGGGACGAAGGTGAGGATGGGGACGAAGGTGAGGATGGGGACGAAGGTGAGGATGGGGACGAAGGTGAGGATGGGGACGAAGGCGAGGATGGGGACGAAGGCGAGGAGGGGACGAAGGCGAGGATGGGGACGAAAGCGAGGATGGGGACGAAGGCGAGGATGGGGACGAAGGTGAGGATGGGGACGAAGGTGAGGATGGGGACGAAGGTGAGGATGGGGACGAAGGTGAGGATGGGGACGAAGGTGAGGATGGGGATGTGAGGGGTGAGGATGGGGACGAAGGTGAGGATGGGGAGAAGGTGAGAATGGGGAGAGTGGGTGAGGGATGGGGATGGGGACGAAGGTGAGGATGGGGACGAAGGTGAGGATGGGGACGAAGGTGAGGATGGGGACGAAGGTGAGGATGGGGACGAAGGTGAGGATGGGGACGAAGGTGAGGATGGGGACGAAGGTGAGGATGGGGACGAAGGTGAGGATGGGGACGAAGGTGAGGATGGGGACGAAGGTGAGGATGGGGACGAAGGTGAGGATGGGGACGAAGGTGAGGATGGGACGAAGGTGAGAATGGGGACGAAGGTGAGGATGGGGACGAGGTGAGGATGGGGACGAAGGTGAGGATGGGGACGAAGGTGAGGATGGGGACGAAGGTGAGGATGGGGACGAAGGCGAGGATGGGGACGAAAGCGAGGATGGGGACGAAGGTGAGGATGGGGACGAAGGTGAGGATGGGGATGAGGGTGAGGATGGGACGAAGGTGAGGATGGGGACGAAGGTGAGGATGGGGACGAAGGTGAGGATGGGGACGAAGGTGAGGATGGGGACGAGGGTGAGGATGGGGACGAGGGTGAGGATGGGGACGAAGGTGAGGATGGGGACGAAGGTGAGGATGGGGACAAAGGTGAGGATGGGGACGAGGGTGAGGATGGGGACGAAGGTGAGGATGGGGACGAAGGTGAGGATGGGGACGAAGGTGAGGATGGGACGAAGGTGAGGATGGGGACGAAGGTGAGGATGGGGACGAAGGTGAGGATGGGGACGAAGGTGAGGATGGGGACGAAGGTGAGGATGGGGACGAAGGCGAGGATGGGGACGAAAGCGAGGATGGGGACGAAGGTGAGGATGGGGATGAGGGTGAGGATGGGGACGAAGGTGAGGATGGGGACGAAGGTGAGGATGGGGACGAAGGTGAGGATGGGGATGAGGGTGAGGATGGGACGAAGGTGAGGATGGGCACGAAGGTGAGGATGGGGACGAAGGTGAGAATGGGATGAGGGTGAGGATGGGGATGGGGACGAAGGTGAGGATGGGGACGAAGGTGAGGATGGGGACGAAGGTGAGGATGGGGACGAAGGTGAGGATGGGGACGAAGGTGAGGATGGGGACGAAGGTGAGGTGGGGACGAAGGTGAGGATGGGGACGAAGGTGAGGATGGGACGAAGGTGAGGATGGGGACGAAGGTGAGGATGGGGACGAAAGTGAGGATGGGGACGAAGGTGAGGATGGGGAAGAAGGTGAGGATGGGGACGAAGGTGAGGATGGGGACGAGGGTGAGGATGGGGACGAAGGTGAGGATGGGGACGAAGGTGAGGATGGGGACGAAGGTGAGAATGGGGACGAAGGTGAGGATGGGGATGAGGGTGAGGATGGGGACGAAGGTGAGGATGGGCACGAAGGTGAGGATGGGGACGAAGGTGAGAATGGGGATGAGGGTGAGGATGGGGATGGGGACGAAGGTGAGGATGGGGACGAAGGTGAGGATGGGGACGAAGGTGAGGATGGGGACGAAGGTGAGGATGGGGATGAAGGTGAGGATGGGGACGAAGGTGAGGATGGGGACGAAGGTGAGGATGGGGACGAGGGTGAGGATGGGGACGAGGGTGAGGATGGGGACGAGGGTGAGGATGGGGACGAAGGTGAGGATGGGGACAAAGGTGAGGATGGGGACGAAGGTGAGGATGGGACGAAGGTGAGGATGGGGACGAAGGTGAGGATGGGGACGAGGGTGAGGATGGGGACGAGGTGAGGATGGGGACGAGGGTGAGGATGGGGACGAAGGTGAGGATGGGGACAAGGTGAGGATGGGGACGAGGGTGAGGATGGGGACGAGGGTGAGGATGGGGACGAAGGTGAGGATGGGGACGAAGGTGAGGATGGGGACGAAGGTGAGGATGGGGACGAAGGTGAGGATGGGGACGAAGGTGAGGATGGGGACGAAGGTGAGGATGGGGACGAAGGTGAGGATGGGGACGAAGGTGAGGATGGGGACGAAGGTGAGGATGGGGACGAGGGTGAGGATGGGGACGAGGGTGAGGATGGGGACGAAGGTGAGGATGGGGACGAAGGTGAGGATGGGGACGAAGGTGAGGATGGGGACGAAGGTGAGGATGGGGACGAAGTGAGGATGGGGACGAAGGTGAGGATGGGGACGAAGGTGAGGAGGGAAACGAAGGTGAGGATGGGGACGAAGGTGAGGATGGGGACGAAGGTGAGGATGGGGACGAAGGTGAGGATGGGGACGAAGGTGAGGATGGGGACGAGGGTGAGGATGGGGACGAGGGTGAGGATGGGGAAGATTGTGAGGATGGGGATGAGGGTGAGGATGGGGACGAGGGTGAGGATGGGACGAGGGTGAGGATGGGGACGAAGGTGAGGATGGGGACGAAGGTGAGGATGGGGACGAAGGTGAGGAGGGAAACGAAGTGAGGATGGGATGAGGGTGAGGATGGGGACGAATGTGAGGATGGGGATGAGGGTGAGGAGGGTCTAGTGATGATTGGATCGAATGGAGGATGGAGACGAAGGTGAGGATTGGAACGAAAGTGAGGATTGGAACGAGGTGAGGATGGAGACGAACGTGAGGATGGAGACGAAGGTGAGGATGGAGACGAAGGTGAGGATGGAGACGAAGGTGAGGATGGAGACGAAGGTGAGGATGTGGACGAAAGTGAGGATTGGAACGAAGGTGAGGATTGGAACGAAGGTGAGGATTGGAACGAAGGTGAGGATTGGAACGAAGGTGAGGATTAGAATGGGTGTCTTATTTTTATTAATAAAAAACCTTGACACATCGCACAAATTACGATACTATCACGATATTACTCAAGTGAATAATCAAACACACATTGTTCAAGAGAGACCATTAAGCTGACCACACACCTTTCGTTACAATTTTTTTTTTTATAGCCGGTATTCTCCCGGCCCGGGCCTTTTCCAAGTGGTGGCCCGGCCTTGGCTCCCTCTTTAGGGAGTGTCTGAGACCTAAGTCTCCCATGGGAGGAGGCACAAGTACCTCCTCATCTTTGGGACCAACTGTCCCCAGGCCTAGCCACAAGCTAGGCCTCTCTGGTCTGCCATCCCCGCCCCAAGGGGGCAAATGGGAATGACAGTCTTATGAGCTAAAGGCTCGGGCTCAGGCACCTACCCTACCCTAGAAGGGTTAGGCATGGTATCGATCTTCATTACAGTGATCATTGTGCCTACTAACCTGACAGAAATACTTGTAACCAAGCCTAACCCTGGCTACTATATCATTCAGTCTGTTTATAATGGAAATTGCTCCATAAATGTGCTAATCTACCTTCACATTCTCATAGCAAGTTGTAGATCTACTCAGGTCTCTTCTATGATATACAGATTTATTATTTGCTTATCTAATTTTATTTCTAGGCATATGAAAAGAAAGTAAGAGCAGTGAGGTAATTGTCGTCAACATGTTGATCAGGAGCTACAGTTTAAAGTTTAACACTACAAATATCGAGCAAATCAAAAGGTCGAAACATGGAGTAAGAGTGCAAAGGATAACACGAGTTGAAGCCCCAGTATTCAGGACAGATGTAAGAGTAAGAAATAAGACCAGCTGGTCACAATGGGTAATTTAAGTCACCTAGAAACAAGTGGGGATCCGGGAAGGCGAAAAAGGGACCGGCAGAGAGAAAGGATGAGAAACATACAAGCAGCAAATCTTTTATGATTTATCTCATTAAGCACTGGCGGCAGCACTATGAAGCAGAGTTTTGGCAGGTGTTAGAGAGCACATTAGTACACACAGCAGACCACTGTCACTGAAGAGGCACGAGGTAAGAGTTAACATCTCGCAGTAGAATATAGCCAGACAGAGGAAGGACAACAACATATCAAACTTAAGATTCTTGAATAACAACAAAGACAAGTCTGAGCTGGAAGACCTGTGCCTGAAATTTTCCCTCATTTTTCTTGTAACCACGAATATTCCAGTATAAAACTGACAAACTCGTGTTTCTTCACCCTCAACTATCTTAATTTTATTTTCGTACCCACCCCTCCCCCGCTAAATCAATTAAAACTTTAATTTCCTTCGGAAAACTTTATTTTACAGCAAACGCAAATATAAAGGTGAAGTACATTAACGACACAGTTGTGAATTAGAATTTACGTGCATTTAAATATAAACGTTAAAAATAGATCTGTCCTTATTGAGTGGCTCTGGTTGGTGTTCATTAACGATGCTGCTGAAAAGTTTTTTCAGGAATAAGAACACGCACATTTGCCTGGAAACGGTTCTAGCCTTTTTTTTCTTGTGCATTAGTGCTGTAAAAGCTGCCCGGAACTTTTTCTGCTGACAGTGGGAACGTTAAGTAGAGCACACCACAAGTTTTCTTCCCTCATTGATTCAAATTCCTCTCGGATTCCTTAATTAACTTTTAGTTCAATACAATCATATCTTCAATTATATTACTATCATTCATAGAATATATATTAAAATAAATGCGCTCTGTATTCATCTCTGAGCCACATAAACCTCTCTCCCTGCTGACAGTAACTTTGGAAAGACATCATCATCTCCTGTAATTGATGTTTCACTTCACTCACGACGGACAGTTCTTTTTCCGCACCAGCAGCCTCCTCCATGCCCCTTGGGGGTACTAGTTTTCCTAATTAAGAACCACTCACACAAACGATGTACTGTAAATCAAAACGGGAGTGTTTGCATAATTTTTTTTAGGAAAAACAATAGAGTATATTAATATTACCATAGCTACTCCACTCCATAAAGGTGGCAGCAAAGCAATAGCTAAGAACTATAGACCAAAAGCTCTAACGTCCCACATCATAAAAATCTTCGAAAGAGTTCTAAGAAGCATGGCTGAAAACCACTTGGATTCCTAACAGTTGCACAATCCAGGGCAGCATGGATTCAGAGCAGGTCAATCCTGCAGCTCATAACTACTGGATCACTATGATATGGTCTTGGATGATATGGAAGACAAAAAGAATGCAGGTGTAGTATACACAGATTTTTGCAAAAGCCTTTGATAAGTGCGATCATGGTGTAATAGGGCACAAAATGCGTGCTAAACTGATAACTGGAAAAGTGGCCAGATGAATCTTCAACTTTCTAACCAATCGAACACAATTAGTAATGGTAAATAGAGTTAAATCGGAAGCCGCCATAGTGAAGAGCTCTGTTCCACAAGGCACAGTACTCGCCCTTATCCTGTTCCTCATATAAGACAGATATGTAAACCATAGCACCGTATCATCCTTTGCAGACGATACAGGATCTGCATGAGACTGTCATCTATTGAGGACACGGTAAATCTCCAAGAAGATATAAACCAAGTTTTCCGATGGGCAACAGAGAACAATATGATGCTCAATGAAGACAAATTCCAACTACTCCGTTATGGAAAACTGGAGGAAATAATATCTAGAACTGAGTATACTACAAACTCTAATCATACCACAGAGCGGAAAAGTAATGTGAAGGACCTGGGAGTGTAATGTCTGAGGATCTCACCTTCAAGGATCACAACAATGGCACTATTACATCTGAGAGGAAAATGATAGCATGAATAACGAGAACGTTCAAAACAAGAGATGAACGCATGGAAGCACTTATACTCACTGGACCGCGGGGCGCTATTAGTACACTGAGAAAATACAATAAGTGTCCCGGGCCCAAGACTGTTCAACAGTCTCCCATCAGGCATAGGGGAATTACCAACAAATCCCTGGCTGCCTTCAAGAGGAAGCTGGACAGATACCTACCTGGAGAGAATTCTGGGGATCAACGCCCCCGGGGCCCGGTCCATGCCAGGCCTCCTGGTGGATCAGGGCTTGATCAGCGAGGCTGTTACTGCTGGCCGCACGTAATCCAACGTACTGACCACAGCCCGGCTGGTCCGGCACTGACTTTAGGTATCTGTCCAGCTCCCCCTTGAAGACAACCAGGGGTTCATTGGTAATTCCCCTTATGGCTGGTGGGAGGTTGTTGAACAGGCTTGAGCCCCGGAAACTTATTGTGTTTCCTCACAGTGTACTAATGGCGCCCCTACTTTTCACTGGGGGTATGTTGCATCACTTGCAGGATCTTCCAGATATAGATTATGATGTCTCTCTCGCCTGCGCTCCAGTGAGTATAAGTCAGGTGCTTCCAAGAGTTCGACGTAGTTAAGGTGTTTGATGGAACTTATACGTGCAGTAAAGGTTCTTTGTACATTCTCTAGACCTGCAATTTCACCTGCCTTGAACGGAGCTATTAATGTACAGCAATATTCCAACCTAGAGAGAACAAGTGATTTAAAAAGGATCATCACTGGCTTGGCATCTCTTGTCTGAATTCAGTGCCGGATCAGCCGGGATGTGGTTCGTACGTTGGACTACGTGCGGCCAACAGTAACAGCCTGGTTGATCAGGCCCTGATCCACCGGGAGGCCTAGTCATGTACCAGGCCGCGGGGGCATTTATCCCCGGAATACCCTCCAGGCAGACTCCTAGTAACTAAAATCTATTATACATATAAGGTTCCCAATACATTTGTTTAATGGTAAACTAAAACAAATTTACTCGGGATCAGGTGTCAGCGGTTAAAAGGTTACCAATGACTGGATAAGATGAATGAAAGGACAAAGAAGAGGGTAATAAACAATCATGTGAGGAAGGATGACTATCCCACAACACTTATACTGAGACAATCACGTGTGAGAACAGTGACTGGTGTGACAAATTAATTTGAAGGCGAAACAGATGTTGTACATTAGCATTATTAAAACAAATAACCTGAATAACTCACACCATCATAAAAAGTGACCTAAGGGTAACTCAGTAAGCCATCCAGTGAGTCAGTAGCTACGCTCACTGGACTGGAGGTTAAAAAGCTTTGTCCATGTAATTGGGCAAATATCATGGAGAAGCAACAGAACCCATCGAGGAGCTGCTTGAGATTGCGGCGAGAAGGACGAGAAAACTCTGGGCATGAATTAGAGGTGCAACGACAGAGCAGAGAGTACTGAGAATCCCGAGGACGATTTGCAAATCCTCGTTGAGTACCAGAAGAAGCTGAAGCCATGATAAGGGACGAACAGTGGTTGGGAGTACCTGGGAGGGAACCCACAGCCACAGTTTTAGAAAGGCTTAATTGAATATCACATCATGGCAAAATCTTGTTAAGTCACTCAGGTTATCAAATAAGTCAAACATGACCCAATTATGATCCAAGACTAACCAAACCATTCACTTTTTATTTCTAATTTGTGGGTTTATTGTGAGAAGTTACTACAGCAGTTTAGTACATTAAACCCCAAGGTTCCTCTATAGTGCATTTTTTTCTGTACATAAATCAGATTGAAAAAGTGCATGTACAATTTAATAGCGCCTACTATGGAGGCCTCATGCGCTATGCAATTCTGAATCCCCTTTTTCAATCACATTTGCAAAAATAGTACTACACAGATGCCCCTTAATTGAGGGTTTACTGTATATCTAATGAGAAGCAATGGAGAGTTGTGAACTAAACACTCGATATAGACAGCAAGGAAAATGATAGGGAGGATAACGAGAACATTCAAAACAAGGGGAACAGTGCCATGGGTGTTACTATTCAAATCGCTTGTGCTCTCAGAGTACTGTTCAGTATTCTCGAATCGATCCAGGGCAGGAAAGATGTCAGAGTTAGAACAGATATAGAGATCATTTATGGCCCAGAGTCAATAAACCCTTTAAATTCATGATAATATATACCTGGAAAGTACTTTGAACACTGCCAAAACATATTAGATTGAGACACATTGAAGTGTAAAATAAACCCAATGAAAATCAGGGGGTGCTGTGGACACAATAAGAGAACATTATATTAACATACGTAGTTCCAGATAAAAGATATCAGAAACACTGTTACAACAAGTGTAAACGTGTTCTAGAGAAAATGTAACAAATGCCGGATCAACCAGACTGTGGATATGTGAGCCAGTGGGCCGCCAGCTGCAACAGCCTGGTTGACCATGCAAGCACCGGACAAGCTTAATTCAGGACCGGACTGCAGGAGTAGAAAAGAACTCAAAAACCATCAAAGGTATATCAAAGGTCTATACACACACTAACACTTACCGCACTAAACCAAGATGTTGATGCTACTAGCATTTTGGCAGAACTGTAGCGCTGATGGACTCAGGGTGACACAAGGCACCCAGGGATCTCACTTCCTCTTGTAAACACTAATGAGCTACTTTGCGAGAAAGAGAGAACGTAGATGATGGGAGCTCGCTCGTTCGTTCTCGCTCTCCCCCTCCATCTGAGAGAGGACACACTACGGAGAAAAAAAAAAAAGGCTTAAAAATATGCAGTGAGAAGAAACGGGAGAGTATGATGAAATTTAGAAAAGGGAAAAAGAATGCATTAACTGTTGCCAATACACAATTAGTGTGAATTTGTAAAGGGTTCAAGTTGGACCGAAACGTCATCGTAAGCTCCTCTCTCTTATGTGCGGAATATTTGTGTATTGTTCCAGTCACGGTATTGTGTATTTTTTTTGTTATTTAACTGGTGCCAAGATCTACAGGCTCATGATCGAGAAGCTGTGAGGGTAACACAGAACCTGGAGAAATGAGAATCAGGTACGATCCGAGGAAGGGCAGAATAGCTCCGGGTCTTTGGATCACGAAACCTCTGCCAGCATCAAGACATCATCCTTTCCCGACTGGAGGGAAGAAACAATAGTGGAAGGGAACGTGCAACTCCGTGATACATTCATCTGATACGCGACCCATTAATGTTAAGTCATCGATGGAGACGAACAGGGGAAGGGGAGAAAAATGAGAAGGCACGAAGGGTGGAATAGGAGAAAGTAAGGATAAGGTATGAACGATGGGCAAGGAGAAAGGTTAGACTGTGTCGTCGAAGCAGCTAGTTTGTTTTTCATTCCACATCCATCCTATGGAGGGTAACCAAAGAACATATTGATACACAATTGGCCTAGAAACTAGGCCTAAAAGGATTTACATAAGTACATCCAGAGGTATCTACAGACTATCTTATCTTTTGTAAGCAAATTTAGGATATTTACTTAATATGTCTGGATTCTTATTTTTATTAATAAATATCTTGACATAACACATATCATACTACTTATGTTCCTCAATAAGTGAACAATGAAGCAGTGCTCGAGAAAGACAACGTAATGAGCAGGAACGAATAACGGGAGAGAAAGAAATGGACGGTGGCAGAAGAGAAAGTAATGGGCAGAAATGAACGGTGGCAGAGGAGAAAGTAATGGGCAGAAATGAACGGTGGCAGAGGAGAAAGTAATAGGCAGAAATGAAAGGTGGCAAGGAGAAAGTAATGGGCAGAAATGAACGGTGAGAGAGGAGAAAGGAATGGGCAGAAATGAACGGTGAGAGAGGAGAAAGTAATGGGCAGAAAAGAAGA
>NC_069440.1:4572486-4714986 GCF_026875155.1 Cherax quadricarinatus | reverse complement strand
ACTAGTTCTTGTTCTTGTTTATTTCCTCTTACCTCCATGGGGAAGTGGACAGAATTCTTCCTCCGTAAATCATGCGTGTTGTAAGAGGCGACTAAAATGCCGGGAGCAAGGGGCTAGTAACCTCTTCTCCTGTATATATTACTAAATGTAAAAGGAGAAACTTTCGTTTTTCCTTTTGGGCCACCCTGCCTCGGTGGGATGCGGCCGGTGTGTTGAAAGAAAGATATATATATATATATATATATATATATATATATATATATATATATATATATATATATTTATTATATATATATATATATTTATTATATATATATATATATATTTATTATATAATTATATATATATATATCGTGCCGAATATGTAAAACTGGTCAATTAGCAAGAACTCATTTAAAATTAAGTCCTTTCTAAAATTTTCTCTTGTACGTTTAAAGATATATTTTTTTCATTAATGTTGATGTAAAAATTTATAATTTTGCACCAAAAGGAACTTAGAAAACTTACCTAACCTTATTATAACAAGAGCAATTTATTTTAGCCTAACCCAACTAAATATATTTTAGATTTATTTACAATAATTTAATACTAAACAAACACAGTGAAATATATTTTTTTCGTTAGGTTCAGAATTATTTTGGCGAAATTATTGCATACACAAATTTTCACTTGACCTATATGGCAAGATGAGCGTTGCTATTTAAGCCAAGATGGCAAGTTCTGCCTATTCAGCACGACATATATATATATATATATATATTAATATATATATATATATATATATATATATATATATATATATATATATATATGGTGTGTGTGTGTGTGTGTGTGTGTTGTGTGTGTATATATACATATATATATCGGGACCCTAGATGTAGTTGATATTAACTACATCAGTTCACTAACTTTAAGAATATTTGAATCCCTAAAGTATATTAAAATAAAAGTTTCTAGGGACCGAGGCTACGGTAACACTACGCTAGACTACTCTCATAACCTGGTAACCCCTCATACCACCACTTATTGTGTCACTTACACTTGTCTGTTGACAATGGTATAAAATACCGAGAAGAGTTCAGCTCCATGAAGCTCAACTTTTCTCCAGGCTGAGGGACAGACCACCTCAAATACTATTTTTAAAAGTTTGATGGATTGATTATATCATCTTCCTTTCACTACTATACGTGCTGCCTCTGTATTTGACTGAAGAAGCCTACTGTATAGGCAAAACGTTTGAAGAAAAAGAGATACCCAAGTGTTGCACATGTGTCTTAATCATCAATATACACTGGTCTTGAGACCCGGTGTCTAATCTTCACTGAAACGCAACCCTCGCACCAGTCTACACTCAACCTTGTGAATCACCATAACTCGCCTCCAGTTACGCCAGCCAATCACCTGGAACTTAGCAACCTTAACAAGCCAATCAACGCTCGTCTCACAAGACTAGGGCAGGATGCCCCGCCCCTCATCGTGGAATTAGCCTTCTGATTAGTTACTCGTGCCTCTGAACTAATGTCATTGGCTGCCGGGGAAAACTTCGGGAGGAGACCCCCAAAAAAAGAGGAGGGCCAGAGGTGCCCCGAGGCGAGTGCCAACTATTATTCAGTTTAAAGCCAGTGGCTGAGTGTGTAAGACGCAGTTTATGAGTAGGAGCTGAAGAGTGCCAGGGGCAACACTTGCACAGTGCCAGCGTGGGACTTGAAGAGTTCCAGGGGTAACACTTGCACAGTGCCAGTGTGGGACCTGAAGAGTACCAGGGGTAACGTACAGTGCGAGCGTGGGACCTGAAGTGTGCCAGGGGTAACACTTGCACAGTGCCAGCGTTGGACCTGAACAGTTCCAGGGGTAACACTTGCACAGTGCCAGTATGGGACCTGAAGAGTGCCAGGGGTAACACTTGCACGGTGCCAGCGTGGAACCTGAAGAGTGCCAGGGGTAACACTTGCACAGTGCCAGCGTGGGACCTGAAGAGTGCCAGGGGTAACACTTGTGCAGTGCCAGTGTGGGACCTGAAGAGTGCCAGGGGTAACACTTGTACGGTGCCAGCGTGGGACCTGAAGAGTGCCAGGGGTAGCACTTGCACAGTGTCAGCGTGGAACCTGAAAAGTGCCAGGGGTAACACTTGCAGTGCCTTACGTTTAAAAACTTAAGAATTAAATATTCCTGGTAATCAACGTCGCCATAAACAGGTAAGGATCAAAATATATTTATAGACAGATAAAGATTTCTGAATTTTATCCGACTCAATAATCCTACGATATTCATTTACAACTGATAATATATGCTGCTAGTGGCGATGTTACCAATAATGGTTAATAAAGCAATCAACAGTAGAACCCCAGACAAAACACCAAACAATAAACCAGACAAAACACCAAACACATAAACCAGACAAAACACACCAAACAATAAACCAGACTAAACACCAGACAATAAACAAGACAAAACACCAAACAATAAACCAGACAAAACACCAATAAACCAGATAAAACACCAAACAATAAACAAGACAAAACACCAAACTATAAACCAAACAAAACACCAATAAACGAGACAAAACACCAAACAATAAACAAGACAAAACACCAAACAATAAACCAGACAAAACACCAAACTATAAACCAGACAAAACACCAAACAATTCAGACAAAACACCAAACTATAAACCAGACAAAACACCAAACAATTCAGACAAAACACCAAACAATAAATCAGACAAAACACCAAAGAATAAACCAGATAAAACACCTAACAATAAACCAGACAAAACACCAATAAACCAGACAAAACACCAAACATTAAACCAGACAAAACACCTAACAATAAACCAGACAAAACACCAAACAATAAACCAGACAAAACACCTAACAATAAACCAGACAAAACACCAATAAACCAGACAAAACACCAAACAATAAAACACCAGATAATAAAACACAGATTGACAACCTTTACTTTAGAGAAGAAAATTTAAACGTTTCGGTCCCTCCTGAACCATTGTCGGGACCGAAACGTCGCCCAATATTTTTGGTTCCAAAGTATCGTGACATTCAAGGTTAGCATATTCTTAACGACAGAGGGAGGGAGTAAGCACCAAGCCCGTATGGGGAATATATACACCGCCTAAGTAATGGGGAGATAATAAGATCTGATCAGAGAGGGGGGTAGCTCCAATTCCTCTGATCACGAGCCTTTCAGCAACCTCAAGGACTTGGCCTTACAGTGGTCAAGTTCAGCATAGTGTTTACCTACGTCTGTGTCAGTAAGAATGTACCAGGCTTATATAGAGATGTATACTCTCTGTAATAAAGTACATATGTATGCATACTGACGTATATGCATACATGTATATTAAATTCGTGGCATGTTTCCCCAGGAGTCAGTGAACTTCCCTGTGATCAGCAGCACTGCCCTGCTGATTGGCACTGTAAAGGACGTACGTGTCGGCCAGAGGTTGATGCACATGTATAGTCGCACACCAGCAGTCTTCTATTATTCCAGGGATATAGAGGTGTCCAACCAGGGCAGTTGGTGGGCACATGTGGGGTACTGGGTAGTACAGACTGGGGTTCTCTCTGGGCTGGGCACAGGGCTGTAGCAAGGCTTCTCGTGATCTCCTTGACTTCACTACTTAAAAACGGTTCATACCATGCAGACCATAGTGGTCAGCCATCATTTTGCTGCAAATACACTTGCGGAGAGTCACTGCAATACGAAAGGTTTGCGAGTCAAGACGTGTCAGTTGCAGAAATGGGAACAGGAGAAAGTCACCCAGTTGAAGTACACTCACTGCTAAAAAGCTCTCTCTCTCTCTCTCTCTCTCTCTCTCTCTCTCTCTCTCTCTCCTCTCTCTCTCTCTCTCTTCTCTCTCTCTCTCTCTCTCTATCAGCAGAGCTTGCACCTGCTAGCATAGTTTCATACCATACCACCCATTATTGTTGTCTGTCCTGCGCGTTGTACATCCATTGCTCTATCCTGTTTAAACTAATTTTTCAAACCTGCATCCTCCTCGTATAATAGTTTTAGTATCCATTACTGGCATTCCTATTTGGATTCCATTTTTTCTCTTATTTACACTTCTTATTTATTTATTTATTTATTTATTTTTTTTTTGGGGGGGGGGGGTCTCATATTGTGACTTAATTAAGACTGTTTACAATCTGAGGTATCCCCCTAGCACTTAAATGGTCATCCTATTTTGCTCCAGGCTTTCTAAATGTCCAAACTACCTCAACAACTCTTCCTCATCTCTAGGAATTACACTTTTGGTAATCCCAAACCGTGTTCTAATTTCTACATTCCGAATGCTCAGCATAATATTCACACCACACATTGCTCTCAAACATGACATCTCCATTGCATCTAGCCGCCGCCTCACTGCAGTGTTCAAAATCCAAACCTAGCACCCATATGAAAGTGTAGGTACCACTATACTCTGGTACATTTTCCATTTTGCCTCCATAGACATACTTTCTCTCTTCACAGACACCTTAACCCGCCATCGACCCATAATTTCTTTATTCTACGATTCACTTCATCTTTCACAAACCCATCTGCCGACATGTTCACTCAAATATCTGAGTACATTCACTTCCTCCACACTCCCTCTCTCTAACCTGACAGCCAGTTTCTTCTCTCTCATTAACTTGCTCTTTCCAATTTTTAATTTCCTTCTTTCGCACAACCTTACACGACTATCCTTCAGAATCTTCCAAAACAACTAATATCGGTAAAGAGCATCAGTGACAACTCTCACTTTGTATCAGATTCAATATCTTTTTAATCCCACACTTCTTCCCAGCACCCCAGCATTTTTTTTACCTCATCTATATACATATTAACCAAAAATAGCGGCAGCAT
Organism: Cherax quadricarinatus; assembly: GCF_026875155.1. Taxonomy (NCBI): domain Eukaryota; kingdom Metazoa; phylum Arthropoda; class Malacostraca; order Decapoda; family Parastacidae; genus Cherax; species Cherax quadricarinatus. The sequence goes on along the minus strand of NC_069440.1, from coordinate 4,710,120 downwards.
ACATCCTTGTCTAGGATAACTATTTTCCAGTAAAAGTAGGCCTTAGATTCTTGTTATCTTTCCATAAATTTTCTGGGGTACCACCCACATGTTACTTGATCTCCTTCGCTATAAATGGTTAAGATATGTACTCTTATCTCAAGGCTGAGGACGAGGCGAGATTATTATATATATATATATATATATATATATATATATATATATATATATATATATATATATATATATATATATATATTTACCAAACTGCGGCAGGCTAGGACTCGACCCTATGAACCTTGTGCCGCCTCCAGAGACAGCACAATGTACGCATCACCTGGAGGGGGCACAAGGTTCGAAGGATCGAGTCCTGGCCTGCCGCAGTTTGGTAAATGATTTAAAATCACTTGTTTCGTGATTTCTTTGCTGATGTGTATATATATATATATATATATATATATATATATATATATATATATATATATATATATATATATATATATATATATGTGTGGTGTTGTGTGTGTGTGTGTGTGGTGTGTGTGGTGGTGTGTGTGTGTGTGTGTGTGTGTTGTGTGTGTGTGTGTGGTGGGTGTGTGTGTTGGTGTGTTGTGTTGTGTGTGTGGTGTGTGTGTGTGTGGTGGTGTGTGGTGTGGTGTGTGTGTGGTGTTGGGTGTGTGTGTGGTGTGTGTGGGTGGTGTGTGTGTGTGTGTGTGTGGTGTGTTGTGTGTGGTGTGTGTGGTGGTGTGTGTGTGTGTGGTGTGTGTGTGTGTGGTGTGTGTTGTGGTGTGTGTGTGTGTGTGTGTGTGTGTGGTGTGTGTGGTGTGTGTGTGGTGTGGTGTGTGTGTGGGTGTGGTGTGTGTGTGGTGTGTGTGGTGGTGTTGGTGTGTGTGTGTGTGTGTGTGTGGTGTGTGTGTGTGTGTGTGTGTGGGTGTGGTGTGTGTGGTTTGTGTGGTGTGTGTGTGGTGTGTGTGTGTGTGGTGTGTGTGTGTGTGTGTGTGTTGTGTGTGTGTGTGTGTGGGTGTGTGGTGTGTGTGTGTGTGTGTGGTGTGGTGTGTTGGTGTGGTGTGTGTGTGTGTGTGTGTGTGTGTGTGTGTGTGTGTGTGTGTGTGTGTGGTGTGTGTGTGGTGTGTGTGTGTGTGGTGTGTGTGTGTGGTGTGTGTTGTGTGGTGTGTGGTGTGTGTGTGTGTGTGTGTGTGTGGTGTGTGTGTGGTGTGTGTGTGGTGTGTGTGTGGTGTGTGTGTGGTGTGTGTGTGGTGTGTGTGGTGGTGTGTGTGTGTGTGTGTGTGGTGTGTGTGTGTGTGTGTGTGTGTGTGTGTGTGTGGTGTGTGTGTGTGTGTGGTGGTGTCTCACGTGCCGAATAGGTAAAACTTGGGATTTTGGCTTAAATAGCAACGCTCTTCTTGCCGAATAAGGCAAGCGAAAATTTGTGTATGCAGTAATTTCGCAAAAATCATTCTGAACCTAACGAATAAAATATATTTCATTGTGTTTCTTTTTAAATTATTGTAAACTTATCTAAAATATATTTAGTTGGGCAAGGCTATAATAAGGTTAGGTAACTTTTCTAAGGATTCCAAGGTACAAAATTATTAATTTTCAAATTAACACAAATGAAATATATATATCTTTAAACGTATAAGAGAAAACTTAAAAAAGGACTTAATTTTAAACGAGTTCCTGCTAATTGACCAGTTTTTACCTATTCGGCACGACATACATTACATTATATATATATATATAAGTATATATATATATATATATATATATATATATATATATATATATATATATATATATATATATATATATATATATATATACATGTATATATATAATCACTATCAAATAAGTATGAAAATGTGAGAAATCACGAAAGCGCTTGGAATTTCACTATTTTTTTTCACAGTGGTCATTCTGCATAAGCATAATAATGATAATAAATTTCCTGGTTTAACCTTCGGAGCTTCTAGTACTTGAGCAGGTGAAGGATCCATGTCAGGGACACCTACTGTACGAGTGATCTTAAGTACACTGTGTGAAGTTTCCTGCAGGACTCCTTGATTCAGTTCCTGAATTCTTTTCCAAGGTTTGCTCATTTTGCATATACTGCCAAAGTTACACGGTTCAATGCTTTTGGTATATTTTGTGATGCTGACTTCCAGATCCTTTCTACTGTGTTACAGATTTACCTCTGTGGATTTAGTTCTTCTCGGGGTCTGTTTTTTCCTTCTGTTTACATGATTCTTGCAGTTGAAGTTTAACTCTAGTAGCCACTTAGCTGACCACTCCTTCACCCTGTCCAGGTTTCCCCGGAGCCTGTCTCTATCCTCCCATGTTTCCTCTCTCTCATCAGTTTTACATCATCAGCAAGGAGGAACGCACAAGAGTCGATCCCCTCTGGGAGATCATTACCGTAAATTAGGAACGGCAGTGGCCCAAGTACCCATCCCTGAGGGACTCCACTCATTACGCACTTCCACTCAGACACATCTTCCTTCACCGTTACTCTGTCTCCTGTCTCTCGTATACTCCCTGATCCACTTTACTATTTTTCCTTCCCCTTCTTGCTTATTTTTCTAGTATGCAATCTACAGTGAACTAACTTATCAAATTCTTTATAGCGATGTGATAAAATGCAGCCATCTAGGCCCTGCATTTCCTGTTCTCTCTTAAAACTTCATAAAATTTTCCGAGACAATTTCCGGTCTCTGAATCCGTGTTAGTTTTCTCTGACCAGTTTTTTTCCCCTCCCCTCCCCTCCCGACTACATGTTCTACGAACCACCACCTTATACTTTTCTTCAGAACTTTATCTAGTATACACGTCAGTAAATAGCCAAAGCCCAGCTTCCAACTTTAATAGCATGTGTGGAGAAACAAACTCTTTCAACGAGTACGATATAGGGCAGGTTTGTCTTATTCCAGTATTGTCGGTTAACTTTAGGTAAATTTATATTAATTTACTTGCTCTAACAACCTCCCCCCCCCCCCACACCACAGTAACAAATGTGAGTTTTTGAAAGGTTTAGGTGTGGCAGTAAACAAGGAACTGTACTGCATGCGAAAACTCTCATCCAATTTAAAAGACTGTTTGCCGTAGAAAGTTGTGACCTTTACGGAGCACTGACCACGAAGGTCACTCAGCGCTCACAGCCATAAAATATATACAACACAATAATAAAAATTAATACAACAATAAAATCAACCAACACTGAATACAGTGAATGTGATAACTGATTACAATACCGACAAGTTGATAAACTGAGGGAATGACCATCTCAAAACTGTCATCAAGGGTGATGGACTGACAACATTGCCTCAACATTATCTGCTTATGCTGCCGCCACTGTACTCGACTGAAGAAGTCTACTGTGTAGGCGAAAAGTTTTGAAATAAAGATACCTAAATAACCAGCATCATTTAAAAAACTCATTAAGTTATCAATGCTAAAAGACTTTCCTTAAACGTTGGGCGAGGTCAAGGGAGCTATGGTTATAGCAAACTAATTTAACCTGTCCTGCCTGTTTCTTCCTATGAATATTAGTACCTACCTAGTTTCGTGGCAGCTAGACGGTCTCCCTTATTTGCTGAAGTGTCGTTCTGTAAGTCCACTCAGAGGTTCCTCTTTCCCCGTTTAGTATCTATGAAGATATATGAATTATTAGTCATGGGTTTTCACTGTTATTGTTGATGAACCAAGTAGGTACGCGCCTTGTTCTCTGCAATTTCTATGTTTTCTTGAAAATCCCTCTTCCGTTCCTATGAAACCACTCTTACTGTATCCAGGAGCCGTAGGCACCAGCAACGTTTTCTTAAGGGTGTCTTTGTGAACAGGTTTTTCTTTTAGTCTTCATTCTCTTAATTCCTTCAACATCTTGGGCTCTCCTTGTTTTGTACATGTCCATCTCATCATGCAACAACTCACATTTTCTACTGTCCCGAGTGGTCAATACTTTCTTCAGCCTTCGTCAACTTCAATGTGTTCTCTCTACCTTTATATTTTTTTTTACCTGTGATGCTTGAAGCCTTCTTACATTGCTCTCCACTTGGGGTGTGTCAAAGCATTGGTATCGATGTTATCTGTTAATTTTGATGGTATCGGCCTTAAACGGAGTATCGATATCGGCTAAAATTTTGGTATCGTCCCATCATTCCCTCAACACTGTTCGCTTACCTAGGACCTACAATCTACGACTTTACAAGAACAGCTCCTGGTCTACATTATCAATCATTGTTCACCAGAATTACTTTAACTCTGAAAGACCGACTTCTTGCTCTCTGACTCCTCTTATTTCAAATATATTCGATCGCATCAAGTGAAATTTCATCCTCAAACCACGTACTCTAATTCTAATCTCTGCCCCCTGACTTCTGTGGTCTTCCTAAAACTTGCATACCTCGTGTTTCTTTAACCCTTATAAATTCCTCTAGAGGCTCAGTCTCTTTTCTTGCCGCCTTGCTTGCCAGAACTCTCCCTTCCTTTCTTGAATCTCTGTTAATTTCAAATCTTCATCGGACGAGTGCGGTCACCTCCTGCCCCTAAGACGCTAAGTTTTGCTGTAGAATGAAGGCCATTGAGGAGCTGTTTCCCTGTTCCTGTTAACGTCTTTCTTGATCGTATTCGTCTGTGTGCACACATTCTCTCTTTCCAAAGTAACTACCAATCTCAAGGTTTCAGTGGCCCTGATGAACCCTACAAGGAGAGACGTTGTCTCCAGTTCTCTTTTTCTCAAGGTTTTGGATTCACTCGTATCCCCTGTTCCTACTAACCTTTACATGGAGCATTTGAAAGTCTTCCACTGTGAAGTACTGATAAAGGTCATCTTCAGCTTCGCTAAGTAGATGTGTTCACTCTACGGCCGCCTGACTCCTAGTGTCTTCCAACTCTTACTTGCTGCTCTTAATCATGCTTCGTTCATCAAGATTAAAACTGAATGAGACTCTCGCTCACTATTCTCTTTACCAGATGTTCATGTACGCTTCTCTGCCAAGCTTTTCTTTTTCCGTCTACCACAAGCGATGAAAAGTTCATTAAAATTTACAAGAATAAAAACTTTTACTCTTAAATTAAAACTTAAAGAAAAAAATGTAAATTTCACTGGAAAAAAATGAATTTCCTATAAGTGCTAAGAAAACCTTAAGCGGTATGCACTGTATATTCACTACTTTTCTTACTATGCACCAATTGTTAATTCAGTTTTTTTTTTCTCTCTCTCTCTCTCTCTCTCTCTCTCTCTCTCTCTCTCTCTCTCCTCTCTCTCTCTCTCTCTCTCTCTCTCTCTCTCTCTCTCTCTCTAAGCTTCCTCCATCTGTGATCCTCTTAAAATTTCTAGATGCTGAATTTTCCTTCACAGTAAACAACTCTCTTCTTGACTGTGCTTCACACTTTCATAAAATCTGTCAACTCTCACACTAAGCGCACTTTATTCTCTCCCTAACCCGCCTCTCCTGGGAAAACTCCTGCACTTTGCTCTCCCCTTATTCCCAAAATAAAAATTTTAGTTCCCCATTCATTCCTCTGGATAATAAAACCCGCATCTCGTTCAACTGAATACTGACACTTCGTAGCAGTCTGGTTCACACCTCGCCACTGACCGTGGAAATCTTAAAATATTTCTCCCTCTCCTCCTTCCCCCCCCCCTCCCTCTCCCCCTCCCTCCCTGCTATATTTCAGCATTAAGCTTTCTTTCACTGAGCAACTGAAGATCGCGAGATTTCATTCAAATCTTCGAGTTATTACAAAATTTTTGGCACACGCAAACACGAACATTTTGAGGCGTGATGTGGTTAAATAACAAAGAACGACAGGCTGATGATGATGGTAATTTAATTTAGAATAACAAAGACAATAAACCCAAAGAAATGTATCTATAATAAAATCGTTAATAAACAATATCTCGTGAAATCGTTTTCGACTTGAACAACGGCGACCCGGCTTACAGTGTTCAACATAACGGGGTTGATATTATAATCACGGGGAAGCGCTAAACTCCTCGCATGTGGGGTGGATGGAAGGTATTCAGGCTCAATTCAGGGAACCGGAGCACAGATCCAATTCCCTAGATCAAGAGCCCCTCACCAGCGTCAAGGAACCTCCGTTGAGAGGAACAGGGTTGATAAACCATGTAAATGAAACAGTGAGTGTGATAACAGTCTTACGCAGTGACTGGTAGTGATAACAGTCTTACGCAGTGACTGTGGCAGCCGCCGACCTGCTCAGTGTGGGTGATAACTCGCTCCATTACACGACTTAACATCTGGGGGTATTTTCATTATCCCAGCCCCGGATGTGTGCTGAGTGCTGCCTTTATCTTCTCAACGCACGTGCCTGCTAGATTCTCCTCTCTCTCTCTCTCTCTCTCTCTCTCTCCTTCTCTGTGCCTCTCTCTCTGTGCCTCTCTCTCTGTGCCTCTCTCTCTGTGCCTCTCTCTCTGTGCCTCTCTCTCTGTGCCTCTCTCTCTGGGGCCTCTCTCTCTGTGCCTCTCTCTCTGTCCCTTTCTCTCTCTGTGCCTCTCTCTCTCTGTGCCTCTCTCTCTCTGTGCCCCTCTCTCTCTGTGCCCCTCTCTCTCTGTGCCCCTCTCTCTCTGTGCCCCTCTCTCTCTGTGCCCTCTCTCTCTGTGCCCCTCTCTCTCTGTGCCCCTCTCTCTCTGTGCCCCTCTCTCTCTGTGCCCCTCTCTCTCTGTGCCTCTCTCTCTCTGTGCCTCTCTCTCTCTGTGCCTCTCTCTCTCTGTGCCTCTCTCTCTCTGTGCCTCTCTCTCTCTGTGCCTCTCTCTCTCTCTGTGCCTCTCTCTCTGTGCCTCTCTCTCTGTGCCTCTCTCTCTGTGCCTCTCTCTCTGTGCCTCTCTCTCTGTGCCTCTCTCTCTGTGCCTCTCTCTCTCTCTCTCTCTCTCTTTCTACATTCTTGTATTATCTTTTCACATTTCCTCTTGCATTAGTCCTATTCAAATTAGTTTACATAAATGTTTTACTTCTTATGCATAGAAGAAAGAATATGTAGAACCAAGAAGTATTTTATGTTCTTAAGAAGCATCTAATGCAACAAAAACGAACCGTCAGCACTCGAGGGACACACTTATGTAAATACTTCTTCCTTACGAGGGTAATGGAGTCACCTCTCCCAGTTGATTTCATTAGCGCTTCCAATTCACTGCGTGTCTCATAGTGGCGGCATTGTGTGTGCTGGAGAACAGAGGAGGTTGGTGTTCTGCCGTGTTGTGAGAGTCATCTGTGTGTGTGGGGCAACAACTACCTCGGTCTGGCAACACCTCTGTCAGCCACTTGGATTTCCTGGGCGGTGCGATGCGCGGCTCTTGCGTCAAAAACCCCTTCCGCAGTTGCATATCTTAATCCTTTCCTCTACATCTCGAATCAGCCGTGCCTTTCATGTCCCTTCCTGTGTTGTAACGAGGTTTCCTCCTCCACTAACTGGGCTATGTTTTTTTCGTAGCAGCATCTAAACTTTTTTCTTTCACTTTCCTATATATCATTTCCAATCCCCCTTCATTTGTACCGAAGCCTTTATCTTATTCCCGTATCTTCGTGTGTTTCCACTACCATAATTTCATTAGTCATGAAAAACTTTATACAACCCATGAACTAGTATGTCTGTCTTCTTAAACTAACACGTCTCAAACTAATTTCTCAAGAGCAACTTGGTTCTACTAGAATAAAGGGTCATATCCCTATTACAGATCTTTATCAGTTAATAAGAAAAACCTGAACATGGAACATGGAATTCAGTAACATTTAGAAAAGGTTTTATACATCAAAATAATTTTAATCCTCGAAGGTGATCCTTAGGTGACATCTCTGAAGCAAACAGCTTGTTACAGCTTACCTTCAGCTTCTGCTGCTGTGAAAGAGAACCTTATAATGGATCCTTAGGTGAGAGGAGACCTAACAGCTGATGCTGTCTTTGTAAACATCCTAAGTTGTAATGTTTATCATATTAGCACTAACGTTAATGTCTCTTTATTGCCACAGGCCTTGAATACTGACAGTAAATGAGCTGATAGACTCATTAGTAAACGAGATAATAATGTTATTTAATAATGACTAAGGATGGAGAAATTGAAACTCCTAATAACGCGAAGGAATAGTTGAATGGAGCACTGTTTGTGAAGTATCACCAGACACAAATTTTTCGCTACATCATGTACACTCTTCAGACTGACTAAATATCTGATAAAGAGCCTGGTATATAAGGGTTGTAAACCACTATGAGCAGAGTTATTACTGACTGCACTTGATACTGACCACAATTGACGAAGACCTTAGTATTTAATTACAGGGTGATGGAAGAACAGTGAAACTGACCCCCGCCCATGTGGTAGTGATGGTGATAGTGGTGTGGTGATAGTGGTGGTGGTGATAGTGGTGATGGTGGTGGCAGGGGTGGTGGTGATGGTGGTAGTGGTGATATGATAGTGGTGATGCGGTAGTGGTGATATGTGGATGGAGTGGCGGGGTGATGGTGGTGTGATGATTGTGGTGGCGGGGTGATGGTGGTTTGGTGATGGATGTGTGGTGGCGGGGTGATGGTGGTGGTGATGATTGTGGTGGCGGGGTGATGGTGGTGGTGGTGATTGTGGTGGCGGGGTGATGGTGGTGGTGGTGATTGTGGTGGTGATAATGGTGATGGAGATGATGGTGGTGGTGACGATGGTGGTGGTGGTGACGATGGTGGTGGTGATGGTCTTGCATTAGTGTCGTTGTTATACAAGGCGCCACGTAACCCTGGACAGTCCAAGTCCAGCACTATTACACCCCCCGTCCCTCACACACACACACACACACACACACACACACACACACACACACACACACAGGTGTCGAACACCATCACTGAACCATCAAAAAAGTATTACACTCCGAAAACAAGCTCTTCTTCTTATCGGTCAAGATATCACAGCCGTGAAGGTTATCATGCCCATGTCCGAAACACACCGAGCTTGATTCTTAGCCGTCATTTTGGTCTCATACAAAAAAAAAAAAAAAAAAAAAAAAAAAAAAAAAAAAAAGAGAGGTATCAATATCACTCCAGTAGGCCTAGCAGACGTCATAAATGGAAACTAGGTTCCGTTCCATGTCAGTCCCTGCGTGAAGGTCTGTATTCTGTGCTGGTACCACAGAGAAAGGAGAGAGAATTGCAGGAGTTTAGACAGAAAAAGGAGTGGGAACATTCCATCAAAATATCTAAATGAACCGTTGTTACATTCACACGTGCCAACATTCCTATAAACACGACCAACAGTACTGTCTCCCAGCAACTGTCCGTACCTTACCTTGACCTGTATTCCTTGGAACGCAAGCGAGGAGAATGCATGATGATAAAATACACCTGGGAAATCTTAAGAGGGACTGGTCCCAAATCTGCACACGGACATCACTCCCTATGAAAACAAAAGACTCGTCAGGTGGTGTAACATCCTCCCAGTGAAAAGCAGGGGCGCCATGAGTACGCTAGGAGAACACCATACGTGGCAGGGGGCCCAAGATTGTTTAACTGCCTCTCAGCATACATAAGGGGAATTACCAATAGACCCTTGGCCGTCTACCAAAGGAAGCTGGACAGGCACCTGAAGTCAACACCTGACCAGCCGGGCCGTGGTTCGTACGTCGGTTTACGGCGGTCAGCAGTAACAGCCTGGTTGATCAGGCCCTGAGCCCCCACGAGGCCTGGACATGGACCGGGCCGCGGGGGCGTTGATCCCCGGAACACCCTCCAGGTATACTCCAGGTATTACCTGATAGAAAAAACAAGGACAGCTGCTCTATAGTTGGTGCTCTTGCTCTAAGATCACCAGCGATGCTATTGTTTATACTGTAGTAGGAAGAGTGAGCTGGAAAGAACACGGGGGAATCGCACACTGTTGTCACTCCTGGGTCCATAAGCTGTCTCCAGTAATGATGTCACCGTCAAACTAATCCACTTTGGATGGTACAGAAACCAAGACCTGCACTGACGCCGAGACTAGGAGAGGTCCAGCTAAGGTAATCTTTCCCATTATTCAAGAGAATTTGGAATAGCTTTGAAATATATCATCATTTAAACTGAAGAGAGAAGTTAATTAAGGAGACGCTGGACTCTCTGGAGACATCTTAAAATCTACCACCAGGGTAAGATGACCCAGAATCAGGAAGTAATGGTGGTTATGAAGTGGTAGTGAAGGATATGGTGGGAATGACGATGTTAATGGTGGTCGTGGTGGCTGGCGAAGCGTAGTCATGGCGGGTGCTGAAGTGGTGGTGGGTGTGGTGATGGTGGACGTAGTGTTAGGTGTGGTGGATGAGTATTGGGCGTGAGTGTGGTGGGCTTGGTGGACGTGAGTGGTGGGTATGGGTGTAGTAGGCGTGGGTGTGGTGGGCGTGGGAAGGTATCTCAAGGAACCTGACGAGCTGCACCAGCTGGGAACCATCTGGGCAGGCACGTGGATGCTGCCTCATTAGATAAACTATCCTTAGTGATGCTCTCCCATGTAAGCTGAGAGTGCTACCAGTAGTTGTAGTGGAGGCTGTGTTGTAGTGGTGAGGCTCTGTTGTAGTGGTGAGGCTGTGTTGTAGTGATGCAGTGACCTGTGGTGGTGTCATGTAGGGTGGTGGTAGTGTTATAAGATGGTGGTGGTGATATATGGTAGTGTTAGCACGAATCCAAAAATACATTTATTTTCTACTGACAGTGATACAATGTCATGATCCATCAAGACTGTGGCACTGAACACCTGAGGCTGAGAACCTCATTATCTACCTCTCCGGTATCGTACTGATAAATCCACTGGTTGGCGAAACGTCTACATAATAAAGATACCCAAATGTTGTACATATATCTAATTTATTATCTTGTCAGTATTATATACCATTGATATTCATACCCAGGAGGTTCTGAAGTTCAAACTTCGCCTCTTGGACAGCTGACCCAGCCAGCAACACTATCAATATTCTGTCTGACTTTATGGTTTCATTCTCTGAGTATCTCATTGCATCATTAATAAAACAGATCAAATGTTGAACTCTACATCACATTTTGATAGTACAGTGAGGTGGTGGTGTCGTGGAAGTGTTGCTGCAGGTGGTGTTGCGACAGGTGGCGTGTTGTGGTAGTGTTGCGACAGGTGGCGGTGATGTGTTGTGTTAGTGATGCCTTCCGTGATTCCGTGAAATCTCTAATTCAATCCCCGAGCTTTCAAAATCAACTTATTATCTTCATCTCAAACATTTCCTGTCTCTCCCTCGTCTCTCCTCCTACTCTCTTCCCCTCTACTACAATACTGTATCTATGTTAATTCATTATCCTGCCTGTGTATCATCGCCTATACCAAACAATCTCCCAATACGAATACACAAAGTCGATAATTTACCTATCAGCAAACGTTAGATTGAGAGGTGTTTGGTAAGCAGCAGCAGCAGTTACACAGCTGTTTCGATGTAATCTCACAGCTGACCCGCTTTTCAATTTTGTGGATTTCGATCACATTTACTCAGCTGGAGTGGGGAAATGCACTCTGGGTTGGGGTTGGTGGGGCCGGGATCGTTCCTTGGAGTTGTTGCGAGTGCGCGAGACTTCCTGCGCCGGCCGCCATACATCTGCGTCAACCGGAAGTGGTTGGTCCCGCCTCTCATCATTTGTTTCATCAACTGGTGTAGTTGCTTATCATTCCCTGTTTTAATGTGTGTGGACACTTAGTCATCACTCCTGTTGAATCAACTGTTGTCATCATCCTTTTGTTTTACATCAACTGTTGAAATATCATCCTTGTGTCATCAACTTCTGAAACATCATCCTTCTGTTTCATCTACTGAAACATTATCCTTGTGTTTCATCAGCTGTTAAAATATCAATCCTCTGTTTAATTATGCTGTTAAAGCAGCGCATTTCCCTTCTGCTTTAACTGATGTGATTCTCTCTCTCACCACTCGTGATCTGAGACTTGTTTCCCCTTCTGTATCCCTCATTTACTCTCTCATGCACTCCTCCTTTCCCATCTCTCCTATACCAAACCTTTACTATCTTTGAAACTTATTCCCGTTCTATCTGGGTCTCTTCCGCACCCTGATCCTTCCGTTGTATTTTCCGTTAGTATACTATCTCCCTGCCATAAGTCTTATCATAGTATTGCTTACCCTATCTCACAGAGTTCTTCTCCCCACACATTGCCCTCCCCCACACCATCACCATACTATCACCCCTGACATTACACCACCCCTATCAGTGCAAGATAAACACCCTACCGAGTGCCAGCTTCCATATACTCTCTGGAGGTCACACTAATACACTAGTCTGCAACTGCAGGTTCATTCTATACAAGTCATCATGTACCACAGTGCATACAACACGTTGTTCATCCCTGTAATGCCAGTCATGTACTAAACTTGTATTGCACCACCAGGTACTAAAAAACCTGGATATCACGTGGTCATTCTACGTGTTGACATGCTAGACACCACGCTGTCATCACACTTGTTACCTCATTCATCACCCAAAACTGCCAGCACTTGTGTTTTTCGTCTCCTGATGCAGACGATACTGGGAGACTGTACCTTCATTCAAATGTTTGAATGAATGGACCACTTCCTGTGAATAAGACTCATAATTCATTATTTACACCAGGGAAGAAAGGCGAAATTATTCACTCACTTTTTTAAAACTCCAGTTACTAATCCGAGATAGAACACCATATAATAATCCTAGGCTTGGTACCACACATTGTTAGTAAGGGTCCTTGATACTGGTGCGAGGCTTTTCATCTAAGTAACTGGACCTGTGCTAAAGTTCCTTGAATCAAGCCAGAAAGTCTCCCAAGTTCAAGGTGCTGTATGACCTTCACGGGTTCAGTCAGTGTTCACCCCATGAATGTAATAATAATAATAATAATAATAATAATAATAATAATAATAATAATAATAATAATAATAATAATAATAATAATAATGAGAGAGTGGGTGAGATGTTATCAACAAATTTTGTTGAAAATAAGAAAAAGTTTTGGAGTGAGATTAACAAGTTGAGAAAGCCTAGAGAATAAATGGATTTGTCAGTTAAAATAGGAGAGGAGAGTTATTAAATGGAGAGTTAGAGGTATTGGGAAGATGGAGGGAATATTTTGAGGAATTGTTAAATGTTGATGAAGATAGGGAAGCTGTGATTTCATGTATAGGGCAAGGAGGAATAACATCTTGTAGGAGTGAGGAAGAGCCAGTTGTGAGTGTGGGGGAAGTTCTTGAGGCAGTAGGTAAAATGAAAGGGGGTAAGGCAGCTGGGATTGATGGGATGAAGATAGAAATGTTAAAAGCAGGTGAGGATATAGTTTTGGAGTGGTTGGTGCTATTATTTAATAAATGTATGGAAGAGGGTAAGGTACCTAGGGATTGGCAGAGAGCATGCATAGTTCCTTTGTATAAAGGCAAAGGGGACAAAAGAGTGCAAAAATTATAGGGGGATAAATCTGTTGAGTATACCTGGTAAAGTGTATGGTAGAGTTATTATTGAAAGAATTAAGAGTAAGACGGAGAATAGGATAGCAGATGAACAAGGAGGCTTTAGGAAAGGTAGGGTGTGTGTGGACCATGTGTTTACAGTGAAACATATAAGTGAACAGTATTTAGATAAGGCTAAAGAGGTTTTTGTGGCATTTATGGACTTGGAAAAGGCGTATGACAGGGTGGATAGGGGGGCAATGTGGCAGATGTTGCAGGTGTATGGTATAGGAGGTAGGTTACTGAAAGCAGTGAAGAGTTTTTTACGAGGATAGTGAGGCTCAGGTTAGAGTATGTAGGAAAGAGGAGATTATTTCCCAGTAAAAGTAGGCCTTAGACAGGGATGCGTGATGTCACCGTGGTTGTTTAATATATTTATAGATGGGGTTGTAAGAGAAGTAAAATGCGAGGGTCTTGGCAAGAGGCGTGGAGTTAAAAGATAAAGAATCCCACATAAAGTGGGAGTTGTCACAGTTGCTCTTTGCTGATGACACTGTGCTCTTGGGAGATTCTGAAGAGAAGTTGCAGAGGTTGGTGGATGAATTTTGTAGGGTGTGTAAAAGAAGAAAATTAAAAGTGAATACAGGAAAGAGTAAGGTTATGAGCATAACAAAAAGATTAGGTGATGAAAGATTGGATATCAGATTGGAGGGAGAGAGTATGGAGGTGAATGTATTCAGATATTTGGGAGTGGACGTGTCAGCGGATGGGTCTATGAAAGATGAGGTGAATCATAGAATTGATGAGGGGAAAAGGGTGAGCGGTGCACTTAGGAGTCTGTGGAGACAAAGAACTTTGTCTTTGGAGGCAAAGAGGGGAATGTATGAGAGTATAGTTTTACCAACACTCTTATATGGGTGTGAAGCATGGGTGGTGAATGTTGCAGCGAGGAGAAGGGGAGGAGGCAGTGGAGATGTCATGTCTGAGGGCAAAGTGTGGTGTGAATATAATGCAGAGAATTCGTGTTTTTGGGAAATTAGGAGGAGGTGCGGGATTGCCCAAAACTGTTGTCCAGGGGCTTAGGAAGGGTTGTTGAGGTGGTTCGGAATGTAGGAGAATGGAGCGAAAAAAGAATGACTTCAAGGTGTATCAGTCTGTAGTGGAAGGAAGGCAGAGTAGGGGTCGGCCTAGGAAAGGTTGGAGGGAGGGGTAAAGGAGGTTTTGTGTGCGAGGGGCTTGACTTCAGCGGGCATGCGTGAGGTGTTTGATAGGGTGAATGGAGACAAATGGTTTTTAATACTTGACGTGCTGTTGGAGTGTGAGCAAAGTAACATTTATGAACGGGTTCAGGGAAACCGGCAGGCCGGACTTGAGTCCTGGAGATGGGAAGTACAGTGCCTGCACTCTGAAGGAGGGGTGTTAATGTTGCAGTTTTAAAAACTGTAGTGTAAAGCACCCTTCTGGCAAGACAGTGGTGGAGTGAATGATGGTGAAAGTTTTTCTTTTTCGGGCCACCCTGCCTTGGTGGGAATCGGCCAGTGTGATAATAAAAAAAATAATAATAAATAATAACAATAATAATAATAATAAACATGCACCGCAGGGATGGGGGATATTATGAGACGCTGATGAATACAAGTGGGAACTTACGCTGCTAACATGGAAAGAGACTTTATAGAGCCTTGAGTGACAGTCTGGAGAGTCAGTTTGGGATTCTGAGAGACGCACCACCAGTGAGAACTTGTGTCTCCATTGCCTTTTGAAACCTCTTACCGTTCTCTCTCCCTCATCCCTAGGCCTATGATTAATATTCCACGTCATACTGGGCCCATCATGGCAGTGCTACCCACCTACATCATAGTGCTTTCTGGCGCTTGTGTAAACCTAGCATCCCCCCCCCCCCAAAAAAAAAAAAAAAAAAAAAAAAAAAAAAAAAAAGTTGCGGAATCAATATTCAAGTTGGAAAATGCTTCGTTTAATTTCAAGGGAATGTAATGAAAAATGACATTAAAACTAAAGAATAGGACGTATCTCACATCCCACCACACCCCCGTACCACACCCTCGTACCAACCCTCGTCCCACCCTCGCACCACACCCTCGCACCACACCCTCATACCACACCCTCGTACCACACCCTCGCCCACCACACCTCGTACCACACCTCGTACCACACCTCGCACCACACCTCGTACCACACCCCTCGCACACACCCTCGTAACCACAACCCTATACCACACCCTCGCCCACCCCTCGTACCACACCTCGTACCCCACCACTACTATTACTCTACAACAACCATCGCCTGTCACACCAACCACCATTACTCTTTCAACCACCACCCACTGCAACATCACTACCATTACTCTACAACCACCATCCCCTGCCACAGCACCACTACTACCACAAGAACACCCACCCCATCAACCCTCCCCCACAAACCCTCATAAACAATGCATGTATTTATCCCTAAAAATACTCGGCGTCTCTCATCTTGGCAAACCTCCGAATTTGATATTGGATTTCACACTCGTGGTAGCGATCAGGGAAAGAAGTCAAGTTAAACCAAGGAAAAACTAAGATCCTCACGTCAGTGGCACATAAGGTTGAATATTACAAATGTCAGAAGGGGGGGATACACCTGCCTGTCTCCCAGCAATACTCCTCATTATGGAGACCTTCAGAATTTACGTCTAAATGTTTCAGTTTCAGCCGGTTAATATTAATTGGTCAAAGCTTCATTTTTTTTTGTTTCCTGTTGATACCTTTGATGAAGATTGACTTATTAAATTGGATGTCTTCTTTTTGTGAAAAGTGTTTTGAATTAGGCTCAACCTTGATTCGTTTTCTGCTCTGATTTGAAATTTTGGTAAGAGTTAAAAAAAAAATGGGAGATAAGAGTGACGAAGTTTGAGGAGAGGCGGCAGGAGAGGCAGCAGTGCTGTCTACTGCAACAACTGTGAGAGGTAGACAGTAGCGCAATGAGCGGGCTCCAGGTCATAAAGAAACTACTAGAGGCCGTGGGCTGCCACTTTTATCCTGCGAATAGGTAAAACTGGTCAATTAGCAAGAACTCATTTAAAATTAAGTTCTTTCTAAAAAATTTCTCTTTTACGTTCAAACATATATATTTTTGTAAAGTAAAAGGACACAAGTGCAACTAATGTGACATTTTATTGTGGCAACGTTTCGCTCTCCAGGAGCTTTATCAAGCCATTACAAACAATACATGGACACAGAGGGTATATAAAGGCTCAGAGTGAGGTGCAGTACTAGTGAGGTACCATTTCGATGTTCACTAGTGGTGGTAGTAGTAGTAGTAGTAGTAGTAGTAGTAGTAGTAGTAGTAGTAGTAGTAGTAGTAGGAACGATAACTTGAACAACGTCTGTGTACAACACCGAAATTCCACCAATCATCTCATGAAATTCAGAGACGCCCAATTAGTGATCAAAGAAACTAATTTCCGCAGACGCAAGTGCCTCGAATCAGCACTGATCGCTGTTTCGAATACAATTAAACAAAACAACGGCAGCTTCACCATCTCCGAAGTCTTAGCAAGAATCCTCCTGAAAACAGTAAACCCTGCCATCACACAGTCTCTCCTGTTATACTACACAAAGCACATTACAGAGTGAACACAAACAAGCTGCCTCTTTCCAATCTATATTTGCCCAACCTATTTTTATGTTACCCAAGTAATAGCTTTTATATCCTTCAACTCATGTACGAATTAATTGCTCTACCATATTGTATTACTTTTGTCACTACTACTACTACTACTACTACCACCACTAGTGAACATCGAAATGGTACCTCACTAGTATTACACCTCACTCTTAGCCTTTATATACCCTCTGTGTCCATGTATTGTTTGTAAAGGCTTGATAAAGCTCCTGGAGAGCGAAACGTTGCCACAATAAAATGTCACATTAGTTGCACTTGTGTCCTTTTACTTTACATATTGTCGGTAATTCTACCAGCTTTATTACATATATATTTTTCATTTATGTTAATGTAAAAATTAATAATTTTATACCAAAAGAACCTTAGAAAACTTACCTAACCTTATCATAACAAGCACAATTTAATTTAGCCTAATCCAACTAAATATATTTTAGATAAGTTTACAATAATTTAATAAACAGTAAAATATATTTTTTTCCGTTAGGTTCAGAATGATTTTTCTAAATTATTTCATACACAAATTTTCGCTTGCCTTATTCGGCAAGAAAAGCGTTGTTATTTAAGCCAAAATCGCAAGTTTTACCAATTCCGCAGGACATAAATACATATGCATATTTACTTATACATACATATACATACCATACATATACACTTACATATCACGCTGTTTTAAAGAATGCATTATGTATTTTCGTTGCGCATATTACAGGATGAGTAGCGAGGATACAAGACTGGGCGCTACGGCGCCCCGGGTCACCACGCTCACACACGCAGCCACCAAGACTTCAGCTTCCTTAAGTGGCAAGAAGCCGCTAGTGTCCTCCCGCCGCCTCCTGCGGACACCTAAGTGTGCCCGTTGCAGGAACCACGGGGTGGTGTCCTGCCTGAAGGGTCACAAGAAGTTGTGCCGGTGGAGAGACTGTCGCTGTGCTAATTGTCTGCTGGTGGTGGAACGACAGAGAGTCATGGCGGCTCAGGTCGCTCTTAGAAGGTCAGTCGTTATTATATTCATGTTCATGCGCTAAACCCGTAAGTCACAGAGCGCTTGGGAATAGAAGGTAACCAGCTCTGACCCAGGGTGAGGCAGGACAGCTCCATTTCCGTTGATTAAGTCCTTCAACATGTAACCACCTTTCTCTTCTCCCCTCCCCAACAAGTACTTTAGGTGTTACGTCATTAACGTTCATTTGCAACCGTTCAAAATCTACTTCTGAACGGTTTACTATACACATTAACATAAAATCTAGTGTGTGTAGTGCACGTCTTTCATTAAGGTGGTAATTTACCCGTACACTAACATGAACAATAATCCATGAACATAGAGATTAAATTCAAGCCAAGACACACAGTGAGAGATATACACATCTCTAGGGATATACGAACATAATCACTTCGGCAAGACTCATGCTCCATGCTAGGCGGATCCACCTCACACCACACCATTCCCACTTGTATGACATTACCTCAGTGCCACTACCCATTATGTTCTCAAAGACAATGGATATTGTCCTCCAGGAAGTTGAATGCAGTGCTTGTATACCTCAATATCTCTACTATAACCTGAAGCATCTTTTCCATATGTTGTGTGGTGTGAATACTATGCAGAGAATGCGTGATATGTTAAACCATAAATCTGTGTGGGTCATTCAGCACAAGTGGTGAAGGTTCGATTCTCCGTCAGCTAAGCGTGAGACAGACACTACCCAACTGTAACTACCAAAGAAGGGCATGATTTAGGTGCAGACGGGGAAAGCAAGATAGGTTAATCAAGAAATTATATAAATCTGCTTAAATTTGGTGCGTGAAGGTGGTTTTTTGAGAGGTACGATCATTAGCTTTTTGCACTCTTGAGTAAACCTGTTAGATCGGAATGTAGGCAAGAGGTTTCTGAGGTTTGATGTGGTGTTGGAGTGTGAGCGAGATAATGCCGGTAAAGGGATTTACAAAAATCAGTAACCCCGAGTTGAGTTGGGAAAGTGAGAGGTACAGTACCTACGTTCTGGAATTTGGATGGGATGTGCTGTTTCTCTGTTTATTCGGTCGTGATGCAGCATAGTGTGATAAAGAAAACGAGATACAAGATGCCAGACACTTTACAAAAGATCCTTCATTTGCTTGTAACAGAATGCGAAACTTTTCAGTAATATTAATATTTATAAAATAAATACGAGGAATAAACCGAATTCAATGTTAATGGTGCGTTACTAATTTATGAATGTATAAGTGAGCAAGGATCTTGTGTCAAGTTGAGTCACTCCGAAGATACGATCATTCGTGTGAAGTATAGTAAGCTATTGCATAAGAATAATTTGTACAAACAACCCTAGTTATTCTTATAACCTTGAGTCCCTCAAGGTTGAGGGACTGATTACCTCATTCTCCTCCTGTTCTTCAAGTTTCTCCTACGTACGGACTGATGAAGCCACTGTGTGGCGAAACGTTTCCACAATAAAGATACCCAAGAGTTGCACATGTGTCTAATTTATCAACATGTCGGTTCTCTGAACCATTCATCAACAAATTCTTATAACTATTCTTCAAGTTCGTCTACAGTATGATAGGAGTGAAGTCAGCTATGAGAAACCAATATTTTCAGTCAAATTTGGGTTGATGTGCTTATCATATCGATAGCCAGTGACACCATGGAACGGATGAGGTTTGAAACCATGGTAAGCGAGTAGTAAAACTCACAGGCCAGATTCTTAACCACTCGGCCAGTTGGTTAAAAATCTGCATTTGTGGTTACAGTGGTGGCCCATGCTAACTTCCCTATGGTGTATAGAAATATACCTAGTTGGGTGAATCATTAGAGGCAGCTGGCCCAGTAGTTAACGCAATGATCTACGAGTTTTAGGACTCACTCGTCATAGGTTCAAAACCCACCCGTTCCGTGGTTTGTTTACAATTGTGTTAATGCGATTTTGCGAGTTATGATAGCCATTGAATATTGTATGAAGATTATTTGTCCTTTTTCTTATTTAAAACAGCTCTTATGCAAATGGTTATTAGAAATGATGATGCAAAACAGCGCAGTTATCAGCTTATAAAAATTTTGTGCGATAATAAGGATGAGTTAATTTGGTGAGCACTGTACGATAATTCC
Organism: Cherax quadricarinatus; assembly: GCF_026875155.1. Taxonomy (NCBI): domain Eukaryota; kingdom Metazoa; phylum Arthropoda; class Malacostraca; order Decapoda; family Parastacidae; genus Cherax; species Cherax quadricarinatus. The sequence goes on along the minus strand of NC_069440.1, from coordinate 4,689,939 downwards.
GGTAAAAAAAAATAGTGGCATCCCTGGTCTAATCTTTCCTTATGCAGGAGTAAAGTGACCCTGAGGAGAGCGACGTAAAATCATCATGTTACGCATTCATTCAACTTTTTGCCGCCTCACTGTGGCCGTCGTCAGCTGTAATACTTCACAGTTTGTTATGAAACACTTAGCTGCCGTGCCCCTCCTGAGAGAAACATCATCATCCCCTTCACCTCCTCACTCTTTGCTCGCTTCTGTTTACCCTCTCATGTTCGCTAAGTTGCTTGGCACTTCTCCCTCCTCGTTCCTCCTTGGGCTGCAACACTATGTACATAATCCGCTTTGTTTACCGCCTAAGAGTTTCCCCTTTGTAGAGGGACAGCAAGATGTTAGTCCACAGCAGTGGTGAGATAAAAAAAAAAAGATGGTACTTGCCTTGTGATAAAAATATCAGCGAGGGCGGCAGCTATCAACTTGTTTGTTTAACAATTGTGTAAGTGAGAGAGCCTCTTTTGTATTACTACACATTCACTCCACACACCGTTAATATCTTGCATCCACATCTCACGCGATAGTCTCTGTCTCTCCGGTCCTTAATGAACAAGGCCAATAGACGATAAGAGCCTCAAAATAGCGGCAGAAGGAGGGGTGTAAGTGAGAAGCCGAGGTTGGCGCGAGCCAGCCAGCTGGGCCCACCTGGTGGCTGTGCAGAGTAATGGCCGACTGTTTACACTACACCTCCAGCCACCTTTCATGTCGCCTCGAGCCGCTAAGCAATAACACCCACTGCTATTTAGGGGTTAAAGGCACGCAGGCGTTCGTGCAACTCACACTGTAAGACATGATTATATACGAGAAAGGTGATGAACAAGAGTAGTCGAAGCCAGGCCACAAGACCACAGCTGAACAAGGTCAGCATTTAAAAACATGACAAATGTGGCTTGATAATAGTTCACGATGGACCGAAACGTGTTCAGTGTGAATTATTTGTGAGGAGAGCTTATATAGAGCTTATATTTTTTTCTCTAACACATCGAAAACCAGTGTAAATAAAACAATTAGCATATCAATATCTAGAATACTATATAAAACCAGGCCAGCCTTAAATGATGAATGTGAATGTCTCAAGAATATATTTAGAATTTTAAGTAGATTGATTTATAACCCACTGTGATAACAGTCGCAGAGCAACCTGCAATGTAAAGTGACTTGTAGCAACCAGGATTAATAATAATGGTGGAGATTGAGACACAAGATTGATGGACTGAACACATCGACTCCAGGCTGAGGGACTGATTACCTCACTCCTCCTCTCCTTATGCCTTCCTCTTTGTATTGGACTGATGAAGCCACTGTGTGGCGAAACGTTTCCTGAATAAAGAATTCCCATATTTATTTATTTATTTATTTATTTAAAAATTTGTGCACACATACAGAGGTACAAAAAATACAGAAAAGAGCAGTATGCCAAAGCCACTATTACAGCATAGCATTACGGGCTGGCTTAAAATTAACTTAAGATGAACTAAGCAATGATGACATCGGGGGTTTAAAACTTAATGAAAAACAGATTACTATAAAGCACAAGTGAGTATACAAAGACAGGTCATATGGTTGTATGCATTGTTGTACATTCAGTAGAATGGAGTATTCTGTTAGGTAGTGTATTAAAAATAATGAAGTTAGATTGGGTTTAGGTTTAACATTTATGTGATTAATTGTGAGAAATATTTAAGATATACAATTTATAAGGTTCAGTTTTTTCAGTATTTATTTGGGTTTGGGTGAGTAAGTGATCTTTGAGAAGAGACTTGAATTTATAAACAGGTAGTGTTTTCTTTTATATTTACAGGTAATGAGTTTTCCCGATTTTAGGGCCTTTTATGTGCATTGAGTTTTTGCATAGTTGAGATGGGACACGAGGAACATCAAAGAGTGATCTGTGCCTTGTGTTATGGTCCATGTGTTCTGTTGAGGTTGGCAAGGAGATGTTTGAGGGGAGGGTTAATATCAGAGTTAAGTGTTCTATGTATGTAATAGGTGCAGTAATAAAGTATGAATGTTTTGTATGGTGAATAGGTTTTAGTGTATTGAATATTGGTGGAGTGTGCTGCCCATATGAGAATTTGTTATCATTCTAACTGCAGCCTTTTGTTTTGGGTAAATTAGTGGTCTGAGATGGTTACTTGTTGTTGAGCCCCATGCACAAATTCCATAGGTGAGATAGGGGTAAATAAGAGAGTGAATAGGGCCAGGAGGGCTGACTGTGGAGCATAGAAACCGTATTTTCGATAGTATGCTACAGTCTTGGAAATTTTCTTAGAAATTTGTTGTATATGGGGTATGAAATTTGAGGTCTATTATAAAGGTGGATTCCCTAAGAATTTTCCCTCTGTTAGCTTTGTGATAGGTGATCCGTTTATCTTTATGTTAAGAGGGACATCTGTAGCTCTGTTACCAAACTGAATGAAGTAGGTTTTGTAAATGTTTAGTGTAAGTTTGTTAGTCCTCATCCAGGTAAAATATTTTCTGTAATTCTGTATTTACAGTATTGGCTAGCGTGACTGGGCCGGGTGGGAGAAGGACGTAGGGTAGTGTCATCTGCAAATAGTGGGGGTTTTGAGTAATTGCGAAGCATTTGGTAGGTCATTATGTATAGGAGAAAGAGAAGGGGGCCAAGGACACTTCCTGTGGGACACCAACTGAAATTTGGGTTTTGGGGCAGAAGAGTTTGCCCCATTTGCATACACATATTGGCTTCTGTTGCTGAGGTATGACTTGAGGTAGTTGAGGGAGTGCCCTCTTATACCATAGTGTGACAATTTTACGTGGAGCAAGTCATGGTTAACTGTATCAAAAGCTTTAACGTAAGTCAATGAAGTCCCAGTGGGACTTCTTTTTTCTCTATTGCAGTGTATATATGTTCTAGCATGTGTTTTAATAGCATCATTAGATTTTTATTTTGGCCTGAATCCAAATTGGCAGGGGTTGGATGGTTTTGGGAGATAAGGTAGGAGTAGATTCGTTTATGAATTAATTTTTCGAAGATTTTTGAGAGAGGGTGTAAGTTGGATAGGGGCCTATAGTTATTCAACTCTGTTTGGTCTCCTCCTTTGTGGATCGGGTGACCCTTGCAAATTTTGAGTACTGTGGGGAAGGTGGAGGATTCAATGGATTTGTTAAAGAGTGTTGCAATGATTGGTGATAGCACTTGTGGGCACTTTTTTTTGTATATAAAGGGTGGTAAGGTATTTAAATCATCCTGCCTTGTTTTTTAGCGTTTTTGATAATAAGGGAGACTTCGTATGGGTTAGTCGGAGCTAGGAACAGTGTGTTCGGGTAGTTGCCAGTGAGGTAGTCATTTGGTGGGGTACTGAGCTTGGGATTTATTGGCAAGGTTTTGTCCTATAGTGGAGAAGAAGTCATTGAGTCTGTTTGCTGTTCTGTTGGTGGGAGTTGGGGGTTATCTGATTTTGCTAATTTTATTTCGCTATTTCGTGATATCTTTTTTGTTCTAGAATTTCTGATAGGGTTTTTTCCCGGGGCTTTTTTATTTTCACCTCGTAAGTTGGATAATCTGTTCTCATATACAATTTTTTTGCCCTTCTTATCAGGCTGGTTAGGATTTTACGAGTAACGGTTTTGTTTGGTCTCTGGTTAGGGGACCCATTCTGGGACTGTTTCATATTGGTGTTTTGTATTTATGGATTTGAGAATGCTGGGTGTTAACCGGGACTGTTCGTCTCTTAGCTGTCATCTGTTTAGTTTTTTTAGGGCAGTGCTTTTTATAGAGGTATTGGGTCTTTTTAGAAAATTATTAATACATTCGTCAATATCGTATAGATTTCTAGCTCAGTGTGCCAGTCAATGTTGCTACTGCTGTTGTTGAAAATTATTTTAAAGGCTGCCTCATTGTGAAGTCTGAAGGTGACTTTAGTAGTGTCTTGGGGTAATTTACCAAGAGTTGTTATGAGGAAAAGTGGGTAGTGGTCTGTGGTATTATCTGTAATTATGCCTGATTTTAAAGGGGATATGGGTTGGTCCAGATGTGGTCAAATAGGGAAACACTAGTCCCCTAAAATTTTTGTAGGTTTGTTACTGTTGGTAGCAACATACAGTTTACTCATTTTGTTTGTGAATTCAGTAACGTGTGGGTCCTGGTCTTGCAGGAGATTTATATATTGAAGTCACCTGAGAGTAGTAAGTGACTTTGTTCATGCGTGCATCAGTTATCCTACTCCTAGGTTTTGACTAAATTGGCTAATGTTTGACTGTGGAACTCTGTAAATGTTTATCAATGTGAGAGGTTTTTGTAGGTATTTGGATTTTAATTTGGCTATTATATATTCCCCATGTTCATCCCTTGTGCAAGTATTAGTGATACATTCTAGTTGGTCTGAGTAGTATATGGCTGTGCCACCCCCTTGTTGGTCTGGCCTACAGTTGTGTATGGCTGTGTAACCAGGAATGGCATAGACATCTGTACTATCAGGCTTTAGCCAGGTTTCAGTTAGTGTAATGATGGACATATTGGCATGTAAGGAATTTAGTAATGCTATGAGGTCATCGTAATGCTTGCTTAAAGATCTGATATTGTAGTTAAAAATAGTTATGTTGTTGTTGGCACTGAGAAGTGCCTTTGATTGTTCTGCAGTGTAGTAATTACAGTAACTGTTTGAATCATTTAAGTCATTAAATAAGAGGTTGGTATCATAATCAATGCTTGTAATCATAAGATTTGTAGTGAATCTATAGTTAGAATTAAGTATAAAACAAAGTAAATAGTCTTAAGCTAAAAAATAGCACCTGAATTATTTAACAAATGTAAAATAATGAGCTGCATAATGATGCTGCATAAGTGTCTCAATCTTCAACTTGTCGGTTTTTCAAACCATTCATCACAATAATAATGGTACAATTACCGACAAAATGTTAAGATAAAAGGACCCAGACGTAACAAATGTGACATTTTATTGTGGCAACGTTTCGCTCTCCAGGAACGGCTTGACAAAGCTCCTGGAGAGAAACGTTGCCACAATAAAATGTCACATTAGTTGCACGTGTCCTTTTACCTAACACAGCTAGCATTAAACATGGTTAAGGGTACTTCAGATAGTTTGATAATAACAAAGACGATGATCGAACTAATTGTAAAATATGTAGTAAGACTTTTGGTCACTGTCTTCAATACTGTGCCTTTTATTGTTCACTCAGTGAGGATTATAGATAGGCATAGTAGTTACCTAAAGAAAAATCTGTTAAGCAACTCTGGCTAAGAAGTATTTCATGCTTAAAATTTCGTACAGCTTATCTTTCACTTCCATTCTTCTAGGCAACAAGCGTCTGAGAACAAGGATCAAGGTCATTCCATCTCCAGAGTGGAGTCGTCAGCCCCAGGTGCAGGAGAGTGCCCAGCAAGCACCACCCAACAGGAGTCTGCTGCCACCCTAGCTGCCAGGGCCAAGCTGAAGTCTGCTGAGGCCTTACTGGCACAGAAGAGACTGTACCAGCGACACCTCAGGTCATTACAGCAGTCAGCCCTGGCCAGAGACCTCATGACTAGTGAGTGCTTTCCTGCAGTCCTTACCGTGTTACACTATGTTAAACAGTTGTCATGTGACTGCTGACACTCACTAACCTTACACTGAAGATATGGGCCAGTAGGCCTGCGGCAGTGCCCCTTCCTTCCTTATGTTGTACGTTTCTTCGATTTATTCGGGCATTTAGCTTCCGCTCCCTCCTACGTCTGTCTCTGCTCCCTCCTACGTCAGTCATTGCTCCCTCCTACGTCAGTCATTGCTCCCTCCTACGTCAGTCTCTGCTCCCTCCTACGTCAGTCTCTGCTCCCTCCTACGTCTGTCCCAAGTTGGCAATTTTATTGAATAGTGACTTTCATTTTTTATTCAATAACTAGAGAATACTTCTTCTGATTGCCTTAAAAATATTACTGACGGTACATTGTGTAAGGATGACTCACAAGTTTAGCCGGAGTTGCTGCAAAATTTAAATTTTACTGAAATAGTTAAAAAAAAATGAAAATGTTCGAATAGGATAAATTATTCGAGAATGTCTTTTCTGATCGGCTTCGAACTTCTATCATTGGTGGACTTTCATTAAAAAGCAGCTTGTCACTCATTTTAAGTTGTTTAAGTTTCAATTTGCCAGTTTTATTAAGCAAACTGATTCCCATGTAATAACTAGAGCAGATCTCTTCTGATCAGTTGTAAATCCTAAAGGCTGGTGGATCTTAATAGAGAGCATTTTTTTTTTACTGATTTTGGGCTTTTTGGGTAACAATTTGCCAGTTGTAGGTGAGAAAAGTAAATTGGAAAAAATTAACACCACAGCGGTTTTATGGTGTTTTTTCACGCGGAAAAATTCCATTTTTTTCGGAATATTCTCAGGATCATTTTCGTTTATTACTCCAGAATGCCTTATTCGATCGGCTTCAATTTTTCAACGATTGTGTAATGCATCTTAGACTAGATTCGTTTACTATTTTCACACGTGGGCGCTCTATGTACAATGTTACATAGGCAAGTCTCAAATTTTGTTGCGATAAGTGGAGACAGTCTGCTCCTGTGAGAGTCATCAAAATGTCAACACTGGCGTACCTCAGAAGAAGGTTGGCATATTTAATGTTGTAGATACCAGTTTGCCACTTTTAATCTCAAAATGGTATTATTCTTGCTCGGAGTATTTTGTCTTGATGGTGGTGAGGGGCTCTTGATCCAAGAAACTGGGCTTATCCTCCTCTTGCCTGGACTGAATGAATGCCTCTCATTTCACAGGCGCTTTTATGGCTTCTCTGGATTTATTACTTTCCTTTTATTAAAATATAACATTTTGAACGACATCATCAATCTTCAGTGACTGATGTATGACGTAGGAAGATTCTGTGCAATAACAAAGTGCATCTTTCGGTCAACTTGACACTTTCACTGTCATTGTGTTTTCCTTAAACGAAAAAAATATCTTTGTTAGTTTGTACGATTTATTATGTCCAAGTTACATAGAACTAACTTTCCTAAAAGCCTGTTAATCTAAAAAAAAAAAAAATGCACTGATTCTGGCCTGTGTAGGTTCCATTTTTTTTTTTTTTTTTTTTTTGAGGGTGGGAATTCTCAACACTGAAATGTTGCTTTTAATGTGAGAATTTCTGAGTGTTGCATATGATTAGCTTCAATCCTTCCATTCTGATTACCTGATGGCGCAAAGTCTGAGCTGTTTCAAGCATGCTTGCGTATTCAAGGATATTGGTCTCTTTGGTCCCTCTGAAGATTTAAGTTAGAACGGGGTCGCGTTACCTTAATTTACCTTTTTTTTAAACCAAATTTGGTTTTATTTTCCCAATTGGAGACTTGTGAATCCTTTTTTTATTTCCCTTAAAATTTTAAAAAACAAAATTTTTAAACTGCATTCTAAATTTACCCGCACTCTGACTATTCATTGTTTTCGGGGAACCCTTCACGAGCCTCCAGGCACCGCCCTTTAAAGAGGAAATGCCACGGTCGTAATGAGCCAAGGTTTGAGTAGTGACATCAATGTCCCCTTGCCTAAAAACGGAGGTCCTTGACTTCCTGTGTATAACACGCACATGTGTATGCATTCCCAAAAAACTGCGTTACGTGTCGGGTGACAGGAATGTAGACATGGACGGAACAACGTCATTTCCCTGGCTATAGTTTTTTGTATTCTCTCTCCATCTCTCCCCCCCTTCCTTACTTTTTTTCCCTCCTTTCTCTTTCGTTCTTTCTAATGCATTTTTTTCTTTTTTTCCCCCTTTCCCACTTTCCCTCTTTTCCCTCCCCCCAATCACTCTTTCCTTCCCCCCCCCCCCACTTTCTCTCACCCCCCTTTCCTACCCCTTTCCCCCCACACTTCTTTCCCCCACTATTTTTCCCATAGTGGTCGTGAAGGGGAAGAGTGGGGAGTGGGACGAAACGAGCGGGGTCCTCAGGGCGCTCCTTACCCAATCTTTTTCACAGTTTTCGTAAAGGAGAAAACGGGACTAAAATTCTAATAGCAAGATTCTCTGATGACATGAGATTGAGAAAAAGGGTGCATCAGTGGCCGATTGTAGGAGGATTCGAAGACTTTCTTGGGGTTATTAACCCTGGCAGGTTTACAATCCACGATGATCTAAGAAAGCCAGTGTGGCTTTCTTCCATACGGAGAAGCCAAAGTTATCTAGGATGCTGCCCACAACAGCCAATTACCTGTTAGGTATCAGTAGGTAGGTGAACAGTAGGAGTTGGCACACTTGCCCTCAAAAGAACTAAGAACAATTCAGCAGGCCTACTGACTCATATTAGGCAGATCCAACTCTTGCCCACCTACATCCATAAGCCTGACCAACCTACTGTATATATAAAGCCACCCAGTTCTTGCCTCAATAATACTACCTGGGAGTTTCTTCGACTCATCTACAACTCTACTATCAAACCAGTATTTTCCTACATCATTTCTAAATCTAGATTTCTCCAACTTGAATCCACTGCTGCGAGTCTTGTATGGCCTCCCTCAGAGGGGACCAGTAGAGATCAACAGTGGCCGGAGACGTCGAAAAAGTATTTCATTGGTGTAGCAAAGCCCATTTTGCATATAAATATGAAACACGAGAAGATAATACACTGGAAACTCATCAGCCGAGAAAAATAGAAGAATCTTCGAGCAGTTGGTAGCAATGACACCAAACTAAAGAATTTAAGGTGAGAGTAACATAGCTGACAGAATGCTAAGCTTCGTAAAAAAAAAAATAGTTGTAAAACCTGACTCAACCCATCGTCAGATTCTTTAGTTACTCGTGCCAGTAGGAATATCAACATAAACGATGCTATCCAGTGGCTATACCCACTGGATAATATCCAGAGAGCAGCTATCATAAGATAGGTGTAGAGAGCCTTGTAATAAAAATATCCACCGGACTGTATCCAAAGCCTAGTGATGATGATGAATATTATTATTATTATTTATTATTATTATTATTATTAAAGATTAGCCGGTATTCTCCCGGCCCGGGCCTTTTCCAAGTGGTGGCCCGGCCTTGGCTCCCTCTTTAGGGAGTGTCTGAGACCTAAGTCTCCCATGGGAGGAGGCACAAGTACCTCCTCATCTTTGGGACCAACTGTCCCCAGGCCTAGCCACAAGCTAGGCTTCTCTGGTCTGCCATCCCCGCCCCAAGGAGGCTAATGGGAATGACAGTCTTATGAGCTAAAGGCTCGGGCTCAGGCACCTACCCTACCCTAGAAGGGTTAGGCATGGTGTCGATGAATGATGAATAACACTAAACAAAGTATGATGATAAACTATACTACAAAATCTGACACCAACTTTCAACTATATAATTTTATGAGCTATAAAGCGTGCAAAATTGTATTACCGCCTTTCTCACTGCACTCTTCTATTAGTTTTACATTTCCTTATTTAAAAATCTGTATTTTATATCTATAATAGAACTGTTAACCTACATGAATTACTGGTGCTAGTCTACTCGGTCGGTTAATTGGTTACCTATCAAAGAATATTTTCTACTATCAATATATTTTAGAAGTGGGACGAAAGAGACGTCCCTTGGTACATCACATCCGCCCCCCCCCCCTCCCTCAAGAAAATTATAGAATATAACTTTCCTATTTCTGCGTCTAGCTTTAGGAATAATGCTACACACATTAAGAGAGTTAAACAATGAATGTTGTAGAAGTTAGAAGTTTGTGATATAATTCACTATGGCAACAGGATGTACATAAGGATGTTTACAAGGCAACTTGGAATGTACACATACCGACTGTTATAGAGCCAGGGTTAGCCTAACTTGGTTACAAGTACTTACGGCAGTTTGGTATACTAGGCCTCAGAGGCCTAGTCCATGACCAAGCCTACATATAGTTGATGATCAGACTAAATGTAAAGTTTGTAGTCAACTTAATGGTCACTTTCTTAAATTTTCGTTCATGTTCTTGACTGTCCACGTGCTGAAGAATATAGAGAAACAGTATTATAATAACTTATAATGATATGTCATGTTATTAATAAAAATAAGTTAGATATATTAAGTATATATCCTAAATTTGATTGCAAGAGATAAGACAATTGTATACTGTAAATCCAACTGTAATCCTGTAAATCCCTTCTGAGACCTAGTCCCTACGTCTTGTGTGTGTATCCATATGTCTTTGGTTGCCGCTTCGGCGGCAAAATAAAAAAAATAAACTAAGGGAAGTGATCTGAGTCCTATGATATTCAATATATTACTTCTTTTAAATTCTCTGCTTGCTTCACCTAAACATATAGCTGTAAACAATGATATCATTCACACAATAAGATATAAATGACCGAGTACCATTCTTAATGAATTTTAAACATTAAACTAAGACTCGCCATAATGACGTCGAATAAGATATTAACAAGCAAACGACCTGACCCATCTATCATCAGCTACGTTAAATCTTACAGACATCTTACTGGAGGGCACAACTACACTAACTCCATTATACTACAACTGAATTAAAAATATTAAGATAGGCTTAATACTCTCAGTGGTTGCTGGCTACAACCCGAACTATGGAACAGACAGAATGATGCACATATCCTATACTAGAACTTAATATTAGCTAAAACAAAACGCTTTGACTCTTAGAACCATTGAAAAATGAGCCCCTCAGAATTATCCTTACCTGTTTTAAAACAATCCAGGGGTTTAATATGAAGAAGGATCTTTTCTATTCCACTATTAGTGACAGGAAACTTGAACTTAGCATTGTAAATGGTAGTGAAATGTTTGGAAATGAACCCCTCACCATCTTTCACCTAGTTGTTAACATATCAGCGGATTATATCTAATGCTGAAACAAAATACAGAATCCACCGGCAAGACGCATTTGTTGCCGCCACCTCGTTAGATATGAATTATAGTAACTAGTTCATGATAATGAACTCGACTCCTCGATCATTACTGAAATTGTCGTCACTGAATGCACCTGACTAACATGTTTATTGTTGATGCTCGGTATTTATGTTAAAAAATATCTGAGAAAGAATTCGATGTACAATTTGCGTCGAGTCCATCTGACACTGAATAATTCCTACATGATAAGACTGATAATGATACAAATCAAACTCTTTCAAATAAATGTAATACAAGCTTGGTCTGTGTCCAGTATCAAGAAATAATACTAGGAGTGAATTAAATACTGATTTTGAAAGTCATAGGAATGTAGTTAGAAGCTTGAGTACATTTATAACCCTCTTATCACAATACCAACATAGATAAGATCATTTACGGAGCAACTTGCAATGTACACAGACTGACGGATGTAGTAGTTAAGCTTCAGCTTGGTTACAAGAACTTATATTTTGGTAATACACATGATAAAACCTAAATGTGAAATATACAGTCAGGCCAATGTTCTTTTGTCTGAACCCTATGTGCTTGACTGTCCACTTATTGAGGGGTATATCAACAGAACAATGACCTATATAAGTTAGATTGTCTTGTTAGAGAAATTATGTAAGAAACGTTGAGCATGTATCTTAAATTCAGATTAATATACATGTTAACCATTTTAGGACCTAATCCCTAGACCTTTGGTGTATCCATATGCCCTTGCATTTCTGTCAATAGATTGGATATCGATTACATAATAAGCTGTCTTAGCTGCAGTTTAAAAAAAAGGAAGGGGAGGGAGGTCCAGAAATGATAGAGAGCAAGTCTGAGACTAATAAGAAATATGTGATGTACTCCATACAAGATTATAATATTTTCCACACGTATGAACCGGGTCCTGAAATCAGAAGAAAACCGTCGAATAAATCAGGGGTGAGGATATAAATAAGGGAGATATAAATATAAGATATATAAGGGATACTATATAAATAAGGGTGAGAGAGTGGAAGACGAGGCTACAGGTGCTGATTGTGATGATATACACATTAAGACTTACCAGATAGCTAGAGTACAAAGTAATATCATTCTTAGGAAAAAAGTGACACACACAAAGCCCCAAACTACAGATCATTATCCTTAACATGAATACGGCGAGAAGATTGTATAAAAGACGCTACTGAAGCATCTAGAACAGAGGCTTCATCATAAAGTTCCAACACAGCTCAAACACGGCAAATCCTCTCTCACTAACCTTAGAAAAATATGAGAGACTAATGGAAATTAGAAAAGTAAAAGATGTAGGGAATTTGCATGTGTAAAATGTCAAAAGGCTTTCGCCACTGTCCCGATGGAATCAGTAGAAACTGAGTGTACAAGGAGGGATGACATGGAAGTGCTTCGGTAAATTAAGGAGTATTTTGTGATGTAAATGGTTTAGAAAACGGACAAGTTGAAGAATGAGACACTTGTGTAACATTTGGTAATCTGGATTTGTCCAAGAGTAACTCCGCCGCCTCCTGCTTCCACTCACTGACTGTATTACATAAGCCGCTTCTCCAAACACATGCTGCACTTTTCTCAAGATTGATGGACTGAGCACATCGATTCCACGCTGAGGGACTGATTACCTCAAACTCGCCTTCCTTTGCTCTTCTTTGTATTGGACTGAAGACGCCACTGGCTGGTGAAACGTTTCCTCAATAAAGATTAACAAATTTTGCAAAGTCTCTCATTAAGTTGTATTTTAAAGACTAAAGGAAGAGTCATGGCGAGAGAGAAAATATGAAACTTGGAAACAAGTAATGGATAGAATGCCTCGAATCATAGACTCTCACAGGAGTATGTGATCGTGTTAGAAGTAGGGGCAAATGGTTATAATTTGACGTGCTGTTGGAGTGTTAGCAAGGTAACATTTATGAAGGGATTCAGGGAAACTGGTTAGCCGGACTCGAGTCCTGGATGTGGGAATTAGGGTTACATTCTGAAGGAGGGGTGGGGATGTGGCAGTTTGGAAGGTCATCTGAACTATAATGTCAGAGCGCTTCTGGCAAGACAGAAATCTGAGCGAATTACTATTAAAATGTTTTCTTTGTCGGGCCACCCTACCTCGGTGGAAAAGTCTGCGTAAAAAAAAAAAAAAAAAAAAAAAAAAAAACAGGAAAAAAGCTTCTGCTTATTTTTACTAATGATGCAAACCCGACGAGAAGAATAAAAACACAAGACGACTGCAAGAAGATTTGGACATCATGTACGAATGGTCCAGCAAGTCTACCTGGAGTCTCCCTGGAGGTTATTCCGGGGATCAACGCCCCTGCGGCCCGGTCCACGACCAGACCTCCCGGTGGATCAGGGCCTGATCAACCAGGCTGTTACTGCTGGCCGCACGTAGTCCAACGTACGAACCACAGCCCGGCTGATCCGGCACTGACTTTACGTATCTGTCCAGCTCCCTCTTGAAGGCAGCCAGGGGTTTATTGGTAATTCCCCTTATGCTTGGTGGGAGGCTGTTGAACAGTCATGGGCCCCAGACACTTATGGTGTTTTCTCTTAGTGTACCAATGGCGCCCCTACTTTTAATTGGGGGTATTTTGCATCACCTGCCCAGTCTTTTTACTTTCCGTAAAGGGGGGGATTTGTTGTGCAGATTCGGACCATCCTTCCAGGGTTTTTCCAAGTGTAGATTATGATATATCTCTCTCTCCTGCGTTCCAACGAGTACAAGTCAAATGCTTCCAAGAGTTCCCAGTAGTTCAGGTGCTTGACAGAACTTATACGTATAGTAAAGGTTCTCTGTACACTCTCTAGATCTGCAATTTCACCTGCTTTGAACGGAGATGTTAATGTACAGCAGCATTCCAGCCTAGAGAGAACAAGTGATTTGAAAAGGATCATCATTGGCTTGGCATCTCCCGTTTTGAGCGTTCTCATTATCCATCCTATCATTTTCTTTGCACTTGTGATCGTGGCACTGTTGTGAACCTTGAAAGTGAGATCCTCAGACATTACTACTCCCAGGTCCCTTACATTACTTTTCCGCTCTATTGTATGGCCAGTTTGTGGTATACTCTCTTCTAGTTATTATCCCCTCCAGTTTTCCATAACGGAGTAGTTGGTGGTTGCTAGTATTCAACTAAGATAAAAGGACCTGGTGGTACAGCATTTTATACATATATCTCTCGATGTATATATAAACTGGATATAACCAAGCGCACATGAATGGCAAACAATTAAAAGAATTGCCTTCGTGAACTTTATAAGGATTCATTCAAGACAGCGTAGTGTACATCATTCTGTTTCACTTCTTGAGTAAGCATCACTAGCTGGAAGCCCGCGTAAAGTCTAGCTGGAAGCCCGCGTAAAGTCTAGCTGGAAGCCCGCGTAAAGTCTAGCTGGAAGCCCGCGTAAAGTCTAGCTGGAAGCCCGCGTAAAGTCTAGCTGGAAGCCCGCGTAAAGTCTAGCTGGAAGCCCGCGTAAAGTCTAGCACAAATTTTAAAATGGTTAAGAGGTTGCTACTGAACTGATTCCAGAGATGAATGGGCATGACTTACTAAAAAAATGTTACCAAAGGTGAGCCTCACGTCAATAGAGAAGCGAAGAGCCAGGAGGATATGATCTATTTACACAAGATACATAGATACACACACGGGATATCGAAAGCTTAGGCAAAGACTGACGCTGGGGGACCAGTGAGAGGGTACATACAGCAAAGAAAAAGCGAACATACAGATGAACCAAATGGACGTTCAAAGTGGCCTTTCAGTGTGAGGGTGTTAAAAGAAAATGCGCCAGGAAATGAGGAGATGGCGGGAAACGTCGTGCATGTTCAAGAGTAGGTACGGCAATACTCATGGAGGTAGCACACAATTGTGCTGCAGAGCCAGCAGCTGGAACTCGACCCCCGCGATCACAGCTAAATGATTACACAATTATTACACTACCAGCAAGAACCCCAGCAACACACAGCACTACCAGCAACAACCCAGCAACACTACCAGCAATAACCCAGCAACACCATTACATTCGAGGTTCGACCTTACACACAAGGAACATCCTTCCCTCACTGTATCATAACATGTTCAATGGGAGGCAGCAGTGTAACTTCCTGTCTCCCTCCCTCCCCCTCCAGCTACTTCCAGCCTCCCTTCCCCTCCTATCCCATCCTCCCTTCCCCACCAATCTCCTCCCATCCCCAACACCCCCATCCACCCGGGGCCAGCTGGGCCAGCAAGGACCTCCTTGTGTCTGGACCGGAAGAACCCATGGGTATGTTCCTTTCCCACTGACTGGGTCAACAGTAGTGCCTCTGTCCCGCTCGTAACTCAACCCTGTGTTTCCTCTATTCCCCGCCCGCCACGCCCACGCCCATTCCCAACTCACACCCATGCTAGAGGGAAGATATAATGACACAAATACTCGGACGATTTAATAGGGTGGACAGGGATAGGGTGTTCGAGGGGCAGGAAAAAAGTACACGAGGGGTTGGTTGGTAGTTAAGAGACAGACGAATGACTCTTGTCCAGTAAAAATGTAAGAGAACCTTCACCAGCGTCCACACCAACACCACGTAGCTACACCTGGAGTTTACCTGAGTCACTTCCGGAGGTCACCACCCCCGCGGCCCGGTCCCAGACCAGGCCTCGTAGTTGCTATCCTGATCGATTAAGCTGTTAGTGCCCGCCGCCCGCAGTCCAACGCAAACACCACAGCCCGGCTGATCAGGAATTGCTTTTTAGGAATCTGTAGAATTCCCTCTTGAAGACAGCCAGGTGTTTGTTGGTAATCCCCTTTATGCATGAGGGGTATTCGAGTCGTGGTCCCTAAACACTTACTGAGCACTCTCGGTATACTTATTGCTCCCATGCTTTTAACTGAAGGTATCCTGCACCATCTGCCAAACCTCGTGTTCATATGTAGTTATTTCAGTGCGCAGGTTTGGGACCAATCCCTCCAGAATCTTCCAGTAGTAGTAATGTCTGAGGATCTCACTTTCAAGGATCACAACAGTGCCACGATCGCACGTGCAAAGAAAATGATAGGATGGATAATGAGAACTTTCAAAACGAGAGATGCCAAGCCCATGATGATCCTTTTCAAATCACTTGTTCTCTCTAGGCTGGAATACTGCTGTACATTAACATCTCCATACAAAGCAGGTGAAATCGCAGATCTAGAGAGTGTACAGAGATCCTTTACTGCACGTATAAGTTCTGTCAAGCACCTTAACTACTGGGAACGCTTGGAAGCACTTGACTTGTACTCGTTGGAACGCAGGAGGGAGAGATATATCATAATCTACACTTGGAAAATCTGGAAGGAATGGTCCCAAATCTGCACACAGAAATCACTCCCTACGAAAGTAAAAGACTGGGCAGCGATGCAAAAATGCCGCCAATAAAAAGTAGGGGCGCCATTGGTACACTAAGAGAAAACACCATAAGTGTCCGGGGCCCAAAACTGTTAGGGGAATTGCCAATAAACCCCTGGCTGCCTTCAAGAGAGAGCTGGACAGATACCTAAAGTCAGTGCCGGATCAGCCGGGATGTGGCTCGTACGTCGGACTGCGTGCGGCCAGCAGTAACAGCCTAGTTGATCAGGCCCTGATCCATCGGGAGGCCTGGTCATGGACCGGGCCGCGGGGGCGTTGATCCCCGGAATAACCTCCAGGTAACCTCCAGGTGTAGATTATGATGCATCTTTCTCCTCTACGTTCTGAGTACAATTCTAGGGACTTAAATTGTTCCCAATAATTTAGGTGCTTGATATGAGTACATGAGCTGTGAAGGCTTTCTGCACATTCTCTCAGCTCAGCAATTCTGCGTGAACTAAAGGAACCATTAGTACACAGTAATATTCCAGCCTAGAGATAAGTGATCTGAAGATCATCCTTTGCTTGGCATCTCGTGTTTTGAAGGTTCTAGTTATCCAATCCATTTTTCTTACAGTTGCGACAACATTGTTGTGCTCCTTGACTAAGATCTTCTGACAATATAACTCCAAGCTCTCTCACATTTGATTTACGTTCTATTGGCTTATTAGAGTTTGTCTTGTACTCTGATTTTGTTTCCTCCATTCTTCCGTGACTTAGTAACTGAAATTTGTCCTCAGTAAACATGATATTGTCAGAATCCACTGAGAGACTTGTTTTATATCAGCTTAGAGGCTCCCTGTGTCTTCTATGGTTGCCACTTGCAAATTCTAGTATTTAGAAAGGATGATAATGTTATGATTTATGTCCCTCTCTATGTTAGAAATTAGTGACTTCTTCGAAGTCACTAATTAAAGATGTCTGTACCATTTTGTGTCTCATTCATGAAGAACTCAGTTGGGTCTTCTATCTTTAAGCCAAATAAGTGGCTCACAGAACACTCATTTGTTGGTTGTCAGTATGTCTCATCTCCTTCAATCAAAGACCCGATACTAGATGATGTTTTTGACATGGACTTTGCATTTCAGAAGCATTTTGGATTTTTTTTTTTTAATTTCACTTACGGATTTCAGTTCCCGATGTTTGTCTTGCGCTCTGTATGATGTATTCAATGTGATCTCTGGTTTCTAATTCTCTAGTTGGTGCTACTTTACGCCCTTTAAACATCATTACCACACCCAGTGCTGCCCACACCCAATGCTGCCCACACCCAGTGTTGCCCACACCCAGTGCTGCCCACACCCAGTGCTGCCCACACCCAGTGCTGCCCACACCCAGTGCTGCCCACACCCAGTGTTGCCCACACCCAGTGCTGCCCACACCCAGTGTTGCCCACACCCAGTGCTGCCCACACCCAGTGTTGCCCACACCCAGTGTTGCCCACACCCAGTGCTGCCCACACCCAGTGTTGCCCACACCCAGTGCTGCCCACACCCAGTGTTGCCCCACACCCAGTGCTGCCCCCCACCCATGTTTGCCCACACCCAGTGTTGCCCACACCCAGTGTTGCCCACACCCAGTGTTGCCCACACCCAGTGCTGCCCACACCCTGACCAGGGAAGTGGAAACTATCGAACTTAAGCTAAATGACTCTTACAGGAACCAGGAGAGGCAGGAGGAGCTTAAAGCTATTAGTGAAATTGAAAGAAATTCAAAATATTTCTTTTTATATGCCAAAAACAAGGCAAATACCACATCTAGTATGGGGCCCTTACTCAACAGGATGGGACTTAACACAGACGACAACAAGGAAATGAGGGGAAATATTAAAAATCCCAGTACGACTCTGTGTTTAGTGAACCACTAATCGGTCTGAGGTTTCGACGACCCAAATGATTCTTCATGAATGAGCCTCAAAACTCCATAAATGTATGCCAGATTTCCGACATTACCCTAACTCCGATAGATTTCGAAAAAGCCATTGACAACATGCCTATGCACCAGCCCCGGGCCCAGACTCGGGGAACTCTGTTTTCATTAAGAACTGCAAGAAACCCATCTCGCGTGCCCTAAGTACACTATGGAGGAGGAGCTTGGACAGGGGTGAAATTCCACAGTCACTTAAAACAACGGATATAGCCCACTCCATAAAGGTGCAGCAAAGCATTAGCAAGAACTATAGACCAATAGCTCTGACATCCCACATCAAAAAAATCTTTGAAAGAGTGCTAAGAAGCAGGTTTTGCAAATCACCTGGATTCCCAAAATCTGCACAATCCAGGGCAACATGGGTTCAGGGCGGGTCGCTCCTGCCTCTCAACAACTACTGGATCAACTATGACATGGCCTTGGATGCACTGGAAGAAAATCAGACGCAGATGTAATATACACAGACTTTGCAAAAGCATTTTGACAAATGCGATCAGGGCGTAATAGCCCAATAAAATACGTGTTTAAAGGAATAAACTGGGAAAGTGGGAGATGGATCTTCAACTTCCTAACAAATCGAACACAAAGAGTAGTGGTCAACAGAGTTAAATCGGGGGCTGCCATAGTGAAGAGCTCTTTTTCCACAAGGCACAGTACTCGCCCCCATCTTATTCCTTATCCTCATATCAGACATAAACAGAGATAAACACCCCCCAGCACCGTATCATCCTTTTGCGGATACTAGGATCTGCATGAGGCTGTCATCTGCTGAGGACGCGGTTAACCTCCAAGAAGATATAAACAAAGTTTCCAGTGGGCAAACGGTAAACAAATATTTATGTTCAATGAGGACAAATTCCAATCCCGTTATGGAAAACTGAGGAGATAATAACTAGAACAGAGTATACTACTGACCGGCCATACAATAGAGCGGAAAAAATAATGTTTAAAGGGGCCTGGGAGTAGTAATGTCTGAGGATCTCACTTTCAAGGATCACAACAGTGCCACGATCGCACGTGCAAAGAAAATGATAGGATGGATAATGAGAACTTTCCAAACGAGAGATGCCAAGCCCATGATGATCCTTTCAAATCACTTTTCTCTCTAGGCTGGAATACTGCTGTACATTAACATCTCCATACAAAGCAGGGGAAAACGCAGATCTAGAGAGTGTAAAAGAGATCCTTTACTGCACGTATAAGTTCCCGTCAAGCACCTTAACTACTGGGGAAAGCTTGGAAGCACTTTTACTTGTACTCGTTGGAACGCAGGAGGGAGAGATAAATCATAATCTACACTTGGAAAATCTTGGGAAAGGAATGGTCCCAAATCTGCACACAGAAATCACTCCCTACGAAAGTAAAAGACTGGGCAGGCGAAGCAAAATGCCGCCAATAAAAGTATGGCGCCATTGGTACACTAAGAGAAACACCATAAGTGACCGGGGCCCAAAACTGTTCCAACAGCCTCCCATCAAGCATTAGGGGAATTGCCAATAAACTCCTGGCTGCCTTCAAGAGAGAGCTGGACAGATACCTAAAGTCAGTGCCGGATCAGCCGGGCTGTGGCTCGTACGTCGGACTGCGTGCGGCCAGCAGTAACAGCCTAGTTGATCAGGCCCTGATCCATCGGGAGGCCTGGTCATGGACCAGGCCGCGGGGGCGTTGATCCCCGGAATAACCTCCAGGTAACCCAGTGTTGCCCACACCCAGTGTTGCCCACACCCAGTGTTGCCCACACCCAGTGTTGCCCACACCCAGTGCTGCCCACACCCAGTGTTGCCCACACCCAGTGTTGCCCACACCCAGTGTTGCCCACACCCAGTGTCACCCTCTCCTACACTTGGGACTAGACTAACAATTTAGAGAAACAACTTGTACAAGGGATATAATCGTGCCTTTCATAGTTCAAAATAAATTCACAGCATCACAACCAGCTCTACTGTTTGCAGAGTACTGTACTTAAACAAAGACCATCACATTAACCACCTCAATGTCTTGAACA
The DNA here is from genome assembly GCF_026875155.1 of Cherax quadricarinatus. NCBI lineage: Eukaryota > Metazoa > Arthropoda > Malacostraca > Decapoda > Parastacidae > Cherax > Cherax quadricarinatus. The sequence continues at coordinate 4,669,776 of NC_069440.1, read as the reverse complement.
CATTCTCACTCGCTATAAATTCACCAATATTTTTTTTTCACAATTGTTACTCTTAAGCATCACACACTGCCTGAGGGATGGGAAGGAATTAGGTTTGATCCAGGTAAGGTAGCTCCAATTTTATGTATGGAGAGGCGATCACTAGCATCAAGAGACCATCCGTGGAAGGACCCCAGCACCTGTAGCTGTCAATAGTTCCCGCGGCTCTTGTGTAGTTGACAACTACTACACCTGCCACACTCCTACTTTACCCATGCTATCCAGCTCAAGAGTACTTTACTATAATCCTTAGTGTAAGAATGAAACTGTCAGCGTGTACACACACACACACGCACACACACACGCACACGCGCACACGCACACGCGCACACGCACACGCGCACACGCACACGCGCACACGCACACGCGCACACACACACACACACACACACACACACACACACACACACACACACACACACACACACACACACACACACATTGCTGTGTGCATACTCTTGCATGAGTTAGTCAGGAGTGCTAGTCCATACTGTGGCGTACAAGAGCAGCAGTTTTGTATAAGCTGGTAACACTGATAGTTCCAGCACCTACGAGGAACATCTTAGATATGGTCGGCACTTGAGTAGCAAAGATGTAATTGATATGCAACACACACTTGGTGGTCATGTACCAAGCAACCACCCACCCACCCACTCTCCAACATTCGCATACACACACTACTCAACCATAATTTCCCCAGGGACTGATAACTTCGTGTAGAGACCGGATGGGGCGATTACACCAGCTTCTTCATTCATGTCTGTTCGGTGTGATTTCCTCTATCCATCTCTTCGTCAATCCTTCCCCCCTACCTCGTCCTTGAGTGCGGAGTACTTGAGTGGGACTCTTCGGTCAACAATCTCGAGTCCACATGAAGACACTCTTCAAGTCATTTGTTCTCTCTAGGTTGGAATATAGCTGCGTTCTAACGGCTCCCTTCAGAAAGGAACAAACGACAGAGTTGGGAAATGTAGAGAGAACTTTCATAGCTCATATAAACAGTCAAGTACCTAAATTGCTGGGAGAGCTTGAAGTCAAGTACCTAAATTGCTGGGAGAGCTTGAAGTCAAGTACCTAAATTGCTGGGAGAGCTTGAAGTCAAGTACCTAAATTGCTGGGAGAGCTTGAAGTCAAGTACCTAAATTGTTGGGAGAGCTTGAAGTCAAGTACCTAAATTGCTGGGAGAGCTTGAAGTCAAGTACCTAAATTGCTGGGAGAGCTTGAAGTCAAGTACCTAAATTGTTGGGAGAGCTTGAAGTCAAGTACCTAAATTGCTGGGAGAGCTGAATCAAGTACCTAAATGCTGGGAGAGCTTGAGTCAAGTACCTAAATTGCTGGGAGAGCTTGAAGTCAAGTACCTAAATTGCTGGGAGAGCTTGAAGTCAAGTACCTAAATTGCTGGGAGAGCTTGAAGTCAAGTACCTAAACTGTATTCCTTAGAACGCAGGCGAAAAAAAAAAATCATAATCTCCACCTGGAAGATCCTGGAGGGATTGGTCCCAAATCTATATACCGAAATTACTACATATGAACACCAGCTTGACCAGAACGGTGCAGGATACTTCTGATGAGCAGGGGACCGATGATAATACAAAGAGTACTTAATAAGGGTAAGGGACCTCGCCTCTTCAACACCCTCTCTTCATGTATAAGAAGGATACCAACCATCCTTAGCCGTCTTCTAGCGGGAACTTAACAGGTTCCTCAAATCAATTCCTGATCAGCCGGGCTGTGGTGAATACGCTGGACTGCGTGCGGCTTGCACCAACAGTCTGATCGATGAAATCAGCAGCCAAAAGGCCTGGTCTGGGGCCGAGCCGCAGAGCCCTGAGAATATAAGAAGGAACACTGCAGCAGGCCTAGTGGCCCATGCGAGGCAAGTCAGGTCACCTCCCGGCTTAAACCAAAGACCCACCTAGTCACGTCATGTCACATCCGCTTAAGGAAGATGCACGTCATCAGACCTGTTAGCACAAGCTAGTCAGGTCCAACTCACCCACTCATGTATTTATCCAACCTATTTTTAAAACTACATAACGTCTTAGCTTCTATGACGGTACTCGGAAGTTTGTTCCTCTCATCCACAACTCTTGTTACCAAACCAGTGCTTTCCTATATCTTTCCTGAATCTGAATTTTTCCGACTTAAAACCACTGCTGCGAGTCCTGTCTTGGCTAGATATTTTTAGCACACTATTTACATCCCCTTTATTTATTCCTGGTTTCCATTTATACACCTCAATCATATCTCCCCTAATTTTACGCCTTTCTAGAGAGTGCAGATTCAGTCTGTCCTCATAAGGAAGATTTTTGATACATGGAATCAATTTTGTCATCCTTCTTTGTACGTTTTCTAGTGCATTTATATCCATTCTATAATACGGTGACCAGAACTGTGCAGCATAATCTAAATGAGGCCTAACCAAGGATATATAGAGTTGAAGAACAACCTGAGGACTTCTATTATTTATGCTCCTTGATATGAAGCCAAGGATTCTGTTAGCTTTATTGTGAACACTTATGCACTGTTGTCTTGGTTTTAGATTACTGCTAACCAGAACTCCTAAATCCTTTTTGCAATCAGTAATATTACATTATTTAGTTTATATGTGACATGGTTATTTTTTTGTCCAATGTTTAGAACTTTGCATTTGCCTATATTAAACTGCATCTACCACTTCTCCAACCACTGTATCAGTCTATTCAAATCTTCTTGGAGTGCTCTAAATATTCTCATTAGAATGAATTAGGCAACTTATTATGGTGTCATCAGCAAACTTCCTTATGTGGCTATTTATTCCTTTATCAATGTCGTTTATATAAATTGTGAACAACGAAGGGCCCAACACTGACCCCCGTGGAACACCACTCGTGACACGCCCTCTCTCTGATTTCTTCCCATTGATGCAAACTCTCTGCTGCCTATCTGTCAATCACGCCTCTACCCAGGAAAAAAATTTCTCCTCCTATTCCGTGTGCCTTAATTTTCCTCAATAGCCTCTTATGTAGAACTCTATCAAAAGCCTTACTGAAGTTCATATACACAATATCATATTCATTACCATGATCTACCTCCTCGAATACCTTGGTGAAAAAATTTAGTATTTCTTAAGACAGGAACGCCCCTTTGTAAAACTGTGCTAAGATTCATTAATCAATTTATGCTTCTCAAGATGGCTACGAATTGCCTCAGCAATTATTGATTCCATAAATTTACCAACTATGGAGGTAAGGTTTATTGGTCTATAGTTCGAAGCTAAGGACCTGTCACCTGCCTTGTAAATAGGTATTACATTTGCGATTTTCCACTTATCTGGCACTATGAAAATTTGTAGTGTGCTAAGTTCCTCTTTACATTCCTTTAAAACCCTTGCAAACAGTTCATCAGGTTCTGGGGATTTGTTAGGTTTTAATTTCTCTATTTGTCTGAGGACAATGTCACTAGTTACCCTAATCGTGCATAGTTTATTATCGTCCTGTTCTACATAATTTATTATTTCTGGAACTTCGCTAGTATCTTCCTGCATAAAAACAGAGGAAATAAGGGTTAAAAATTTCACACATTTCCTTATCACTGTCAGTGATCTGACCTGAGTTACTTTTGAGTGGGCCAATATTGTCCCTAATCTTACTTCTATATACCTGAAAGAAACCTTTTGGGTTAGTCTTCGAATCCCTTGCCACTTTAGCCTCATAATATCTCTTAGCTTTTCTTATTCCCTTTTTTTATTTCTCTCTTTAATTGAATACGTATATTGATTTCTTAACTGCCCACCTCCTTCTTTGATACATCTATATATGCCTCTCTTTTGACCAATGAGATGTTTTAATCTATTGTTTATCCATTTGGGATAAACAAGATCGAGCCGCAGGAACGTTTGAAAACGATTCTTCAAGGTACATGCAGTACAAAGTTTCTTCTAAGAGAAACAATAATACATTCTCATAGGACACCTTTATTGAAGATATTACAGACCACAGAGCTTCATCACTTCATATACAAGGTTTCTTCTCACATTCTTACTGCCTTGCCCATACAGCAGATAAACTGGGAACTTTTCTTCTAGCAGACTGTCGTGGCTAGCAGCCACGAATATAAATTTCCCACGTAAAATGTGTTATAAAACTCCAGCCGTGCTGGAGCACATCAACAATGTGTAAGATAACTGCAGACTTCTGAAAATATTCAAATGCTTGGTAAGAGGTATCCACATACTGATTGTTTATTAGGATTGTGACGCTAAAGCGGCTAGTTTACAGTGCACCTCAACTGTTTTGTGGACGGTAACGCAATGGTCTAGCAACCAGGGCTCAAAAGGGTGAGCAGGAATACATCTGGACTTTTATCTACAATTATCTTGTTGCAAGTAAATCTACTGTATTTAAGGACAAATTTCCGTGTCATTCATTCCCATTCTTTCCTCACTGTGTATGTGGTTAAGTGCATACTTGCCTGTGTGTCTGTCTGTCTACCTCTCTGTCTGTCTGTCTGTCTGTCTGTCTGTCTGTCTGTCTGTCTCCCTCTCTCTCCCTCCCTCTCCCTCCCTCTCTCTCTCTCACACTCCCCCTCTCTCTCACATCCCTCCCTCTCACTCTCCCTCCCTCTTCTTCTCCCTCCCCTCTCTTCTCCCTCCCTCTCTCTCCCCCTCCCTCTCTTCTGTCCCCCTCCCTCTCTCTCCCCCTCACCTCTCTCCCTCCCTCATCTCTCCATCCCTCTCTCTCTCTCTCCTCTCTCTCATCTCTCCCTCTCTCTTCTCCCTCCCTCTCTCTCCCTCCCTCCCTCTTTCTCTCCCTCCCCCCCTCTCTCTCTCCCTCTCTCTCTCCCCCCTCTCTCTCTCCCTCTCTCTCTCTCTCCCTCCCTCTCTCTCTCTCCCCTCCCCTCCCTCTCTCTCCCTCCCTCTCTCTCCCTCCCTCTCTCTCCCTCCCTCTCTCTCCCTCCCTCTCTCTCCCTCCCTCTCCCTCCCTCCTCTCTCCCTCCCTCTCTCTCCTCCCTCTCTCTCCCTCCTCTCTCCCCTCCCTCTCTCTCCCTCCCTCTCCCCTCCCTCCCTCTCTCTCCCTCCCTCCCTCTCCCTCCCTCCCTCTCCACTCCCCTCCCTCTCCCTCCCTCCCTCTCCCTCCCTCTCTCCCTCCCTCTCTCTCCCTCCCTCTCTCTCCCTCCCCTCTCTCCCTCCCTCTCTCTCCCTCCCTCTCTCTCCCCTCCCATCTCTCTCCCTCTCTCTCCCTCCCTCTCTCTCCCTCCCTCCCTCTCTCTCCCTCCCTCCCTCACTTGCTCCTCCATGCAATACACTCAATACAAGGTTGTTTCAGCCTTCCAACTTTATAACCTTTCAACAATTTATGATCATAACCTTTCCGCTTCCTTCAGCTGCCATCATTTGTTTTACTCACACTGCTGCGGCGTTAAACCAAACTCATTGTCATTTTTTTTTCTGGTTAATTTTGGTGAAAGAAACGTACAACTGCAGGATTCTTTCAAGATGGTGGGCGAATAAGCAAAGATGCTGCAACCGCGCCCTGAGATCAACACCATATGATCGCATGTCAAGAGGTGATCACATATAGTTAACGATATGTAGCGTTACACGCACGAGGTGTAGCGTTACACGCAAGGGGTACAGTGTTACATGCACGCAGGGTTTGCGTAAGGGAACACCGCCTCAGTAGCGCAGCTGGAGTCTCTCTGTAGCTCGGATTTATACGTGTTTGTGTATCTTCGTAATAATCGGTGGCGGTCATGTTACGGAGGCGGTGGTGAGCGTCGACTGGCAGCGCGATATTCAGCGCTCCGGAAGTTTGCTTACTGCCAATAACTACGAAAGTAAACCTTGAAGAACCTTAGGGCAAACTCACTACCCACACCACATTATTATTAATATTTTATATCCTAATATTCTCCTTCCCTAAACAATGAATGATCCTTACGGATTTAACACTTTCTGACAATAATAACAGTAGTAGTAGTAATTATAATAAACCAGGATAACTTACAATTGACTGGTGAATGACTGACAAAATTCGCGGTTCTATTTTCTTGTCAGTGAACGGAAGATCGAGCCTCCAGCACTCCTCGTGTGCTAAATTACCCACACAGGCTTAACATTTCATCATATAAATATACTAATTATACTCCTCCTCAATTCTAAGTACCCGTAGTGTGTGTGTCACCAGCTTCCTCACTCTCCGTTGATTTATGCACGTTGTTTACCTCTGGAAAATATACTTGCCATATTTAATGTACATTAATCAATATTTCAGTACCGTTAACCACTAGTAACGAAATAAATGTGCAACTTACGTCTGGCAGCTGTGGATGTACCATAATGTCTTAATTAACGCTGGAATCCATCCATACACCAGAAACGACGATCTTCACACTGTTAACCTTCCAGTTTAGTGTGTTGGAAATGCTTTTGAAAACTGACAAGGTGAACAATGAGAGACTTGTGCAACATTTGGGAATCTTCAGTCCAGTACAGAGAAGAAAGAAGAAAGATGAGGAGGATGAGGTAATCAGTCTCTCAGCCTGGAGTCGGTGTGTTCAGTCCACCAATCTTGATGGACTAACCCAGACTCCAGGCTGAGGGACTGATTACCTCATACTCCTGATCTTAGTCTTATTCTCTGTACTGGACTGAAGAAGCCACTGGCTGGCGAAAAGTTTCCTCAATAAAAATTCTCAAATGTTTCACAAGTGTTTCACTGTTCAACTTCCAGACTAGTAACTAGACCCAACAGTGCTAGTTCTGACTAACCTTAAGAGGCGCCTGAGTTTCCCGTCTCATAATATCATGTTTATTTTTCCTCTATAATCTTCCTTGTCCATAATTACTATCGCATTTACTTTGTCTGCTTTCGTAATGTGAAGTCCAGGATCTTTCCTTATTGATGGTATAACTTAACAAATATTTGATGACAATTGTGTTGTAGAGGTGTGAACAAAGCTCAGACAGTAATTATGGACAAGGTAGATTATAGGGGAAAATAACATTAGAAGACAGAGGACACTGACTAGCCCTAAGTCAACTACGTAAACCACCCAGTGTGCGCACCATTCACTGTAACACCCAAGGTCTGGTACACATCTCACTACGTGTTCCACTCAGTGTACACTTACAGCTACGCACACTTATCATCGTGTACATCTTGTCGCGTGCCAGAAAGATCATGTATATATACACGTTTATGCACACAGTAATCCTGCACATTGATGAGCAGGCGTGGCGAAGATCATGTGTACATTTAGTAGTGATTAAAAGCAGTTTACACAATTTCTCTCAGTTATGTGCACCTGTGATAGTGATTACATATGGTTATGTGCAAATATGATTAATAACATCTAAATGAATTTGTGCGTCTGATCAACTGTACGAACACACAGACTTACACAATGTACGAACACACAGACTTACACAATGTACGAACACGCGGACGTACACAATGTACGAACACACGGACGTACACAATGTACGAACACACGGACGTACACATCAATTAAGCTATGAAGCTTATCTGGTCCTGAACATTAAAAAAAATGAAAAGTCTCACTAAACATCAACACTTACCTGGTTATACTGAGAAGTTAAGTGCAGGCACTAATCCCCACCTTCACAAATTAAGTGTAATGATCCGGCCTTACCAGCATCACCTAAGTGGGGATTTCAGCTTTTAAAGACGATGAATAAATCAAAATGTAACATAATTGTTATTAAGTTACAAGTTAAGTGCGTACTAAAACTGTAGGTGCGATTTTTGTTGATTTGCTGTTATATTTGCTGTTATATTTGCTGTTATATTTGCTGTTATATTTGCAGCATCTGCTCTCCGAAGTTGATCACAAAACCTATGTAAAGAAACTAGCTTAAAATGTGTTAAAAACCAGTGATCCTCTTAATGATTCTCTCATGATGATACAGACACGAATGTTACTTGCCTAACACTTGGCAGACGAGTGAAATTGTTTAAAAACATTCTCAGTCAAGAACAGGATTCGAACCTGCGCACTATGCATCAAAATAAACAGTACTTCTGCCATACACCCAGACCCCAGAGTGTGCAGGTTCGAATCACTGTAGCAGTCTCCTGATTTCACCCTTTTCGTTATAACTCTGAGTTCTGTGCGTTAGAAAGTTAAATATTCACCTGTTCACCTTCAATTATTCCGTTTGCACGCATTTTGTCAAAGGCTTTTGAAAGTCAGTTTATACTATACATCTGCATTTTGCTTGTTCCCTAATGTATCCGAGACCATGTCGTAATAATCCAACAATTACGAGAGGCAGAAGAAACCTGGTCTGAAGTCATGTTGACCTGGGTTTCGCAATTCGCAATTCTTACGAATCTTAATTAAGATTCGTTAGAATTATGCTCACACACCAACAACTCTTCAGATCCCCAGAGCAACATCTGCATCAACTCTCACCAAACAGGTTCCCACAGGCCTGCTGGATGCTTGAGCCTCAAATTCTCAACCCGTTTTTCACACCCTCTCACAAAACTTTCCGGGACACCCCCCTTAACCTCCTTCCATCTGTACACAACCTTCATGAATATTCAGCTTAGAATACTTAGTATTTAAATACTCTCATACAACGTGTTATTAATAAGGATATTTACTGTTTCTTACAGATCTTCGGCAGCGCCTGGGTCGGGAGTGGCGTGTACCTCCATACCTCAGTGAACGACAACGAAAACGACGCGCATTTGCTGATCGCGATTTGGAAAATGTCATGTTACAACGCGAATCCATATTAGCCCAGAGTGCCCAACTCACTGCCCATCCCACCCACATTCCTGCAGAGTGGATGGCGCACGTTAGTCTCCTGCCCGTCCACCTGCAGGAAGCTCTCAGGTTACACCCGCAGCCGGCGCAGGCGTTGCTGCAGCTAGTGATTGAGGCTTGTGGGGGTGACAGAGAGAGAGCACTGCAGTACCTAGCCACACCACCTCCCGTCAGCCAGCCAGTGCTCAAGCACACCACTGCTCAGGATATGTGCGCCAGTGTCACCATGGGCATGCATATTAGCCTAAGAACTGTCCTTCACGGTTCCTGTCAATATCGTTGGCTTGCTTGCTGCGTCAACACGCCAGCATCCGCTCCGTCGCCTCTCCCACCCGACACGTTTCCCTTCCAGCTTCATCTGATCAGCTTTACAGTGTCGGTTAGAGATACCAGCCGAGAATCACCATCTCCACTGGTTCGTCACGCGCCCTACCCCACCACCCACGTCCCATCCTCAGGAGCAGAAGAACGGCCATTCATTCGCCAAGTTGAACAGCCCGAAATTTGAGGCTGATGTACTACTGACGGCATCAGGAAGACCAGTGACAAGGGAGGAAGTGAGAGTGTACTACCCTGGCCACAGTGTGTTGCGAAGCCCAGACTTCGCACTTGCCTCAACAGCCCTCAAATCCTCACCATCAACTTTATTTGCCACTACTCCACTTGTGATGGCGGACAAGGATGGTTCGTCGCTCTCTCAACCCGCTGGTCAGCCCAATCCTGCACTTTACTCACATGCTGTGTCAAGGCTCCCAACAGACCGTTCACAATCTCACACTACTTGTCCAACGCCCAGAAAAGCAGTAATTCCTTTTCCAGTGGAATCTATAATCGGAAAACAAGTTTAGCCATCTTAAATCTGTACTGTTGATGATAAATGCAATGGCACACTAAGCCATACCAATCGTCATTTAAATTTGATGTTGCTACTACGAATGAACGGCAGAAACCAGACGTTGAAAAACTGACAGTCACTAATTATAGCGAGTTGAATATTTTGCACACACACACATACACACAAAATTATATATGTGTGTGTGTAATATATATATAACAACAAATATCATACTATATAATATATATATTATATTAATATATATATATATATTATACACGCACACACACACGTACGTCGTACCGAATAGGTAGAACTTGAGAGTTTGGCTTAAGTAACAACGCTCTTCTTGCCGAATAAGGCAAGCGAAAATTTGTCCATGCAATACTGTCGCAAAAATCATTCTGAACCTAACAAAAAAAATGTATTTCATGTAATTATTGTAAACTTATCAAAAATATATTTAATTGGATTAAGCTAAATAAATTTCGCTTATTATAATAAGGCTAGGCAAGTTTTCTAAGGTTCTTTTGGTCCAAAATTATTAATTTTTACATTAACATAAATGAAAAAATATATCTTTAAATGTATAAGAGAAATTTTTTAGAAAGGACTTAATTTTAAACGAATTCTTGCTAACTGACCAATTTTACCTGTTCGGCACCACATTATATATATGCAAAAATAAGAAAACAGTAATAAATTATATATGTTTAACATATGTAGACATGTTAGGTGAGGTCTACACAAGTATGACTGAGGTAAGGCAAGGTTTTTTTTAGGCATGGATGTTGATAAGTGGCGTTAGTGTGGAGAGTAACATGGGTATTTCCTGTTTCAACTCCTCCCCCTCCCTCCAACCCCCCTTCCCCCTTCCTCTACTCTCCCCCTCCCTCCACTCCCCCTCCCTCCACTCCCCCTCCCTCCACTCCCCCTCCCTCCACTCCCCCTCCCTCCACTCCTTCCCCTCCCCCTGTACTCCATTCACATCATCTTCACCAATTAAGACAGATTTTTTTTAATACTAAGTGGTTGAAGCAGTAACGTGCCCACAGTAACTTCCAACTTTCATAGGTTCTTCCGTCTGGCTATTTGACCTAGTAGTGTTCCTAGTTCACCTTGTTCTTTTACTAGCAGTGTTCCTAATTCACCTTCTTTTACTAGGAGTGTTCCTAATTCACCTTCTTTTACTAGCAGTGTTCCTAATTCACCTTCTTTTACTAGCAGTGCTCCTAATTCACCTTCTTTTACTAGCAGTGTTCCAAGTTCACTCCACATTGTTCTTCTCTGGCTAGCAGTGTCCCTAGTTCACCCCACCTTGTTCTTTCATTACTTTCTCTGTGAAATCAGCTCTTCAAGAAGTGCCTTCAGTTTCGTGAAAGGCTCTTGATCTAAAAGAATGGGAGCTCCTTCTACCCTTCCTCGGATCAAACCTAATTACCTTTCCCCAGTTCAACGGGCGTTGTATGACCCTTATAGTTGATAATTAATATTTTTTTTTCCCTTAAATCACACAGTCAAAAATAATCTGACATTTCTTCAGGTTGAGTTCTCAACCTAAGGTTGAGTTCGTAAGGTTGGGTTCTCAACCTAAGGTTGAGTTCTCAACCTAAGGTTGAGTTCTCAACCTAAGGTTGAGTTCTCAACCTAAGGTTGAGTTCTCAACCTAAGGTTGAGTTCTCAACATGATTCAGGTTTAGTTCTCAAATTTCTGCAGTCTAAATACTCTTCGTCTAGTTAAGCTGAACTTTTTACACAAGTTCTGTACTATCAGTTCTATACTATATCAGTTCTGTACTATATCAGTTCTGTACTATCTATCAGTTCTGTACTATCTATCAGTTCTGTACTATCAGTTCTGTACTATCTATCAGTTCTGTACTATCAGTTCTGTACTATCTATCATTCTGACTTATTCTGTACATCTATCTTTTATTCTGTCACTGCACTATCAGTTCTGCACTATCTATCAGTTCTGTACTATTTATCAGTTCTGTACTATCTATCAGTTCTGTACTATATCAGTTCTGTACTATATCAGTTCTGTACTATCTATCAGTTCTGTACTATCTATCAGTTCTGTACTATCTATCAGTTCTGTACTATCTATCAGTTCTGTACTATCTATCAGTTGTGTACTATCAGTTCTGTACTATATCAGTTCTGTACTATATCAGTTCTGTACTATCAGTTCTGTACTATCAGTTCTGTACTATCTATCAGTTCTGTACTATATCAGTTCTGTACTATCAGTTCTGTACTATCAGTTCTGTACTATCTACCAAAGATATAAGATCTAAGACTAGTTGCATCTTAGTTACAGAAAGTAACGTAGTTTTGCTAAATGACTTATGGTAACTTTACCTCATATTTTGTAACTTTTATTTGTGTTCTCTGCCTCAATAAATGCTAAAAGCAATAAATCTTTTTTCCCCTCCTTGTTGCTAAGACCAAAGATAAACACACACCTACACCTGGGTCAGGAGCTGTGACTCGATCCTTACAACCACATACAGAAGTGTACACACAAGTACACATGCACGTACACACCCGCGTGTACAACTGTAAACACACACATACACAGATTGGGGAAGGTCAAAGAAGACCGCGGACATAGTACAGGCTAAGGGGCCAAATACTACAAACTTCACTCAAGGAAAAGGGTCTTGGGGTGAGTATAATACCGAGTACATCTCCTGAGGCGCACATCAACTGCTGCAGCATGTGGGAGCATGACAAACCTAAGAATAGCGTTTCGACACCTCAGTAAGGAATCGTTCAAGACTTTGTACACAATGTACGTCAGGCCCATATTGGAGTATGGTTAAACACATCAAGAAATTAGATGAAGTGCAAAGGTATGCAACAAGACTAGTCCCGGAGATAAGGGGTATGGCCTACGAGGAGAGGTTAAGGGAAATCGCCCTAACGACACTGGACAGGAGGGATAGGGAGACATGATAACGACATAAAATACTGAGAGGAACTGACAAGGTGGATAGGGACAGGATGTTTCACTGATGGGAAACAACTGGGGGGTCACATCTGTAAGCTGAAGACTCAGATGAGTCACAAGGATGTTAGGAAGTATTTCTTCAGAGTTGTCAGGAAGTGGAACAATCTCGAGAGTGATGTAGTGGATGCAGGATCCATACATAGCTTTAAGAAGAGATATGATAAGGCTCACGGATCAGGGAGAGAGTGGACCTAGTAGCGACCAGCGAAGAGGTGGGGCCAGGAGCTTGGAATCGACTCCTGCAACCACAAATAGGAGAAACACACACACACACACACACACACACACACACACACACACACAAAGACAATATCTTAATGCTGGTAATTATTTGTTATTAAATGTACAAGCACTATAATTGTTTGGTAATTCAGTGTTTAACGTATTTCACTTCCATTACTAAAGTCACACCATCCTTATCAACTTGCTACTGACCTTAACATTTCACTCTCATATTACATAAATCAGGAAGTATATATTTTTTATAGTCTGCATTTCATATCCACAAATCGTTCAGTTTTACAGGTTGTGTCAAATTTCCACAAGACTGGAAATACCCATCAATAATACCAAAAGAGCGGCTTGGTTCTTAATCAGGAGAGCACCCTGTGGGGAGTGGCACCTCGTGGGGAGTGGCACCCCGTGGGGAGTGTCACCCCGTGGGGAGAGTAGCACTCTTCCCAAAGAGGACACTATCACTAGACACAAACCACCAGACTCTACCACCTCGTTAAGGTGACCTGGTGATGCAGGATCGGGGGGAACAAGGCAGGATTGCTGCTGGAATCCTCTTGATCCAAACATGTTGGAGCAATCTTCCTCTTTGGATCATGCTTGATTACATATATTTCCTTTTGTGTATGTATATGTATGTGTCTCAGTAGTAGTACCAGTTCCTAGTAACCAGTTACCAGTAACCAGTGTACCAGTAGATGACTCAGTAGTAGTACCAGTTCCTAGTAACCAGTTACCAGTAACCAGTGTACCAGTAGATGACTCACTACCAACCGTCATGTGAATCACTGACTGTTATTCACGTTGCTGCTGACCATAGCATGTTTTCAAATGCTGTTCACCCGCTGGGCACTGGTGGGTCAGTCTGAGATAGGGAGCAGAGAGAGGCAGGTCGGCTGATGGTGCTTTCCCATACTTTCCGTTATAATTATACGTACTAACCAGCCTACGTGAGTATTTTTACCCCATCCACGTTATCGAGCCCACATGACGTGTGTGTGTGTGTGTGTGTGTGTGTGTGTGTGTGTGTGTGTGTGTGTGTGTGTGTGTGTGTGTGTGTGTGTGTGTGTGTGTGTGTGTGTGTGTGTGTGTGTTTCTGTCTGCCCGTGTCTGCCTCTGCCTGTGTGTCTGCAAAAACTTTTATACCTGACCACATGAACTCTCAGAACATGTGAAATCTGAAGAACAATAAAAACAATGGTAAACAAAAGTTGAATAAAGGATATAGATGAGAAGCCTCGGACCTGATAGCAGCGGATTTGAAAATCAGTGTGGATAAGGAAAGGAAAAATGAAGTTCAATATTCCTGAGAAAGCAAGTTACATGAGAAAAGGATATTCATGGGAGAAGGAAGGGTTCAAGGACTGGAGAGGAAATAAGAAAGCTGAAGGAGAATGTGGAAAGACCTAGGTAGAGGGTGAAAGGAATAATGATAATTAAAAGGGAAAGCAATAGTAGATAACTTAAGGGAAGAGGAGTGAGAGAAAGTCTTGTCCCGAGATACTTACACAAGACCAGGCAATACAGATAATAATATAAATAATAATAATGAGAATTAATGAAAAATATAAAGCAATCTGAAGGTAGAGAGAATGGGAGGAAGGAAGAAGTCACTGATGATGCACGGCTTGATAACGTTGATGATAGTACAGGATAGAGGAGAGGGTCAACAAAAGAACAAAACCATCACTGAACGAACATGGCGAAAAGATAAAAAAAATACGAGATGGCAAATTTTATAGGATTCGAAGTACATGGTTGACATAAATGCAGATTCTCTCATATGATGTAACACATGACAGATTTTCAGACAGAAAATCTTGAGGAGTATAACAAGATTCTACTATATACACCTGGTGGCTAAAGCTCTCGCTTCACACACGGAGGGCCCGGGTTCGATTCCCGGCGGGTGGAAACATTTCGACACGTTTCCTTACACCTGTTGTCCTGTTCACCTAGCAGCAAATAGGTACCTGTGTGTTAGTCGACTGGTGTGGGTCGCATCCTGGGGGACAAGATTAAGGACCCCAATGGAAATAAGTTAGACAGTCCTCGATGACGCACTGACTTTCTTGGGTTATCCTGGGTGGCTAACCCTCCAGGGTTAAAAATCCGAACGAAATCTTATCTTATCTTAGCCAGACACACAGGAAGGAAAACTAAGGAAAGCATTAAGAGGCCCCTCCCCCATCCCCTTCCCCCTCGAGAAACTCGCCTCTTCTGAGTTTGTTGCCCTCAGCAAGCACTCTCCTATACAAGCCCAGTAACTCTTTCAGTCACATCCTCCCTTTCTCCCGCTATTTACAACATAACGTTCATCTTTTCCCTTCCATGTATACAAAAATAGATGTAAGAATCCTCAAACAGCCCCACCAGTCCCATCTCACACATCACCCTACCTCCCTCCCTCCCCTCCTTCCTTCCCTTCCTCCTTCCTTCCTTCCTTCCTGAAATATGGGCAATGAACAAAAAGAAGTAACTAAACACGAGGAAAATGTAATTCAAAGTTCAGAAAAATGAAGATGTACCAAAGAGTGGATAATTTAGAAAATAAAAGCAGACGCAGATGAAGACATAAGAGCGCCAGCAGAGATGCAACCTATACAAGAAATATTCCCAGCATGATATACGGTGCCCCGTGGCCTGGTGGTTAAAGCTCTCGCTTCACACGGTGAGTGTCCGGGTTCGATTCCCGGCGCGGGTGGAAATATTGGGCGTGTTTCCTTACACCGGTTGTCTATGTTCCCCATTAGTAAAAATGGGTACCTGGGTGTTAGCCGACTGGTGTGGGTCGCATCCTGGAACAAAACTGACCTAATTTGCCCGAAATGCTCTGCATTTCAAGTGTCCGGGGCCCAAGACTGTTCAACAGCCTCCCATCAAGCATTATAGGAATTGCCAATAAACCCCTGGCTGCCTTCAAGAGAGAGCTGGACAGATACCTAAAGTCAGTGCCGGATCAGCCGGGCTGTGGCTCGTACGTTGGACTGCGTGCGGCCAGCAGTAAGAGCCTAGTCGATCAGGCCCTGATCCATCGGGAGGCCTGGTCATGGACCGGGCCGCGGGGGCGTTGATCCCCGGAATAACCTCCAGGTAGCCTCCAGGTAACCTCCAGGTATAGTAGTATGTCATTGATGTCAGCTAGGACTGTATGCCTTGTACAAGTACTTGTAGAAATAGATATTATATTATAAAGTACTGAGGAAACAAAAGAAGAAACAAGGGAGGGAAAGGAGCGTTTTGAAGAGATAAGAGCGATAAAGGTGAGCCACAGGACTACACAGTAAATCACCATCAATATCAGGGTACACAAGTTAGCACTAGCAGTTACGACCAATCCACAACCAAACAACAGACCACGACAGGAATGTAAAGACAACAAAGGCACTGGCTGACACCATAGCAAAGGCGGCAAGAAGCCGCATGATAAAAATCTAATAATCATAGATTTAAAAATACACAGACTGGGAGAACATTCACAAGGAGGACCAGAATTGTGTTGAGTTATGATGAGGTGGTATAAGTATGATATACAATACCGACAAGATGAAGAATTAGACGTTGCACATGTGTGTAATTCTTCATGATGAGGTGGTAATGTGTCAACATGCCAGGAACACAAATACAAAAAGAGAAAGGGACAGAAACGGCATAAAAGGTATTCACCTAGAGAGCATCTGATAAAACGAGAAATAGAGCATGAAAGACTTGTGGGTTGAAACGACCAAACACAACTTTCTTTCGAACACTTGTGTTAGAAACCTAGCAGATGGTGAAAAAAAAATTAGAGGCTACGGAGACTGCAAAGAAGAGAAGACCTGAATTCATTGCAAATGTGAACGGTAACCAGGAGGAAAGACAGCAAACAAGATAAGGCTATCTAGCCGAAAAAAAGTGCCAAAAGGGGAGAAATTAATACCCAGAGAAAGAAATGGTGAGAACAGAGCCTGTGGTTCACCCAAATGAAATGCAAGAACATGGAAAAGCTGTGCTTAAGTTCTATATCATTTACGTCATAAGTATCAAGGTTGAGTGTCATTCCTCGGAACTAAGAGCACACTTGTCCATGTTAAGCTGTATCTAAGAGCTGTTATCTTATTTCAGCTCTTTGACAGGCTCAAAACCTGGTTTCTTAGTTCATTTTAAGTCTGGCCCTTATGAAAGAAAAGCTGAAAATATTTATACTGAGAAACACTCATGCTAGATAGAAGTTGAAGCTAGCAGCATCTTCCAGTTAGAACTTTCATTTGTACACCCGAGTTATCAGACAACTCGAGAACCGGTTCCAAACTGCAGTTAGTCAATGACTGATCGCTGGTGGAGTTGTCACTGACGAAGGTTCAGCTAGAATGGAACTACTGGTGGGTATTTATTTAATGCTATATGGGGCTATGTTCACTCACAGTATGAGTGATGCTGACCAAAACTCACTGATGGTATGCAATAAGGCAGTTCCTTGAAAATGTGAAAAATTCTTTCACAGCAGTTGTTCTGCACTATGATGGTATGTTCACAGTATGAGTGATGCTGCCCAATGAACTCGCCACTGAGGGCCAAAAAAAAAAAAAATAAATATTTATGCGATATTCTACTCTCTACTGTGTAGGATGGCAGATATTACCTACAAGTATCGTAGTGTAGGATGGCAGATATTACCTACAAGTATCGTAGTGTAGGATGGCAGATATTACCTACAAGTATCGTAGTGTAGGATGGCAGATATTACCTACAAGTATCGTAGTGTAGGATGGCAGATATTACCCACAAGTATGATAGTGTAGGATAGTAGATACTGCCCACAAAGTATTGTAATGTAGGATGGCAGATATTGCTGGAACAATCGTTCCAGACTATGGAGCAGAACTATTCCCCAGAATGAGGGACTGACCACTTCAAAACTACGTTTTCAAGAGTGACGGACTGATTACAACGTCTTTACATACCCGTTTCACACGTGTCTTGTCAACTTGTCGGTGCTGTATACCATTATGTTTACACCGTCCCTTCATCCATTAGAGGATATCACCAAGAAACAACTAGGTGTCTCCAAGAAGGAAAACGTGACAGATTCCTCAAAACAGTTCCTGGTCAGCTGGGTTGTGAGGCATACGTTAGACTGGGGACGGAGGGTACTAAGAGCTTGATCGATCAGGCCAGCAACCATAAGGCCTGGTCTGGGACCGGACCGTGAGCGTGGTGACCAGAAGAAACTCCAGGTTAACCTACTCTCTTACTCTTGCTCATTCACTTTTTCACTCTCACCTGCTCTAGCATCCACTCCTCTTTCATTTTCTTTCGTATCTGTCTGTGCCTCTCTCTGGTTTGTCTTGTTCCCTTCCTGCTGGGAGCTTGGTCCCCCTTCCTCTGTGGGTTATGACAGTCTTACCCTCATTAACCCAAAGGAAGGGCTAAGCCAAGCCTTTCCTTCCCACTAAGTCATGTAATCCCACACAAATACACACGATTCTCGCCATTCTGAAGTGCCGCAATAAGCTATACAATAGCATTTTTCTTAACTGAAGTTTAGGTTTCTGTTGTACATGGTAGTGAATTATAGAGTTAGAACGGCTTAAGTTCCTCTCGCAGAAGTGGGAGATTTCGGTATTTAATTCAGGAACAGATAGAAGTCATTGTCTGAGGAGGAGTGTGTGGGAAGGAAGTAAAGATTATAGTGCTAATAGAAATAATGCCGCCTTCCATGTTAAAATTCCTTTCGTTTTGTTAACGAAAAAAAAAATGGTTATAACTATGACCATAATTTTGAAGGGGGTGGACAGGTAAGCCAGCGGAAGGTCTCGGTCAGATGACCAAAAGCTCCAACAGCGGGTCATCATCTGACTAAGACCCGCGTCAGGAAACACTTGTCTTGTTTCCTGACAAACCTTCTTAACTTAATCTTTGTTAACGTAACGATCGCAAGTTAAAGCGCTTCAATATATCGCTTAAAACCCTTTAAAAGTCTGCAATGGTGTAAATCAGCGAGTGGAAAGTAATGAATTCCAAGGAAAACAGACTTAATATTTCGATTCACAACTGAGGTCCTCTTCAGAGGACCTCAGTTGCAGGTTGAACTATACACTCTTCACGCAGTCATTCACTTCTCGCAAGTTATAATAGAAAACCCAACCACATCAAAAACCAACAAAAAACGACAATCAACAAAAACTACAACCATAAAAGCCACAGCCACCACAAAAAACAAAGGAACTACAAATGCGACAACCACCACAAAAGCCACAACCACAATAACCATAACAAAAATAACCACAACCACAACACCACAACTACAAAAAAAAAAAGAAAAAACAACAATAATTATTTCAATAAAGTTACATAATACATATAATTTAGAAATACTAGTTGACATTTCTGGCCTACTTTATACAAAGCTCCCGGCTGTGCACAACACTGTGGCCAACCTTAAAATTAACTAACTCCGGACATTTTATGAGACTAACATGGTTTACCTGAACGATAAACTTTATAATTTCTAATATTAACTAAATTTAGTTTGCAATTATGAAATTTTAGGATTTTTTTCAAGAAAAAAAAAAAAAAAAAAAAAAAAAAAAAAAAACTCAACCAGAGTGAGAGTAGCAGCCGCCGAGGCCACGACAACACTGAACTAACTTGTTTGTTGTTACAGTTTTAAGATGGTGATTAGTTGAAAGATGAATGTGGAAGGAGAAACTGATCTCAAATATAGTAATAAAATATAATGTAGAAAATACAAATGAGTGCATGAGTGAGATGAATGAGAGATGAGTGAATGAGTGAGACGAGTAAATGAGAGATAAGTGTTGAGCGAATGAGAGAGGAGTGTGAGATGAGTGAGGGACGAGCATGAGTGAAGAAGAGTTGAGTGAAGGATGAGTGAGTATTGTTTCACTTATTGTCAACAATAATTATACTTGTCTCTTCTATTTTCCTGAGGCAGGTGATGCCAAGAGATGCCAAGCCAATAATGGCACTCTGAGATACTGCTCCCCTCTACTCTAGGCTGGAACATTCCTCTACACTAAACAGCCACTTTTAAGGCGGGAGAACCATCAATGACCGTATAAACTCAAACACCTAAATTACTTCATGCAAGAATACAAAAAGAAGCACTGCATTGGGTCCATGCTAGGCACGTCAACTCGCACCCACTCGTGTACCTATCTAACATCTATTTAAAGCTACCCAAAATTCTTGCCTTACTGACGCTACCTGGGACTGTTCCATTAATCTACAACTTTACTGCCAAACCACTAATTCCCCACATCCGTTCTAAATCAAAATTTCTCCAACTTGAAATAATTGTCGAGAGTCCTCCTCTTGGTTAGATATTTTCAACACTTTATATCCTATTTATTCAATCCTGTTTTCCATTTGCACACTTCAATCATATCTTCCTTAATACCAAGCCTATTTCGTAGGAAGGGTCGAGCGTTGGAAATCCCTTGAACCGTACTCCCTAGAACATAAGCGAGAAAGATGAATCAAAATTTACACCTGGAAAATTCTAAATGGATTTGACAAATCTGCACAGAGAAATCACTCCCAAAGAAAGCTAGAGGCTCGGCACTTGGTGCAACATGACCAAACTAAAAAACAGGGAAGCAGAGTAGTCTATGAAAGAACTAAGTGTAAAGGAACCAAGGCTTTTCAACACCCTTTCTGCGTATATAAAGGAATTACTACTACTTGCTAAAATCAGCTCTTGGTCAGTCAGGTTGTATGGGCCAGGCTATCACCAACATCCTGGTGTCTCAGACCATCAACCAAGAGGCCTTGTCTGGGACCAGGCTGTGTAGGTCGCGACCCAGAAATCGTCTTCAGTAACCTTCAGGTAACAGTATCACTCCATTTATGTGCAACAAGCCTGTAAATTCAATTAAGTCACTAAGTTACTAAAGTTAACTTATGATAAAGAGAAGACCAACTGAATGGTTGAAGGAACACTTTCAAATTTTCACCTATACCGTCCAATATTACAAGTCAAGGCTTCCTCTAAGATACATAAACACCGAGGACGAACGAAATCAAACGAGGTCTTCAGAATTCATCACAATTTCTTCAATAAAAGTGGCAAATTATCCCTAAATCTAAAATCTGCTCTACTGAAAACACGTTGGCATTTATGGTTTGAAGCTTATCGGAAGAAGCATTTAGGAGCAGGTAGGAGCTAAGGATCAACCCTTGGAACTACATATAGCAGAGGAAAAAGACACATCCACCATTTCTTTAAGTTCAAATGGAAGAATAAGAAAGATTTGTTTGGATTGTTAACCGGGGGAAGAGTTAGCCATCCAGGGTAACCCAAGTCGGTGCATCATCGAGGATTCTTATTTCCACTGGGGTCAGTACCTGACCAGCCGGGCTGTGGTTCGTACGTCAGTTTGCGTGGGTCTAGCAGTAACAGTCCGGCTGATCAAGCCCTGATCCACCATGAGACCTGGTCACGGACCAGGCCATGGGGGCGATGACCCCCGTAACACCCTCCAGATATACTCCAGGATGCGACCCACATCAGTCGACTAACACCTAGGTACCTACTTACAACTACGTAAACAGGGACAGCAGGTGTAAGAAAACGAGCCCAACGTTTCTACCCATGCCGGGAATTGAACCACGGACACTGCATGAGCCGAGTTCGTTGCCATCCGAACCACGGGACACCATTTCTTTTAGATCAAGTGGAATAACCTTTGTGAGGTGGTGATGACAAGCTCCATACATAGGTTTAATAACAAGTGCGACAGCGTCCACGAGTATAAGAGGAATCTGGAAAGTGCATGTTTAAAGGCACGGCCAGGATCTCAGAATCGACCCCTGTAACCACGTAACGGGTGAGCACACACACACACACACACACACACACACACACACACACACACACACACACACACACACAAGGCCAGGTGTCTAGCGACAAGTGCCTCAGACAGCTGGTAATTAACGTACGTTAATAATTTATTCTGAAGTTAGGAATGAAAACAATGTAACAACTACGTTAATAATGAGAGCGCTAAACCCGTAGAGATCCCGTAGTACCTGGGTCGGGGGAGGGAAAGACGAGGGGAAAATCAGGTTCGAACCATGGAATGAAAAGTTAGGTCAAACTGTTTGGATATAAAAATTACAAGTGTATCTCCTTTAATAAGTTTTCTATGAATAAGTATGACAGAAAATGAATTCTAGTTTTTAAGGGGAAAGTATTTTTTCATGTTGACAGACATTTTATTTGAATACGAACACTAATTTAATACGCTGGTACACAGCGAGAGTGTATCAACAGCAGCAGCAGTAATATGCACTTTTAAAAGCAAGAAATATTAGCACGCACGTAATCTCACAGAATGATCCATATATGAACATTATATATATATATATAATATATATATATATATTAATATTATATATATATATATATATATATTATATATATATATATATATATATATATATATATATATAGTCGTGCCGAATAGGCAGAACTTGCTATCTTGGCTTAAATAGCAACGCTCATCTTGCCATATAGGACAAGTGAAAATTTGTGTACCTGGAGTTTACCTGGAGAGAGTTCCGGGGGTCAACGCCCCCGCGGCCCGGTCTGTGACCAGGCCTCCTGGTGGATCAGAGCCTGATCAACCAGGCTGTTGCTGCTGGCTGCACGCAAACCAACGTACGAGCCACAGCCCGGCTGATCAGGAACTGACTTTAGGTGCTTGTCCAGTGCCAGCTTGAAGACTGCCAGGGGTCTGTTGGTAATCCCCCTTGTGTGCTGGGAGGCAGTTGAACAGTCTCGGGCCCCTGACACTTATTGTATGGTCTCTTAACGGCTAGTGACACCCTGCCTTTTCATTGGGGGGAATGGTGCATCTGTCTGCAAGTCTTTTACTTTCGAAAGTGAGTGATTTTCGTGTGCAAGTTGGGTACTAGTCCCTCTGGGATTTTCCAGGTGTTATAATCACGTATCCTCCCTCCTGCGTTCCAGGGAATACAGGTTTAGGAACCTCAAAACGCTCCCAGTAATTGAGGTGTTTTATTCTCCGTTATGCGCGCCGTGAAAGTTCTCTGTACATTTTCTAGGTCGGCAATTTCACCTGCCTTGAAAGGTGCTGTTAGTGTGCAGCAATATTCCAGCTTAGATAGAACAAGTGACCTGAAGAGTGTCATCATGGGCTTGGCCTCCCTAGTTTTGAAGGTTCTCATTATCCATCCTGTCATTTTTCTAGCAGATGCGATTGATACAATGTTATGGTCCTTGAAAGGGGAGATCCTCCGACATGATCACTCCCAGGTCTTTGACGTTGGGTTTCGCTCTATTTTGGGGGCCAGAATTTTGTTTTGTACTCTGATGAAGATTTAATTTCCTCATGTTTACCATATCTGAGTAATTGAAATTTCTTTTGCAAAGTCTGTATATATTACATCTGCATTCTTTTTGTCTTCCAGTGCATTTAGGACCTTGTCGTAGTGATCCAACAGTTGAGACAGACAGGAGCGACCTGTTCTAAAAACCCCTGTTGCCCTGGGTTGTGTAACTGATGGGTTTCTAGATGGGTGGTGATCTTGCTTCTTAGGACCCTTTCAAAGATTTTTATGATATGGGATGTTAGTGTTATTGGTCTGTAGTTCTTTGCTGTTGCTTTACTGCCCCCTTTGTGGAGTGGGGCTATGTCTGTTGTTTTTAGTAACTGTGGGACGACCCCTGTGTCCATGCTCCCTCTCCATAGGATGGAAAAGGCTCGTGATAGGGGGTTCTTGCAGTTCTTGATGAACACGGAGTTCCATGAGTCTGGCCCTGGGGCAGAGTGCATGGGCATGTCATTTATCGCCTGTTCGAAGTCATTTGGCGTCAGGATAACATCGGATAGGCTTGTGTTAATCAAATTTTGTGGCTCTCTCATAAAAATTCATTTTGATCTTCGACTCTCAGTCTGGTTAGCGGCTTGCTAAAAACTGAGTCATATTGGGACTTGAGTAGCTCACTCATTTCCTTGCTGTCATCTGTGTAGGACCCATCTTGTTTAAGTAGGGCCCAATACTGGACGTTGTTCTCGATTTTGATTTGGCATAGGAGAAGAAATACTTTGGGTTTCTTTCGATTTCATTTATGGCTTTTTAGTTCTTCCCGCGATTCCTGACTCCTAAAGGATTCTTTTAGCTTAAGTTCGATGCTTGCTATTTCTCTGACCAGTGTCTCCCTACGCATTTCAGATATATTGACCTCTTTTAGCCGCTCTGTTATTCTTTTCCGTCGCCTGTAAAGGGAGCGCCTGTCTCTTTCTATTTTACATCTACTCCTCCTTTTTCTTAGAGGAATAAGCCTTGTGCATACATCGAGTGCCACCGAGTTAATCTGTCCTAGGCATAAGTTGGGGTCTGTGTTGCTTAGTATATTTTCCCAGCTTATATCGGTTAGGACTTGGTTTACTTGGTCCCACTTGATGTTTTTGTTACTGAAGTTGAATTTGGTGAATGCTCCCTCGTGACTAATCTCATTATGTCGGTCTGGGGCTCCGCGCATACATGTCTGAACCTCAATTATGTTGTGATCTGAGTATATTGTTTTTGATATGGTGACATTTCTTATCAGATCATCATTGTTAGTGAAGATGAGGTCTAGTGTATTCTCCAGTCTAGTAGGTTCTATTATTTGCTGGTTTAAATTGAATTTTGTGCAGAGATTTAAAAGCTCGCGTGAGTGAGAGTTTTCATCAGAGCTGCCTCCTGGTGTTATTACTGCAACAATATTACTGCAACAATATTATTATTAGTATGCAATAATTTCGCTAAAATCATTCTGAACCTAACGAAAAAGATATATTTCACTGTGCTTGTTTAGTATTAAATTATTGTAAACAAATCTATAATGTATTTAGTTAGGTTAGGCCAAAATAAATTGTTCTTGTTATAAAACCAGCTAGCTGGTCTAGTGGCTAACGCGACGGGCTGGAGTTTTGAGACTATGACCGCGGGTTCAATCCCGGCCGGGGGTATGGTTTGTTTGCAATCGTGTCATTACGATTTCTTGAGTCATGTTCTTGTTATAATAAGGTTAGGTAAGTTTTCTAAGATACTTTTGGTGCAACATTATAAATTTTTACATCAACATTAATGAAAAAAATATATCTTTAAACGTATAAGAATTTTTTTTTAGAAAGGACTTAATTTTAAACGAGTTCTTGCTATTTTTTTTTATATTTTTATTTAAAACATAGAACAAATTCAATAATGTATAAGAGTATAAAATTAAAAACCATACTAGATATTACAAAACCTCTAGTACACAATCCCGGTACATTTTAAGAACACCATAGATCATGGCCATATTACAACCATATACATAACCTACAAACCCTCCTTTTATAATAATCATTATTGCCAGTGCAGACACAGCTGACACTTCTACCCCCCCCTCCCCGTATGTACAGTCCCCGTTCTAAATAACATACATTGAATTATCCTAATGAAAGGTCATACCCTGACCTCATCAAAACCTAAGAGTTGGTAGTGCATGAAGACACAAAAACACAAATTTACAGACTAAAACAGATATGAAACATTACATTCCTATACACGTACACTGTAATAAGTAGAAGAATATACACCACCAATATAATATCAAATATTAATGTTAACCATGAATTACAAACATTCAAAACATTGCATATCGTGAAGTTCACGCTCAAAATGCAAGATAATACACCACATGCCACATTAGCGGTACAATACTAGGCTATGTAAATAATTTAAAGAACCCAAGACTAGAACATGAATAAGTATTATCCAAAAGGTTCATCATGATTTTAGTAACTTAACAACACCAAACTCCTTATAACACCTAACACGCCACATACAAACTTACCAATAACGTAACATACATTCCACAAGACTAACTTTCGCTGTGCCTTCTAGCACGTGCCTAACTAGTATTACTTTACAAATATAGATACAAAAATTTTAATCTAGAGAACTAATCCTTATCCACACATGTTTACATAATAGGAAATTTACTTTAAATCTGATGCAGGAACGCGAAAACCAAAATGGCAAAAATAACTCAGTTCTTCAAGGTACATAGTAAAAGGAATATCCTCTCAAGAAAAGTTTAAAATTCAATTGCAAGACCAGTACAAGCGAAACATAATACGCTACCAAAGGAAAATATACATATTATATAATTATATATTTAAACTGCCATTTACACCTTCCCCCATCAAGGGAACTAAGCTAAACTAATCTTTCACAACCTCTCATCTAGTCCCACACGAGTTCCTCCAATCACACCCAATCACCCATCATCGCGCACCCAAAGGGAGGTGAGCCCGTTGAATACCCCTGAACCCCCCCCCCTTTACCAACCTACTCACCCCGGCATTAAAACCCCTTATAACGCCAAAAAATTTCCCCTATTGTTAGGCCTCAATAACCCTCGGAAAAAACCTCATCCCACCTTTTCCCAAAAATGTCTCTATTGCGACACAAGGTCGATAAAACTTTCGCCGCCAAGTCCTTCTCAGCACATTCCCCACCCTCCTTCCCCCTCATACCCCACAAAACATGTATGTAGTCCACGATTACATATGTTAAACCCCTTACCACACCCTCATCCACACCACTCATATCAAGATCAACGCTCGCAAACCGACCCCACCTTGACCCCCCACCCCACCACAACCTTATTCATCCATACCCTGATGCACTTCCAAACCTTCACAAAAAACAGACAACATGATAAGCAGTCTCTTCCCCACTGCATCTGCCCACACCCCCCCCACCCTCGATAACCTCCTATCTCGGAGCATCGCTCCCGATGGCAAAATCCCATGCAGGAAACGATACATAACCTCACGTGCCTAGGTCGTATCCTTAATTTACTAAATCTTCGCCATATTACATCCCATGCATACATGGGGTAGATCCCTTCAACCGGCGCCACTACATGTCTCTCTAAAAATTTTACATAAAGTTCCCACTTTACTTTTCCCCGGGCCCCTGGCTAACACTAAAGCACGGAACACTGTTTCACATTCCTTCTTTTCCGCCCCTCCATACCATTTCCTCAGGTGACATGACCTTATCTATCTGCCCCCCCTCCATGCACCTGCACTATCATTCCCTCTTAATAAAAACACATTTCACGCGCTTTCTCAAGTCCAACAAACCTAACCCTCCCCTACATCCCGGGCAATGTCACTACCTCCCTTCGCAACCAGTTCCCACCCTGGGGCCCCACAAAAATTTGAACACCATTCTAAGAATACTCGTGATCGGGTTCCTGTTAACGGCATCACTGCCGAAACAAACCAGACTTTACTATATGGTAATACATTAAAGACAATTGAAACGTTGCCTAAGGGTTAAATGGTGAGGTCGCAGCATTCCCAAACGTCCCCTGCACCTGTTCCACCATCCTATTCAAATTTGCTAATCCTGCAGCACTCGGGTTTCAGCCTCATAAACGACACCACAGATTTTCAGAACTCCTGGTTCCCGTGCACAACATCACATCCCCAATCAAATTTCCCCTGCCCACTCTCCCAACCCCATTATCATTGACTTTTCCAGATTTACCTTCATCCCAGTAGCTCCCCCCAAAAATTGTGTACAACTTCCTCCAAAAGCCCCAAACCGTGTCTCCTCACTCACCAAAATAGTTGTATAAACAACATAGCCCCCAAAACCCGGCCAAGATTCTGCTCCCATCCCCACCCTGTCCTTAGACGATCCTCCACCATCCTATAAAAGGGATCCTGAACACATGCAAACAAAAGTTTGTGATAATGGACATCCCTGCCGAAGACCCCACTCCATGGTGACTCCCTCCCCACACACCCATTGATTTGCCACCCTTACCTTCGCGTTTAAAGTACAAGTATCCACCCACCCCACTATTTCTTCGCCAAACCCCTGTCGTAGGAGAATATCCCTCAAGCCTTCTTTCCACCCTGTCATAAGCCCCTTGCCAATCCAAACGCCACCAACGCCCCCCCTTCCTCTTTCCATGTCCTCCAGGAACCCCTTTATGATCCCGTGGCCCTCGCCCATTGACCTACCAGGCAACCCAAACTGAGACTCAAACACGACCCTCCCCACAAACATTTAAAGCCGATTACCAAGAATTTTCGCAAAAACAATTTATAATCAGCACAAAGCAACGAAATGGCTGGGTAATCCTGAAGGGTACCCTGCTTTTTTACCCTTCGGCCCACACCACCACCGCCGTTGCCGTGATTCTCCCATCTTACCCTCCTTCATGGTATTCATTAACTCTACTAGGAAACCCCTAAGCAACCCCAGTGCTGTACATAAAATTCGCTTGGTAAACCATCGACCCCGGGGTGCCTTTCCTTCCCTCATGTCCATAAGGGCTCTCCATATTTCCTCCTCCTCAATGACCCCACCCAGTGCCTCCCGATCACTCCTCCCCAGTTTGCATGACACATCCCTCGCATACCTCCCCAAAGGGAACCTCTCCATCTACCCCACTACTTTTCCCAATTCCTCAAACCATCTATCTGCATATGCACTCATCCCCGTGGTTCCCGTAATACCTGTCCCTCTCTAAACCCCCCCCCCAAAAGAAATGACTTGCAATCCCGGTATTGTAGTCGTTCGCTGTCGTACCTTCTGTCCTTGCAGCACACAAGCCGATGGCTTGTCGCCCCATAGTACTTCGTCCAACCCCGCCTGTAACGTACCGCTGCAAAACGTTCTTCTTGCAAATCCCCTATCCTGCCCTTAAAACATGTGTATTTTCCTCCACGGGGAAACACCCGCCACAGCCCTCCCCTTGTAACAAACCCGTAATCTAGATTCTTTAAAAAATTTGACAAACCATACCGCAATTGATTAATGCGTTTACCCTCCCTCACAAAAAAATTGACGTATTCTTACCTTAGCCACACTACCCCCCATCCTACCACATCCTCCTCAGTCCTTCTGTCTGCCCAGAGCTGTTCCCAAAAAACTGCAAAACCTTCCAATCCCTCCCTATCCCTCAAAACCATCGTGTTTCAGTTTTTCCCAATAACTTCCCTGCCTACGAGCCAAAGCATCCCACCCCACCTCCACTAATACCACCCTATGATCGGAAGACACCATCTTAAAGTTTTTAAAAGACTCTACCAAAACCCTCCGAGATAAATTATAACCTGTCCAAACGAGCTGCATATCCCATTCTTATAAACGTATGTTCCACCTCCCACAGACCTCCCCCCAAAGCATCACGTAACTGGAAGTCTCTAAGCAGGCCTCCCAAGACTGAGGAAAAATACCGCTCCTCTGGGTTCCACGTCTGCCTCTTAACTACACAATTCCAATCCCCCCACAATCGCCACCGACGGGAACGTTCGTAGGTAGTACACGAGCTCCTCCCGCACAAATCCATCTTCACTTTCACGTCACTTTCTGCTGGGCATACACACACACAAAACGCCACTCTCTCTTCCCATCCACCATCCTTCCACACGTAATACCTCTCCCCCCTCCCCCCCTCTTTCCTGTGCAATACAAACGGGCTCGCCTCCCTGATCAACACACCCACTCCTCCTGTTAAGCGCTCAGACGGCAACACATAAGCCTGATACCCAGGCACCTCTAATTCACGACCAAGCTTAAAATTGTGCTCCTGCACAAAAGCTACATCAATCTTGTACCTATTCAAAAAAAATCCTGAAGCACTCACGTTTAACATCACACACAGACCATTAATATTTATTGTTACACACCCCGAGGCTGGCTTAAAAGGTTTTTCCCTCCCTGCCTCATGTCATGACTCTTCCCCTTCAAACCATTTCCCTGGGCTTTGCCTTTGCCACATACTCCACCCTCCTTCCCCAACCATCCCCCCCCCTTCTGTTTGGCCCTCTCGTAGAGTCACTCTGAGCACCATAACCCCATGTCTTTTTTCCCGGCCTTTGCCCGGGGTCCAGAACACGCCGAAACTGACGCTGCTGCCCTTTTCCTTTTAGCTCCTTCTGTTTCCATATCTGAGTCCTGGGAGCCAGCACAATGGACTTCCACCTCTACCAACCCTTAATCCGCCTCCATGTCCTTCCATGGCACTCCCAAACTGTCCATCACAGGGGCCACCTGATCCTCCCCCCTCCCGCACACACCTTCTTTCCCTGATCCCAGGGTTTCCCGCTCACTGTGGGCTCTCCACCTCCGTAGACTCTAACATAGCCTGTATCACCGTCTCCAACCCTCCTCAATACTTTCACTTCTGCGCTCACCTGCACCTCTTCACTTGACAGGTAATGTTGATTGGGGCAGGTGATCATGGGTCTCCACTTCTTCTGATTCCACAGGAGGAGCCATCACCTCTTCACTCCCCAAGCACCAAGCCCTCCTCCTTGCCTCCGTTCTTCCTCAGGCATCGGATTCTCATGGACAGGTGCTGCGCCCCCTTGCCGGCCCAGGAGCCATATTCCGCTTGCCACAGTCTGCCGCCATATGGGCAAATTCGCCACACAGTCGGCATGTACGCCTCTGCCCAGCATACCTACCATTACCTGGGTTCTAAACTCCTCGAGATATACATACGAGGGTATGGATGCCTTAGCGTCATCTTGAGATTGAAAGAACCCTCAGGATAACCTGTTGTAAGCTCCTTTTAAAACCCCCTTTACCCAGTTGGGCCAATGTACAGTGCCATAAAAGTTCGAAAACATTGCGTATATCCACTTCATCAGCCTCAAAAGGCACGTTTCGGAGCTTAACCCACGAATAATGTCGTGATACATCCGTCAACTTGACCCTCACTGCCGGTGTTACGTTAATGCTGACATCTTGATAACGATCCACCAACGCCTCGTATACTTGAGCAGTTAGCACCTTCACGAATATTCTATACACACCGTTCAGTGCCACTCCATACAAATCCTCGTCTCTGATGCCGTAATAACACATCAACTGACGTAGGCGTTAAAGCCCCACTAATGAGCTCAATGCCCACAGTATTCACCCTTCTGCGCACACCTGGCGCCATGTTGTTGACTGAGTAGCTCGTCTGGGAAAACAGTAGAGGGGTGCAAAGCACGACCGCACTCTACCTCATCCAGGCAGCGAATGACATTCTTGCTAATTGACCAGTTTTACATATTCGGCACGACATATATGAGATTTTCGCCTTATAATCGGTGATACACACGTAACATGTACCTTATATGCCACCTTTATATCAACAATGCATCTCTTAAATCTTCTGTACCATATTATGTAATAAAATATTCCTATTGGTAAAAAAATATATATATCAAAAGATGGGGTGGTAGGGGAAGTGGAATATTCAAACGACTTCAGGAAGAAATCCAAATATTCTTCCTTGAAGCCTTTTTATCCACTTCTCCGAGGCTATGGGTCCCACAATTTACACCAGAGGTGGACCCCATTATTTTATATATATATATATATATAAAATATTTTATAATAATATATATATATAAATATAATGTATATAAGTTTTTAAAAGGGAAAAGCATAATTTTCATTAAAATCAATAGGTAAGTAAATCTTTACATTTTTCAATAAATCTTACTTTTCTACATTAAAAATTAAAAATCTTAACCTTTGAAGTCAAATTAAAATTACCGACTTTCAGTGCCTTACAGTGGTAGATCTACCGTCACTAACCAAGTGTCAACAGAGTGTTATGGTCAATACTTGTTGAAAAATGCTGGGTAATATTAACAATGATCGCTCAAAATCCATCCCTCAACCCAGTCGAAGTCAAACAATTTCAAGCCAAATTCTGTAAGAATTCCAAAACACGTCCGAATTCAATCCCCAAACGTAGTTCCCTTAAAACGTAAAAATCCTACGGATTTCTCAAAAACCCCCTAAGCTACTGAAATTCTGTAGATCCCCCTCAAACACAGTTCCCAAACTGCCAAAATTCTATCAATTCTCCCAGAAGCAGTCGCCTAAAACCGATTCTCGCCAGAACATTCTCCCCTCCTCCTGCCCACTCTAAAAAGAATGTTAAAATCTTCTGGATTCCCCAAAAACAATCCAACAATTGAAAATTCCCCCTATAAGTCACGAGTTTTTCAAATCATACCTTCTTCTCATCATCTATTCAACTATACTTCCATTCTACTTCAGTCCATCTATCAGTCCACACCAGTCCATCCATATCGAACATAAAAATCAGTCCATTCCCTTGAACCTCGTCATTGCAATGATGGCCAAAAGCGTTCAACTCCTCCCCTCCCCTACTATCATCACCCCCACATCTACCCAATCAACTATCATTCAATATATTCATTCATCTATTATGCTAATTCGTCCATCCATCCACCATCCCCATCCCTCACTTCCTTATATCACCGTCTCCTACAAGGATGAAAGGGATCAATCAACGGTCTCCACATTAAGAAATTCGAAATATTGGTGGCCGCTAGCAAAAGTCACGTAAGTATCTATAGGACAACTAAAAATCTTTTCGTGGTTTGAACCTGAATAAAAACTGACTGTTAAAGTATTTACTACTACTACTAAATTCATGGGGAACGTTAAACATGTAAAGTTCTTACTATGCCTGAAAGAAAAAAAAATATATATGATAGTTACACCATACGAACACCAGTAGTGTCCTACTGAACTAGTCTACGAAAAAAACAATAAAAAACAACACGAAAATGCAGTGCAATGAGATTTTTTTTTACTGACACTGTTTCCCCCCACGACGCGAGTTTTTTTCAAGTCACAAAAAACCTGTTTCTCTGACTTGAAAAGGCCAACTGCATGGGCGACTCGTTGTCAGTAGAAGATCTCTTGATATTGCATGTGTGTGCTTCCATCGCCTCGGTATTTCAAACCATTCCCCTCCATAATAGTTACATTATAGGAACATCAGCAGTGTGCACAGGGAAGCTTGAAACCTTGACTGGTATCGTGCTTCCTTATGCATAAATTAATAAAATCAATAAAGACAGCGGTGAGTCTAGTACAGTTAGTTAAAGGTACATTACTTGAGGTAGCACAATTAATAGGAGTATTATCTCGTTACCACTGACTTGCTTAGCAAACAAAGGTTGGACACCAGTCCCTGGACCCATATGTGCCTCTGTAATCCTTAGACTACCTCGCACAGGATAGACATGGGGAGGGGGTAGAATAAAGATGTCAAACTAGCCATTGTGATTGATGTCTTAAAACATTGAATGATTCTTACCTCCGTTGTATCATATATTAATTTTAGTTTTATGTTCTTTAAAATTATGAATGACTGTGGTTAGCTTCTATTTCATATTCTAATTAATTTTACCCACTGCCTTTCACACCCATAGATGTTCTAGCCTTCACTACCAAACATTTACTTCACTGTCCTAACACCAAGAATGTTTGTAAATGTTTCTCATATCTGTGAGTGTTCATCTTCCATCTCTCATACTCAATAAGTTGTGTTTACTGTTGCGTATTGTGTTCGTCTTTCCTCATGTTCCACTTTCTTTCCAGTGTTAAGGGCAATGAACCTGCAGACTCCCCAGCACTCAATCAGTGAGAACCCTCCAATTTCTCGCAACCAGTTATCAAGTGTTTCTCACTCCTGAGTCTGTGGTTGTTGGTGTGTTAGTGACAAATAAGATGATTTTAATCAAGTCGCATTTTCGCTTCTGGCTACCTTCACGTGCCCTTCAGGCTAGCCTCACTAGCCCTTCTGACTAGCCTCGCTTCATCACTTTCAGCTGTGGGGAAACTTATCTCGCTAGTACGTATTTGGTCACACCAGATTCACTGCTGGTCATCTATTAGAAGAAAGCCCAGCTCGACCTTGTCAGGATTGCCAGGTTCCGCCGACAGTTCAACATCGCCTGATATATTGTCCCATCTGTCAGTGAGAAAGCTTGCTCAACTTTCAGTCTTCGCCACTGAGGCGTCGTTCTTGCTGTCTGTCCTGCTCTCTGAAAATACCATCATTAATGCTGATTCACTCTGCGAACATTTATCCTTTGTTTAATCATTGCAACAACTTGAAATGTTATTGTTCGGTGTTTGTAGTTGTGTGCACTGTACTTTAACTTATCCTGTAAGATCATCCCTTCTACTGTGCACTGTTAATCATCACCACGGCTTCCCAGGTTTTTATGCACAGTAAATATTCACCTACGTGTGGCCTGGGTGTCTCACAGTATTGTAAACAAGATTTATGTAAAGAAAAAATAAAAATATGTACAGTGGTGATCTTGGGTGCACGTTTTTTTTCTTTTTTCTTGGGGGGGGGAGGGAGTTCTCTATATAAGTCCCTAGCGTTTCTTAAACAATTTGTCAAATGATAGTTGTCAGTCGGGTGCTGAGTATTAGTGCTTCTGCCTCGCCTATGTTTTTCCATAATCTTGTGTAACTGTCATATCTACTGTGTAATCTATGGAAGTATTCAACCTACACTTCTTCAGTTAAAGATTTTTTTTCATCTATTATCTCTCATCATACGGAAACATTTGTTTTAGTATACTGTCTCGTTTAAACCGAGTTTCCGTTTGTATTTTATTTCCCTGAGGAGAGAGGTGGGAGAGAGAGGGAGAGGGGGAGAGAGGGGGAGAAGGAGGGAGAGGGAGGGAGGGAGGAGGGAGAGGGAGAGAGGGAGAGAGGGAGAGAGGGAGAGAGAGGGAGAGAGAGGGAGAGAGAGAGAGAGAGAGAGAGAGAGAGAGATAGAGAGATATGTGTGTGTGGGTGGCCTTACTGTTATGTACAACGCCAACATTGTCAAAGTACCACACTTGGCTCCACTTCCAGGACAGCGTGAAGCAAACTTCTATACCACAAGACGGACAGAAAACAGCAACTTCGCTCTGGATGTACTCTTCTCCAGAACATCATTTCATCTGAGATAATTTATCCCCAGGATGACTCAAGTCTGGGACTCATTCGTACAACATTATGATGTTAGTGATATAAAGTCAGTTGATCAAATGAAAATGCTGGCCCACAGATGGCTCCAACTTCATCCTCTTCCCTACTTGTATGTGTCATAACAATAAAAGTGCTTTCAAATGAGCTGATGTAGGTAACAGCTCTTAGCTTGCCAATAAAGTTAGGAATCCTTAAACCTTGTCAAACCCTGTGAAAAAAAAGAGATAAAGGAGGAAAAGAGAGATAGAGGAGGAAAAGTGAGAGAAAGGAGGAAAAGAGAGAGAGGGGGGGGGGAGAGGGTTCTACATAACACTATTAGACGAGAAAGTCATTGAAACAACTATGAGAGTATTTAGCACTGAACACACACACACACACACACACACACACACACACACACACACACAGTGTACTATAAGATGTACGAGAGGAAAGACGAGGCTGAGTGAGAGAAGGTGAGACAGAGAGAGAAGGTGAGGCTGAGAGAGAGAGGTGAGGCTGAGAGAGGGTGAGGCTGAGAGAGAGAGAAGGTGAGGCTGAGAGAGAGAGAGAGAAGGTGAGGCTGAGAGAGAGAGAAGGTGAGGCTGAGAGAGAGAGAGAGAGAAGGTGAAGCTGAGAGAGGTGAGGCTGAGAGAGAGAGAAGGTGAGGCTGAGAGAGAGAAGTGAGGCTGAGAGAGAGAGAAGGTGAGGCTGAGAGAGAGAGAAGGTGAGGCTGAGAGAGAGAGAGGTGAGGCTGAGAGAGGTGAGGCTGAGAGAGAAGGTGAGGCTGAGAGAGGGTGAGGCTGAAAGAGAGGTGGTGAGGCTGAGATAGAGAGAAAGTGAGGCTGAGAGAGAGAGGTGAGGCTGAGAGAGAGAGAGAGAGAGAGAGAGAGGTGAGGCTGATAGAGGGTGAGGCTGAAAGAGAGGTGGTGAGGCTGAGAGAGAGGTGAGGCTGAAAGAGAGGTGGTGAGGCTGAGAGAGAGGTGAGGCTGAGTGAGAGAGAAGGCGAGGCTGAGAGAGGGAGGTGAGACAGAGAGAAGGTGAGGCTAGAGAGGGATGTGAGGCTTAGTGAGAGAGAAGGTGAGGCTGAGAGAGAGAGAGAGAGAGAGAGAGAGAGAAGGTGAGGCTGAGAGAGAGGGGAGGTAAACTGTCCGTGTCACCTCTAATGAGGTGGGATTGTATAGCGGTAATTGGTGATTACTGGGAGAGGAACGAGGTGTGACAACTTTAACGAGGTGGGATTGAATACAACCTAATTGGTCATCAGAGAAAGGTGGAGCCACCTTGTGTTGCTTGTGCCAGCCACGGATCAGTCACACCACAACCTCTATTGATACACAACCCACTTTCTTGTGAGAAAATGTGATTACATACATGGTGAGACCGATATAGTGAAATGTACTTTCATTTTATTGGCATTTTTTATGTGAAGATGATCTTATAGTAAGTGTAGAGGTGCCTATGTAGTGTGTGACCTGCCTAGCATGGACCCTTGGCGTGCTGCACTGCTTTCCCGTTCTTGTCTGTGTGTACGTATTTACGTGCTGGTAGTCAGTCTTGGTAACTTGGATCAGGGGTCCTAGACCTAGGATCAGGGTCCTAGACCTAGGATCCTTTCCTCGCCTTTTTAATTTTAGTGAGGTATTCAGGGGTGTGGGTGGTGAAACTGAACAGCGATAAGCCTTATTCACTTCAATGATTATAAGTTCCTCAATACCAACAATAAGTTGCGAGTAGAAAGAATATATTTTAATATTTGTCCTCACAGGGTACAGCATACCCAGATATAAAAGATGAAGACTATTTCTAGAGGTATACCTTTCTAGGGTTAAATGTGCAGACGGCTGACCTTAGCCATGTAGGAAACATTCAAGCTGACACCAGAGATTCTATGACTGTGATAACTCTCCTCCCCTACACATTCTAGTCTCCACCAGACCGCAACTCACGTCCCTCCTCCATCCCTCACCGCTGCCACTGAGGGAAGAGATACATGTTTCCAAATCAAAGACTAACAGCTCCAGATCACAGAAAACCTAGAGATAATCGAAACAAATTATGTTACAACAATGTCGTATTCATTTTAGGGAAATTGGTGACTACATACAATTGATGACTACATACTTTTAAGACACCTTTAATAAAGGTGTCTTAACCTTTAATAAAGGTGTCTTAAGTGTATGCATTTATATTTATTTTATTCAAGTTGTCGGCAGTCATTTTCCTTCTTACTATATATTAGTTAGCCTTCTAATTAAGAGAAATGTTTAGTCACAGATTTTTCCATGAACCACGGGAGAACAGCTCTTGATGCATTACAATTAAGAATAAACAGTTCAACAACTTGAATTATCACGATCACAAATTAATTTCTTAGAAAATAATTTAGACAAAACATGTTAGAAAAAATGTAAACAGGTGAAACTCTACAAAAGAAAGAAGGAAGGAGAGGTGTGGCGCAAGAAATTCAATTAAGGACAAATTTATTCGCAAAGATGCCAACGCAGCACGACCTCTCTAAGACGAACACCCTCTTATTGCTCTAATTAAGCAACAACAACAATCTCCGAGACAATGTTGCCAGAATAGAACAAGCCATTCAGAGAATGCATTCACTGGGTTACTATCACAGCACATCAATGGCAATATTACAGTTTGTCTCCTATTCCAACTCAGTGTATACAGTATCTAACTAATTATGACTTCTAGATCTTAACTAATATAAAGTCTTACTCTGTTGCATCTTTGCAATACCACATCTCTTGATTCAATCACCAAGACTTTTTTCTTAAAAAAGTTAGCTAAGTAACTTCCACCTTCGGTCATCCCCCCTCAGCTTGCATAATGGCCAAAACTTTTTGACAAGATAAATAGCCGAGAATTTGCTTGAGCTTTTTAAATTTAATGATTAAATCTTTGCTTACAAAAGTCATGACTGATGGAACTATTAGCTTCCATAATTTTTGGTTTACAAAATCTAGGTCTGTATGTACCATTGACTTAGGACAAATTTATAGAACAAGTGGGATTATATACTCCGACAAAGTGCTATACGTCATAACAATGTGCTATACGTCATAACAATGTAGTTAAAGACATTTCACAGATAAAACATTTATTGACCGTCATTGATTAGTGTTACAATTACCCAATTAAATTGCCTTGGATATGTTTACATGATCTTTGCTGTGGCCTCGTGGGCAAAAATTGGGCGGAGGCTGTGTCCTCGAGACCAAGTGAGTGTTAAACAGCAGCGCTACCTCGCCAGGGTCGAGCACACCTGTGTGGGCGGGAGGGTGGGCAGGGGGTCAGGCGGGAACTGAAGGGTGGCAAGGTGATCTGGAAGGTGTTATGCCTAAATCAAGGAACGGGTGGGGGTTTGCACCCATGGCGAGTGAGTACTAAAACGTACTGGTCTGATTTTTAAGACTCGCTCGCTGTGGGTTCAAATCCCACCTGTTCCGTGATTTGTTAGTGCTCTTGTTATTGCTCTTCCGTGAGTCATGGTATGTTCATTCACGTTTGAATGAAACAATGAGTTAATATCAGTTTTTCACTTGAGAAGATCATTGTAATGATTGAAAGGCGAGATTTGCCGAGAAGAATGGTAGAAGATACGTGACGAGAAAACCAAAGAGCTTTATAAAGCTCTTAGTAAAGCTCTATATATTTCTAATTATTCCTGTCATTCTATCAAAAATGTTTTTCATTGCCTTCATATTCACTATTGAAGTTAGTCATTTATGGCTTCCATTAATCTTCACTCACTCAGGTTTTTCCATCAGATGGATCACTTATTCTTGACCTCCCCCCCCCCCTCACAGTCGGTCTCGGTCTCGGTCTCGGTCTCGGTCTCGGTCTCTCTCGGTCTCGGTCTCTCTCGGTCTCTCTCTCTCTCTCTCTCTCTCTCTCTCTCTCTCTCTCTCTCTCTCTCTCTCTCTCTGGATTTTGATATCGGAGATTGACTTTCACTCAGACAAAGCCGTTTAAATTGGATTGCGCGCCAGCTGCTGGCCCCTCGCTCAATACCTTCTTCAGAAAGGCAGCGTCTGATTTAGCAGCGCTAGTGATTTGTCCAAAGAACCTCCTGCCGCAGCTGCTGCTTCTCCTACTGCACCACCTCCCTCAGCTGCTGCTGCTGCACCACCTTCCACAGCTGCTGCTGCAGCTGTACCATCTCCTGCAGCCTCTGCTGCACCACCTCCCGCACCTGCTGCTGCACCGCCTCCTGCGGCTGTTGTTCCACCTCTCGCACCTTCCCACGCACAATGCACTACCCTCTGACTTACAATTTAAACCACATATATTGACTGAAAAGCGCTAGACCCGTTAGGACATACAGCGCCTGGGCAATGGAAAGGTCATTAGGTTTGATTCATGGGAAGAGCAGCTCCATTTCCTCTGATCAAGAGTCTTCACCAGCATCAAGGTACAGCCTCCACGGGTTGGGTATACATACATTTCAGAATTTAAAAATTCTCTGAACATGAGAAAATTTCTCAAAATCCCTGAGAGTAACTAGAGTTACTGGAGACAGTCGAGGTGTGGCAGTGTGTGTGATGGTGTTGTCACTGGTCCTTGACTAGTCTCTCAAGACTTAGTGTTCAGTGAGCGAGTCAGGTAATCCCACAAGCTGAGCTCCAATATATTGGCCACAAAGCTCCTTTCCCAAGGGAATCCTCCTCCGCTCGACTTCAACTCTATTTAATAGACTTGATCAAAATCTCTACCTGCTGACTGAGGGGAATTTCTCACTAATTACTTGTTTTAACGATTTAAAATTGTAAATTCTGAGCTGCAGCTGTTGGACCCAATGAACAGAGCTTAATGAC
Organism: Cherax quadricarinatus; assembly: GCF_026875155.1. NCBI lineage: Eukaryota > Metazoa > Arthropoda > Malacostraca > Decapoda > Parastacidae > Cherax > Cherax quadricarinatus. The sequence goes on along the minus strand of NC_069440.1, from coordinate 4,630,214 downwards.
CCTTAAGGGTTTGTTTAATTTGCTTATAAGTGGGTCCACTAATAACATCTTCATCTACAATATCTTGCATGGAACTGTACACAGAGACTTGGGTGATTACAACAAGCTATCAACCCCTCATTCACGTGAAGGATGTGTGCATACACACGTGAAGGATGTGTGCATACACACGTGAAGGATGTGTGCATACACACGTGAAGGATGTGTGCATACACACGTGAAGGATGTGTGCATACACACGTGAAGGACGTGTGTATAAGTGTTTACGTTGGTGTGCGCATGGTGGTGTTGAGTAGATTTCAAGCATGCTTATCGAGATGTGTATAGTTTGTATATCATAGGGTGAAGACTAAGCTCCTGGACAGACTTCTTAACATTAAGACTTGCCCATCAGATACTGAGCGTCCTGAGCCCTATCATGCCTATTCTTTAAGCTATGTATGGAATCTGCCTACAACTACATTAGCTCATTTCACTTGTTTACCACCCGAAGACTGAGGAAGTATTTCATAACATCCACGTTCCATACACGTCCCTTCACTCCTGTTCACAAGCCGTGAGGACGGAATCACAGCACGGTCTTCGTGAGCCGTGAGGACGGAATCACAGCACGGTCTTCGTGAGCCGTGAGGACGGGATAACTACGTGGGTCTGGGAATTTTTTTCTCTTCTTTAAGAGGAAATCTCCGATTTCAAAAGCGTTCAGGCACGACTGAATATGAAAATTCTGCAGCTCACAGACATTCCGTATACAGTTTTTTTTTCTTTTTTGAGAAATTCGAAATCCCAGAATCTCTCTGCGAAGATGGTGAAAATTTCGCCAACAATGTGGAAAAATGGCTAAAGGGAACGACAGCAACACGAGGCGTCATATTACAGACTAAATTACGTGTTATATCAGTAATAATGGTAGAACTTCCGACAAAATGTTAGGCAAATGGATACAGATGCAACTAATGTGACATTTTATTGTGGAAACGTTTCGCTCTCCGGCTTAACAAACCTCCTGGATAGAGAAACGTTGCAACAATAAAATCTTATTAGTTGCAACTGTGTCCATTTACCTAACCGTATCACATTCATTTAAAAAAAATATGAATTTTTAATGTATTATTATTATTATTAAAGATTAGCCGGTATTCTCCCGGCCCGGGCCTTTTCCAAGTGGTGGCCCGGCCTTGGCTCCCTCTTTAGGGAGTGTCTGAGACCTAAGTCTCCCATGGGAGGAGGCACAAGTACCTCCTCATCTTTGGGACCAACTGTCCCAAGGCCTAGCCACAAGCTAGGCTTCTCTGGTCTGCCATCCTCGCCCCAAGGAGGCTAATGGGAATGACAGTCTTATGAGCTAAAGGCTCGGGCTCAGGCACCTACCCTACCCTAGAAGGGTTAGGCATGGTGTCGATCATTTTTAATGTAACTGCAAAGCTATAAGATCACTTAGAAACAGCGGCGGCTCCAGAATACGAGGCTTAGGCGTGGTAATGTAGTTTAAGGAGGCTAGGAGACTGTCTTAAAAATATAATGAACCTAAGCATACTGAAGAATGAGATAATTATGCAACATTTGGGAATCTTTGTTGAGGAAAGGTTTCGCCAGTCAGTGACTTCATCAGTCCAATACAAAGAACGGTATTGGACTGATGAAGTCACTGACTGGCGAAACCTTTCCTCAATAAAGATTCCCAAATGCTGAATAATTATCTAATTCTTCAACTTGTCGGTTTTATAAACCGTAACATCACAGATATGACACAAACAATGAAAAATCAAGCCGTTCACCTCACCGATATGAGGAAATACAAGAGAGATTTGAGCCTGAGAATCCAGCAGAATATTTGTTGACTGAGTAAAGAGCAGTCCATCAATAATTTTTTTTCAACATAACAAGCACGAAAAACGTGGTATGATTTTTGTTATGTCAGCTGTGACAGCTCTGAGCTGAGTGGCTCAGATAAAAATATAAAAATATTCATTAAAAATCTTTTTGGCTAATGGAAAAACAAGCGCTTATTACATACAGGACAGACGGAAGCAAAGGTAATAATTCTATGAAAATAAATCAGGACACGTTTGAAGAGGAACTTGTATATTGTATTGAATTTGTATTTATGAATCAATATGGGGAAATACTTATGAAATGGTATACAAGTTGATGAGTGAGACGTGTGCATCAGTTAGGTGTCTTCACTGTTGATGCGTTTAGCCTTCACAGAAGGCTTTTTCAGTCGAATACAGAGGTGGCTAAATGACAGACAACAGCAGCAGTAAGGCAGAGATTATGTAAAGAGTCCATCAACCTTAAAGAAGTTACGATGTGGTCAGTTCCTCAACCTGTAGAATAGTTCAGCTTCACAGTCTGGATCCGAACTATTCTGTCGTTAGTCACCTCTTTATTTTGACCAAAGCAGCCTGCTGTTAGGTGAAAAGTGTTTCAACAACATACTGACACTGTTACACACCAGTCTTACTTAAGGAAAACCAAAAATTCTTTTCACTTTATTCGCAAAAAAAAAGTGTCTAAGACTGATTTAAGTGGCACCTTCTCTGACACTTCTGCAGCAGAAGTTTTAGGGAAAATGTCACTGCTTCAGCAAAAGTGTTAGGGAAAGTGTCACTGCTTCAGCAGAAGTGTTAGGGAAAGTGTCACTGCTTCAACAAAAGTGTTAGGGAAAGTGTCACTGCTTCAGCAGAAGTGTTAGGGAAAGTGTCACTGCTTCAGCAGGTGTTAGGGAAAATGTCACTGCTGCAGCAAGTGTTAGGAAAAATGTCACTGCTATATCAAGATTTATGGTAATCATCTTATGACACAGCGCTATACCCGTAGGAGCCGTATAGCACTGACGAATGGAAGGTAATTATGCTTGATCCAAGGGAATAATAGCTCTAATTCCTTGGATGAAGAGCCCTTCATCGTCATCAAAGCACACCCCGTTGAAGTGTGTGATGGAGTACAAACTACAACTATCCTCATATTTCCGTCTTAAATAGTGAAGAATTATGCCAGAGCTCCCGTCTCAGCAACTGTTTGATTCGTTAGTTCTGATAACTGTACTGAAACATTCGTTAGTTCTGATAACTGTACTGAAACATTCGTTAGTTCTGATAACTGTACTGAAACATTCGTTAGTTCTGATAACTGTACTGAAACATTCGTTAGTTCTGATAACTGTACTGAAACATTCGTTAGTTCTGATAACTGTACTGAAACATTCGTTAGTTCTGATAACTGTACTGAAACATTCGTTAGTTCTGGTAACTATATTGAAACATTCGTTAGTTCTGATAACTACACTGAAACATTCGTTAGTTCTGATAACTATACTGAAACATTCGTTAGTTCTGATAACTATACTGAAACATTCGTTAGTTCTGATAACTGTACTGAAACATTCGTTAATTCTGATAACTGTACTGAAACATTCGTTAGTTCTGGTAACTATATTGAAACATTCGTTAGTTCTGATAACTACACTGAAACATTCGTTAGTTCTGATAACTGTACTGAAACATTCGTTAGTTCTGATAACTACACTGAAACATTCGTTAGTTCTGATAACTATACTGAAACAAGATTCGTTAGTTCTGGTAACTATATTGAAACATTCGTTAGTTCTGATAACTGTACTGAAACATTCGTTAGTTCTGATAACTGTACTGAAACAGATTCGTTAGTTCTGGTAACTATATTGAAACATTCGTTAGTTCTGATAACTGTACTGAAACATTCGTTAGTTCTGATAACTATACTGAAACAAGATTCGTTAGTTCTGGTAACTATATTGAAACATTCGTTAGTTCTGATAACTGTACTGAAACATTCGTTAGTTCTGATAACTACACTGAAACATTCGTTAGTTCTGATAACTGTACTGAAACATTCGTTAGTTCTGATAACTGTACTGAAACATTCGTTAGTTCTGATAACTATACTGAAACAAGATTCGTTAGTTCTGGTAACTATACTGAAACAAGATTCGTTAGTTCTGGTAACTATATTGAAACATTCGTTAGTTCTGATAACTACACTGAAACATTCGTTAGTTCTGGTAACTGTACTGAAACATTCGTTAGTTCTGATAACTATACTGAAACAAGATTCGTTAGTTCTGGTAACAATAGATTCTGACATAATAAACCAGTTTCACTGTGAAAATATAAACAATGTTTTGCGTGTCTAATATCCAGATTAAAAAAAAATATATATATAGCTATTTGAAGTTAATATTTATTATGGAGCGCGCATAGTGAAAGAGAATTTTATTTTCCCTTTAAACAATTAAAATACACTTTCTGTGTAACATTATTCAGTTACATAAGATCCTGTCTGTGATGAAAAAATAATTATTAATGCAATTTTGAGTATGCTAATTATTTTTTCTAGCAGTCAAAGACTGCAAGAAAAGAGCTCTTCAGATCATTAATTCTCCACGCACCAACACCACTCCTAACAGTTATTATTATTATTATTATTATTATTATAATCAAGGGGGAACCTAACAGTTACAATCCTTCCCAACAGCCAGGTTGATTTGAAGGTTCTGAAGGTACTCTCACAAACTAACACTAGAGTCGCTTTCGCATCCAGCACTTCCATAAGGGATCTAACCAGGACAAAATCGAACCACTATGAACCAGTCAATGCAGGAGTTTACACTATACCCTGTGGGGGCTGCGACAGTAGGTGAAACAGCAAGGAACCTCGAAACACGTCTCAATGAACATATTAACGCATGTAGGAACGATAACTTGAACAACGCCTCCGTACAACACCGGAATTCCACCAGTCACCTCATGAAATTCAACGACGCCAGACTAGTGATCAGAGAAGCTAATTTCCGCAGACGTCAAAGCCTTGAATCATCATTAATCGCTATTTCTAACACAACCAAGCAAAATAAAGGCAGCTTCATCATCTCTAAGTATTAGCAAAAATCCTCCTAAAAACAATAAACCCTGCCATCACATAGTCGCTGCTGCTAATACTACACAAGAACATAACAGAGGAACACTGAAACAGACCTCAAGTCCAACAACAGAAATATTAATCTAACCTATTTTCATGCTACCCAAGTATTAGCTTTTATAACCTTTTACTCATGTACAAGTTGATTGTTCTACCACATGTATTACTACTACAACTAATATTACTACTACTACCACTAAAATTACACCTCATTCTAAGCCTATATATCCTCTGTGTCCATGTATTGTTTGTAACAGCTTGACAAAGCTCCTGGAGAGCGAAACGTTGCCACAATAAAATGTCACATTAGTTGCACTTGTGTCCTTTTACTTAACATATTGTCGGTAATTCTACCAACTTTAATACATAAAGCATACTACCCAGGATGCCACCCACAACAGTTGCTTAATACCCCGTTACCTCAATACCCAGTGTACATGTCTCCATGTGGGTTATTATTGAGCACTGACAAGTGTTCATTACACTTTATTCATGTGTCTAATTCTTCAAGTTGTCGGTATTATATACCATTGATGTTATGATACCTAGCTACCTATTAACTTCTAGAAGGACAACTGTTGTGAAAAGAAATTAATTTGTACGAGAGGCTTCCCCCAGTACTGCCTCAGCCTACAACTCTATAAAATTAAATCCTAGTCTGAATTCATTAGGCTGCAAAATTCTAACTAGGCTGATCAACAACGTCAAGTTTTTATTTTTACGAAAACTTACATCAGTACGTTGTACATGAATGGTATACAGTACCGAAAAGATGAAAATTAGACATGTGCAACATCTGATGTTGTAGTAACAAAAAAAAAAAAGGCACAATACCGTGACTGGAATGATACACAAATAACTCGCACACAGAAGAGAGGAGCTTACGACGTCGTCGTAAGCTCCTCTCTCCTATGTGCGAGTTATTTGTGATGTTGGTGTCTACTGTCTTCAAGTTATGTCCTATAATTTGTATTGATAAAGCCACTGGTTGGCGAAACGTCTACAATTAAAGACACCCAGATGTCGCACATGTGTCTAATTTTCATTACATCAATACATGCCTAACACCTGAGATTATCTACATCTTGTATCAAGTGAGTACTAGTTATCTGAGGATGCTGCTAATACCTCCATGACTTAAAAGAAAGTACTATTTTAAATCTTGAGTGTAAATGATATATCAGTTAAGATAAATAACTGAGATTGTAACTTTATTTATTGTATTTAATGGTGGTCATGGTACCATCATGGCTCGTGTGTTGTGTCACTGTTGCACCATTATCTGCACATGCACAGACTAATTATTTTTTGCAACTCAGGCAGCAAAAAAATAATTGAAGGTGTAACTCCCCCTTTCATGTCTCCCAACCATGTTACCCCCCCCATGTCTCCAAACCCTGTTACTCCCCTCCCATGTCTCCCAACCCTGTTACCCTTTCCCATGTCTCTCAACCCTGTTACCCCCCCCCCGGATGTCTCCAAACCCTGTTACCCCCTCCCATGTCTCCCAACCCTGTTATCCCCTCCCATGTCTCCCAACCCTGTTATCCCCTCCCATGTCTCCCAACCTGTTATCCCCTCCCATGTCTCCCAACCCTGTTATCCCCTCCCATGTCTCCCAACCCTGTTATCCCTCTCCATTTCTCCCAACCCTGTTATTCCCTCTCATGTCTCCCAAACCCTGTTATCCCCTCCCATGTCTCCCAACCCTGTTATCCCCTCCCATGTCTCCCAACCCTGTTATCCCCTCCCATGTCTCCCAACCCTGTTATCCCCTCCCATGTCTCCCAACCCTGTTTATCCCCTCCCATATCTCCCAACCCTGTTATCCCCTCCCATGTCTCCCAACCCTGTTATCCCCTCCCATATCTCCCAACCCTGTTATCCCCTCCCATATCTCCCAACCCTGTTATCCCCTCCCATATCTCCCAACCCTGTTATCCCCTCCCATGTCTCCCAACCCTGTTACCCTCTCCCATGCTTTCATGTAGTAGCACAATGCAGCTGTACCAAATACAGAAGGATAAAAGCCTCCACTGTATAGTGGTAGCTTCCTAAGTGGTCTCTTGACTGACTCCACTTCGCCTCTCAATTTTGCTACCCAAAAATACACAGCCTTAATCTTCAGAGTTATTATATATTTATAGGTCATCAGACACTCTTTTACCCCGGGACAGAAATCCATTAATATTTTATATCGTAAATAACAAACATGTTATCTTTCTCACGGTAAAAAATTTGTCGACCAAAATATATATTTAGGTGATAATAGGCAGATTAAGAATACCATTTATGTAAATTATTCGTTATTAAGAGGCTTGTGCAATGGAGACAATTATATTCTAAACAAATGAGAAAGATACTTTATTTTGATAATTTAATAACGTAACCCATCCCAGTCCAGCTAATTGAAACAAGTTTTTTTTTTTTTTTGGTAGTTTACACACGTGTCAAACTATGTACGATAACTGTACTTATTTGTACCTGAACCTAAATAAATTTACAAACCTAACCAAACCTAACCTAACAGTGACATCGTCGGTTATGTTAGGTTGGGTAACAATAGGTTAGATTGTATTAGAGACTAACGTGAATATCGTGACTGCTCAACACTAAATACTGGGGAATATACATAAAAACACACCCGCGGGTATGTAAGATTTACATCAGTAAGGTTCATACAGCATCTGGGAGAATGGGAATTAACCAGGTTTAATCCAAGGAAGGAGAGAGTAGTTTCAATACCATGTCTCAGTAACAAATATGCAAAATTACCTCTCCTCGTACAGCTTCATATTCTTTGACGAATATTCTTCACTCCTCCTGTTCTTTGTTCCTTTATACATGAATTTTTTTTATCTGCTTCTGCCAAAAGTTAGTTTTCATAGCAGTGTCTCAGTGTTGTGTATCTCTTTGCTGCCATTTGTATTAATATACTGATCTATTCCTCACCTTATTCAGTTGTATATTTCTTCCTTGGTGTGTGAGCACGTCACATGACGCTGTGTAAAGTAACACGACTGACATTCACTACGTTGAAGGTTCTTGAATCTTCCTCATTCACTGACTCTTCTGTTTACGTTCAATACAAAAATGTTTTCACAGACAAACGTAAATACCTCAGCCTTCAGCTTCTGGTTCAGCAAATTTACTTATAATAATATCGTAGAATTACCAACAATATTAGGTAAAAGGACGTGTTCAACTAATGTTGACATTTTAATGAGGCAACGCTTCGCTCTCCAGAAGCTGTATTAAGTCAATACAAAATACAAGGACACAAAGGATATATATAGGTAACAACGTCAAGTGAAATAGCGTGAATACTGCAGAAGGCCTACTGGCTCATGTTGTAGGTAGTAATGACAGTATTATTACTAATAAGCGTATTAGTACTAATAACACTATTAGTACTAATAACACTATTAGTACTAATAACAGTATTAGTACTAATAACACTATTAGTACTAATAACACTATTAGTACTAATAACACTATTAGTACTAATCACACTATTAGTAGTTAGTACTTAGTATAGTTAGCAGTAACAAATTTTGGTTACTAATTCTCCACGCACTAACACCACTTCAAAGTCACAATCCTTCCCAACAACCAAGTTGCCTTGAACGTCTCCAAAGTACTTGCACAACACAACACTAAGTCACCATCGCATCTGGCACCTCCATCAAAGACCTGAGCCAGGACAAAAGTGAAGACCCTGAAACAAGTTAATGCAGAGGGTTACACAATCCCTTGCAGAAACACCACCACTTTTGTACAACACAGGAACTCCACCAACCATTTACCGAGCTTCAGTGACGCCCACCTCGTGACCAAAGAACCAACTTTCTACAGACGTAAATGCCTTGAATCATCTTTAATCACCATTTCAGACACCATTAAACAGAATAAAGGCGCTTTCTTTAGAAGTATTAGCAAGGTTCTCTAAACCAATAAAGGGGGCATTACACAGAAACCAAAAAATTCCTCCATTGTTACTACAACATAGGTCAGCAGGCCTACTGAAAGGCTTATTTATGCCCCCTTCCCCTCCTACTGAAAGGTTATTTATGCTCCTTCACCTCGCTTTGTTCCATATAAACCTCCACTGGGCCCTTCTTTTTTTGTTGGGCTTCCAGAACCCCGGGGGTGAAAAAGTTCCCCCAATAAAATATACTTAGTTGCACTAGTTTTTTTCCCTAAAACTTTACTTTTTTAAATTCTTGACTTATGTGCTTTTTGAGTCGCTATTTTTCCCCTGGACTTCTTGTTTTACAAAGAAATATGTGTGTAATAATTTTTTTTTCACTTTTACCACAAATATTTTATAACTTATGAGGTTCCCTCGTAACATGCTCTCAACCACCCCCTCGCTTAAATGTTCACTAACTGCCCTGCTGGGGGGTGATGGTACAGATTTGTTTCAGAACCCCTGCAAAACAGGACTGACGTCGCCGTGTTAGTTTAAAGCTATTATAAATGATTTGCTGAGGGTTATTAAAACTACAATTCCCCTGAAATTAACTTGAAAACAGTTTAATCCAAAGGGGGGGATTAATAAAACTGCCAAGTATTTACGCAGAAAATAACATCTTGACGCTTGAAGCAGTGAAACGCTCCAGTTTCTTTGCTAAATTTTTTAATTCCCGTATTTTTTGGGAGGGGGTTTAAACCCGTGGGGCCCCCCGGGGCCCCGGGGAAAAAATGGGGGCAATCAGGTTTACCGGAAAAAGGGGGGTAGCTCTGTTCCTCCCAAAGAGCACGTAGCATTTGAAGGAAGCCTCGGGAAGTACTGAAGGTTCAGTGTGTCGCTGTGGTCAGCGTGCTCCCTTTACTCTCCTTCAAGAGGGTGATTTGCAGCCAAAAATTCTTGATCCATGAAATTGGAGCCATCCTCCGTTATCGGGATAGTTTTTTTTCCCTTCCCTTCTTAAAGGGGCTGTAGACCCTTTTGAATTTTTAGATATTCATAAATAAGTATAATAAAAATAATAATTTACCAAAAAAGTAACTAATGGAGGGCTAATGACCCCTTTTAGTAGAAGCATAAGGTAGAAGGCAGAATATTGTATACACAGAAGTTTATATATTCAAACAATTTGTATATACTTAGTTTATATCCTCGGTTTTGGGTTTCTACTAATAAAAAAAAAATATATTAATAAAATCTGAATACACTTTGAAAACACTTAGTTTTAAGTGGCTAAAAGTAATTTATTATTATTTTAATAAGGGGGAAAACTTTAAACCCGGGTTTAAAAGCCCCTGGGGGGGGATAAGGGGGCATTTCAGGCACAATAGAAAATTTTAAAAAACATTAAAAAGTAAAAATATATTTAGGGTTTTTAATTGAAGAAAATATAAAAGAGGGAATATATTTTCTCCCCTGGACCCCGTAGGTAAAAATGGAGAAAAATAGAGGGGAAAGGGAAGAAAAAGAAAAGAAAGGGTAAATAGGGGTAGTAGTGTTAGTAGTCGTAGTAGAAGAAATAATAATAGTAGCAGATATTATTATTATTACTGCACTGGCAAGTCAACAGTAGTAGTAGAAGTAATAGTAGCAGTAAATAAGTGCAGTAGTGGTATAGTAGTTTGGGTTTTAAGTAGTAGTAGTAGTAGTTGTTGTAGTTAGAGCAGTGTAGTAGTAGTAGTAGTAGTAGTAGAAGTGTAGCAGTAGCTCCAAATGTTATTTTTCCCTATATTTCTTTAATTGTTAATGGTGGTGCAGGTGTCCCAGGATGGGCTTGGAGAGGCAGTAAATCAACGAGAGACGACAATTAGAGGACACAGCGAGAGACAATTTGTGTGTCAGTGTCTGCATTAACAAGACAGTCTGGACATATACGTGTGGTAGTGTGATATTCACATATGTTGTTCGATTTATTATGAATTGTCAGGTGTACATGTGTGATCCATTTTGAAGTGTCATGTGGACGTCTGTAATGTATTTTATAGTGTTATGTGCACGTCTGTAATGTATTTTGAAGTGTCATGTGCACGTCTGTAATGTATTTTGAAGTGTCATGTGCACGTCTGTAATGTATTTTATAGTGTTATGTGCACATGAATTATTTGGCATTATTTGACAAGGGGAAAGATTAATGGCATTTGGAGGCGACACTTGACCACCTATGGGAAACCAGTTACCATTTACAGTGAGTGAAGAACACACCAGCCACAATTTATGGAATTATGACACCCCATTGTGATAACGTGTGTTAGTGACTGTAGTGCCATCATTACTGGCACTGTAGCACTTTAGTGGCATCAAATCCAGTACTCAGCAATATATATATATATATATATTATTATTTATATATATATATATATTTATATTATAATAATATTTCCATATAATATATAAATATATATATAATTTATATATAGGTAAAAACTGGTCAATTAGCAAGATCTCATTTAAAATTAAATCCTTTTAATTTTCTCTTATACGTTTCAAGATATATTTTTTCCATTTATGTTAATGTAAAAATTAATAATTTTGTACCAAAAGAACCTTAGAAAACTTACCTAACCCTATTGTAACAAGCTCAATTTAATTTAGCATAATCCAACTAAATATATTTTAGATAAGTTTACAATAATTTGCTAATAAACAAAAAAATGAAATATATTTTTTCGTTAGGTTCAGAATGATTTTTGCGAAATTATTGCATACACAAATATTCGCTTGCAATATTCGGCAAGAAGAGCGTTGCTATTTAAGTGAAAATCGCAAGTTTTACTTATTTGGCAGGACATATTAATAAAATTCACGAAATAAGTAATTTTGAATCATTAACACAACTGCGGCTGGCCAGGACTCGATCCTGCGTCCCCATGCCCAGCCCTGGATATTATGGATGTTATTCTCATCAAGTATAATGAAATATTAATATAAAGAAAACATTAAGAAAATCAAGAAAAATATTTTCCATCCCTGCTCACCTCAAGGAGATAATACCTGACGCACCAGATCACCACTGGTAGAGTATTACCTGACGCACCAGATCACCACTGGTGGACTCTATTACTTGATGCAACCAGATCAACCACTGGTGGTGTATACTTGAAACTGCACCTGATCACACTGTGGGTAATACTTGATGCACCCAGATCACACTGGTGGTGTAAACGTGATGCACAGATCACCACTGGTGGAGGGGTATTACTTTGATGCACCAGATAACCCTGGTGGAGTATTCTTGATGCACCAGCTCACACTGGTGGTAGTAATACTTTGTTGCACCAGATCACTCCAACTTGGTGGAGTATTACTTGATGCACCAGTTCACATGGTGGAGTATACTTGATGCTCCAGATCACCACTGGTGGAGTAATACTTGATGCACCAGATCACCACTGGTGGAGTATTACTTGATGCACCAGATCACCACTGGTGGAGTAATACTTCGATGCACCAGATCACCACTGGGGGAGTATACTTGATGCACCAGATCACCACTGGTGGAGGAAATATTGATGAACCAGATCACACTGGTGGAGTAATACTTGATGCAACCAGATCACCACTGGTGGAGTAATACTGATGCAACCAGATCCACCACTGTGGAGTATTACTTTGATGCCACCGATCACCCTGGTGGAGTATTTACTTGATGCACCAGTTCACCTCTGGTGGAGTATTTCTTGATGCACCAGATTCACCATGGTGGAAGTAATATTGTTGCACCAGATCACACTGGTGGACTAATACTTGATGCACCAGATCACTGGTGGAGTATTCTTGTTGCACCAGATCACTCCACTGGTGGGGAGTAATACTTGATGCAACCAGATCACCATGGTGGAATGTATTACTTGATGCACCAGATCACCACTGGTGGGAATACTTGCTGCACAGTATCACCACTGGTGGAGTATTACTTTGATGCACACAGATCACCACTGGTGAGAGTATGTACTTGATGCACCGGATCACCATGGTGGAGTATTATTGATGCACCAGATCACACTGGTGGTGTATTACTTGTCATGCATCCAGATCACCACTGGTGGAGTATTACTTGATGCACCAGATCACCACTGGTGGAGTAATACTTGATGCACCAGATCACCACTGGTGGAGTATTACTTGATGCACCAGATCACCACTGGTGGAGTATATTGAGGCACCTCGATCACACTGTGGAGTATTACTTGATGGCACAGATCCACCATGGTGGAGTATTACTTGATGCACCAGTTCACCAATGGTGGATGAGGTATTAACTTGATGCACCTGATCACCACTGGTGGAGTAATACTTGATGCACACGATATCACCACTGGTGGAGTAATACTTGATGCACCAGATCACCACTGGTGGAGTAATACTTGATGCACCAGATCACCACTGGTGGAGTATTACTTGATACACCAGATCACCACTGGTTGAGTATTACTTGATGCACCAGATCACCACTAGGGGAGTTTCGTGATGCACCAGATCACCTCTTGTGGGTATACTTGTTGCACCAGATCACCCACTGTTGGTGTTATTACTTGATGCACCAGATCACCTCTGGTGGAGTAATAACTTGTTGCACCAGAGAACCACTGGTGGAGTATAACTTGATGCACCAGATCACCGCACTGGTGGGAGTAATAACTTGATGCACCAGATCACCACTGGTGGAGTATTACTTGATGCACCAGATCACCACTGGTGGAGTATTACTTGATGCACCAGATCACCACTGGTGGAGTATTACTTGATGCACCAGATCACCACTGGTGGAGTATTACTTGATGCACCAGATCACCACTGGTGGAGTATTACTTGATGCACCAGATCACCACTGGTGGAGTATTACTTGATGCACCAGGGCACCACTGGTGAAGTATTACCTGACGCACCTGGACACCACTGGTGGAGTATTACCTGACGCACCAGGACACCACTGGTGAAGTATTACTTGATGCACCAGATCACCACTGGTGAAGTATTACCTGACGCACCAGGACACCACTGGTGAAGTATTACTTGATGCATCAGGACACCACTGGTGAAGTATTACTTAACGCACCAGATCACCACTGGTGAATATTTACTTGAGCACCAGATCACCACTGGTGAAGTATACCGGACGCACCAGGTCCCACTGGTGAAGTATTTACTTGTTTGTAATCAGGACACCACTGGTGAAGTATTACTTGATGCACCAGATCACCACTGGTGAAGTATTACTTGATGCACCAGATCACCACTGGTGAAGTATTACCTGATGCACCAGGACACCACTGGTGAAGTATTACCTGACGCACCAGGACACCACTGGTGAAGTATTACTTGATGCATCAGGACACCACTGGTGAAGTATTACTTGATGCACCAGGTCACCAATGGTGAAGTATTACCTGATGCACCAGGACACCACTGGTGAAGTATTACCTGATGCACCAGGACACCACTGGTGAAGTATTACCTGACGCACCAGGACACCACTGGTGAAGTATTACTGATGAACCAGGATCCACTGGGGAATTATTACCCTGACGCACAAGGGACACCATGTGGAGTATTACTTGATACACCAGGACACCTCTGGTTGCGTAGTAGGACACGGACGCACGAGGACACCACTGGTGAAGTATTACTTGATGCACCAGGACACCACTGGTGAAGTATTACCTGACGCACCAGGACACCACTGGTGAAGTATTACTTGATGCACCAGGACACCACTGGTGAAGTATTACCTGACGCACCAGGACACCACTGGTGAAGTATTAATTGATGCACCAGACACCATGGTGATGTTTCTGACGCACCAGGAACACCACTGGTGTAAGTATTACTTGATGCACGCAGGTGCCCCAGACTGGTGAAGTATTAACTGACGCACAGGACACCACTGGTGAAGGTATTACGTGGATGCACCAGAGCACCACTGGTGAAGTATTACCTGACGCAGCAGGACACTACTGGAGAAACAGTAAAATTTAAACAGCCTTAAGGGACCTGGTATGTACTAGACCGTCAATACTTGACCTGGTATGTGCTAGATACCCTCATAATGAACGACTCTCAATGAACAAAGAAGAATGAACGGGGAGTCGGCCCCTGGTCCTGACAGGTGGCAGGTCCAGTGGTGTACCACTGAGCTACCAGGCTTACAAAGTTAAAGGTCCATCCTGAGGAAGTTAAAGGTCGATCTTAAAGGAATTAAAGGTCCATCTTGAGAAAGTTAAAGGTTTGTCCTGAGGAAGTTAAAGGTCGATCTTAAGGGAATTAAAGGTCCATCCTGAGGAAGTTAAAGGTCCATCTTAAGGGAATTAAAGGTCCATCTTGAGAAAGTTAAATGTTTGTCCTGAGGAAGTTAAAGGTCGATCTTAAGGGAATTAAAGGTCCATCCTGAGGAAGTTAAAGGTCCATCTTAAGGGAATTAAAGGTCCATCTTGAGAAAGTTAAAGGTCCATCCTGAGGAAGTTAAAGGTCCATCTTAAGGGAATTAAAGGTCCATCTTGAGAGAGTTAAAGGTCTATCTTGAGGGAATTAAAGGTCCTTCTTGAGAGAGTTAAAGGTCCATCTTGAGAGAGTTAAAGGTCCATCTTGAGGGAACTAAAGGTCCATCTTGAGAGAGTTAAAGGTCCATCTTGAGGGAACTAAAGGTCCATCTTGAGAGAGTTAAAGGTCCATCTTGAGGGAATTAAAGGTCCATCTTGTGGGAATTAAAGGTCCATCTTGAGAGAGTTAAAGGTCCATCTTGAGAGAGTTAAAGGTCGCATCTGAGAGAGTTAACGGTCCATCTTGAGAGAGTTAAAGGTCCATCTTGAGAGAGTTAAAGGTCCATCTTGAGAGAGTTAACGGTCCATCTTGAGAGAGTTAAAGGTCCATCTTGTGGGAATTAAAGGTCCATCTTGTGAGAATTAAAGGTTCTTCTTGAGAGAGTTAAAGGTCCATCTTGAGAGAGTTAAAGGTCCATCTTGAGGGAATTAAAGGTCCATCTTGAGAGAGTTAAAGGTCCATCTTGAGGGAATTAAAGGTCCATCTTGAGAGAGTTAAAGGTCCATCTTGAGAGAGTTAAAAGGTCATCTGAGGAATTAAAGGTACATCTGAGAGAGTTAAAGGTCCATCTTGTGAGAGTTAAAGGTCCATCTTGAGGGAGTTAAAGGTCCATCTTGAGAGAGTTAAAGGTCCATCTTGAGGGAATTAAAGGTCCATCTTGAGAGAGTTAAAGGTCCATCTTGAGGGAATTAAAGGTCCATCTTGAGAGAGTTAAAGGTCCATCTTGAGAGAGTTAAAAGGTTCCATTTGAGGGAATAAAGGTTCCATCTTGAGAGGAGTTAAGGTCCATCTTGAGGAAAATTAAGGTCCATCTTGAGGGAATTATAGGGTCCATCTTGAGAGAGTTAAACGGGTCCATCTTGAGGAGTTAAAAGGTCCATCGGGAGGAATTAAGGTCCATCTTGCGGAGAGTTAAAGGGTCCATCTTGAGGGAATTATAGGTCCATCTTGAGGGAATTAAAGGCCCATCTTGAGAGAGTTAAAGGTCCATCTTGAAGGAATTAAAGGCCCATCTTGAGAGAGTTAAAGTATCATGTGGGGTTCGAACACGTGGATAGGGTAAAGAAATACTCACGTAGGCTGGTAGTACGTATAATTATAACGGTAAGTAGGGGTAGGCGCCAAACAGCCGGTGAATGCCTCCTTGCTCTCTCTCGTAAGACTGACTAACCCCAGTACCCATATGTGAGGGGGGTGTTTGAAATACTGCTGTGGTCAGCAGCAATAGGACAGACTAGTGGATTTCACGCAGAAGACGGTTGGTAGTGAGTCTATTACTGGTACATGGTTACTGGTAACTGGTTACGAGGAATGTACTACTACTGAGTCATTCTATGGTACATGGTTACTGGTAACTGGTTACTAGGAAATGGTACTACTAACTGAGAAAAACGTCATCTCTGAGAGGAGTTTAAAGGTCCATCTGAGGAAATTAAAGGTCCATCTTGAGGAGAGTTAAAGGTCCCATCTTGAGGGAATTAAAGGTCCATCTGGTGAGTTAAAGGTACATCTTGAGGGGAATTTAAAGGTCCATCTTGAGAGTGTTAAAGGGTCCATCTTGAGGGATTACAGGTCCATCTTGAGCGAGTTAAAGGTCATCTAGAGGGAATTAAAGGATCCATCTTGAGAGAGTTTAAAGGTCCATCTTGTGGGAATTTAATAGGTCCTTCTTGAGAGAGGTTAAAGGTCCATCTGAGAGAGTTAAAGGTCCATCTTGAGGGAATTAATGGTCCATCTGAGTGAGTTAAAGGGTCCATCTTGGTAGAGTTAAAGGTCCATTCTTGAGAGAGTTTGATAAGGTCCATCTGGAGTGAGTTAAAGGTCCATATTGAGGGTGTTAAAGGACTTCTTGAGGGAATTAAAGGTCCATCTTGAGAGAGTTAAAAGGTCCATCTTGGCGGGGAGTTTAAGGTCATCTCTGAGGAATTATAAGGTCCATCTTGAGAGAGTTAATGGTCCATCCTTGAGAGTAGTTAAGGTCCATCTTGAGGGGAATTATAGGTCCATCTTGAGAGAGTTTATAGGTCCATCTTGAGAGGTTAAAGGTCATCTTTGAGGGAATTAAAGGTCATCTTGAGAGAGTTAATGGTCCATCTGAGGGAGTTAAAGGTCCATCTTGAGAGAGTTTAAAGGGTCCATCTGAGGGAGTTTAAAGGTTCTTTGCGAGAGTTAAAGGTCCATCTTGTGGGAATAAAGGTCACATCTTGAGAGAGTTAAAGGTCCATTTGATGAGAGAGTTAATAGGTCCATTTGCGGGAATTCAAAGGTCCATCTTGTGGGAATTAAAGGTCCATCTTGTGAGAGTTATCTTGAGGAGAGTTAACGGTCCATCTTGAGAGAGTTAAAGGTCCATCTTGAGGGAATTAAAGGTCCATCTTGAGAGAGTTAACGGTCCATCTTGAGAGAGTTAAAGGTCCATCTTGTGGGAATTAAAGGTCCATCTTGAGGGAATTAAAGGTCCATCTTGAGGAATTAAAGGTCCATCTTGAGGGAATTAAAGGTCCATCTTGAGGGAATTAAAGGTCCATCTTGAGGGAATTAAAGGTCCATCTTGAGGGAATTAAAGGTCCATCTTGAGGGAATTAAAGGTCCATCTTCGTGAGAGATTAAAGGTCCATCTTGAGGGAGTTAAAGGTCCATCTTGAGGGAATTAAAGGTCCATCTTGAGAGAGTTAAAGGTCCATCTTGAGGGAATTAAAGGTCCTTAGGGAATTTATGGTCCTCTTGAGTGGAGAGTTAAAGGGTCCATCTTGAGGGAATTATAGGTCCATCTTGAGAGAGTTAAAGGTCCATCTTGAGAGAGTTAAAGGTCCATCTTGAGGGAATT
The DNA here is from genome assembly GCF_026875155.1 of Cherax quadricarinatus. Lineage (NCBI taxonomy): Eukaryota > Metazoa > Arthropoda > Malacostraca > Decapoda > Parastacidae > Cherax > Cherax quadricarinatus. Next base: position 4,611,918 of record NC_069440.1, on the reverse strand, counting down.
AAAGGTCCATCTTGAGAGAGTTAAAGGTCCATCTTGAGAGAGTTAAAGGTCCATCTTGAGGGAATTATAGGTCCATCTTATGATAGAAAAAGTTTGGAGAAAACTTTTTCCATTGTGGAGATCAGATGTTCTTGATAAATACTTTCTCAACTTCTTACGATGGCACCCTTGAGGACTTGTGTGCCAGCCAGCTAGTGTACAAGTGTGCCAGCCAGCTAGTGTACAAGTGTGCCAGCCAGCTAGTGTACAAGTGTGCCAGCCAGCTAGTGTACAAGTGTGCCAGCCAGCTAGTGTACAAGGGTGCAGCTCAGTAAAAAAAGGTGTACTCAAGTGTGCCAGCAGATAGTGTAAGTGTGCCAGCCAGCTAGTGTACCAAGTGTGACAGCCAGCTAGTGTAAAAGTTGGCCAGCCAGCTAGTGTACAAGGGTGCAGTAGTAGTGTACAAGTGTGCCAGCCAGCTAGGATACAAGGTGTGCAGCCAGCTAGTGTACAAGTGTGCCAGCCAGCTAGTGTACAAGTGTGCCAGCCAGCTAGTGTACAAGTGTGCCAGCCAGCTAGTGTACAAGTGTGCCAGCCAGCTAGTGTACAAGTGTGCCAGCCAGCTAGTGTACAAGTGTGCCAGCCAGCTAGTGTACAAGTGTGCCAGCCAGCTAGTGTACAAGTGTGCCAGCCAGTGTGTACAAGTGTGCCAGCCAGCTAGTGTACAAATGGTGCCAGCCAGCTAGTGTACAAGTGTGCCAGCCAGCTAGTGTACAAGTGTGCCAGCCAGCTAGTGTACAAGTGTGCCAGCCAGCTAGTGTACAAGTGTGCCAGCCAGCTAGTGTACAAGTGTGCCAGCACTGTATTGTTCAAGTGTGCCAGCCAGCTAGTGTACAAGTGTGCCAGCCAGCTAGTGTACAAGTGTGCCAGCCAGCTAGTGTACAAGTGTGCCAGCCAGCTAGTATACAAGTGTGCCAAGCATGCTAGATGTACAAGTGTGCCAGCAGCTAGTGTCAAGTGTGGGCTAGTGTACAGCTTGTGTACTAGTGTGACTGCCAGCTATGTAAAAGGTCTGTCACCTAATGTACTAGTGTGCCAGCTAATGTACAGGTGTGCTGGCTAGCCAGTGTACAAGTGTGCCAGCTAATGTACAGGTGTGCTGGCTAGCCAGTGTACAAGTGTGCCAGCTAGTGTACAGGTGTGCTGGCTAGCCAGTGTACAAGTGTGCCAGCTATGGAATAGGTGTGCTGGCTAGCCAGTGTACAAGTTGTGCCAGCTAGTGTACATAGGGTGACAGATAGTGTAGCTCGTATTCTGGAGGGCGAAGAGAGAGCTCACTGTTTTTTCATCCTTGACTCATACATGTTGATAACAGACGATAGTCCTGCATCTAGACAGAAGTAGCTGGTTCTTCTTGGCAGACAGACTCGGCGTGGAATTGCCAAGACCTCTGTCATGTGTATATTGCTTGCACTCTTGTAGACCACTAGGAAATTAGACTATCAGGCTGAAACCAAGCGACACACGCATACTTATGCACACACATATATTCACACTTGAACACATGCAAACGTATACATAGATACAAGCATACATACGCAAAATATACATACCTACATGGTCACGAACACAAATATGCACACGCACATATTTTTTGTTTATTTTTGCTACGCTAGAATTTTTACAACACGCTGTACTATTCCTCTTTGTGTGAATTAAGATACCAGGGATACCTTATGGGAGACAGGGATACCTTTCTCGGATCTCGCATTATTATTTTTATCATTTCACACTGGAAGAAGATGGTTAAAAGCATTTGCACTTCTAGTGCCTCGGGGTAAAATGATAAATACTTTAAAGAAAATTTCCGATGCACAAATCTATTCTGTGCCGCCAGAGAAGCAAAGAATTTTAATAGGATCAAGAAATTCCGGAATCTTTTTGTCAGTTCCAGAGGGGAACATCAGCTGTCAAAGCATAAGGGGGAAAAACAGGACTTCGTGAAGACCCATAAAAAGGACTCGGTGAAAGACTCACCCCCCCAGGGAAAAAACCAGGCTCTTCGTGAAGACCCATGAAAAGACTGTGATTGCAAACAAAAAAAAAAAAAAAATATGCTGTAAGCTGATGTTGCGTTCTGAACAAATAAAAAGTGGTAGATGTCTGAACGCTCGGGAGAAAGCAACTCAAGTGTTTTCAGATTGACACTTCCACACTTGATACTCGTGGCAGTGTTAAAGTGCTCCCGGGATATAAATAGCACATAACACCGACACCTCAGGTTAATACTGAAGGCAGCAAGTGTTACTGGCACCATACAGTGATGGCACTTAACACTGACACTTCAGGTCAATACTGAAGACAGCAACAGTATTACTGGCGCCATACAATGATGGACATTAACTCCTGACCCTTCAGGTTAACAAAAATGTTACTGGCACCATACAATGATAAGCACTTAACACTTACACTTCAGGTCAACTATAGAAGGACAGCAAACAAGTGTTACTGGCACCATATAATGATGGCACTAAATACTAACACTTCAGATCAACACTCAAGTTCCATCATACAACAGTGGAACTCCATTTTTTCCCATTATGGAAGTATTTCACAATGTTGACCTCAGTTACAATGTTGTCGTGAACCTTTCTTTCAACTACAATGGCTATACATTCATCGTAGATATATAGATTTTTCCACTGAAGTGACTAGTTTAATGAGCATCCCATATCCATCCTGTGGATGGTAGCGCAAGAGCATATGGATACACAAGATACCTAGGAACTAGGCCCCAGTATAGTTAACAGGAGTACACATAGATTTATATCTGCACGTACAAATAACCTGCACATAGGAGAGAGGAGCTTCCGAAGGCGTTTACGTCCGACTTGAACCATCTACAAAGTCACACTTTGTGACTTTGTAAATGGTCCAAGTGGGACCGAATCGTCGTCGTAAGCTCCTCTCTTCTATGTGCGGGTTATTTGTGTATCGTTCCAGTCACGGTATTGTGCATCTTTTGTTATTTATATCAACAGTTTGCTTATCTGCTATTCGTTATCTGTATTTTCATTAGAAGAATTCTTGAAATGGTACATAAGTTATATACTGTAAATAAGTGGGAAAATTATGCATAGGTGTAATAGCAGATTGTGGATAAAAATACATGAAATTCGACCTCGGCCAACATTCACGAACATAGTCAGATGCGGCAAAATGGATCATCAGTCTGCAACACAAACTCCCAATACTTCCAGGGAGTTGTTGTTTGGTGAGCACAGTTGTTTACTGAGGCGACTGTCTCACCATTCTCATGTAATACCTCGTCTTGGGTAGCTAGTAGGTTAGTTACGACACCACCTTGCTTCACTACCTCCCGCCGGTATTAGTAACACATTCAGATGGACAACGCTTGATTTTCCTTTATTGTGGAGACGTTTCGCCCACCGGTGATTTTATCAATGTAAAACCGAGAATAAATACTGGAGATGGTGGAAGACTTAAAAGAAGAAATTTGAGATGATCAGTCTTTCAGCCTTGACAGATGTTCAGTCTCTCGGCCTTAACAGGTGTTTATTCTCCACATTAAGAGTGTTGCACATATGTCTTGTTCATCCACATCGTCGGCTTTGTATACCATTAATATAATGACGCATTCAGAGTCCTTCACAGGTTTACAGTCGCTGGGTTCTTGTGAGTTGTAAGCATCAGCCTGGCTGGCACGGCTTGCCTGTGATGCTGGGTGCCACCCAACACAACTTTCAGCATGATGAATTAGACACTTGTCAGTTCTCTGAACCATTTATCCACAACTCTCAGAATGTTGCTCTTCCTTAGGATTTCCCTCCAGGGAGGTTCCTTGTTGCCAGGGAGAGAATTTTAATGCATAGAATTGAACCTGTCTTCCATTTTCTTGGACTGAACCTAATTGCCTCCCTTTCGCCCAGGCGCTGTATGATCCTCATGGGTTTAGCGCTACTGTAGTTATTTGATGATACGAGAAAAGCCGGGTTTACCGAGACCCGACCATCAACACACTGCAGTAAGCTTGTTAATAACAGATGCTACCGTGAATTGGAAAGAAACGTTTCGCCAGCCAGTGGCTTCATCAGTCCACTACAAATAAGAACGGTGGAAAAAGAGGAGGAGTTTGAGGTAATCAGTACCGTCAGCCTGGAATCGGTTAAGGGATCTAGGTTAAGGACTGATTATCTCAAAATCTTCCTCTTTTTCTACCGTTCTTATTTTGTTCTGGATGATGAAGCCATGGCTGGCGAACGTTCTCAGTAAAATTCTCAAATGGTGCTAGTGTCTTCATTCTTCAACTTGTCGGTTCTCTAATCATTTTCATACATGAAGGACTGACCTTTATGTTTGCTTGGTCGGTCTGGGGCAGGGAAATGTCCTCCTCCTCCCCTCCTCCCTTCCCCGCCTTCCTCCCCTCATTCATTCCCTCCCTCCCTTCCCTCCATCCCTTCCCCTCCCTCCTTCTGTTATGTTACCATCTGGTGAATAAGTTACAAGATGATAAAGGCAATTGTTGATAGGACATTTGTCTGGTTTATCTGTCTGTGTGTACTCACCAATATGTGGTTGCAGGGGGTCGCTTCACAACTCCTGGCCCCGCCTCTTCGCTGGTCGTTACTAGGTCCGCTTTCTCCAGGCTTTAAGGAGCCTTGTCGTACCTGTTCTTCAAGCTATGTATTGATCTCACCTTTACCACTTCATTCTCCATATTGTTCCACTATCTGACAGCTCTGAAGCTGAAGAAATGCTTCCAGACATTTCTATGGACTTCTTCCCTCTGTTTACAGCTTTCCAGTTGTCTCCCCTTGTACAACCAGTGTCCCATTCGGACACATTCAAGGCTGTTCACACTGTGTGGTGTGTGTGTGTTGTGTGTGTGTGTGTGTGTGTGTTGTGTGTGTGTGTGTGTGTCGTGTGCTCACCTATTTGTACTCACCTATTTGTGGTTGCAGGGGTTGATTCATAGCTCCTGGCCCCTCCTCTTCACTGATTGCAACTGTGTGTGTGTGTGTGTGTGTGTGTGTGTGTCTGTGTGTGTGTGTGTGTATGTGTGTACTCACCTAATTGTGGTTGCAGGGGTCGAGACTCAGCTCCTGTGTACTCACCTATTTGTACTCTTCACTGATTGCTACTAGGTCCTCTCTCTCCCTGCTCCATGAGCTTTATCAAACCTCGTCTTAAAATTATGTATGGTTCCTGCCTCCACTACATCACTTTCTAGGCTATTCCACTGCCTGATAACTCCTGGAGGTTACCTGGAGGTTATTCCGGGGATCAACGCCCCCGCGGCCCGGTCCACGACCATGACTAAAGAAATATTTCCTAACATCCCTTTGATTCATCTGAGTCTTTAACTTCCAATTGTGATCCCTTGTTTCTGTGTGTCATCTCTGGAACACCCTGTCTTTGTCCACCTTATCTATTCCGCGCAGTATTTTATATGTCGTTATCATGTCTCCCCTGACCCTCCTGTCCTCCAGTGTCGTCAGGCCGATTTCCCTTAACCTTTCTTCGTAGGAGAATTCCCTTGCCTCTGGGACTAGTCTTGTTGAAAACCTTTGCACTTTCTCTAATTTCTTGACGTTCTTGACCAGGTGTGGATTCCAAACTGGTGCTGCATACTCCAGTATGGGGCTGACGTAAATAGTGTACAGAGTCTTGAATGATTCCTTACCAAGGTATCGGAACGCTATCCTTAGGTTTGCCAGACGCCCGTACGCTGCAGCAGTTATTTGACTGATGTGCGCCTCAGAAGATGTGCTCGGTGTTATACTCACCCCCAGATCTTTTTCCTTGAGTGAGGTTTGCAGTCTTTGGCCACCTAGACTATACTGTGTCTGCGGTCTTCTCTGCCCTTCCCCAATCTTCATGACTTTGCATTTGGCAGGGTTAAATTCAAGGAACCAGTTGCTGGACCAGGCTTGTAGCTTGTCCAGGTCTCTTTGTAGTCCTGCCTGATCCTCGACCGATTTGATTCTCCTCATTAACTTCACATCATCTGCAAACAAGGACACTTCTGAGTCTATCCCTTCCGTTATGTCATTCACATATACCAAAAGCAGCACAGGTCCTAGGACTGACCCCTGTGGAACCCCGCTTGTCACAGGCGCCCACTCCGACACCTCGTCATGTTTCATGACTCGTTGTTGCCTCCCTGTCAGGTATTCTCTGATCCACTGCAGTGCCTTTCCTGTTATGTGTGCCTGATCCTCTAGCTTTTGCAGTAACCTCTTGTTAAGAACTGTCGAAGGCCTTCTTGCAGTCCAAGAAAATACAGTCTATCCACCCCTCTCTCTCTTGTCTTACTTTTGTCACCTTGTCATAAAACTCCAGTAGGTTTGTGACACAGGATTTTCCTTCCCTGAAACCGTGCTGGTTGTTGATTATACACTTGTTTCTTTTCAGGTGCTCCACCACTCTCCTCCTGATGATCTTCTCCATGACTTTGCACACTATACACGTTAGTGACACAGGTCTGTAGTTAAATGCCTCATGTCTGTCTCCTTTTTTAAAAATTGGGACTACATTTGCCATCTTCCATACTTCAGGGAGTTGCCCAGTTTCAATGGATGTGTTGAAGATCTTTGTTAGTGGCACACACGCATCTCTGCTCCCTCTCTAAGGACCATGGAGAGATTTGTCTGGTCCCACCAGAGGTATCAAGTTCACATAGCAGCTTCTTCACCTCCTCCTTGGTTATGTGTACCTCATCCAGCACTTGTTGTTGTACCTCCCTGTTCTGATTACCTGGAGTCCTACCAGTTTCCACTGTAAATACTTCTTTAAATCTCGTGTTGAGCTCCTCACATACCTCTCGGTCGTTTCTTGTGAACTCTCCATAATCCTTCCTCAGTCTGATTACCTGGTCCTTGACTCTTGTTTTTCCCCTGATGTGGCTATATAACAGCTTCGGGTCAGACTTGACTTTCGATGCTATGTCATTTTCATATTGTCGTTGAGCCTCCCTTCTTATCTGTGCATATTCGTTTCTGGCTCTCTGATAATCTCTTTATTTTCCTGTGTCCTTTGTCTTCTGTACCTTTTCCATTCTCTAGTACACCTAGTTTTTGCCTCCCTACACCTTTGGGTGAACCAAGGACTCGTTCTGGTCTTCCCATTATTTCTGTTTCCCTTGGGAAGAAACCTCTCCTCTGCCTCCTTGCATTTTGTCACATAGTGTGTGTGTGTGTGTGTGTGTGTGTGTGTGTGTGTGTGTGTGTGTTTGTGTGTGTGTGTGTGTGTGTTTTGTGTGTGTGTGTGTGTGTGTTGTGTATGGTGCGCGGGGGAAGCGGCGGTGGGAGGCAGACTGAGGCATCAGTATACTCTGGTGAGCGCTAGTGTATGGTCGTGGCTGAGTCACTGCCTCAACACTCCCACGTCCTCTCATCACCCACGCGTATGTGTTAACTAGGCAACACCCCCGTCCCTCCCTTCCCCACCCAGTTAATCCTAGCAAGACATTTCCCCTCCTAGTAAGGAATTACCCTACCAACAAACAACTACCACCATACTAACAAGCGACCCTCTTTTTCTAGCAAGCTACCCTGCCCACCCTCTATTAACAAGCAACCACTCCTAACAAGTTACTAATTATCCTCTCCTAACAAGAGATACCCTTTTTCCTCTCCTGGCCCCTAGTGTTGATAATGTTGCTGTTGTCTAAAGTGTACAGTGTCCCTAGTGTTGGCAGCGTTTGCTTAAAGAGTACACTGTCAATGTTATTCTCAGTGTTCCTGTTTTAAGCAGTGTTCCTAGTGTTAGCAAAGTAATATGTGCACTCACGAAGTTGTATTCACAGATTTGTGTTAGAGTCAAGTCTCGGCTCCTATCCCGGTCCCTCAACCATCAAACGACTGACATTATTGCTTTCTCCCCTCTCTGGTCCTGTCATACTACTCTTTGAAGTGTGTATGTTGCTAGCCTCTAGCACTCTAGCATCCAGATCATTCAACTTTATATTTCATCATGAGACTAACGAACTATAAATGTACAAACGTCTCCGAGGATCAACTGTGCTTCTAAACTCCCATCTTTGTCCCGTCACCCATGTTACATCCTTTGAATATCTTGTATACAGTTCGCAGACAAAGGCGCCAGTTGCAGAATGGCGTTGTTATTTACAAAGAGCGAAACGCTTCATACTTGCCAGCTATACGCCGTTTTATCCAGCTTGTGTGCTGTTATCGCTTTTTTATGTTATTAAATTTTCTAGCGTCATTAGGCTCAGTTTCGCTAGTCTTTCTCCAGCTGCTTCCTCAACCTGCAAGACAGTATTGTTGGAACCTTCAACCTCCTAAGGTTGTTCGTCAGGAAAATAGAAACATTTTTCCCAGACGTGGGTGATACACAGAGATGGTCGCTCCGTGCCAGCTCGTCTGGCTGTTGGCAAGAGAGAATTTATACATATAATTCTTTACTGACGCGCGCACGCTCACACACACACACACACACACACACACACACACACACACACACACACACACACACACACACACACACACACACGATGTTTTCCTGTAATCAGACGTTTATCAAGTTAGTGTGACCGAGGCTTATAGTCAGTTTGACAAGCCTCAGTCTTGTAAGTTTGTGCTTTTGTAAACTTGTGGTCTTGTGAACTTGTGGTCTCGTAAACTTGTGGTCTTGTGAACTTGTGGTCTTGAAAAAAACTTGTGGTCTTGTAAACTTGTGTCTTGTGAACTTGTGTCTTGTAAACTTGTGGTCTTGTGAACTTGTCGTCTTGTGAACTTGTGGTTCTTGTGAACTTGTGGTCTTGTGAACTTGTGGTCTTGCGAACTTGTGGTCTTGTGAACTTGTGGTCTTGTGAACTTGTGGTCTTGTAAACTTGTGGTCTTGTGAACTTGTGGTCTTGTGAACTTGTGGTCTTGTGAACTTGTGGTCTTGTGAACTTGTGGTCTTGTGAACTTGTGGTCTTGTGAACTTGTGGTCTTGTGAACTTGTGGTCTTGTGAACTTGTGGTCTTGTGAACTTGTGGTCTTGTGAACTTGTGGTCTTGTGAACTTGTGGTCTCGTAAACTTGTGGTCTCGTAAACTTGTGGTCTCGTAAACTTGTCTGACTACAAGTTTACAAATGCATCCCGTCACTAGGTAAATATTACATCATAAAAACTACTACATAAGATACAGAGAGACACTTGTGTACTGCCCAGCACACTTATTAAAGGAATCGTTTCGCCACGAGTGACTTCATCAGTCTCTTGGCGAAACGTTTTCCTAAGTAAATGTCCTGAACTGTACCCAAGTGTCCTCTTTCTCATTTTGTCGGTGTCACCTTACCACTTACAACCTGTCGTCGGTGTCACCTTACCCGTTACAACCTGTCGTCGGTGTCACCTTACCACTTACAACCTGTCGTCGGTGTCACCTTACCACTTACAACCTGTCGTCGGTGTCACCTTACCCGTTACAACCTGTCGTCGGTGTCACCTTACCAATTACAACCTGTCGTCGGTGTCACCTTATCAATTACAACCTGTCGTCGGTGTCACCTTATCAATTACAACCTGTCGTCGGTGTCACCTCACCAATTACAACCTGTCGTCGGTGTCACCTTATCAATTACAACCTGTCGTCGGTGTCACCTTACCAATTACAACCTGTCGTCGGTGTCACCTTACCCCTTACAACCTGTCGTCGGTTTCACCTTACCAATTACAACCTGTCGTCGGTGTCACCTTACCACTTACAACCTGTCATCGGTGTCACCTTACCCCTTACAACCTGTCGTCGGTGTCACCTTACCCCTTACAACCTGTCGTCGGTTTCACCTTACCACTTACAACCTGTCGTCGGTGTCACCTTACCACTTACAACCTGTCGTCGGTGTCACCTTACCACTTACAACCTGTCGTCGGTGTCACCTTACCACTTACAACCTGTCGTCGGTGTCACCTTACCCCTTACAACCTGTCGTCGGTGTCACCTTACCAATTACAATCTGTCGTCGGTGTCACCTTACCCCTTACAACCTGTCATCGGTGTCACCTTACCATTTACAACCTGTCGTCGGTGTCACCTTACCCCTTACAACCTGTCGTCGGTGTCACCTTACCCCTTACAACCTGTCGTCGGTGTCACCTTACCCCTTACAACCTGTCGTCGGTGTCACCTTACCCTTACAACCTGTCGTCGGTGTCACCTTACCACTTGCAACCTGTGATACTTAAATTTCTTCATACCACGTAAAGAAACATGTACTAAGATATTGGAATCTTAACACAATGCTATGGGATATAATGAGGACCTGGTCTGGGACCGGGCCGCGGGCCGCTGATGTTATGTGGTTTATGTGAGCGAGGAAGAGTGTGCTGCATCTGTAATTGATCAAGCTGTGCCAATTACATGTGCAAATGCACAGCAGATGTCTGTGTGTCAGAGATGAACAGCTGCCTGTGCTGTGATGAGCTGTGCTGTGTGGGGTTACATACGAAAGTTGTAAATAACATCGTTTTTCGAGCAAGTGCTGTGCAGGGATGCACATAACTTCTGTAGACAAGAGATGTGCTGTACTGGGATATGCTGTGCTGTACTGGGATATGCTGTGCTGTACTGGGATATGCTGTGCTGTTCTGGATAACGTGAACACACCAGATAACAATATGCTGTGCTGTTCTGGATAACGTGAACACACCAGTTAACAATATGCTGTGCTGTTCTGGATAACGTGAACACACCAGATAACAATATGCTGTGCTGTTCTGGATAACGTGAACACACCAGTTAACAATATGCTGTGCTGTTCTGGATAACGTGAACACACCAGATAACAATATGCTGTGCTGTTCTGGATAACGTGAACACACCAGATAACAATATGCTGTGCTGTTCTGGATAACGTGAACACACCAGATAACAATATGCTGTGCTGTAGAAGATAACGTGAGACACTAGTTAACAAAGATGTGTGCTGTGATAGAAGTGGTGCTGTGGGCTGCGTTATGTATGAACGTTGTAAATTTTCACGAATGTTGTCATTGCTGTGAGAGCCAATGAACGCTGGTATGGAGCAGCAGAGGTGGGGCGAGGATCTGATCCACTGAATTTATATTAGCAATTCTAACCCATTGTGGCCCTGCTGGACGAAATATTACCCCAGTCCTCGCTAATTGTACAAAGCGATCATTTTTTTTTTATGTATAGTGAAGAAGGGATACCTCGCTAAAATTATGCGTAGTGAAGTATGGATATCTCGCTTAAAATTATGTTGAAAAGTAGGGATACCTCACTAAAATTGTGTTGTCATGTAGAGATACCTCACTAATAATTTTATGTCATGTAGGGATACCTCACTAATAATATTTAGTACGTTATTAACATACACACAGTGCCTGGGTTGTGCGTACAGTGCTTGGGTTGTGCGTATAGTGCCTGGGTTGTGCATACAGTGCCTGGGTTGTGCGTACAGTGCTTGGGTTGTGCGTATAGTACCTGGGTTGTGCGTACAGTGCTTAGGTTGTGCGTACAGTGCTTGGGTTGTGCGTACAGTGCCTGGGTTGTGCATACAGTGCTTAGGTTGTGCGTACAGTGCCTGGGTTGTGCGTACAGTGCCTGGGTTGTGCGTACAGTGCCTGGGTTGTGCGTACAGTGCCTGGGTTGTGCGTACAGTGCCTGGGTTGTGCGTACAGTGCTTGGGTTGTGCGTCCAGTGTTTGGGTTGTGCGCAGTGCCTGGGTTGTGTGCACGCACAGTGTCTGGGTTGTGCGTATAGTGCCTGGGTTGTACATACAGTGCCTGGGTTGTACATAGTGCCTGGGTTGTACGTACAGTGCCTAGGTTGTGCGTATAGTGCCTGGGTTGTGCGTACAGTGCCTGGGTTGTGCGTACAATGCCTGGGTTGTGCATACAGTGCCTGGGTTGTGCGTACAATGCCTGGGTTGTGCATACAGTGCCTGGGTTGTGCGCAGAGTGAATGGGTTGTACGTACAGTGCCTAGGTTGTGCGTATAGTGCCTGGGTTGTGCGTACAGTGCCTGGGTTGTGCGTACAATGCCTGGGTTGTGAAATAACAGTGCCTGGGTTGTGCGTACAATGCCTGGGTTGTGCATACAGTGCCTGGGTTGTGCGCAGAGTGAAAGGGTTGTGCGTACAGTGCCTGGGTTGTACGCACAGTGCTTGGGTTGTACGCACAGTGCCTGGGTAGTGCGTATAGTGCCTGGGTTGTGCGCACAGTGCTTGGATTGTGCGCACAGTGCCTGGGTGTGTACGTACAATGCCTGGGTTGTATGTACAGGGCCTGGGTTGTGCGTATAGTGCCTGGGTTGTACATACAGTGCCTGGGTTGTGCATACGGTGCCTGGGTTGTACATATGGTGCCTGGGTTGTACGTACAGTTCCTTGGTTGTACCACAGTGCCTGGGGTGCACGTACAGTCCCTGGGTTGCACGTACAGTGCCTGATGTGCACGTACAGTCTCTGGGTGTGTTCCTACGGTACCTGGATTGTACGTACAGTGTCTGGGTTGTACATACAGTGCCTGGGTTACACGTACAGTGCCTGGGTGTGTTCCTACGGTACCTGGATTGTACGTACAGTGTCTGGGTTGTATATACAGTGCCTGGGTTACACGTACAGTGCCTGGGTGTGTTCCTACGGTACCTGGATTGTACCTGGATTGAAAAAAAATATATCTTTAAACGTATAAGAGAAAATTTTAGAAAGGACTTAATTTTAAATGAGTTCTTGCTAATCAAACCAGTTTTACATATTCGGCACGACATATATATATAAATATATATTTTTATATATATATGTCGTGCCGAATAGGCAGAACTTGCGATCTTGGCTTAAATAGCAGCGTTCGTCTTGCCATATAGGACAAATGAAAATTTGTGTATGAAATTTAATTTCTCCAAATCATTCTGAAGCTAACGAAAAAAATATATTTGATTGTTTTGTTTAAGTACTAAATTATTGTAAACGTATTTAAAATATATTTAGTTGGGTTAGGTTAAAATAAATTGATCTTGTTATAAAAAGGGTTAGGTAAGTTTTTCTAAGATTCTTTTGGTGCAAAATTAAAATTTTTAATTAACATTAATAAAAAAAAATATATCTTAAACGTATAAGAGAAAATTTCAGAAAGGACTTAATTTTAAAAAAACGAGTTCTTGCTTATTGACCAGTTTTACATATTCGGCACGACATATATATAATTATATATTATATATATATAATATAATATATATATATAAAATATATAATATATATAAATAGTTAAAAAAACGGTCATTTAACAATAACTCATTTGAAATTATGTTCTTTCAAAAACTTTCTCTTATATGTGTAAAGATATATATTTTCCATTTATGTTAATGTAAAAATTAATAATTTTGTACCAAAAGAACCTTAGAAAATTTACCTAACCTTATTATAAAAAACGCAATTTAATTTAGCCTAATCCAAGTAAATATATTTTAGATATGTTTACAATATTTTAATAATAAAGAAAAAAATGAAATATTTTTTTTCTTTAGGTTCAGAATGATTTTTTTTTGCGAAATTATTGCATACACAAATTTTCGCTTGCTGCCTTCGGCAAGAAGTGAGTAGCTATTTAAGCCAGAATCACAAGTTTTACCTATTCCGCACGACACATATATTACACACACACACACACACACACACACACACACACACACACACACCACAACAAACACACACACACACAGTGTGTGAAGTGTATATAATTTGAAGTGTATACTATCATCAGTGAAGAGTGAAATCGCGTGAGGAAGTGGGATGTATGAGAATATATGGTTATAAACATCACGGGTGAAGGATCTCCAAAATAGGGATTTAAGACCTACGTACGACGACTTCTTCATCAGCAGCTGGCAACCTGTCACTGCACCATTGAGCGCAAGTTTATTCGCCTATTTGTGGTTTGCATGTTGATGGCCCTGGCTGGCCTTGCATACTGTTTGATACTGGTCACTCACTCCTGCAAGCTATTACCAATTTAAATAGAAATAGCTTAGACATAGGGGAATATAGTTTTTGGACGGTGTGAGAAGTAGGTGGGACAAGCTTTTAAGGGCAATATTGTAAGACGGTGCGAGGGTCAGTCAAGTCCCAGGAGGGTTGTGCCAGGTCACAAGAAGTTGCGGCCAGTAAATTACACCGCACAAGACAACTCCACACACACACACAAAAACTCCACACACACATGAAACAAAACACCCAGGCAGTGTTACTACCGATAGTTATTAGCAGTAAGAAACTAGGAAGCTAGGAAGTCCTCTCTCAATGTGAACAAGGAAAATGATAATAACCAGCAACAATTAATACGTAAATCCGAAAGGGCATAAATGGAGAGAGTAGCATAATTGGGCAAGATAAATGAGACTAAATTTTGTGCCTACACGACGGATCTTTCAACCACACCACCCACCCCCCCTAACCCTCCCTCCCTCACACACAAGCGCACACACACCAAGGGTAGACAACTCACACAAAACACAACACACACACACACACAACACCACACACACACACACACACACACAACACATACACATGTGTTCATCAATCATCATTCAGGGTGTCAGCCTGTTTTAGCTGCATATACAAGAAACTAAAGAGCCATTAGCATGGGGAAATCTAGGGATTGGTGAAGACTGAAATATTTGATGATGTTTAAAAATAGGTATGTGTTTTTGATGAAATTGTTTGGCCAAAAAGAATATAAAATTCTTGAATGATTTAAGGTACTGGCAGTCTTTTCTATGATAAATATTTTTTGGAAAATAGTTTAACTGTTATAACCACTTAGATTCGCTCAAATATTCAGGGTATGATTGCCAGGTTGTTGTTGTTAGGAAAAGGTGATATAAAAATAGGTACTTTTTTATTATTTAATAGATGTATTATTCTCAGTGGGAGGATTTATCATGCCAAGATGTTCTGAAGTGTTCACTGCCTAAGTCATTTGGTGTGGGAATGGGCACATTTTATCTTGGTTAGGGTTTTTGTACTTAATATACATAAATGATGTGACATTTCATAGAAGACAAATACACTGGGTGCATGATAACTTTAAAAGATCAACAAAGCATTTTTCACCCATCGCTAAAAATTAAGATTTTATTTGTTTTTAAAGGAAATTTTGGACTTAATTGGTGCACAATCAATATTGTGCAAAAATTTAGCAATAATGAATTCAAAATCTATCTCAGTGGAATATTATGGATAAATTTATTTGTTGGATACAAAGTATTGTTTATTGCAGTCAGTATATAGTAATTGTTAGATACCTGTATATACCCAAATGTTAATTGTTTAAAATTAGGTCGCATTATCATCTTTTAATGCACTTTTAAAAAAACCATACAGATTAAAGTGGTTAGAAAATTTTTTATTTGCATTACATTTGAGTATATTCACTTTATTAAAATGAAAGTCAAAATGGAAAAGCTTAAGATTACTTATTTTGTGTTACTGAGTAGCAAGGCCCAAAATAAATTATAATTTGGGGTGTGAAAAAAATTAATGACAGTTCTTTTGGAAAGCTGTGATAAGTTATCAGGGATTATAATTGTACCCTTCAAACTGTTATTTATTCAATCTTTGCATTACTTTCCAGTCCTACTCTGCTTGGCATTGTACCCGGAACCTTCTGGTACTACCCCAGTCACTGGTTCTTGGATTAATAGGGAAGGCTTTTTAAAATCATCTAATTTAATTTTAGTTAGTCTTTGCTTAAACCATGAAACATTTTCCTGCTCAGTTTAATTTCACTGATTTTACCACACACACACACACACACACACCACACACCACGCACACACACCACACCACACACACACACACCACACCACACACACACACGACTCAAAGAGACTGGACGGCTACAAGCTGGTCCAGCAACTGGCTCCTTGATTTAACCCTGCCAAATGCAAAGTCTGAAGAGGGGAAGGGCAAAAGAAGATCCGCAGACACAATATATTTAGATGGCCAAGACTGCAAACCTCACCAAGAAAAAGATCTGGGGTGAGTATAACAACCGAGCATATCTCCTGGCGCAAAAATCAAACAGATAAATTGCTGCAGCATACGGCGCCTGGCAAACTACGGAAAAAACGTTTCCCAAAACCTGAGGAAGGATTCGTTTAAGACTCTGTATACCATCTAAAGCCAGGCCCATACTGGAGTATGCAGCACCAGTTGGAATCCCCCCTAGTCAAGCACTCAAGAAATTTTTGAGAAAATGCAAAGGTATTTGCAACAACTATCCAGAGCTACGGGATGTCCCGAAGAAAGGTTGAGGGAAATCGGCCTGACGACACGGAGGACAAGGGTAGGGGAGACATGATAACGACATATAAAATATGCGCGAAAAGACAAGGTGGACAAAGACTGGATGTTCCAGAGAAGGGACACAGACACAAGAGGTCACAATTGGAAGTTGAAGACTCAGTGAATCAAAGGGGTGTTAGGAAGGATTCTTCAGTCAAGAGTATCAGCCGTTGAATAGCCTAGAAAAGTGACATAGTGGAGGCCCGGGGAACCATACATATTTTTAAGGGAGGTATATTTGAGTTTCATGGGCCAGGGAAGAGAGGACCTAGTACAATCAGCAAGAGGCAGGGCCAGGAGCTGTGACTCGACCCCTGAACCCAAATAAGTATAAAAATAGGTGATACACACACACAGGAGCTAAGACTCGACCCTGCAACCCCAAATAGGTGGAGTACACACACCCAAAACACACACACACACACACACAACACACACACACACACACACACACACACAACCAAACCACCCCTGCAACCTCAAATACAACACACCACACACACACCACACACACACACACAAACACAACACACACACACACACACACACACACTTTTATACAACAGGACCCAAGTGTCTAATTGGACATTGTGCCTAGGACAAAATGGTACTAACACACACTACATACACACACACAACCATACATAAACACATACACATACACACACACAAATACACCCACACACACACACACTTACTCACAACACACACACACTACACACATATACACACACACACACCCTCACACACACACCACACTCACTCACACCACACACACACACCACACACACACACCAACCACACACACTCCACACACTATCACCACACCACACAACACCACACACGACACTCCACACAAAAACACCACACAACACCAACACCACACGACACACACATCCACACATACCCACCCCCACACACACACACACCACACCAAACACCCACACACACACAACACTACACACCACCCAAACAAACACCACACACACACCATCACACACACACATCCACACACCAAAACACACACACACCACACACACACACACACACCCACAAACACACACAAACCACACACACACACACAACACACACACACATGCACCATTTACACACACACACAACACACACACACCCACACACACACACAACACACCCTCCACCTACTTGACACAAACACTTTGTCACAAACACGTACCCATCCTTCCCCTAACCACCTCTCCCCCTTCCCTAACCACCTCCACCTTAGCACCTACCCCCTCCCCAAACCACCTCAACTCCCAACCCATCCCTCAAACCGTCTAACCTCCCAACTACTCCCTACCTCCAATAACATCCTCCCCCTCCCCCATAACATCCATCCCCTCTATCCTCAATCCATCTATCCCCCTCCCCCAACTAATCTCTACCCCTCAATACACAGTATCCTCCCCCTCCCCCACAACCATACATCACCTCTCCTCTAACCATCTAGTTCCCCTCCCCCTTAAACCACCCGTCCCCCCTTCTGTGGAGCAACGGGGGAACCTAGAAACCAGGATGAGGACAAGGGGCTCAAAGGACGAATCTGGGAGGGAGGAATTGGAGTTAGAGATCAAAAAAATTGAGGAAGACTGGGGAAGGAGACTAGATGAGCTGGAAGGAAGGATGGGAAGAGAGGTAGCAAGCAGGGAATGCAGAAGGTGGAAGCAACAGGCCACAGCAGCAGAAAATCAAGATAGAGAGATGAGAAGAGGAGCTGAGACATCTTGAAACCAGCACAGAGACAAAGATATTACAGAAGTTAGCATGGTAATGGATACATCAAACACAGACACAGGTCTGAAGGGATGCATTGGAAACCTAAAACTGTATACAGAGGTCCTGTCAAAAACCACATGGGGCCAAAACAAAGACAGGGAGCCTCACTAGGACACGAATGAGAGGTTGAAGACAGTTTGAAGGAACTAGGACACTGTGCAAAGACCTTTCTCCAGAAACCTGTGGGGGCCAGGAACAGGTGAGAAGGGAAGTGTGTGACAAAAACCAAGAAAGCATAAGGGGCCATAACTAGGAAGGGACTGAAGGAAGGAACACTCCATGGGAAGGAACTATAACACATCAGTAGGATGCAATGGGAGTCACCAGCTGGGAGGTGGAAAGGGGAGATCCGTGTTTGTCTTTGGGCTAGACGAAAGCTAAAGGGGGAAAATTATGATGAAAGAAAGCAGGAGGAGAAAAAAGCGACTGAAGATATGTTGAAGGCTGTGTTAGGCGATGGGGGAACATGTCCCAGGTGGCAAATTTTCGGAGAAATTGGGTGGGTTCACATAAGAAAAGGAATCGGCCTCTTCAAAGTAATTTTCAAGCAGAATCAAACCGAACTCTTGATCATGCAGAGAAAGCATGGCTGAGAGGGCAAGCAGGAGTTCAGGAGTGGGTACCTCGATCGCTCCTTTCTTCTCTTCCTCCCTTTTCTTCCAAAGACAGAAAACACAGGACGAAAGGAAGACGATTGAAGAGAGAGTTCAAAAACGAAAGGAGAAGGTGGGAGGAAAATGAATAAGGAGAGCAGAACAACCCAGGATCAAATGGAAGGACAAGCACACCCCCCAGAAACACCTGTTGAGGGACTCCAGCCCACGACACCCCCAATGCAATGAACAATTCAAACCTCAACCATCACACACCGGATCCTCTGTTTCCACCCCCCGCACCACAGTTACAGTGGTTAGAACGAAGTTGAGGTTTGGTACACAAATGCAGATGGATTATGAATAAACATGAGGAATGGCAAGAAAGAATCAATGCCTCGAGAAGTCCCCGGACATCATAGCAGTTACGAAACCCAACACTCATGGAGACCATTAAACTGATGCAATCTTCCAACCGGATAACCAGATCATGAGGAAAGAATAAGAAGGGGCAGGGGGGGGGGGGGGGTTGACTCTGCTCGTTTTTTTAAAATCAGTAGGATTCGAGAAATGGAAGGCTTAGATGAGTCGGGAGAAAGAGACTACATAGCAGGAACACTTCAGGCTGGGGAACACAAAACTGGTCATTGAGAGGATGTATAAGCCACCGCAGAACTGCAGGAGGCCAAGAGGAGGAATTTGAAGAGAGCAACAGAGCAATGGTGGACACACTTGCTGACTGGTGGCAAGAAGAGCTCACTCCAGCAGAGCAAGTTGCTGGTTTATGGGGGATTTCAACACAGGGAGATTGACTGGGGAGGAAAACCTGGGAGCCACATTCGGGGAGTCCCGAAACATGGAGAGCCAGATGTTGGACTTCGTGGTAATGGAAAACCTCATTCACCAACATGTTAAGGACAACTACAGGAGTGAGAGGGGAGGATGAACCAGCAAGATGGACCTTGTGTTCACCCTGGGCTGCTCAGACATTGAGACATCAAGTATGAGAGTCACCTAGGAGCTAGCGACACGTGGTTCTTTGCTTTGACATACATTGTAGAG
Source organism: Cherax quadricarinatus (assembly GCF_026875155.1). Classification (NCBI taxonomy): domain Eukaryota; kingdom Metazoa; phylum Arthropoda; class Malacostraca; order Decapoda; family Parastacidae; genus Cherax; species Cherax quadricarinatus. Next base: position 4,592,145 of record NC_069440.1, on the reverse strand, counting down.
CTGCAAGTGGAGAGAATAACAGGAGTGATGGGACAAGCCTGGACTATCAATAAGAGGGCGGAACTACATGGGGTGAAGAACTTCCTGCGGGAGGGTCCAGTGGGACAGAAACTGGCAGGAAAGCCAGTCAATGAATGATGGAATATGTAACAACAAAATGCAAAGGACCGGCGTGAAAGGTTTATTCACCAAGGGCACCAGTAACAATGGATGGACAGAACGAGCCCTGGTTTCCCGTGACCGGTTTGTTTAAGGAGCAAAAAACAATGTGCAATAGAGATTGGAAAAAGTAAAGAAGGCAGAGAACACACGAAAAATAGGGAGATCAGTCGCAGACCTGGAATGTGTATGCACAGGTAAGGAGGGATGGCCCAACGACAGTATGAAAAAATGACATAGGCATCGAGACTCAAGGACTGACCGAAACTGTTGTTAGCACATCAGGAGGAAAGGACATCAGTCAAAGACCAGGTGATCAGTTAAGACAGAAGTGGAGAACTCACAAGAAATGTTCTGGAGGTATGTGAGAGCTTGAACATGTGATTTATGGAAGTTTTTCAGTAGAGACTTAGGATGGGCTGGGGGAAAGACAGCCACAGAAGGGAAACATCAAGAGGGAAATTATACAACATGTGTTGGCATGACTTTACGAACAAACGAGAGGAGGTGAAGAAGCTTCTTAAGTGACCCTGAAACCTCCCAACCCCCCCCCCAAACGAATGGGTCCGGACATTTCACATGGGTCTTAGAAGAAGGAGCAGAGTTGCTCTGTGCGTGCCTCATAACCAAATCTTCAAAACACATTCCTTGAAATCTGAGGCAACTACCTGAGAAATGGAAGACAAGTATGTAGTCCCCATATTTAAGAAAGGAAACAGAAAGAGGCACTAAATACAGACCTGTGTCATCTGGACTTATCATTGTGTGCAAGTCAGGAGAAGATTATCAGGAGGAGAGTGGTCGAACACCTGGAAAGGAAAACAGATTATAATGAAAACCAGCATGGGTTCATGGAAGGGCAAATCTTGTATCACAAACTCCTGGGAGTATTATGACAAGGTAACAGAAGTAAGACACGATAGAGAGGGGTGGGTAGATTGCGTTTTCCTAGACTGCAGGAAGGCCTTTGACACATTTCCCCCACAAGAGATTAGTGCAGAAAGCTGGAGGATCAGGCGCATGTAAAAGGGAGGGCACTGCAATGGATAAGGAATACCTGACAGGGAGGCAGCAACGAGTCATGGTACGTGAAGAGGTATCACAGTGGGCGCCTGTTACGAGCGGGGTCCCACAGGGTCAGTTCTAGGACCAGTGCTCTTTTTGATATATGTAAAAGGGACATGAGGGAAGGAATAGACTCTGAAGTGCCCCTGTTCGCAGATGACATGAAGTTGATGAGAAAAATTTAAATCGGACGAGGATGGGGGCAGGACTGCAAAGAGACCTGGACAGACTGGACATGTGGTCCAGTAACTGGCTTCTCGAATTCAATCCAGCTAAATGCAAAGTCATGAAAATTGGGGAGGGGCAAAGAAGACTGCAGACAGAGTATAGGCTAGGTGGACAAAGACTACAGACCTTTACTCAGGGAGAAAGACCTTGGGGTGACCATAACACCGAGCACATCACCGGAGGCACACATCAACCAAATAACTGCTGCAGCTACGGGCGCCCGGCAAACCCGAGAATAGCGTTCCGATACCTTAATAAGGAATCGTTCAAGACACTGTACCTGTGTATGTTAGGCCCATACTGGAGTATGCGCACAGTCTGGAACCCACATCTGGTCAAGCACGTCAAGAAGTTAGAGAAAGTACACAGGTTTGCAACAAGGCTAGCCCCCGGCTCAAGGGAATGTCGTACGAGGAAAGGTTAAGGGAAATCGGACTGACGACACTGGAGGACAGAAGGGTCAGGGGAGACATGATAACGACATACAAGATACTGCGGGGAATAGACAAGGTGGACAGAGATAGGATGTTCCAGAGAGGGGACACAGGGACAAGGGGTCACAACTGGAAACTGAAGACTCAGACGAGTCACAGGGACGTTAGGAAGTATTTCTTCAGTCATAGAGTTGTCAGCTAGTGGAATAGCCTAGCAAGTGAAGTAGTGGAGGCAGGAACCATACATAGTTTTAAGAAGAGGTATGACAAAGCTCAGGAAACAGAGAGAGAGAGGACCCAGTAGCGATCAGTGAAGAGGCGGGGCCGGGAGCTGAGTCTCGACCCCTGCAACCACAATTAGGTGAGTACACACACACACACACACACACACACACACACACACACACACACACACACACACACACACACACACACACGCACGCACACACACACACACACACACACACACACACACACACACACACACACACCACACACACACACACACACCACACGCACGCACACACACACACACACACACACACACACACACACACACACACATACATCGGTTATTTGTACCATTGATCGTCTGATTTGAGGAAATATTATTGTAGAGAATTGTTTTTTACCTAGTGTTCTGTTTATGTAAAAATATGTTTTTATCTTCTACATAAGAACATGATGTGTTTGTTTCATGTCTGTATAAGAACATGATGTGCTTGTTTCATATCTTTATAAGAACATGATGTGCTTGTTTCATGTCTGTGCAAGAACATGATGTGCTTGTTTCATGTCTGTGTAAGAACATGATGTGTTTGTTTCATGTCTATATAAGAACATGATGTGTTTGTTTCATGTCTGTATAAGAACATGATGTGTTTGTTTCATGTCTGTATAAGAACATGATGTGCTTGTTTCATATCTTTATAAGAACATGATGTGCTTGTTTCATGTCTGTGTAAGAACATGATGTGCTTGTTTCATGTCTGTGTAAGAACATGATGTGTTTGTTTCATGTCTATATAAGAACATGATGTGTTTGTTTCATGTCTGTATAAGAACATGATGTGCTTGTTTCATATCTTTATAAGAAACATGATGTGCTTGTTTCATGTCTGTGTAAGAACATGATGTGCTTGTTTCATGTCTGTGTAAGAACATGATGTGTTTGTTTCATGTCTATATAAGAACATGATGTGTTTGTTTCATGTCTGTGTAAGAACATGATGTGTTTGTTTCATGTCTGTATAAGAACATGATGTGTTTGTTTCATGTCTGTATAAGAACATGATGTGTTTGTTTCATATCTTTATAAGAACATGATGTGTTTGTTTCATGTCTGTATAAGAACATGATGTGTTTGTTTCATATCTTTATAAGAACATGATGTGTTTGTTTCATGTCTGTATAAGAACATGATGTGTTTGTTTCATATCTTTATAAGAACATGATGTGTTTGTTTCATGTCTATATAAGAACATGATGTGTTTGTTTCATGTCTGTGTAAGAACATGATGTGTTTGTTTCATGTCTGTATAAGAACATGATGTGTTTGTTTCATGTCTGTATAAGAACATGATGTGTTTGTTTCATATCTTTATAAGAACATGATGTGCTTGTTTCATGTCTGTGTAAGAACATGATGTGTTTGTTTCATGTCTGTATAAGAACATGATGTGTTTGTTTTATATCTTTATAAGAACATGATGTGCTTGTTTCATGTCTGTGTAAGAAATGATGTGTTTGTTTTCATGTCTGTATAAGAACATGATGTGTTTGTTTCATGTCTGTATAAGAACATGATGTGCTTGTTTCATATCTTTATAAGAACATGATGTGCTTGTTTCATGTCTGTGTAAGAACATGATGTGTTTGTTTCATGTCTGTATAAGAACATGATGTGCTTGTTTCATATCTGTGTAAGAACATGATGCGTTTGTTTCATGTCTGTGTAAGAACATGATGTGCTTGTTTCATGTCTGTGTAAGAACATGATGTGTTTGTTTCATGTCTGTATAAGAACATGATGTGTTTGTTTCATGTCTGTATAAGAACATGATGTGCTTGTTTCATATCTTTATAAGAACATGATGTGTTTGTTTCATGTCTGTGTAAGAACATGATGTGTTTGTTTCATGTCTGTATAAGAACATGATGTGTTTGTTTCATGTCTGTGTAAGAACATGATGTGTTTGTTTCATGTCTGTGTAAGAACATGATGTGTTTGTTTCATGTCTGTATAAGAACATGATGTGTTTGTTTCATGTCTGTATAAGAACATGATGTGCTTGTTTCATGTCTGTGTAAGAACATGATGTGTTTGTTTCATATCTTTATAAGAACATGATGTGCTTGTTTCATGTCTGTGTAAGAACATGATGTGTTTGTTTCATGTCTGTGTAAGAACATGATGTGTTTGTTTCATATCTTTATAAGAACATGATGTGCTTGTTTCATATCTTTATAAGAACATGATGTGCTTGTTTTATGTCTGTGTAAGAACATGATGTGTTTGTTTCATGTCTGTGTAAGAACATGATGTGTTTGTTTCATGTCTGTGTAAGAACATGATGTGTTTGTTTCATGTCTGTGTAAGAACATGATGTGCTTGTTTCATGTCTGTGTAAGAACATGATGTGCTTGTTTCATGTCTGTAAGAACATGATGTGTTTGTTTCATGTCTGTGTAAGAACATGATGTGTTTGTTTCATGTCTGTGTAAGAACATGATGTGTTTGTTTCATGTCTGTGTTAGGACATGATGTGTTTGTTTCATGTCTGTATAAGAACATGATGTGCTTGTTTCATGTCTGTGTAAGAACATGATGTGTTTGTTTCATATCTTTATAAGAACATGATGTGCTTGTTTCATGTCTGTGTAAGAACATTATGTGTTTGTTTCATGTCTGTGTAAGAACATGATGTGTTTGTTTCATATCTTTATAAGAACATGATGTGCTTGTTTCATATCTTTATAAGAACATGATGTGCTTGTTTCATGTCTGTGTAAGAACATGATGTGTTTGTTTCATGTCTGTGTAAGAACATGATGTGTTTGTTTCATATCTGTGTAAGAACATGATGTGCTTGTTTCATGTCTGTGTAAGAACATGATGTGTTTGTTTCATGTCTGTATAAGAACATGATGTGTTTGTTTCATGTCTGTATAAGAACATGATGTGCTTGTTTCATATCTTTATAAGAACATGATGTGTTTGTTTCATGTCTGTATAAGAACATGATGTGCTTGTTTCATGTCTGTGTAAGAACATGATGTGTTTGTTTCATGTCTGTGTAAGGAACATGATGTGTTTGTTTCATGTCTGTATAGAACATGATGTGCTTTTTTCATGTCTGTATAAGAACATGATGTGCTTGTTTCATATCTTTATAAGAACATGATGTGTTTGTTTCATGTCTGTATAAGAACATGATGTGCTTGTTTCATGTCTGTGTAAGAACATGATGTGCTTGTTTCATGTCTGTATAAGAACATGATGTGTTTGTTTCATGTCTGTATAAGAACATGATGAGCTTGTTTCATGTCTGTGTAAGAACATGATGTGTTTGTTTCATGTCTGTGTAAGAACATGATGTGTTTGTTTCATGTCTGTATAAGAACATGATGTGCTTGTTTCATGTCTGTATAAGAACATGATGTGCTTGTTTCATATCTTTATAAGAACATGATTGTGTTTGTTTCATGTCTGTATAAGAACATGATGTGCTTGTTTCATATCTTTATAAGAACATGATGTGTTTGTTTCATGTCTGTGTAAGAACATGATGTGCTTGTTTCATATCTTTATAAGAACATGATGTGTTTGTTTCATGTCTGTATAAGAACATGATGTGTTTGTTTCATGTCTGTATAAGAACATGATGTGCTTGTTTCATGTCTGTATAAGAACATGATGTGCTTGTTTCATGTCTGTGTAAGAACATGATGTGCTTGTTTCATGTCTGTGTAAGAACATGATGTGTTTGTTTCATGTCTGTATAAGAACATGATGTGTTTGTTTCATGTCTGTATAAGAACATGATGTGCTTGTTTCATATCTTTATAAGAACATGATGTGCTTGTTTCATGTCTGTGTAAGAACATGATGTGTTTGTTTCATGTCTGTATAAGAACATGATGTGCTTGTTTCATATCTGTGTAAGAACATGATGCGTTTGTTTCATGTCTGTGTAAGAACATGATGTGCTTGTTTCATGTCTGTGTAAGAACATGATGTGTTTGTTTCATGTCTGTATAAGAACATGATGTGTTTTGTTTCATGTCTGTATAAGAACATGATGTGCTTGTTTCATGTCTGTGTAAGAACATGATGTGTTTGTTTCATATCTTTATAAGAACATGATGTGCTTGTTTCATGTCTGTGTAAGAACATGATGTGTTTGTTTCATGTCTGTGTAAGAACATGATGTGTTTGTTTCATATCTTTATAAGAACATGATGTGTTTGTTTCATGTCTGTGTAAGAACATGATGTGCTTGTTTCATGTCTGTGTAAGAACATGATGTGCTTGTTTCATGTCTGTAAGAACATGATGTGTTTGTTTCATGTCTGTGTAAGAACATGATGTGTTTGTTTCATGTCTGTGTAAAACATGATGTGTTTGTTTCATGTCTGTGTAAGAACATGATGTGTTTGTTTCATGTCTGTATAAGAACATGATGTGCTTGTTTCATGTCTGTGTAAGAACATGATGTGTTTGTTTCATATCTTTATAAGAACATGATGTGCTTGTTTCATGTCTGTGTAAGAACATGATGTGTTTGTTTCATGTCTGTGTAAGAACATGATGTGTTTGTTTCATATCTGTGTAAGAACATGATGTGCTTGTTTCATGTCTGTGTAAGAACATGATGTGTTTGTTTCATGTCTGTATAAGAACATGATGTGTTTGTTTCATGTCTGTATAAGAACATGATGTGCTTGTTTCATATCTTTATAAGAACATGATGTGTTTGTTTCATGTCTGTATAAGAACATGATGTGCTTGTTTCATGTCTGTGTAAGAACATGATGTGTTTGTTTCATGTCTGTGTAAGAACATGATGTGTTTGTTTCATGTCTGTATAAGAACATGATGTGCTTTTTTCATGTCTGTATAAGAACATGATGTGCTTGTTTCATATCTTTATAAGAACATGATGTGTTTGTTTCATGTCTGTATAAGAACATGATGTGCTTGTTTCATGTCTGTGTAAGAACATGATGTGCTTGTTTCATGTCTGTATAAGAACATGATGTGTTTGTTTCATGTCTGTATAAGAACATGATGTGCTTGTTTCATGTCTGTGTAAGAACATGATGTGTTTGTTTCATGTCTGTGTAAGAACATGATGTGTTTGTTTCATGTCTGTATAAGAACATGATGTGCTTGTTTCATGTCTGTATAAGAACATGATGTGCTTGTTTCATATCTTTATAAGAACATGATGTGTTTGTTTCATGTCTGTATAAGAACATGATGTGCTTGTTTCATATCTTATAAGAACATGATGTGTTTGTTTCATGTCTGTGTAAGAACATGATGTGCTTGTTTCATATCTTTATAAGAACATGATGTGTTTGTTTCATGTCTGTTAAAGAACATGATGTGTTTTGTTTCATGTCTGTATAAGAACATGATGTGCTTGTTTCATGTCTGTATAAGAACATGATGTGCTTGTTTCATGTCTGTGTAAGAACATGATGTGCTTGTTTCATGTCTGTGTAAGAACATGATGTGTTTGTTTCATGTCTGTATAAGAACATGATGTGTTTGTTTCATGTCTGTATAAGAACATGATGTGCTTGTTTCATATCTTTATAAGAACATGATGTGCTTGTTTCATGTCTGTGTAAGAACATGATGTGTTTGTTTCATGTCTGTATAAGAAAAATGATGTGCTTGTTTCATATCTGTGTAAGAACATGATGCGTTTGTTTCATGTCTGTGTAAGAACATGATGTGCTTGTTTCATGTCTGTGTAAGAACATGATGTGTTTGTTTCATGTCTGTATAAGAACATGATGTGTTTGTTTCATGTCTGTATAAGAACATGATGTGCTTGTTTCATGTCTGTGTAAGAACATGATGTGTTTGTTTCATATCTTTATAAGAACATGATGTGCTTGTTTCATGTCTGTGTAAGAACATGAATGTGTTTGTTTCATGTCTGTGTAAGAACATGATGTGTTTGTTTCATATCTTTATAAGAACATGATGTGTTTGTTTCATGTCTGTGTAAGAACATGATGTGTTTGTTTCATGTCTGTGTAAGAACATGATGTGTTTGTTTCATGTCTGTGTAAGAACATGATGTGTTTGTTTCATGTCTGTATAAGAACATGATGTGCTTGTTTCATGTCTGTGTAAGAACATGATGTGTTTGTTTCATATCTTTATAAGAACATGATGTGCTTGTTTCATGTCTGTGTAAGAACATTATGTGTTTGTTTCATGTCTGTATAAGAACATGATGTGCTTGTTTCATATCTTTATAAGAACATGATGTGCTTGTTTCATGTCTGTGTAAGAACATGATGTGTTTGTTTCATGTCTGTGTAAGAACATGATGTGTTTGTTTCATATCTGTGTAAGAACATGATGTGCTTGTTTCATGTCTGTGTAAGAACATGATGTGTTTGTTTCATGTCTGTATAAGAACATGATGTGTTTGTTTCATGTCTGTATAAGAACATGATGTGCTTGTTTCATATCTTTATAAGAACATGATGTGTTTGTTTCATGTCTGTATAAGACATGATGTGCTTGTTTCATGTCTGTGTAAGAACATGATGTGTTTGTTTCATGTCTGTGTAAGAACATGATGTGTTTGTTTCATGTCTGTATAAGAACATGATGTGCTTGTTTCATGTCTGTATAAGAACATGATGTGCTTGTTTATATCTTTATAAGAACATGATGTGTTTGTTTCATGTCTGTATAAGAACATGATGTGCTTGTTTCATGTCTGTGTAAGAACATGATGTGCTTGTTTCATGTCTGTATAAGAACATGATGTGTTTGTTTCATGTCTGTATAAGAACATGATGTGCTTGTTTCATGTCTGTGTAAGAACATGATGTGTTTGTTTCATGTCTGTGTAAGAACATGATGTGTTTGTTTCATGTCTGTAATAAGAACATGATGTGCTTGTTTCATGTCTGTATAAGAACATGATGTGCTTGTTTCATATCTTTATAAGAACATGATGTGTTTGTTTCATGTCTGTATAAGAACATGATGTGCTTGTTTCATATCTTTATAAGAACATGATGTGTTTGTTTCATGTCTGTGTAAGAACATGATGTGCTTGTTTCATTCTTTATAAGAACATGATGTGTTTGTTTCATGTCTGTATAAGAACATGATGTGTTTGTTTCATGTCTGTATAAGAACATGATGTGCTTGTTTCATGTCTGTGTAAGAACATGATGTGTTTGTTTCATGTCTGTGTAAGAACATGATGTGTTTGTTTCATGTCTGTATAAGAACATGATGTGCTTTTTTCATGTCTGTATAAGAACATGATGTGCTGTTTCATATCTTTATAAGAACATGATGTGTTTGTTTCATGTCTGTATAAGAACATGATGTGCTTGTTTCATGTCTGTGTAAGAACATGATGTGCTTGTTTCATGTCTGTATAAGAACATGATTGTTTTGTTTCATGTCTGTATAAGAACATGATGTGCTTGTTTCATGTCTGTGTAAGAACATGATGTGTTTGTTTCATGTCTGTGTAAGAACATGATGTGTTTGTTTTCATGTCTGTATAAGAACATGATGTGCTTGTTTCATGTCTGTATAAGAACATGATGTGCTTGTTTCATATCTTTATAAGAACATGATGTGTTTGTTTCATGTCTGTATAAGAACAATGATGGCTTGTTTCATATCTTTATAAGAACATGATGTGTTTGTTTCATGTCTGTGTAAGAACATGATGTGCTTGTTTCATATCTTTATAAGAACATGATGTGTTTGTTTCATGTCTGTATAAGAACATGATGTGTTTGTTTCATGTCTGTATAAGAACATGATGTGCTTGTTTCATGTCTGTATAAGAACATGATGTGCTTGTTTCATGTCTGTGTAAGAACATGATGTGCTTGTTTCATGTCTGTGTAAGAACATGATGTGTTTGTTTCATGTCTGTATAAGAACATGATGTGTTTGTTTCATGTCTGTATAAGAACATGATGTGCTTGTTTCATATCTTTATAAGAACATGATGTGCTTGTTTCATGTCTGTGTAAGAACATGATGTGTTTGTTTCATGTCTGTATAAGAACATGATGTGCTTGTTTCATATCTGTGTAAGAACATGATGCGTTTGTTTCATGTCTGTGTAAGAACATGATGTGCTTGTTTCATGTCTGTGTAAGAACATGATGTGTTTGTTTCATGTCTGTATAAGAACATGATGTGTTTGTTTCATGTCTGTATAAGAACATGATGTGCTTGTTTCATGTCTGTGTAAGAACATGATGTGTTTGTTTCATATCTTTATAAGAACATGATGTGCTTGTTTCATGTCTGTGTAAGAACATGATGTGTTTGTTTCATGTCTGTGTAAGAACATGATGTGTTTGTTTCATATCTTTATAAGAACATGATGTGTTTGTTTCATGTCTGTGTAAGAACATGATGTGCTTGTTTCATGTCTGTGTAAGAACATGATGTGCTTGTTTCATGTCTGTAAGAACATGATGTGTTTGTTTCATGTCTGTGTAAGAACATGATGTGTTTGTTTCATGTCTGTGTAAGAACATGATGTGTTTGTTTCATGTCTGTGTAAGAAACATGATGTGTTTGTTTCATGTCTGTATAAGAACATGATGTGCTTGTTTCATGTCTGTGTAAGAACATGATGTGTTTGTTTCATATCTTTATAAGAACATGATGTGCTTGTTTCATGTCTGTGTAAGAACATGATGTGTTTGTTTCATGTCTGTGTAAGAACATGATGTGTTTGTTTCATATCTGTGTAAGAACATGATGTGCTTGTTTCATGTCTGTGTAAGAACATGATGTGTTTGTTTCATGTCTGTATAAGAACATGATGTGTTTGTTTCATGTCTGTATAAGAACATGATGTGCTTGTTTTTATATCTTTATAAGAACATGATGTGTTTGTTTCATGTCTGTATAAGAACATGATGTGCTTGTTTCATGTCTGTGTAAGAACATGATGTGTTTGTTTCATGTCTGTGTAAGAACATGATGTGTTTGTTTCATGTCTGTATAAGAACATGATGTGCTTTTTTCATGTCTGTATAAGAACATGATGTTTCTTGTTTCATATCTTTATAAGAACATGATGTGTTTGTTTCATGTCTGTATAAGAACATGATGTGCTTGTTTCATGTCTGTGTAAGAACATGATGTGCTTGTTTCATGTCTGTATAAGAACATGATGTGTTTGTTTCATGTCTGTATAAGAACATGATGTGCTTGTTTCATGTCTGTGTAAGAACATGATGTGTTTGTTTCATGTCTGTGTAAGAACATGATGTGTTTGTTTCATGTCTGTATAAGAACATGATGTGCTTGTTTCATGTCTGTATAAGAACATGATGTGCTTGTTTCATATCTTTATAAGAACATGATGTGTTTGTTTCATGTCTGTATAAGAACATGATGTGCTTGTTTCATATCTTTATAAGAACATGATGTGTTTGTTTCATGTCTGTGTAAGAACATGATGTGCTTGTTTCATATCTTTATAAGAACATGATGTGTTTGTTTCATGTCTGTATAAGAACATGATGTGTTTGTTTCATGTCTGTATAAGAACATGATGTGCTTGTTTCATGTCTGTATAAGAACATGATGTGCTTGTTTCATGTCTGTGTAAGAACATGATGTGCTTGTTTCATGTCTGTGTAAGAACATGATGTGTTTGTTTCATGTCTGTATAAGAACATGATGTGTTTGTTTCATGTCATGTATAAGAACATGATGTGCTTGTTTCATATCTTTATAAGAACATGATGTGCTTGTTTCATGTCTGTGTAAGAACATGATGTGTTTGTTTCATGTCTGTATAAGAAACATGATGTGCTTGTTTCATATCTGTGTAAGAACATGATGCGTTTGTTTCATGTCTGTGTAAGAACATGATGTGCTTGTTTCATGTCTGTGTAAGAACATGATGTGTTTGTTTCATGTCTGTATAAGAACATGATGTGTTTGTTTCATGTCTGTATAAGAACATGATGTGCTTGTTTCATGTCTGTGTAAGAACATGATGTGTTTGTTTCATATCTTTATAAGAACATGATGTGCTTGTTTCATGTCTGTGTAAGAACATGATGTGTTTGTTTCATGTCTGTGTAAGAAACATGATGTGTTTGTTTCATATCTTTATAAGAACATGATGTGTTTGTTTCATGTCTGTGTAAGAACATGATGTGTTTGTTTCATGTCTGTGTAAGAACATGATGTGTTTGTTTCATGTCTGTGTAAGAACATGATGTGTTTGTTTCATGTCTGTATAAGAACATGATGTGCTTGTTTCATGTCTGTGTAAGAACATGATGTGTTTGTTTCATATCTTTATAAGAACATGATGTGCTTGTTTCATGTCTGTGTAAGAACATTATGTGTTTGTTTCATGTCTGTATAAGAACATGATGTGCTTGTTTCATATCTTTATAAGAACATGATGTGCTTGTTTCATGTCTGTGTAAGAACATGATGTGTTTGTTTCATGTCTGTGTAAGAACATGATGTGTTTGTTTCATATCTGTGTAAGAACATGATGTGCTTGTTTCATGTCTGTGTAAGAACATGATGTGTTTGTTTCATGTCTGTATAAGAACATGATGTGTTTGTTTCATGTCTGTTAAGAACATGATGTGCTTGTTTCATATCTTTATAAGAACATGATGTGTTTGTTTCATGTCTGTATAAGAACATGATGTGCTTGTTTCATGTCTGTGTAAGAACATGATGTGTTTGTTTCATGTCTGTGTAAGAACATGATGTGTTTGTTTCATGTCTGTATAAGAACATGATGTGCTTGTTTCATGTCTGTATAAGAACATGATGTGCTTGTTTCATATCTTTATAAGAACATGATGTGTTTGTTTCATGTCTGTATAAGAACATGATGTGCTTGTTTCATGTCTGTGTAAGAACATGATGTGCTTGTTTCATGTCTGTATAAGAACATGATGTGTTTGTTTCATGTCTGTATAAGAACATGATGTGCTTGTTTCATGTCTGTGTAAGAACATGATGTGTTTGTTTCATGTCTGTGTAAGAACATGATGTGTTTGTTTCATGTCTGTATAAGAACATGATGTGCTTGTTTCATGTCTGTATAAGAACATGATGTGCTTGTTTCATATCTTTATAAGAACATGATGTGTTTGTTTCATGTCTGTATAAGAACATGATGTGCTTGTTTCATATCTTTATAAGAACATGATGTGTTTGTTTCATGTCTGTGTAAGAACATGATGTGCTTGTTTCATATCTTTATAAGAACATGATGTGTTTGTTTCATGTCTGTATAAGAACATGATGTGTTTGTTTCATGTCTGTATAAGAACATGATGTGCTTGTTTCATGTCTGTATAAGAACATGATGTGCTTGTTTCATGTCTGTGTAAGAACATGATGTGCTTGTTTCATGTCTGTGTAAGAACATGATGTGTTTGTTTCATGTGTGTATAAGAACATGATGTGCTTGTTTCATATCTTTATAAGAACATGATGTGTTTGTTTCATGTCTGTATAAGAACATGATGTGTTTGTTTCATGTCTGTATAAGAACATGATGTGCTTGTTTCATGTCTGTATAAGAACATGATGTGCTTGTTTCATGTCTGTGTAAGAACATGATGTGCTTGTTTCATGTCTGTGTAAGAACATGATGTGTTTGTTTCATGTGTGTATAAGAACATGATGTGCTTGTTTCATATCTTTATAAGAACATGATGTGTTTGTTTCATGTCTGTGTAAGAACACGATGTGCTTGTTTCATGTCTATATAAGAACATGATGTGCTTGTTTCATGTCTGTGTAAGAACATGATGTGTTTGTTTCATGTCTTACACAGGTACCACAAACACATCATGACATGTTTCATGTCATGATGTGTGTGTGTTACCTGTGTAAGCAGAGAGGTATCCCTGTCCTATGGCAATGTATACCATTAAATGGTATAGTATACCATTAGATCAATATTGCGCAGTACCAACAAGTTAACGAGCAAGACACACATGTGTTGCACATCTGTCTTCCTCATAAACCTCTCATACTCAACAATGTGACACAATGGGAGGGGGGGAGGGGAGGGTGTTGCAATCAGCCGCTGCAACGAGCAATTGTTATTAACCTGCTGCCTACAGAAGCACTTGAAGGATATTGCAATACCATTCGTTGGTAACGGGGATCTCTTCTATTGCAAGGGAATCATATATGCCAGGACATCGATGGCCAGGATGGTTGGGGCGACATACTTGGAATAGTTGGTCTTGGCTGGGATGCTGGAGGCATGACTGGGATGCTAGGGGCATGGCTGGGATGTTGGAGACATTGCTGAGATGCTGGAGGCATGGCTGGGATGCTGGAGACATGACTGGGATGCTAAAGACATGGGTGGAATGTTGGAGACATTGCTGAGATGCTGGAGGCATGGCTGGGATGCTGGAGGCATGACTGGGAGGCTAGAGGCATGGCTAGGATGTTGGAGACATTGCTGAGATGCTTGAGGCATGGCTGGGATGCTGGAGGCATGACTGGGATGCTAAAGGCATGGATGGGATGTTGGAGGCATGGCTGAGATGTTGGAGGCATGGCTAATATGTTGGAGGCATGGCTGGGATGTTGGAGGCATGGCTGGGATGCTGGAGGCATGGCTGATATGTTGGAGGCATGGCTGGGATGCTAGAGGCATGGCTGGGATGTTGGAGGCATGCCTGGGATGTTGGAGGCATGGCTGAAATGTTGGAGGGATGGCTAGGATGCTGGAGGCATGGCTGGGATGCTAGAAGCATGGCTGAGATGCTAGAGGCATGGCTGGTAAGCTAGAGACATGGCTGGGAGGTAAGAGGCATGGCTGGGATGCTAGACATGGCTGAAAGTTAAAGGCATGACTGGGATGCTGGAGGCCTGACTGGGATACTAGAGGTATAGCTAGGATGTTTGAGGCATTGCCGGGATGCTGGAGGCATGGCTGGGATGCTGGAGGTATGGCTGGGATGTTGGAGGCATGGCTGGGATGCTGGAGGCATGGCTGGGAAGTTGGAGGCATGACTGAGATGTTGGAGGCATGGCTGGGACGCTGGGGGCATGGCTGGGATGCTAGAGGCATGGCTGAGATGCTAGAGCCATGGCTGGTAAGCATTGACATGGCTGGAATGTTGGAGGTATGGCTGGTATGCTAGAGGTATGGCTGGGATGTTAGAGGTATGGCTTCAAATCTTACATGTCACACTACTGGTATCATTATACTCTTATACATAATCCTTTATACCTCCACAGAAAAAATTCTTTCCACAAATGCCTCAACACAGCCTACCTCTTTTCCTCTATTTATTCTATGGTTCCCCTCATCTTTCACAGACCCATCTGCTGACATGTCTGCTCCCTAATATATAAACGCATCTACTTTCTCCATACTCCCTCCTTCCAATCTAATATTCGATCAATTGTTGTCTAGACTTTTTGTTAACCCTCACCACCTTGCAATTTTTCTACATTCATTTTTAATCTCCTTTTACATACTCTCCCGAATTCATTTAACAACCTTCACTACTTATTTTAGAATTTACTAAATGAACTGTGTAATCAGCAAAGAGCAACTGTAGTAACTCTCACTTTGTATCAGATCCATCATATTTTAATTCAATGCCTCTTCCCAACACCCTAGCATGAACTTCTTTTACAAGTCATCTATAACCGTGATGACATCATGTATCCCTGTTTCAATCCTACTTTCACCGGGAAATAGCTTCCCTCTCTTCTTCATACCCTAAACTGCGCTTCATTTTCTGTATAAAAAAAATTAACTGCTTTTAGCAACCTACATCCTATTCCTTATAAGTGCAACATGTGCTACGTGGCTCCCCTTATCTACCTTTTCATATGCCTTTTCTAAATCCACTAATGCAACAAACAGCTCTTTACCCTCATCTAAGTGCTGCTCACTTATATGCCTCAAGTGTAAACACTTGGTCTACACATCCACTACCCTTCCTAAATCACCCATGCTCCTCTGCTATGCTACTGTCTTACCCTTAATCCTTTCAATAATAATCTACTCTAAATTTATCTGGTATACTCAACAGGCTTATTCCCCTATAATTCTTACATTCTCTTTTGTCTCCTTTACCCTATTCAGGGAAATTGCGTACTCTCTGACAATCCTTTGGTACGTTCACTTCCTTCTTGTATATACTGAACAACCACACCAATGATTCCAACACTAGATCTCCAGCAGGTTTGAGCATTTATCTTAATCCCAACCGTCCTAGCTGCTTTACCCTTTTCATTCTGCCCAGTGCCCACTCCTCACTCCTACAATGTTATCCCTCCCTGCCCTATGTATGGAAGAGCCGTCTTCCGTTCATCACTAACATTCAACAACAAATATTTCCAGTATCTTCACCTCCCCATTTCACATCTCTTTTCCTTCATTCTTAAGTGCTAATTCCATTCGATCTGCAGGCTTACGTACTCCAGAGCCTGACCAGTCGGGCTGTAGTTCGTAAGTTGGATTGCATGTGGCTGACTGTAACAGCCTGGTTGATCAGGCCCTAATCCACCGTGAAGTCTGGTCATGGACCGGGCCGCAAGGACACTGATCCCCGGAACACTCTCCAGGTAGACCCCAGTGATCTACTTTGAATCAGATCTTATTCTCAGGAAGACTTGCTGATAAAGCTCGGTTATTCTCTCTTTGGCTCTCCATTTGCACTCCCTCACCACTTTTTAAACCTCTCTCTTTCTTTCCATATACTCTATGATTATTACTTAGCAAGACCTCTTAAATACTAATTTTCCTCCTATACCACCTTCTTTACCTCATCATTCCACCAGTCATTCCTCTTCCTGACTGCATCCACCCTCCTATTCAGACAAACTTCTGCTGCACTCTAGCAATACATTCTTTAATTTACCTCTTACCTCCTCAAACACTTTCTCATTTCCTGTACTCCCTCCAGTGCATCTTTTACCTAATAGCTGCTTATATCTTTTCAAAACTGTTTTCTTCCTTAATTCACTTATTGTCACTTCTCTCTTACCCAGTGCTGCTCGTATTCTTGTATTCCATCTACCCTTTACTCCTATTCTGGCTACCACTAAATAATGATCATATATGTACATTAAGAAGTTTTCCCATTAACCTTTATTATTATTATTATTATTATTATTATTATTATTATTATTATTATTATTATTATTATTATTATTATTATTATTATTATTATAAGGAGCACTAAACTTTTGGGGAGGGGGATGGATGGCTTTCAGGCCTTCCATCCCTCTCACACTTTTTTCACATCCACTTTTCTCCCATACTCACACCTTTCTCCCCTACTCACACCTTCTTCACACACACTACATTTCTCCCACTCCATCTTCCCCACACATTTACATCTATCTGCCACAGGAATCTTCAAAGTGTTGATGTTAGAGTTGGTGATGGATGCTGACATTCCCGCTCCACCCACCAACACTCAACACATTTTTCACCGTGAGAGCTTTACTGCACAAAGTCTGCCGGTGAATAATACATGGGAAGTTTAACATTCACTTTTTACACATTTTCACAAATTCTTGCAAATGCGAAAGTTATACTCTCAGCCATGTTGCTAGCACCAGCGGTGAGCACACTTCTGAGTGTGCTCACAGATTCACTCAGCACTATCAATACAGTTTCCTGTATAAACTGCAGCGTACGCACTTTCTCCGTAATTTCAAAATTGGAATCTATGTCCCTTACAGAAAAGAGAATTTGAGCCATATTTCGAATGTCGTTGCTCTGATCTAGTGCCTTAGATAAACGTCTTTAATGTGCTGTCTTGTTAGTGATTTACACAGTTCTTATACCGTGTCTGGTGATTGTTAATGCACGTAAACCCGCAGTGCCGATACAAGTAACCTTGTCAGGGTACACTTCTTCCATTACTCTTCTCCCATGCACGCTCCACAACCTCCCCATCAGACACTGGTCTAACGTCCGAGACAATGCATTAAGCTACATGACAGCCAACACTGCACTGCAGATACATTTTCACAACCAGTCCATTTAATGACATTTTACTTTTGAGAGAAGAGATCTCCTAAGTGAATTGATCTTATTTGTTCGTAATTTCAACAATGAGTGATTCCCTGGAGGTGATTCATTGTGTCTCTTAACATTATACTTCTATAAACTCGACGCACTTTCAGTGAATTACAGATACAAGTTTATTTTAACATGATTCAAAATTTATGCAGAAATGGATGATACTGTAGTGCATGTTGGAAGGCCATGGTTTTAGTAGAAGCAGTAGCAGAAATAGCAGTAGTAACAGCAGTAGTAATAGTAGTAGTAACAGTAGTTGCAGTAGTAATAATAGCAGTAGTATTATCAGTAGTAGTGGTGGTGGTGGTAGTAGTAGTAGTGGTATTGTTGGTATTGTTAGCAAAAGTAACAATACTAACTACTACTACTACTACCACTGCTGAACTATTATTTCTACTCTTAATATTGCTGCTGCGCTGCTGCTACCACTACTACTACTACTACTACCACTACTACTACCACTACTACTACTACTACTACTACTACTACCACTACTACTACCACACTACTACCACTACTACTACTACTACTACTACCACTACTACTACCACTACCACTACTACTACTACCACTACTACTACTACCACTACTACTACTACTACTATTACTACTACTACTACTACTACCACTACTACTACCACTACTACTACTACTACTACTACCACTACTACTACTACTACTACTACTACAACCACTACTACTACTACTATTACTACTACTACTACTACCACTACTACTATTACTACCACTACTACCACTACTTCTACCACTACCACTACTACTACTACTACTACCACTACTACTACTACTACCACTACTACTACCACTACTACTACTACCACTACTACTACTACTACTACTACTATTGCTACTACTACTACCACTACTACTATTACTACCACTACTACTACTACTACCACTACTACTACCACTACTACTACCACTACTATTACTACTACTACTACTACTACTACCACTACTACTACCACTACTACTACCACTCTACTACTACTACTACTACTACTACTACTACTACCACTACTACTACTACCACTACTACTACTACCACTACTACTACTACTATTACTACTAACAGTCCTCCCTCAACCCGTTCAGTCTTTTGTCTTTCTCTTTTTATCGCTTAGTTATAACATGACAATGGTCCAGGAGGGAACCGAAATCTGAGCAACCTCACGTCTTTGCTTGATATTTTCATAATTTTTTGGTGTTTCCAATTTATGGTAGAGGAGCAAGCCATATGCAATATATATATATATATATATAATATATATATATATATATATATATATATATATATATATATATATATATATATATATATATATATTATCAAACGAGTTAATAAAACAAATTCTTCCAGACAACCTCAATGACTCAGCAGGAATACAGGACACTAGCTATGTCAGTGCCATCACTGAATGGGAGACTCTCCCTGCTCCAGCACC
>NC_069440.1:4482486-4567486 GCF_026875155.1 Cherax quadricarinatus | reverse complement strand
CCGACTGCGGATAATCATTTAACTAAGACTCGCGTCAGGAAACACTTGTCCCGTTTCCTGACAAACATACCTACCCACCTACCTACAGCAGGTCCTTGAATAACGTCGTTTCGTTATAACGTTGATAGGGAAAAAGAATTAAATGAATACAAATTATTGTAAAGTAAAATTTCGTAAAGTACATAACAATACAAAAGCACAACAGTAAATAATGTGGTACGAAAGCGCTCAGCGAGTCCGCCATATTTGTTATTGTTTGCTGTTGAACTGCATGGTGGTAGCAGGTGCTCCTTACAATTTTCACTTTGCAAACAGTTATTCCTTGTTTTAATCCTGTTGCAATGAGTGCTAAAGGTGCACTGTGCAACCCTGATGTCGTTGGCTCCCTCCCCCCCCCAAAAAAAAAACAGTAAAAGTGTGACATTAGAAACAAAACTAGAAGTTTTAAAGAGGTTTGACGATGGACAGCGAGGTGTCTTGTTATATCAACTAGGCTATGGGAATACTGGTTTCGTTATACGTCGTTTCACTTAAAGTTGCAGTTTCCAAGAACCTATCGACGACGTTAAGTGAGAACTTACTGTACATATATGTCTATTCTAGTGGTTATAATTATAGCCATAATTTTTAAAGGTGTGAACGAGTAAGACAGCAGAAGGCCTCGGTCATATGACCAAAAGCTCCAGCTGTGGGTCATTATATGACTGAGACCTGTGTCATAAAACACTTGTCCTGTTTCCTGACAAACCTTACCTAACCTAACCTACATATATGTTGATGATTAAGACACAGGTGCACAAGTGTTGACGATTAAGACACATTTTATACTATTTTCAACCTAACTATATATATGTCATGGACTGAGATACTTGTGCAACATTTGTAAATGAAAGTTAAGACACTTGTGCAACATATGGTTATTTTTATTGTAGACGTTTCGCCATCCAGTGGCTTTATCAATACAGATTCTTGGACATGACAAGAAAACAGAAGAACTATATGCAAAAGATGAGGTAATCAGTCCCTCAGCCTTGGAGGTGGTGTATTTAGAGCACCGTGGTTGTAGAGATTCTGAAGCAGAGGCAAGGAGACTGGCGCTTATATAGGCGTCAGTGAATAGGGACGTGTAGCAGACGAGGGCATAGTCACTGGTAGGCGGGATTCCCCAGTGTAAGTAGGTCCTACCCAAAATTGATGGGTTAGTTGTAGTAGCGTGAAGAAGGTCATGTAGATGTCCTCTGAACCAAGATTTCATCTTGTCGGTATTGTATACCTGTCTTGCACAACTTGTCAGACACTGCAACATCATGGAATCTTGGTTCAGAGGACATCTACATGACCTTCTTCACGGCTACTACAACTAACCCATCAATTTTGGGTAGGACCTACTTCCACTGGGGAATCCCGCCTACCAGTGACTATGCCCTCGTCTGCTACACGTCCCTATTCACTGACGCCTATATAAGCGCCAGTCTCCTTGCCTCTGCTTCAGAATCTCTACAACCACGGTGCTCTAAACACCACCTCCAAGGCTGAGGGACTGATTACCTCATCTTTTGCATATAGTTCTTCTGTTTTCTTGTTATGTCCAAGAATCTGTATTGATAAAGCCACTGGATGGCGAAACGTCTACAAAGATAACCAGATGTTGCACAAGTGTCTTAACTTTCATCTTGTCGGTATTGTATACCTGTCTTGCACATTTATAAATCTTTATCGAGGAAACGTTTCGCCAGCCAGTGGCTTCTTCAGACACACAGGCCGGGGAGCCAGGGAAGACGCACTGGCCAGGGAGCCATGGAAAATTCACAGGCCAGGGAAGACTCACAAAGAAAAACGGTGAAAGATGAGGAGAATGAGATAATCCCGCAGTCTGGAGTCGATGTGTTCAGTCCATCAATCTTGAGAAAAGTACAGCATATGCTCAGAGAAGTGGTTTATATACTACAGTCAGGTGAGTAGAAGCAGGAGGCGGCGGAGTCACCATTGAACAAATCCACTAGTGTAAATAGGTCATGCCTGTAAATTAAGCAAGCCTAGAAGAATTCCTTGTATCAAGATTCCAAGATGTTGCAATATCTGACAGATCTGCAAATGTTGCACAAATGTCTCATTCTTCGACTTATTATTACATCACATATATGTCGTAACTAATAAGCCGAACTTGCCGAATAGGCCGAACTTCCCTGAAAATTAAACTTTTCTAAGTAAAAAAATCTTTTACAGAATGACAGAATTTTTTTTCATTGACATCGATATAAAGATTTTTATTTCTGGACTAAACTTAACTTAGAAACCTCACCTAACCTAACTTTCTGTTACGTATGGCGTAGATCAGTTTAAGTTTATTTAATATTACCTAAAATCAATGATATATACATATTTTTCGTTATGCTCAGACTGATTTCCACTGATTTATGCTAAAAGCAAATTTTCATATTGGTAATTCGGCATATAACTAGAAAGATGCACCTTCTTCTCAGTTTGATCTCTTGTGTGTGCGTTGAGGTGAATGTTGGAGGGTAAGGGAAGGTAAAGGAATAAAAATAACTGGATTCCAGCAGGAGGGTTCTAGCAGGAGGGTTCTAGCAGGAGGGTTCTAGCAGGAGGGTTCTGGCAGGAGGGTTCTAGCAGAAGGGTTCCAGCAGAGGTGTACCAGCAGAAGGATTCTAGCCGGAGGGTTCTAGCAGGAGGGTTCAAGAAGATTGGTTCCAGGAGGGGGGTTCCAGCAGAAGGGTTCCAGGAGGGGGTTCCAGCAGAGGGGGTTCCAGTAGAAGGGTTCCAGCAGGAGGGTATCTGAAGAAGGGTTCCAACAAGAGGGTTCCAACCACTCAGAGATGAGTCTAGGGGATTCTTGATTAAAGTTAGTCACGCGTGAAGCCTCAATTAAAACAGCTAATGAGATTTTTAATGAACAAAGAAGGGATTCCACGTGATCAGGGTTCCGAAGAGTGACCAGTAGCTGGTTCATCATTCCTATTTCATTCCTGGTTTATCTTCCCCTGGTTCATCACCCCTGGTTCATGCTCCCCGTCCATCCATCATCTCTGGTTCACCATCAGCGGTCCTTTAGCCAAGAGAGACTATTTTCCTTCAGCCTTGCTTTCGATATATGCAAATTAACCCAGAAAACATCACTGTTACTCCCTGTAATTACATTATTACACTTAATGGCGCTGAAACACTTTCCCTCACACGCTCCATTACATTTCAAGTTACAATGAAAAAAGCTACATACGCTCTGTAAAGCCTAGAGCCAAAGGCTTTACGGGATGTACTAAAGAATGTAAACACGACACGGTATGCAGTTTATAGTACCTGATTGAGATGTTTCGCCCATCAGGGACTTTATCAGTTCCCAATGATAGGATCCCTGGTGCACGAAACGTCGTTATAAAACGCTATACACTGTATAATGTGTGTTATTACTTTGGGGAAACACCAAGTACGTAATATTTCGACTTACCAGTTCTCATTGTAGGGCGAATATTTTTGTTAGTGGGTTTGGGTTTGAGAAAGACCTGCCAAGTATGGGCTAGTAGGCCTGTTGCAATACTCCTCCTTTCTTATGTTCTTATATGCTCGTTGAAATTTCTATTCACATAAATAACTTATGGGACGACTAGTGGAAGCAGCGAACCAGACTGACAACACTAGCACCGGGTCACAAAGTCGTCCCAACATCTGTCATGGTGGCAGGAAAGCCTACGCTTCCTGTGGAAGCAGAGAGGAAGCATTTATTATTGAGAACCGTTCAGTTGTTGCCAGTCCGTCACGATATAAAAAAAAGTTACCCCTGCATATCCGCATGCAGGAAATGCCGAGTGAAATGTTCAGTGTCAGCAGCGCTGGAAACCATGCCCACACCAGCATGGTAGTGGCGGATCTTAAGATGGTCTGATGAGGCTTTTCCAGCTGTGTGTACATTGGCCTGACGCTGTGACTCTCTGGTGTTTATATTATTACTACTAATACTAATAATAACACTAACAATATTATTATTTATAATAATAATAATAATAATAATAATAATAATAATAATAATTATTATTATTATTATTATTATTATTATTATTATTATTATTATTATTATTATTATTATGAAATAATGCATGCCACAAAAAATCTTTGGGCATGTCTGACTAGTGTGTTAATTAAGCTGCCAAGAGATTGTAACGCAGGTAATCAGAACATAAACAACAAGCTTGGTGCGGCTTTAACACATAATTAAGTGTCATCTGCAGTTGTAGTGTTTTGAGTGGACCAGATGAGAACAATACCACAGATTTTATCATACATATTCCGTTGAGTCCTAATTAAACACCGGAATTATACCCTGAAATTATACACTGAAATTGTAAAGCACACACACACACATGTGAACGACATGACGGAAGGGTTAGACTCAGAAGTGTCCCTGTTTGCAGATGATGTGAAGTTAATGAGGAGAATTAAATCTGATGAGGACCAGGCAGGACTTCAAAGAGACCTGGACAGACTGGACACCTGGTCCAGCAAATGGCTTCTCGAATTTAATCCTGCCAAATGCAAAGTCATGAAGATAGGGGAAGGGCACAGAAGACCACAGACAGAGTATAGGCTAGGTGGCCAAAGACTGCAAACCTCACTCAAGGAGAAAGATCTTGGGGTGAGTATAACACCGAGCATGTCTCCGGAAGCACACATCAATCAGATAACTGCTGCAGCATATGGGCGCCTGGCAAACCTGAGAACAGCATTCCGACACCTTAGTAAGGAATCATTCAAGACACTGTAACCCGTGTATGTCAGCCATACTGGAGTATGCAGCACCTGTTTGGAACCGCACTTGATAAAGCACGTCAAGAAACTAGAGAAAGTACAAAGGTTTTGCGACAAGGTTAGTTCCAGAGCTAAGGGGAATGTCCTTTTGAAGAAAGATTAAGGGAAAATCGGCCTGACCACACTGGAGGACAGAGGGTCAGGGAGACATGATAACGACATATAAAATACTGGTGGAATAGACAAGGGGGGACAAGGACAGGAGTTCCAGGGAGGGAACACAGAAAAAGAGGCCACAATTGGAAGTTGAAGACACAAATGAGTCAGAGAGATAGTAGGAAGTATTTCTTCAGTCATAGAGTTGTAAGGCAGTGGAATAGCCTAGAAAATGACGTAGTGGAGGCAGGAACCATACACAGTTTTAAGACGAGGTTTGATAAAGCTCATGGAGCGGGGAGAGAGAGGGTCTAGTAGCAACCGGTGAAGAGGCGGGGCCAGGAGCTAGGACTCGACCCCTGCAACCACAAATAGGTGAGTACACACACACACACACACACAGGAGCTCGGACTCGACCCCCGCAACCTCAACTAGGTGAGTACACACACACACAAGGATCAGGTAAATGTACAGGGGATCTGGACAGGCTGCAGCCTGGTCCGACAAATGGCTCCTGGAGCTTAGTCCCAGCAAGTGCAAAGTCATGAAACTTGGGGAAGGACAAAGAAGACCGCAGAGTACAGCCTAGGGGGTAGTATACCTGGAGAGGGTTTCTGGGGTCAACGACCCCGTGGCCCGGTCTGTGACCAGGCCTGATGGTGGATCAGGGCCTAATCAACCGGCTGTTACTGTTCGCTGCACGCAAACTGACGTACGAACCACAGCCCGGCTGGTCAGGTGCTGACTTTAGGTTGCTGTCCAGCGCCTTCTTGATGACAGCCAGGGGTCTATGGTAATCCCGCCTTACGTATGCTGGAGGCAGATGATCAGTCTTGGGGCCCCTGACACTTATTGTGTTGTCTCTTATCGTGCTAGTGGCGCCCCTGCTTTTCAGTGGGGGGATGTTGCATCGTCTGCCGAGTCTTTTGCTGTCTTAGGGAGTGATTTTCGTGTGCAAGTTTGGTACTAATTCCTCTGGGATTTTTCAAGTGTACTATATATAATCATGTATCTCCCGCCTGTGCTCTAGGGAGTACAGGTTGAGGAACTTCAAGCGTTCCCAGTAATTGAGGTGTTTTATCTCAGGTATGTGTGCCGTGAAGGTTCTCTGTACATTTTTTAGGTCAGCAGTTTCACCTGCTGACCTTGATAGATAGAACAAACGATCTGAAGGGTGTTATCCGTCCTATCATTTTTCTAGCACATGCGACTGATACAATGTTATGGTCTGTGAAGGTGAGATCCTCTGGCATTATCACTTCCAGGTCTTTTACATTAGTTTTTCGTTCTATTGTGTGGTTGGAATTTGTTTTATACTCCGATATAGTTTTAATTTTCTCACGTTTTCCATATCGGAGTTGAAATTTCTCATCATTGAACTTAATATTGGTTTGGAAATATAAACACAAATGCAGTATAATGTGATCCTTTCTTGACAACGTTTCACCCACACAGTGGGCTTTTTCAAGTCACACACGGATCTACCTGGGGTTGGAAGGTACGGGAGTATTTATAGTTCAGAATGTTGAGGTCAGGTGGAGAATGCTGCATCTGATGATCTACCGGGTGGGGTTATAGAGTCTTGGGTAGCTAGGCGGGGATATTGGACAAGTTGTGAGTAGACCTTCTGCAGTGTTCTATGTTCTTATGTGGGATAGCGATGAAGAAGTTTCTTGGCGAGTGGTTCAGCTATGTTATAGAAGCCATTGTTCTGGTTGAAATTGTTGGTTATAGAGATAAACGATGATTCCAGGATTCTTCTGTATTGAGCCTTGACGTGACTTCCCTATTCACTAAAGTACCTACTAAACAAGCCATCGATCTCTTGCGCAGGAAAATTGACGATTCACTTGATCTTCCCATTCCAGCCAGCGATTTCATCGACCTTGTTGAACTATGTGTTGGCTTTACGTGTTTCTCTTTCGAAAATCACCTCTTTCAGCAGACTTTTGGACTACCCATGGGTTCGCCACTCAGTGCAGTCCTGGCGAACCTATACATGGAACATCTAGAAGCCGAACGTTTTCTCCACCATTATTCCTTCGTCTGTCACCTGGCTCTGTTATGTTGACGACATTCTCCTCATAACTCCTAAACGCTTCAACGTTCAAGCTCTCCAAGACAAGCTCAACCAGGTCGAGCTTCAATCCAGTTCACACTTGAAGAAGAAGTCGACAACACTCTTCCTTTCCTTGATGTTCTACTCTGCAAAGCTGACCACGAACTTCGTTTTAAAGTCTATCGAAAACCCACCAACCAAAACGACTTCTCCACTTCTACTCTCACCACGACACCAAAACCAAACGTGGTGTAATTATAGGCTTCTTCCTGCGTGCACTCAGAATCGCAGCAACGAGTTCCTTGAGGAAGAATGCACTATAATTGAACAAGTATTTTCCAACTCCACTATCCTCGTCACTTCATCAGAGACTGCAGACGGCGAGCATTAAACATCTTCAACACACCCAGAGAAGACACTGCCGAGAAGAGATACATAGTCCTTCCCACCAACTCCATTGCCAAACATGTTTCCAACATCTTTGCCAAAACATCATTCCAAGTATCTACCTCCACAACCACGACCATCAAGGAATCACCAGTAGTAGACAGGACAAGCCTCCATCCTTGCAGGGGTATACATAATCCCTTGTAATGACTGCAACAAATTATATGTGGGCGAAACATCAAGAGACCTCCAACACGTATTTCAGAACACCAATATGCAAGCAGGACTGACGATACAAGGAATGCTGTGTACAACATTGCAATTCACACAACCATTTAATTAACTACAGAAATCAAGACTTATACCCACAGAGACAACATCAATACAGAAAAAATCCTGGAATCATCGTTTATCTCTATAACCAACAATTTCAACCAGAACAATGGCTTCTAAAAACATAGCTGAACCACTCGCCAAGAAACTTCTTCATCGCTATACCACAAAAGAAATAGAACACTGCAGAAGGTCTACTCACAACTTGTCCAATATCCCCGCCTAGCTACCCAAGACTCTAAAAACCCCACCCGGTAGATCTCAGTTTGCAGCATTCTCCACCTGACCTCAAACATTCTGAACTATAAATACTCCCGTACCTTCCAACCCCAGGTAGATCCGTGTGTGACTTGAAAAAGCCCACGTGTGGGTGAAACGTTGTAAATTAAAGGATCACATTATACTGCATTTGTGTTTATATTTCCATTGTGTCGGTATTTTATACCATTTATTTCCTTAATATTAGTTTCTGCGGCCCATTTAAAGATTTGGTTGATGTCCACCTGGAGTCTTGCAGTATCTTCAATGGAAGACACTGTCATGCAAAATTTGGGTGTCATCTGCAAAGGGAAGACAAAGGTGCTGTGGCTTTTCATCCCCGTCTATGTTTAGATATGAGGATGAGGAACAAGATGGGAGCGAGTACTGTGCCTTGTGGAACAGAGCTTTTCACCGTAGCCGCCTCAGACTTGACTCTGTTGACTACTACTCTTTTTGTTCTATTCTTTAGGAAGTTATAGATCCATCTACCAAAATTTTCCTGTTATTCCTTTATCATGCATTTTGTGCGCTATACACCGTGGTCACACTTGTCAAAGACTTTTACAAAGTTGTGTATACTACATCTGCGTTTGTTTGTCTTCTAGAGCTTCCCGGACCTTATCATAGTGTTTTCCAGTATTTCGGGACAGGCAGTAGGACCTGCTCTAAACCCATGTTGCCCTGGGGTTGTGTAATTGATGGGTATCTAGATGGGAGCCATCTTGCTTTTAGAACCCTTTCAAAGATTTTTATATGGAATGTTAACGCTATCGGTCTATAGTTTTTTGTTATTGCTTTACTGCCTCTTTGTGGAGTGGGGCTATGTCTGTTGTTTTTAGCAGCTGTGGGCGATCCCTGTGTCTATGCTTCCTCTCCATAATATATTAAAAGCACATGATAGGGGCTTTTTGCAGTTCTTGATGAACACGGAGTTCCATGAGTCTGGCCCTGGGGCAGAGTGCATGGGCATGTCATTTATCGCCTGTTCGAAGTCATTTGGCGTCGGGATAATATCAGATAGGTTTGAGTCTACCACCTTCTGTGTCCTTCTCATAAAAAATTCATTTAGGTCTTCGACTCTCAGTCTGGTTAGCGGCTTGCTAAAAACCGAGTCGTATTGGGATTTGAATAGCTCACTCATTTCCTTGTTGTCATCTGTGTAGGACCCATCTCGTCTAAGTAGGGGCCCAATACTGGATGTTGTTCTCGACTTTGATTTGGTATAAGAAAATAAACATTTTGGGTTCCTTTCAATTTCATTCATGGCTTTTGGCTCTTCCCGCATTTCTGGACTCCTGTAAGATTCCTTTAGCTTTAGTTCGATGTTTGGCATTTCTCTGACCAGTGCCTTCCTGCGTATTACAGATATATTAGCCTCTTTTAGCCGCTCTGTTATTCTTTGCCTTCGCCAGTATAGGGAGCACCTTTCCCTTTCTAGTTTACATCTTCACTTCCATTTCCTTAAAGGAATATGCCTTGAACGTACCTCGAGTGCCACAGAGTTAACTTGTTCTAGGTTTGAGTCCGTATTACTTAAGCTGTCTTCCCAGTTTATATCATTTAGGACCTGGTTTTCTTGGTCCCACCTTATGTTTTTGTTACTGAGTTTGAATTTGGTGAAGGCTCCCTCGTGACTGATCACATTTTGTTGGTCTGGGGCCCCGCACATACATGTCTGAACCTCTATTATGTTGTGATCTGAATATATTGTTTTTGATATGGTAATATTTCGTATCGGATCATCATTGTTAGTGAAGATGAGGTCCAGTGTATTCTCCAGTCTTGTTGGCTCTATTATTTGCTGGTTTAAGGTGAATTTAGTGCAGAGATTTAAAAGCTCGTGTGTGTGAGAGTTTTCATCTGAGCTGCCTCCTGGGGTTATCTCTGCTACAGCATTATTTGCTACATTTCTCCTGCAAAACTCATCCAAGGAAAATGATCTTGAGGTAAGCATCATGTAGAGTACATCTGAGTATATCTGAGGTGCACATTAACCAAATAACCATTGCAGTATACGGGCGCCTGGTAAACCTAAGAATAGCGTTTCGACATCTAAGTAAAGAGTCATTCACGACACTGTACACCGTGTACATCAGGCCCCTGTACATGCAGCACTATTATGGAACCCAGAACTGGTCAAACACGTCAAGAAACTGGAGAAAGTGCAAAAGTTTGCAACAAGGCTAGTCCCAGAGCTAAGGGACTAGCCTACACACACTACTCTGCAGCGCCATCTGCAAAACAACACTACAGTAAAATACCAGGTAATAAAATTGAAGAAAGGGTGAGGAGAGCTGACGAGAAACAGCAAGTCTGTGAGGAGCTGAACAGATGAGCTGTAAAGAGATGTTTTCACTGGAAACAGAGACAACACCAGAGAATTAAGTAGAAAGGGTACACCGACGGTTCCTGGACAAAATACACTCAACAGGAAAGGTAAAGACTATCTTTTGCGTGCACTGGATACATCAACGGCATTGGGACCTGACAAAGTTTTCACAGAGATCTTGCAAGAGGAAGCAGACGCACTGTCTGCACCACTACTAAACTCTACACCAAGTCACAGGATACAGGACAATTGCCAGAGATCTGGAAGTGACTACAGTCTCAGTATGTAAGACAGTGTATCTACGAGCGATGTATAAAACACCTAGTGATCGATGGCCTTGACCATGTGTGTGTGTGTTTGATGCGTCCTCTGATAGCGGCAGATATTCATCTAAGCCGTTGATCATCGACTGAAATACTCGAAGTAGTCGAGAAATTAGTTTGTGTGTTATCTCATAGAGTCAGTGGCAACTGTTGTAGTTGTAGCAGCAAATCAACTGTGTGAGTGTGTTCAACGCTACAATAAACAAACATTGGTTACATATTAAACATGAATTGCAATTTTTCTGAAGCTTCGGTATTGAGCACCTGATGATGAATTACATGAAGGACAATTTCACCAGCCTCAAAACTCTGGTGGCTCGTAGCTCATTGGTAACACCTCCATCTCACAAGCGAAAAACTGGGTTCAACCACAGGCGAGAAGAGACGAATGGACATGTTAATTACACCTATTGCCCCTTTTCACACAGCAGTAAACAGGTACCTGATATTAACTCATTAGGTGTTGCAAAATGGGAGGGGATGGTATAGAATATATTAGGCCTGAGCTTTGAGTCTACAGCGCCATAGATTCAGTAGTATGAAACAAGTTGTGATATAAGCCTGAGAGAGTGAGCGCCAGATGCCACCCATCACACAACCCGTAGTAGGATGATCATGCACAACATGATCATCCTGCCATCAGACAAGACAAATGGTGGGATGCAAAATGCAAAATTAGAGTAACAAGTGTATTATGAAGACAGAGCTCAGATTAGTAATACCCAATGAAATATTCCTGGAGGGGTACAACATAATAAAAAAAGGGAGAAATAAGCCTGAGGCTATATTAATTAGGAACCAATGGAGACTGGAGGAATAAGAAAAACCTGAGCAGTGTAGACCTCGAAGAGTATTTAGCAGAACATTAAACCTGCCCGTCATCCAATAACAGAACACCTGGTCAAGCATACCAACGTGTTCACAATAAACGTCGTAAAGGAGATAACGCCAAAGAAAGCTAAAAATACACGAAAACTTCAGTCACAAAGGGACTAGGAACCGTAGGATCAATCTATAAGAAAGAGTTGCGACATGGAGAACAAAAGTCACATAGGCAGCCAAGGGGTATTTCATGAACCAGCCAGTAAGAGAAACTACAATACTAAGAACTGGATGACAGACGCAAGAGAAAGTAAGAGATGCGAAAACTGTCTACAGTAGAGGAAACTATGATGATGTAAGCGCTTTCCTGATCAAAACACAGTATACAAGGGAAACAGATGGTCATAAAACCTAAAGCTATAATAAAATGGTTTATCAAGAAGTGATGTGAAACCACAAAAATATACCTCTCAGGAAGTTTGGCAATACAAAGCAGAGAGAAACATCTTGTTGAATCAAAGCTGCATGGAACCCAAAGCATTAGTTAAAGAGCATGTCAGAAATACAGTGCATGAATGACAACAACAGTTAGTGATTGTTAGATTACATCGACTTCAGGCTGAGGGACTGATTACCTCAAACTCCTGATCTTCCACTATTCTTCTTTGTATGGATCTGTGGAAGCCACTGGCTGGCGAAACGTTTCCACGATAAAGATACCCAAATGCTTCACAAATATCTCATTCATCAACAGTTGGTGAGATCAGCAGAAATCCCATAAAGAACACTCGAGGTGAGAAGAAAACCAGAGTGAACATTTGAATATGACATAATAGCAAAGATAAAAACAGAATCGGAACCACTCCACAGTCACACAAAAAAACCGTAACACACCAGGTAAATAACAATGAATACAGAAGAGGAACATTCACAGAGGAACAGAAGTCAGCCATGGAGAGAATATATTAGACTGGACAAGAGTAACGACCGGGGTCTCTCACAGGCTTATACATAAGGCAACATAAAAAATTAAATACAATTAATATGGAATGACAGAGATAACCTCTGAGAGAGTTAGACAAAATGCAAGACGTGGCTACTGTAGTCTATCCTCAGCAAATGTTAGGTTACTAAATTAAAGAAAGGGAGAGAAGACAAGGTGGAACATCTCCAGACACCGAACATGAGAAAAAAGACTATCATGCTGGCAGTCTCGCCCAATGATCATACCCACTGGATAAGTTCAGAATAGCAGAACTAAGACAAAGAAAATGAACACAAATAACAAAAAAAGGCACAATACCGTGACTGGAACGATACACAAGTAACCCGCGCATAAATGGTCCAAGTCGGACCGAAACGTCGTCGTAAGCTCCTCTCTTCTATGTGCGGGTTATTTGTGTAAAATGAACACCTTTGTCAAGGCTGAGGGACTGATTACCTCATCTTCAACTGGTTTTCGTATGTAGCTCTGTAAAGGAACAGCGGCTGGTGAAACGTCTTCAAAATAAAGACACCCAGGTGTTGCACATGTCTTTAACACGTCAATTAAAATCACATTGGCTCTGGTGGCCTGGTGGTTAACGCTCTCGCTTCACACGGTGAGGGCCTGGGTTCGATTCCCAGCCAGAGTAGAAACATTGGACGTGTTTCTTTCCACCTGTTGTCTATGTTCCCCATCAGTAAAATGGGTACCTGGGTGTTAGTCGACTGGTGTGGGTCGCATCCTGGGACACTGACCTAAGGAGGCCTGGTCACAGACCGGGCCGCGGGGGCGTTGACCCCCGGAACTCTCTCCAGATAAACTCCAGATAAACATTGAATTGTCAAAAAAAAAAAAAAAATTAACCTAAAACAGATTTCTATTTCTTAAACTTTTCACTTTATTTTCTCGACGTTTTGTTTTTAAAAGAAACCTCCAGTTGGAAGCACACTTGCTACATTGTTTTCTGTCTCATGTCTCATTGACATTTATCAATAAAGGCATTGATGTAATAGAGCTAAAACTGACCACAGTAGTCTTCCAGGTTACTCTACACAACATTAATTAAGCCTGATCTTCCAGGTTACTCTACACAACATTAATTAAGCCTGGTCTTCCAGGTTACTCTACACAACATTAATTAAGCCTGGTCTTCCAGGTTACTCTACATAACATTAATTAAGCCTGATCTTCCAGGTTACTCTACACAACATTAATTAAGCCTGGTCTTCCAGGTTACTCTACATAACATTAATTAAGCCTGATCTTCCAGGTTACTCTACACAAAAATTAATTAAGCCTGATCTTCCAGGGTTTCTCTACACAACATTAATTAAGCCTGATCTTCAGGTTACTCTACACAACATTAATTAAGCCTGGTCTTCCAGTTACTCTACACAACATTAATTAAGCCTGGTCTTCCAGGGTTTCTCTACATAACATTAATTAAGCCTGATCTTCCAGGTTACTCTAACAATACATTAATTAAGCCTGGTCTTCCAGGTTACTCTACATAACATTAATTAAGCCTGATCTTCCAGGTTACTCTACACAACATTAATTAAGCCTGATCTTCCAGGTTACTCTACACAACATTAATTAAGCCTGATCTTCCAGGTTACTCTACACAACATTAATTAAGCCTGATCTTCCAGGTTACTCTACACAACATTAATTAAGCCTGGTCTTCCAGGTTACTCTACATAACATTAATTAAGCCTGATCTTCCAGGTTACTCTACACAACATAATTAAGCCTGATCTTCCAGGTTACTCTACACAACATTAATTAAGCCTGGTCTTCCAGGTTACTCTACACAACATTAATTAAGCCTGATCTTCCAGGTTACTCTACACAACATTAATTAAGCCTGATCTTCCAGGTTACTCTACACAACATTAATTAAGCCTGGTCTTCCAGTTACTCTACACAACATTAATTAAGCCTGATCTTCCAGGTTACTCTACACAACATTAATTAAGCCTGGTCTTCCAGGTTACTCTACATAACATTAATTAAGCCTGATCTTCCAGGTTACTCTACACAACATTAATTAAGCCTGATCTTCCAGGTTACTCTACACAACATTAATTAAGCCTGGTCTTCCAGGTTACTCTACACAACATTAATTAAGCCTGGTCTTCCAGGTTACTCTACATACATTAATTAAGCCTGATCTTCCAGGTTACTCTACACAACATTAATTAAGCCTGATCTTCCAGGTTACTCTACACAACATTAATTAAGCCTGGTCTTCCAGGTTACTCTACACAACATTAATTAAGCCTGGTCTTCCAGGTACTCTACACAACATTAATTAAGCCTGATCCTTCCAGGTTACTCTACACACATTAATTAAGCCTGATCTTCCAGGTTACTCTACACAACATTAATTAAGCCTGATCTTCCAGGTTACTCTACACAACATTAATTAAGCCTGGTCTTCCAGGTTACTCTACACAACTTAATTAAGCCTGATCTTCCAGGTTTCTTCTACACAACATTATTAAGCCTGGTCTTCCAGGTACTCTACACACATTAATTAGCCTGATCTTCCAGGTTACTCTACACAACATTAAATAAGCCTGGTCTCCAGGTTACTTACACAACATTAATAAGCTGATCTTCCAGGTTACTCTACACAACATTAATAAGCCTGGTCTTCCAGTTACTCTACACAACATTAATTAAGCCTGATCTTCCAGGTTACTCTACATAACATTAATTAAGCCTGATCTTCCAGGTTACTCTACATAATATAAATTAAGCCTGGTTTTCCAGGTTACTCTACACAACATTAATTAAGCCTGATCTTCCAGGTTATCTACATAACATTTAATTAAGCCTGGTCTTCCAGTTACTCTACATAATAATTAAGCCTGGTTTTCCAGGTTACTCTTTCACAAACATTAATTAAGCCTGGTCTTCCAGGTTACTCTACACAACATTAATTAAGCCTGATCTTCCAGGTTACTCTACACAACATTAATTAAGCCTGGTCTTTCAGGTTACTCTACACAACATTAATTAAGCCTGGTCTTCCAGGTTACTCTACATAACATTAATTAAGCCTGGTCTTCCAGGTTACTCTACATAATATAAATTAAGCCTGGTCTTCCAGGTTACTCTAACACAACATTATTAAGCCTGGTCTTCCGGTTACTCTACACAACATTAATTAAGCCTGTCTTCCAGGTTACTCTACATAATATAAATTTAAGCTGGTCTTCAGGTTACTCTACACAACATTAATTAAGCTGGTCTTCCAGATACTCTACACAACATTAATTAGCCTGGTCTTCCAGGTTACTCTACACAACATTAATTGAAACCTGGTCTTCCAGGTTACTCTACACAACATTAATTGAGCCTGGTCTTCCAGGTTACTCTACACTACATTAATTGAGCCTGGTCTTCCTGGTTACTCTACACAACATTAATTGAGCCCGGTCTTCCAGTTTACTCTACACAACATTAATTGAGCCTGGTCTTCCAGGTTAACTCTACACAACATTAATTGAGCCTGGTCTTCCAGGTTACTCTACACAACATTAATTGAGCCTGGTCTTCCAGGTTACTCTACACAACATTAATTGAGCCTGGTCTTCCAGGATACTCTACACAACATTAATTAAGCCTGGTCTTCCAGGTTACTCTACACAACATTAATTAAGCCTGGTCTTCCAGGTTACTCTACATAATATAAATTAAGCCTGGTCTTCCAGGTTACTCTACACAACATTAATTAAGCCTGGTCTTCCAGGTTACTCTACATAATATAAGTTAAGCCTGGTCTTCCAGATTACTCTACACAACATTAATTAAGCCTGGTCTTCCAGGTAACTCTACACAACATAAATTAATTCTGGGAGGTAGTTTCTACAGTTTTTCCTTTTTCATTCTTTCTTAAAATACATTATATTCACCTCCATTAGTCTTTCCTTACACTGCATTACCCTCAGCTTCACTCCGGAAATTGCTTGCTTGAAAAACTCTTCACTTTCTCGAGCTTGTGTACATGATTGACCAGTTGTGATGTCTATGCAGGTCTCGCACATTGAGTACATTCAACACCACCAACATCCCCTCCCCTCCACAACACTACCAGCCACCCCAGCCATACACCCCAGCTGCAACACCTCCAGCAACCCCCTCCTTCCTCGGCTAATCCGACTTAAACTCTGGCTACTTCCCAGGCAACCTCCCCAGCAACCACTCTCTAACTTTCCTCCCAGCAACTCTCCCCTGGGCTACACCATTATCTATACTTAGTTCAGTAATTACCTGTTCTTCTTTCCCCGTCGCAGCTACGGCCTTCTCATACAAGCATTTATTTCCTACACTCTACAACCTTCATTGCTAACACATAAACAATAAAAACCACCACTTTGTTCGTTTAATTCTTCTTTTTATTTTAATAATAATAATAATAATAATAATAATATTAATAATAATAATAATAATTATAATATCTTTATTTCTGCAAGTACATGTGCAATGTACACAAGCCTATCTTACATCAGTGACATATTACTGTATAGAAAGCCGCTTGTTATGTAGAGTATTTCGGGCAATTAAGTCAGTTTTGTCCCAGGATCCGACCCACACAAGTCGACTAACACCCAGGTACCCCATTTTACTGATGGGTGAACATAGACAACCGGTGTTAAGAAACACGCCCAATGTTTCTACCCTCGCTGGGAATCGAACCCATACGCTCGCCGTGTGAAGAGAGAGCTTTAGCCTCCAGGCCATGGGGCACCATAACATGAGGCCTTTTATTAGTATTTTTGAGATATATTGCAATTGTTTAGTAAGTGAGAACATAACTCTACACCTGCTGCAGTGGAACAATACTGGACACAGTGGAACACTGTACACTGTAGGACACCACCTGACACACTGGAACAACACTTGACACAATGAAACACCGTATGCAGTGGGGCATTGTACACAGTGGAACACCGTACACAGTGGGACACCATACGCAGTAGAAGACCACTTCTCTACACCTGCCACTGTGGAGAGAGATAAGAAAGCATGGTGTGGTATCTCCCTGGCTCCTTGTGTTCCTTCCTCGCAGTGTAAACACACGCCCTGGCCGATGCCAGTGTTTGCTTAATTTTATGTTGTGTGCGTGTGTGTATATATGTGTGTGCGTGCGTGCGTGTGTGTGTGTGAGTGTACTCACCTAGTTGAGGTTGCGGGGGTCGAGTCCGAGCTCCTGGCCCCGCCTCTTCACTGATCGCTATTAGGTCACTCTCCCTGAGCCGTGAGCTTTATCGTACCTCTGCTTAAAGCTATGTATGGATTCTGCCTCCACTACATCGCTTCCCAAACTATTCCACTTACTGACTACTCTGTGGCTGAAGAAATACTTCCTAACATCCCTGTGATTCATCTGTGTCTTCAACTTCCAACTGTGTCCCCTTGTTACTGTGTCCAATCTCTGGAACATCCTGTCTTTGTCCACCTTGTCAATTCCTCTCAGTATTTTGTATGTCGTTATCATGTCCCCCCTATCTCTCCTGTTCTCCAGTGTCGTCAGGTTGATTTCCCTTAACCTCTCCTCGTAGGACATACCTCTTAGCTCTGGGACTAGTCTTGTTGCAAACCTTTGCACTTTCTCTAGTTTCTTTACGTGCTTGGCTAGGTGTGGGTTCCAAACTGGTGCCGCATACTCCAATATGGGCCTAACGTACACGGTGTACAGGGTCCTGAATGACTCCTTATTAAGATGTCGGAATGCTGTTCTGAGGTTTGCTAGGCGCCCATATGCTGCAGCAGTTATTTGGTTGATGTGCGCTTCAGGAGATGTGCCTGGTGTTATACTCACCCCAAGATCTTTTTCCTTGAATGAGGTTTGTAGTCTCTGGCCCCCTAGACTGTACTCCGTCTGCGGTATTCTTTGCCCTTCCCCAATCTTCATGACTTTGCACTTGGTGGGATTGAACTCCAGGAGCCAATTGCTGGACTATGTCTGCAGCCTGTCCAGATTCCTTTGTAGTTCTGCCTGGTCTTCGATCGAGTGAATTCTTCTCATCAACTTCACGTCATCTGCAAACAGGGACACTTCCGAGTCTATTCCTTCCGTCATGTCGTTCACAAATACCAGAAACAGCACTGGTCCTAGGACTGACCACTGTGGGACCCCGCTGGTCACAGGTGCCCACTCTGACACCTCGCCACGTACCATGACTCGCTGCTGTCTTCCTGACAAGTATTCCCTGATCCATAGTGTGTGTGTGTGTGCGTGCGTGCGTGCGTGCGTGCGTGTGTGTGTGTGTGTGTGTGTGTGTGTGTGTGTGTGTGTGTGTGTGTGTGTGTGTGTGTGTGTGTGTGTGTGTGTGTGTACTCACCTAATTGTACTCACCTAATTGTGGTTGCAAGGGTCGAGACTCAGCTCCTGGCCCCGCCTCTTCACTGATCGCTACTGGGTCCTCTCTCTCTCTGCTTCCTGAGCTGCATCATACCTCTTCTTAAAACTATGTATGGTTCCTGCCTCCACTACTTCACTTGCTAGGCTATTCCACTTGCTGACAACTCTATGACTGAAGAAATACTTCCTAACGTCCCTGTGACTCGTCTGAGTCTTCAGCTTCCAGTTGTGACCACTTGTCTCTGTGTCCCCTCTCTGGAACATCCTATCTCTGTCCACCTTGTCTATTCCCCGCAGTATCTTGTATGTCGTTATCATGTCTCCCCTGACCCTTCTGTCCTCCAGTGTCGTCAGTCCGATTTCCCTCAACCTTTCCTCGTACGACATTCCCCTGAGCTCTGGGACTAGCCTTGTTGCAAACCTTTGTACTTTCTCTAACTTCTTGACGTGCTTGACCAGGTGTGGGTTCCAGACTGGTGCTGCATACTCCAGTATGGACCTAACATACACAGTGTACAGTGTCTTGAACGATTCCTTATTAAGGTATCGGAAGGCTATTCTCAGGTTTGCCAGGCGCCCGTATGCTGCAGCAGTTATTTGGTTGATGTGTGCCTCCGGTGATGTGCTCGGTGTTATGGTCACCCCAAGGCCTTTCTCCCTGTATGTGTGTGTGTGTGTGTGTGTGTGTGTGTGTGTGTGTGTGTGTGTGTGTGTGTGTGTGTGTGTGTGTGTGTGTGTCTGTGTGTGTCTGTGTGTGTCTGTGTGTGTATCTGTGTGTGTACTCACCTAATTGTGGTTGCAGGGGTCGATTCACAGCTCCTGGCCCCGCCTCTTCACATATCGCCATTGAACATTATCATACCTCTTTTTAAAGCTGTGTATGATAACTGCCTTCACTACCTCACTTTCCAGACTATTTCACTTCCTGACAACTCTGTGGCTGAAGAAATACTTCCTAACATCCCTGTGACTCATCTGAGTCTTCAACTTCCAATTGTGACCCCTGTTGGTGTGTCCCAATCTCTGGAACATCCTGTCTCTGTCCACCTTGTCGATTCCTCTCAATATTTTATACGTCGTTATCATGTCCCCCTGTCTCTCCTATCCTCCAGTGTCATCAGGTCGAATTCTCTTAACCTCTCCTCGTAGGACATGTCCCTTAGCTCCGGGACTAGTCTCGTTGCAAAACTTTGCACTTTCTCTAGTTTCCTTACGTGCTTTGCCAGGTGAGGGTTCCAAACTGGAGCTGCATATTCCAATATTTGCCTGACGTACACGGTGTACAGTGTCTAGAACGACTCCTTACTGAGGTGTCGGAATGCTATTTTTAGGTTCGTTTGTCGCCCATGTGCTGCAACAGTTATTTGGTTGATGTGTGCCTCGGGAGATGTGCTCGGTATTATGCACACTCCAAGATCCTTTTTCTTGAGTGATGTTTGTAGTCTTTGGCCTCCCTAGACCGTACTCTGTATGCTGTCTTCTTTGCCATTCCCCAATCTTCATGACTTTGTACTTGGTGCTGGTGGATCATTACATACCTTCATTTACACCCTTCTAACTAATGAAATAGAGGGAAAAAAAGACCCTCATTTTCAACCGGCGTCGCCGAACCTTCCAGAACATTCAGGAAATACTCTGTGTCAGTAAATATGCCTTTGAATTTTTCTTATTCAGGCTTCCTTTCTCTTAATGACTAGGCTATTCTTAATTGTAATGCCATCCTGAGAAGTGTGCAGTACTTGAGCTGAAGATTTTCACACCCTTTGGCTTGTCTTGCATTGCTAAGATCACCTGTCTGCGATAGTTTTGTATATATATATATATATATATATATATATATATATATATATATATATATATATTATATATATATATATATAATATATATATATATATATATACATATATATACAAACAAACATTGTCTCTACGTCCACAGCAGGACACGAACCTGCAAACTCTGTATCGGAGTCCACCGTACTTTCCCCTGAAACTAGACCTCAGGTTAGAGTCCTGCTGTGGGCTCAGAAACAATGTTTGTAAATATTTTCGCCTGTTTGCGAATTGTTAAGCATATATACTGCATATATGCATATATACTGTCTGTTTATCAATTCAAGACTCTTCTTAAAAACCACTTACTCACGAACAACTAAATAAATACTGAATAACTGAATCTCATAAATGTATAACCCGTTACCCTATCAAACTATGTTTTTTTTAAGCACATTAACTAATATAATACTCCATTCTCTTGACTGTACAGTAACTCATCTAATGACCATATGACCTTAAGACACTCCCCACTGGGGGAGTCAATGCAAGATAGAAGAAGTTACCCTCCAACCGGAGGACCCAAGAGAGAAGATAGAAGAATGAAGAAGACGAACGACACCCCCGCCCCGGGGGCCACCGCCGGGTCACCATCTAGAGAAGACCCGGGACGGAAGTACCGGCAAATCTATAATGAATGAATGACCATATGACCTGTTTCTGCACTACAGATCATTGATTTTACTCGATCTGATTCGATTATATTATACATTGTTATGCTACAAATTTGTACAACATTAATGCTTCTTATTTGAAATACTCATTTGTACTTCAAGTTGTAATTTGTTTACTATAATATTTACCACTGAAAATATCATTGCTTAGTTAATCTTAAGTTAATTTTAAGCTGCCCATAATGCTCTGTATACAAGGTGCTTCTGGCATGTACACCCAAGCACTATATTTCTTTGTACAACTATCATGTCCAAATAAAAAACAAGAATATATATATATATATATAATATATTATATATATATAATATATATATATATATATATATATAATATATATATACATACATACATACCTTTGGGTTATTTCATCTGACTTTTTTTTTGTTTACCTGTTTTTTAGTTAATGTTTTTGCTTTAGTAAAAACAGCATATTTTTATTCAGTGTCTTACATTATAACATTCCATTCAACAATTTTTATTGTTGATCGTAAATGGTTGTACTTTATCTTTCGAATTTAATTTACAATTCACAAAATATGAAGACTAGACAGATGTACATTAATATAAATAATGCAAAGATGTGTATTAACAATGTATTGTAAATAGTACACACATGAACATTCGCCAACCAGAATGTATATGCAGGATTCTCACATTCTACTTTCTCTCTCTGCAGATGCAAGAGAGTCGAAGTACAAGAAATGAACTACGAAGCAGTATGAGCATTGAGTGGAAGTACAAGGAATGAACTACTAGGTAGTGTGAGCAGCATAACATTCCACCAGTTCCCCGGTCAGACAGTCATTTGCTTTCCTCTCTTATATGTGAAGAAATAACAGGTGGCGTTACAATGTGGGTCAGCCCCCCACAGTTTAATGGTGACTTAGTTCATGAACCATCCTTTACACAATACCTATCATGAATACAACTGTATTATTAGTGACGGTGTGAGTGTAGCGTGAGATACAGTGAGAGACAAACAACCAGTCCACTACCACTACAATAATCGTCTCATGATGGAGGCGTGTTGAAAGATATAGTGAGACGATAAACTAACCATTGCAATACTACTGTAACCACCACCTTCAAAACTATTATCACCGTATAATGAAGGTGCAGTGACACAGTGAGACGAGAGAGAGAGACCACTATCACCACTGCTATCACCATCACCATTAACCCATGATGGAGTTTGGATTAGACGCCACCACACTTCAGCTGTGTGCTCAGGCCAGGTAATCTCTCTCTTGATTCACATATCTTGTCTCCTTTTTTTTCCCAAAAATTAGTTGTCATAATTTATGAAATGACCTTCGCGCGTGCTTGCTTGCGTGCTTGCGTGCGTGCGTGTATGTGTGTGTGTGTGTGTGTGTGTGTGTGTGTGTGTGTGTGTGTGTGTGTGTGTGTGTGTGTGCGTGCGTGCGTGTGTGTGTGTGTGTGTGTGTGTGTGTGTGTGTGTGTGTATGTG
This sequence comes from Cherax quadricarinatus, assembly GCF_026875155.1. Classification (NCBI taxonomy): domain Eukaryota; kingdom Metazoa; phylum Arthropoda; class Malacostraca; order Decapoda; family Parastacidae; genus Cherax; species Cherax quadricarinatus. The sequence continues at coordinate 4,544,717 of NC_069440.1, read as the reverse complement.
TGTGTACGTGTGCGTGTACGTACTCACCTAATTGTGGTTGCAGGGTTCGAGACTCAGCTCCTGGCCCCGCCTCTTCACTGAGTGCTGCTAGGTCCTCTCTCTCCCTGCTCCATGAGCTTTATCATACCTCATCTTAAAGCTATGTATGGTTCCTGCCTCCACTACCTCACTTGCTAGGCTATTCCACTTCCTGACTACTCTGTGACTGAAGAAATACTTCCTAACATCCCTTTGACTCATCTGAGTCTTCAACTTCCAATTGTGACTCCTTGTTTCTGTGTCCCCTCTCTGGAACATCCTGTCTCTGTCCACCTTGTCTATTCCACGCAGTATTTTGTATGTTGTTATCATGTCTCCCCTAACCCTCCTGTTATCCAGTGTCGTCAGGCCGATTTCCCTTAACCTTTCTTCGTAGGGCATTCCCCTTACCTCTGGAACTAACCTTGTTGCAAACCTTTGCACTTTCTCTAATTTCTTGACGTGCTTGATCAAGTGTGCGTTCCAAACAGGTGCTGCATACTCAAATATGAGCCTGACGTACACGGTGTTGAACGATTCCTTACTAAGGTATCGGAACGCTGTTCTCAGGTTTGCCAGGCGCCCATATGCTGCAGCAGTTATCTGGTTGATGTGTGCTTCCGGAGACGTGCTCGGTGTTATACTCACCCCAAGATCTTTCTCCTTGAGCGAGGTTTGCAGTCTTTGGCCACCTAGCCTATACTCCGTCTGCGGTCTTCTTTTCCCTTCCCCGATCTTCATGATTTTGCATTTGGTGGGGTTAAATTCGAGAAGCCAATTGCTGGACCAGGTGTCCAGCCTGTCCAGGTCTCTTTGAAGTCCTACCTGATCCTCATCTGATTTAATTCTTCTCATTAACTTCACATCATCTGCGAACAGAGACACTTCTGAGTATAACCCTACCATCATGTTCACATATACCAGAAATAGCACTGGTCCTAGGGCCGACCCCTGTGGGACCCCGCTCGTCACAGGTGCCCACTGTGATACCTCATCCCGTATCATGACTCGTTGTTGCCTCCCTGTCAGGTATTCTCTGATCCATTGCAGTACCCTTCCTGTTATACGCGCCTGAACCTCTAGCTTCTGCACCAATCTCCTATGAGGAACTGTGTGGAAGGCCTTCTTGCAGTCCAAGAAGATGCAATCAACCCACCCTTCTCTCTCGTGTCTTCTGTTACTTTATCATAAAACTCCAGTAGGTTTGTGACACAGGATTTGTCTTCCATAAATCCGTGCTGGTTGGCGTTTATACTCTTGTTGTTCCAGGTGTTCCACCACTCTCCTGTGCGCGCGCGCGAGTGTGTGTGTGTACTCACCTAATTGTGGTTACAGGGGTCGATTCACAGCTCCTGGCCCCGCCTCTTCGCTGGCCGCTACTAGGTCACTCTTTCCGCTCCTTGAAGTTTATCATACCTCTTCTTAAAGCTATGTATGGATCCTGCCTCCACTACATCGTTTCCCAGACTATATTCCACTTCCCGACAACTGTCTGACTGAAGAAATACTTTCTAACATCCCTGTGATTCATCTGAGTCTTCGACTTCCAACTTGTTGCTGTGTCCCATCTCTGGAACATCCTGTCTCTGTCCACCTTGTCGATCCTCTCAGTATTTTGTATGATGTTATCATAGCCCCCCCCCTATCTCTCCTGTCCTCCAGTGGTGTCAGGTCGATTTCTCTTAACCTCTCCTCGTAGGACATACCCCTTAGCTCTGGGATGAGTCTAGTTGCAAACCTTTGCACTTTCTCTAGTTTCCTTACATGCTTGGCTAGGTGTGGGTTCCAAACTGGTGCTGTATATTCCAATTTGGGCCTAACGTACACAGTGTACAGGGTCCTGAACGAATCCTTATTAAGATGTCGGAATGATGTTCTTAAGTTTGCTAGGCGCCGGTAAGCTGCTGCAATTATTTGGTTGATGTGAGCCTCAGGAGATGTGCCTGGTGTTATACTCACCCCAAGATCCTTTTCCTTGAGTGAGGTTTGTAGTCTCTGGCCCCCTAGACTGTATTCCGTCTGCTGTCTTCTTTGCTCTTCCCCAATCTTCATGACTTTGCACTTGGTGGGACTGAACTCCTGGAGCCAGTTGCTGGACCAGTCCTGCAGCCTGTCCAGATCCCTTTGTAGTTCTGCCTGGTCCCCGTCCGATTGAATTCTTCTCTTCAGCTTCACATCATCTGCAAACAGCTACACTTCGAGTCTATTCCTTCTGCCCTGTCATTCACAAATACTAGGACTGACCCCTGTGGAACCCCGCTCGTCACAGGTGCCACTCTGACGCCTCTCCACGTACCATGGCCCGCTGTTGTCTTCCTGACAGGTATTCCCTGATCCATTGTATTGCCTTCCCTATTATCCCTGCCTGGTCCTCCAGCTTTTGCACTAATCTCTTGTGTAAAAACTGTCTCTAACACCTTCTTACAGTCCAGGAAAATACAATCTACCCACCCGTCTCTCTCTCTTGTTTCACTTCTGTCACCCTGTCATAGAACTCCAGTAGATTTGTAACACAGGATTTCCCGTCCCTGAAACCGTGCTGGCTGTCGTTAAGCTCATTCCTTTCTAGGTGCTCCACCACTCTTCTCCTGATAATCTTCTTCATGATTTTGCATACTATACATGTCAGTGACACTGGTCAGTAGTTTAGTGCTTCGTGTCTGTCTCCTTTTTTGAAAAGTGGGACTACATTTGCTGTTTTCCATACCTCAGGTAGTCGCCCTTTCTCGATAGATGTGTTGAAGATTGTTGTTAATGATACACACAGCGCCTTTGCTCCCACTCTCAGGACCCATGGAGAGATGTTATCGGGCCCCATCGCCTTTGAGGTATCTAAATCGCTAAGCGGCCTGTTCACTTGTTCCTCGGTTGTATGTACTGTGTCCAACACTTGATGTGTGTGTGTGTGTGTGTACTCACCTATTTGTACTCACCTATTTGTGGTTGCAGGGGTCGAGTCCTAGCTCCTGGCCCCGCCTCTTCACCGGTTGCTACTAGGCCCTCTCTCTCCCCGCTCCATGAGCTTTATCAAACCTCGTCTTAAAACTGTGTATGGTTCCTGCCTCCACTACGTCATTTTCTAGGCTATTCCACTGCCTTACAACTCTATGACTGAAGAAATACTTCCTACTATCTCTCTGACTCATTTGTGTCTTCAACTTCCAATTGTGGCCTCTTGTTTCTGTGTCCCCTCCCTGGAACATCCTGTCCTTGTCCACCTTGTCTATTCCACGCAGTATTTTATTTTGTCGTTATCATGTCTCCCCTGACCCTCCTGTCCTCCAGTGCCCGTCAGGCCGATTTCCCTTAATCTTTCTTCATAGGACATTCCCCTTAGCTCTGGAACTAACCTTGTTGCAAACCTTTTTTAACTTTCTCTAGTTTCTTGACCTGCTTTATCAAGTGCGGGTTCCAAACGGGTGCTGCATACTCCAGTAGGGGCCTGACATACAGGGTGTACAGTGTCTTGAATGTGTGGGGTTTGGTGTGTGTGTGTGTGTGTGTGTGTGTGTGGTGTTGTGTGTGTGTGTGTGTGTGTGTGTGTTGTGTGTGTGTGTGTGTGTTTACTCACCTAGTTGAGGTTGCGGGGGTCGAGTCCAAGCTCCTGGCCCCGCCTCTTCACGGTTGCTTCACTGTGTGTGTGTGGGTGTGTGTGTGTGTGTGGTGTGTGTGTGTGTGTGTGTGTGTGTGGTGTGTGTGTGTGTGTGTGTGTGTGTATGTTAGACTACTGTTGCCAGCTGAGTGGTGTTAGACTACTGTTGCCAGCTGAGTGGTGTTAGACTACTGTTGCCAGCTGAGTGGTGTTAGACTACTGTTGCCAGCTGAGTGGTGTTAGACTACTGTTGCCATCTCAGTGGTGTTAGACTACTGTTGCCATCTCAGTGGTGTTAGACTACTGTTGCCAGCTGAGTGGTGTTAGACTACTGTTGCCAGCTGAGTGGTGTTACACTACTGTTGCCAGCTGAGTGGTGTTAGAATACTGTTACCAGCTGAGAGGTGTTACACTACTGTTGCCAGCTGAGTGGTGTTACACTACTTTTTGCCAGTGAGTGGTGTTAGAATACTGTTACCAGCTGAGAGGTGTTACACTACTGTTGCCAGCTGAGTGGTGTTAGAATACTGTTACCAGCTGAGTGGTGTTAGAATACTGTTACCAGCTGAGTGGTGTTAGACTACTGTTGCCAGCTGAGTGGTGTTAGACTACTGTTGCCAGCTGAGTGGTGTTACATTACTGTTGCCAGCTGAGTGGTGTTACATTACTGTTGCCAGCTGAGTGGTGTTAGACTACTGTTGCCAGCTGAGTGGTGTTACACTTCTGTTGCCAGCTGAGTGGTGTTTGACTACTGTTGCCAGCTCAGTGGTGTTAGACTACTGTTGTCATTTCAGTGGTGTTAGACTACTGTTGCCAGCTGAGTGGTGTTAGACTACTGTTGCCAGCTGAGTGGTGTTAGACTACTGTTGCCATCTCAGTGGTGTTAGACTACTGTTGCCATCTCAGTGGTGTTAGACTACTGTTGCCATCTCAGTGGTGTTAGACTACTGTTGCCAGCTCTGTGGCGTTAGACTCTTGTTGCCATCTCAGTGGTGTTAGACTACTGTTGCCAGCTCAGTTGTGTTAGACTACTGTTGCCATCTCAGTGGTGTTAGACTACTGTTGGCAGCTCAGTGGTGTTAGACTACTGTTGTCATCTCAGTGGTGTTAGACTACTGTTGCCAGCTCAGTGGTGTTAGACTACTGTTGCTATCTCAGTGGTGTTAGACTACTGTTGCCATCTCAGTGGTGTTAGACTACTGTTGCCATCTCAGTGGTGTTAGACTACTGTTGCCATCCCAGTGGTGTTAGACTTCTGTTGCCATTTCAGTGGTGTTAGACTCCTGTTGCCATCTCAGTAGTGTTAGACTACTCTTACCATCTCAGTGGTGTTAGACTACTGTTACCATCTCAGTGGTGTTAGACTACTGTTACCATCTCTGTGGTGTTAGACTACTGTTGCCATCTCAGTGGTGTTAGACTACTGTTACCATCTCAGTGGTTTTAGACTACTGTTGCCGTCTCAGTAGTGTTAGACTACTCTTACCATCTCAGTGGTGTTAGACTACTGTTACCCTATCAGTGGTATTAGACTACTGTTACCATCTCAGTGGTGTTAGACTACTGTTACCATCTCAGTGGTGTTAGACTACTGTTACCATCTCAGTGGTGTTAAACTACTGTTGCCATCTCAGCAGTGTTAGACTACTGTTGCCAGCTCAGTGGTGTTAGACTTCTGTTGCCAGCTCAGTGGTGTTAGACTACTATTGCCATCTCAGTGGTGTTAGACTACTTTTGCCATCTCAGTGGTGTTAGACTACTGTTGCCATCCCAATGGTGTTAGACTACTATTGCCATCTCAGTGGTGTTAGACTGCTGTTGCCATCTCAGTAGTGTTAGACTACTGTTGCCAGCTCAGTGGTGTTAGACTTCTGTTGCCAGCTCAGTGGTGTTAGACTACTGTTGCCATCTCAGTGGTGTTAGACTACTTTTGCCATCTCAGTGGTGTTAGACTACTGTTGCCATCCCAATGGTGTTAGACTAATATTGCCATCTCAGTGGTGTTAGACTGCTGTTGCCATCTCAGTAGTGTTAGACTACTTTTTGCCACCCTCAGTGGTGTTAGACTACGTTGCCAGCTCAGTAGTGTTAGACTACTGTTGCCATCTCAGTGGTGTTAGACTACTGTTGCCATCTCAGTGGTGTTAGACTACTGTTGCCAGCTCAGTGGTGTTAGACTACTGTTGCCATCTCAGTGGTGTTAGACTACTTTTGCCATCTCAGTGGTGTTAGACTACTTTTGCCATCTCAGTGGTGTTAGACTACTGTTGCCATCCCAATGGTGTTAGACTACTATTTGTAGATGAATGGTTCAGAGAACCGACATGTGAATAAATTAGACACATGTGCAACTCTTGGGTATCTTTATTGAGGAAACGTTTCGCCACACAGTGGCTTCATCAGTCCATACATAGGAGAAATTTGAAGAACAGGAGGAGAATGAGGTAATCAGTCCCTCAACCTTGAGTCGATGTGTTCAGTCCATCAATCTTGAGTAGAATACGGCAGATGAGCTGAGAAGCAGTTATAAAACCCTATGGCAGGAGAGGTGTAGCAGTCATAGGTTTGTGTCCATTTGTTCAATGGGAAGTAGGGTTGTGCCCAAGAATTAGGCAAGCGAAGAATTCCTAAGTATTAAGATCCAAGAAGTTGCAGTGTCTGACAGGTTTGTAGATGAATGGTTCAGAGAACCGACATGTGAATAAATTAGACACATGTGCAACTCCTTGGGTATCTTTATTGAAGGAAACGTTTCTCGCCACACAGTGGCTTCATCAGTCCATACATAGGAGAAACCTACTTCCACATTGAACAAATGTGACACTACCTATGACTGCTACACCTCTCCTGCCATACGGTTTATAAGCTGCTTCTCAGCTCATCTGCCGTATTCTACTCAAGATTGATGGACTGAACACATCGACTCAAGGTTGAGGGACTGATTACCTCATTCTCCTCCTGTTCTTCAAGTTTCTCCTATGTATGGACTGATGAAGCCACTGTGTGGCGAAACGTTTCCTCAATAAAGATACCCAAGAGTTGCACATGTGTCTAATTTATAGACTACTATTGCCATCTCAGTGGTGTTAGACTGCTGTTGCCATCTCAGTAGTGTTAGACTACTCTTGCCATCTCAGTGGTGTTAGACTACTGTTGCCAGCTCAGTAGTGTTAGACTACTGTTGCCATCTCAGTGGTGTTAGACTCCTGTTGCCATCTCAGTGGTGTTAGACTACTGTTGCCATCTCAGTGGTGTTAGACTACTGTTGCCACCTCAGTAGTGTTAGACTACTGTTGCCATCTCAGTGGTGTTAGACTACTGTTGCCATCTCAGTGTGTTAGACCCACTGTTGCCAGCTCAGTAGTGTTAGACTACTGTTGCCATCTCAGTGGTGTTAGACTACTGTTGCCATCTCAGTGGTGTTAGAGTACTGTTGCCAGCTCAGTAGTGTTAGACTACTGTTGCCATCTCAGTGGTGTTAGACTACTGTTGCCATCTCAGTGGTGTTAGACTACTGTTGCCATCTCAGTGGTGTTAGACTACTGTTGCCATCTCAGTGGTGTTAGACTACTGTTGCCATCTCATTTGGGTTAGTTTACTTTTGCATCTCAGGGGGTTTTTGGGGACAAATTTTTTGCCATCTCAGTGGGGTTGGGACTCCCTGTTGCCATCTCAGGGGGGTTAGACTACTGGGGCCCCCCTCAGTAGTTGTTAGACTACTGTTGCCTCTCAGGGGTTGTTAGACTACGTTGCCACCAGTGGGGTTGGATACTGTTGCCAGCTCAGTAGTGTTAGACTACTGTTCCCCATCCGGGGTTTTTGTTAACTATGTTGCCATCTCAGTGGTTTAGAGTACTGTTGCCGTCAGTAGTGTTAGATTTACTGTTGCCTTTCTCAGTGGTTTTTAGCTACTGTTGCCACCCTCAGTGGGTTGGGATCACTAAAACAACACTTTTAAAATAATTTTTTTGTTTTACATTGTGGTCTCCCGGCTTCACAATGTTGAAAATGTGTCCAAATCGGGGTCTACGTAATTGCTTTTTTTGTTTCAATTGATCTGCGCAAGGGGGTTAAAGGGTTACAGATTTTCAAACTTTACGCACAGATTTTAAAAATATACCCTTTCATTTCAGCTTTGACAATTATCTGTTGGATTACAGAGGACTGTTTTTCCCAGATAAACATTCATGAACCCTTTAAAACGAAAGGTGGGATAGTGTTTTAAGCTTTTTAAAATAACCCAAGTTTTTCGCCTGGGGATGGGAAAATTTTTGGGGAATTGCGTTGTTTGTTTGTGATTTTTTTTAAAGAAAAGATTTTTTTTATTTATTAAATTATTGTGAGATAAAGAACCGCTGTGTTTAAAAAAGAAAATTTTTTTTTTCCCGGGGAATTAATAAACCCGGGGCAGGAGTTTACCCAGTCAGGGAAACTTTTGTCGCGGGAAATTCAAAATTTAGAATGACGACTTAAATACGTGCAACATTATGAAATCCTCTGAAGTTGATGTCCAAATAAAATTCCGTTTAACTGCTGGAACACATAAAGGGGAATTTATATAATTATATTATATTATTATATTAATATTATAATAAAAATAATAAATATATTTTAAATTTTATTTTTTTTTTTTTTTTTATTATCACCCCGGCCGTTTCCCACCAAGGCGGGGGGCCCGAAAAAGAAAAACTTTCACATCATTTCCTCCATCACTTCTTGCCGAAGGGTGCTTTACCTACAGTTTTTAAACGAACATTAACCCCCCCCTTAAGGTGCCACTGTAATCCCATCTCCGGACTCAGTCCGGCCTGCCGGTTTCCCCTGAACCCCTTCATAAATGTTACTTTGCTCACACTCAACAGCACGTCAATTTTTTAAAAAAACCATTTGTCTCCATTCACCCCCTATCAAACCCCCTCACGATCCCTGCGGAAGCCCAAGCCCTGCACCAAACCTCCTTTCCCCCCTCCCCAACCTTCCTGGGCCCGACCCCTCCCCCGCCTTCCTTCCACTCGACGATACACTTTGAAGTCATTCTGTTTCGCTCCTTTCTCTACATGTCGAACCACCTCAACAACCTTCCTCACCCCTTGGGAAAACAGTTTTGGTAACCCCCGCCCCTCCTCCAAATTTTCCAACTACGAATTCTCGCATTATATTCACCCCAACATTGCCCTCAGCATGAATCTCCCTCCTCCAGTTCCCCTCCGCTGAAAACATTCCACCCCCTTCACACCCATAAAAAGGCCTTTTTTAAAAAACTATATCTATAATTCCCCTCTTTGCCCCCAAAGGCAAGTTCTTTGTTTCCAAGCCCAAAGTGCCCACACTCTTTTTCCCTCATCAATTCTATGATTCACCTCATTTCATAAAACCCTTGTGACCGTCCCCTTTCCCAAATAGGAATTTGTTACCTCCTCCATACTCTCTCCCTCCAACTTTATTTAAATTTTCATCACCCTAAATCTTTTTGTTACCTCTAACCTTACCTTTTCCTGTATTCACCTTTAATTTTTTTTTCCCCCTACCTAATTATCCCCCAATCTCTGCAATTTTTCAGAAACTCCCAGAGCACAGTGTCACAGCAAAGAGAGCGTGACAACTCCCACCCTTTTGGGGGTGTTCTTTACTTTTAACTCCCGCCTCTTCCAAACCCTCGATTTTTTTTACAACCCATCTTAAGTAATTTTTCAAAAACCCGGGACTACCATCTGTCTAAAACCACTTTTCTGGGAAAAAAATTTCCCTTTTTAAATCCTAAGGGGGCCTCATACCCGTAAAAACTCCCGCTTTCGAATACTTACACCTCATTGACATCTGCCCATTTTCCCCCCTTTCCCCCCCGTCATCGCCTTTTCCAAATCCCCTAAACCAAAAGATTTTGTTTCTAAAACTTCATTATAGTTTACTTAAAAATTGGAAAAATAAACCTTTTCCAAACCTCCTTGCACTGCATCCATTTTCCGTTTATTAATTTTTAAAATAATTTTTTATAATTTACCAGGACATCAAAGATTTATCCCCCCCAAATTTTTGCACCTCTTTTATCCCTTTGTTTTCAAGGGAAACATGCATGTCCGCCAATCCCTGGGGTTTTTTTACTTTATTAAAAAATTGCAACAACCCCTAAAAACTATAACCTGTTTTAACTTTCATCTTTATCCATCAAACCCGGCTTCCTTTTTACCCCCTTTTTTTTTACCTACTGCTTCACGAACCCCCAAAATCACACCTGGCTCTTTTCCCCCCCTACAAGTTTATTCCTCCTTGCCCTTCCGAAAACACAGTTCCCTTCTTCTCAACATTTAACAATTCCTCAAAATATTCCTTCCATCTTCCAATACTCTAACCTCCCATTTAATACTCTCCTCTCCTTTTTTTAACTGACAATCCATTTGTTTTTTAGGCTTTCTTAACTTGTTAATCTCACTCCAAAACTTTTTCTTATTTTCAACAAAATTTGTTGATAACATCTCACCCACTCTTCATTTGCTCTCTTTTTACATTGCTTCACCACTCTTTTTAACTTCTCTCTTTTTCTCCTATACTCTTCCCTCTTGGGCATCACTTCTACTTTGTAAAACTTCTCATATGCTAACTTTTTCTCCCTTACTACTCTCTTTACATCATCATTCCACCCAATCGCCCTCTTCCCTCCTGCACCCACTTTCCTGTAACCACAAAAATTCTGCTGAACACTCTAACACTACATTTTTAAACCTACCCCATACCTCTTCCGACCCCATTGCCATGCTTCATTACCCTCTATCCTCCAATAGCTGTTTTATATCTTACCCTAACTGCCTCCCTCTTTTAGTTTATAAACCTTTCACCTCTCTCTTCCCTGATGCTTCTATTCTCCTTGTATCCCATCTACCTTTTACCCCTTTAGTGTAGCTACAACTAGAAAGTGATCTGATATATCTGTGGCCCCTCTATAAAAATGTACATCCTGAAGTCTACTCAACATTTTTTTATCTACCAATACATAATCCAACAAACTACTGTCATTTCGCCCTACAAACATATCGTGTATACTTATTTATCCTCTTTTTCCCTTTAAAAAATGTATTACCTATAACTAAACCCCTTTCTATACAAAGTTCAATCAAAGGGCTCCCATTATCATTTACACCTGGCACCCCAAACTTACCTACCACACCTCTCTAAAAGTTTCTCCTACTTTAGCATTCAAGTCCCCTACCACAATTACTCTCTCACTTGGTTCAAAGGCTCCTTTTCATTCACTTTAAAATCTCCCAAATCTCTCTCTCTTTCCCCTGCATTCCTCTCTTCTCCAGTGCATACACGCTTATTTTTGACCCACTTCTCGCATCCAACCTTTTCTTTAATCCACATAAATTTTTGAATTTAACATTTCATATTCTCTTTTCTCCTTCCATAACTGATCATTTAACATTTACTGCTACCCCTTCCTTTGCTCTAACTCTTCAGATACTCCAGATTTAATCCCATTTATTTCCCCCCACTGAAACTCTCCTACCCCCTTCAGCTTTGTTTCGCTTAGGGCCAGACATCCAACTTCTTTTCATTCATAACATCAGCAATCATCTGTTTCTTGTCATCCGCACTACATCCCCCGCACATTTAAGAAAACCCAGTTTTATAAAGTTTTTCTTCTTCTCTTTTTTAGTAATTGTATACAGGAAGGGGTTATACCCATTGTCCCGGCATATATATATATATATATGTATAATATATATATATATATATATATATATTTTATATATATATATATAATATATATAATATATATAATATAATGCAGAACAAACCACAGGGAGATGGACTCTTTAGCTCTAGATCTTTCGCCTCGTTCGTCGTCAGGAGCTATGCAATGTTGCAAGACTAGCAACAGATTGGAGGGGAAATTTATTAGCTAAGTAAGTAAATGTTGGTTTACGACACACTGCAGTGTTAAAAGTTACCAGTGTGGCTGACAAGCGTGTCCAGCAATGACAATGTTCAGTTTGTCTATACTTCAGATAAAACTTCAATATTTGAGTGCCTTAAATTTAGATTTTGTAAGAACAATGGTACTTGGTCATGTGATTTAAATATTAAAAAGGTATCGTCAATACAACGTCAAAATAACATTGGTTTAAATTCAGCCGGAAACTTATTCAACCAGTCGACCTCATAATGAGTAAGGAAAATATTGGCTATAATGGGTGGCAAAGTATTGCCAATTGTAGCCCCATCACTATAAACCTTCCCCGTTATATACAGGATAACAGTCTGTTGCTCAGTGTCTACAACGACACGTGAGTGAGGCAGTGTCTACAAGGACACGTGAGTGAGGCAGTGTCTACAAGGACACGTGAGTGAGGCAGTGTCTACAAGGACACATAAGTGAGGCAGTGTCCACAAGGACACATAAGTGAGACAGTGTCCACAAGGACACATAAGTGAGGCAGTGTCCACAAGGACACATAAGTGAGGCAGTGTCCACAAGGGCACATAAGTGAGGCAGTGTCCACAAGGGCACATAAGTGAGGCAGTGTCCACAAGGACACATAAGTGAGGCAGTGTCCACAAGGACACATAAGTGAGGCAGTGTCCACAAGGACACATAAGTGAGGCAGTGTCCACAAGGACACATAAGTGAGGCAGTGTCCACAAGGACACATAAGTGAGGCAGTGTCCACAAGGACACATAAGTGAGGCAGTGTCCACAAGGACACATAAGTGAGGCAGTGTCCACAAGGACACATGAGTGAGGCAGTGTCCACAAGGACACATAAGTGAGGCAGTGTCCACAAGGACACATAAGTGAGGCAGTGTCCACAAGGACCCATAAGTGAGGCAGTGTCCACAAGGACACATAAGTGAGGCAGTGTCCACAAGGACACATAAGTGAGGCAGTGTCCACAAGGACACATAAGTGAGGCAGTGTCCACAAGGACACATAAGTGAGGCAGTTTTCCACAAGGACATATAAGTGAGGCAGTGTACACAAGGACACATAAGTGAGGCAGTGTCCACAAGGACACATAAGTGAGGCAGTGTCCACAAGGACACATAAGTGAGGCAGTGTCCACAAGGACACATAAGTGAGGCAGTGTCCACAAGGACACATAACTGAGGCAGTGTCCACAAGGACACATAAGTGAGGCAGTGTCCACAAGGACACATAAGTGAGGCAGTGTCCACAAGGACACATAAGTGAGGCAGTGTCCACAAGGACACATAACTGAGGCAGTGTCCACAAGGACACATAAGTGAGGCAGTGTTCACAAGGGCACATAAGTGAGGCAGTGTCCACAAGGACACATAAATGAGGCAGTGTCCACAAGGACACATAAGTGAGGCAGTGTCCACAAGGAAACATAAGTGAGGCAGTGTCCACAAGGACACATAAGTGAGGCAGTGTCCACAAGGACACATAAGTGAGGCAGTGTCCACAAGGACACATAAGTAAGGCAGTGTCCACAAGTACACATAACTGAGGCAGTGTCCACCTGGACACATAAGTGAGGCAGTGTCCACAAGGACACATAACTGAGGCAGTGTCCACAAGGACACATAAGTGAGGCAGTGTCCACAAGGACACATAAGTGAGGCAGTGTCCACAAGGACACATAAGTGAGGCAGTGTCCACAAGGACACATAAGTGTGGCAGTGTCCACAAGGACACATAAGTGAGGCAGTGTCCACAAGGACACATAACTGAGGCAGTGTCCACAAGGACACATAACTGAGGCAGTGTCCACAAGGACACATAAGTGAGGCAGTGTCCGCTGCTTTCCAAGCAACGTATAAAAGCAACTTTAAAATATTCAGTGCGGGACACACATCACTTCTCAGCTTCCTAAGTCCCTGTCAACGACGCTCCTCACATACGTTCCCTTACGTTCCCTCCTACCCGAAGACGTTCCCTCCTACCCGAAGACGTTCCCTCCTACCCGAAGACGTTCCCTCCTACCCGAAGACGTTCCCTCCTACCCGAAGACATTCCCTCCTACTCGGATACGTCCCTTGATGTTCCTTCCCCCCTGGATACGTTTCCTGACGTTCATCTTTACCCGGATACATTCCCTGTCGTTCAGCTTTACCCGGATACATTCCCTGACTTTCCCTTCTTACTTGGATACGTTCCTTGATATTCCTACCCGGATACGTTCCTTGATGTTGCTATCCGGATACGTTCCCTAATGTTCCTCCCTACCCGGATACGTTCCCTGACGTTCGTCCCTGCCCGGATACGTTACCTGATGTTCCTTCCTACCCGGATACGTTCCCTGACGTTCGTCTTTACCCAGATGCATTCCCTGACGTTCGTCTTTACCCGGATTCATTCACTGACGTTTGTCCCTTCCCGGGTACGTTTTCTGACGTTCACAGGGAAGGATCACACCGATGTACATCACATGTTGAGTCAAGTTTCGAACCACAGACAGTCACAACCTGACACCGCTGCACTGCAGGTGGCACAATGATGGATAACACCACTGATGCACTCCGTGGGATGATGGATAAACTGTACACACACACACACACACACACACACACGCTCACGGCTCAGGGAGAGTGACCTAGTAGCGATCAGTGAAGAGGCGGGGCCAGGAGCTCGGACTCGAGCCCCGCAACCTCAACTAGGTGAGTACACACACACACACACACACACACACACACACACACACACAACACACACACACACACACACACACACACACACACACACAAGACTAGTCCCAGAGCTAAGGGGTATGTCCTACGAGGAGAGGTTAAGGGAAATCGACCTGACGACACTGGAGGACAGGAGAGATAGGGGGGGACATGATAACGACATATAAAATACTGAGAGGAATTGACAAGGTGGACAGAGACAGAATGTTCCAGAGACGGGACACAACAACAAGGGGACACAGTCGGAATGTTGTGAAGGGTTAGTGGAGATATGTTGATTGGAGTTAAACATAGTTGTTGGATGGTAACACTATATTGCAGAGTGTGAGAAGGGGGGGATCGTAAATCAAAGAGATTGGAGAACGTGGTTAACTCTTGGCTCTTCTCGTGGACCCCTCATGGAAGGTTCCTTGATGTTGGTGAGGGGCTTTTGATTTAGGGAATTGGATCTGTGCTCCAGTTCCCCGAATTAAGCCTGAATGCCTTCCACATCCCCCCTCCCCTGGGCGCTGTATAATCCTACGGGTTTAGCGCTTCCCGTTGATTATAATAATAATAATCTTCTCGTGGAGGGACTTGCCAAAACACTTGTAACAAGTCCAGGTTCGAAAAGACTTTATCTCCGATGTTGCGTAAAAGATCACCAAGTACAGGAAGTGGGAAGCGATCTGGAATAGTTTTTGGATTTAACTTCCTAAAGTCAATCACTGGGCGCCAAGCATCGTCCTTCTTAGGTACTAGGATCAAGGGCGCATTCCAGGGTGAATTGCTAGGTGCAATAACTCCATCATCGAGCATCTGATTGATCAGTTCTTCTGTGACAGCAACTTGGGAATGAGGCATTCTGTACGCAGGTATATAGATAGGTCTAGTACCAGGTTCAAGGGGATATGATGGGACAATAAGTTCGTTATACCCACCTTCTCACCTGGTAAGGCAATAGCTTTACGACGTTTGTTCAGTAGAGTCAACAAACGCTTGACCTCGTCTGGGAAGTCAGTGGGAGCTAAGTCTTTCTCCTCAACTAGTGGAATGGATTGATCCAGTGAAGTGGATGAGGTGTTCCCTGTTGAAATAGTACCGACCCTCTGGTCAGGTGGCAAGTCATCCTGTACCTGAACAGGGTAAGGATAGTGAACCAGGTCAACGAGATTGGTATTTGCTCTGAGACGAACACTGTGACCAGAAGTGTTTGCAAGGAATAAATGGATCTTACTGTCTCTTACAACATGTAAGGATGGTTCAACAAATAAACCCTTGACCTTGCAGGAATCACTGACAAGTAGGACGTTATCACCATCTGGAACACTAGGAACAACAACAGACACTCTAGTGAGAGCACTAGCCGCAACAGAGACGTCTTTCTGCAGACGGCATGTGACACCAACAAGAGGTGGCATTACTAGTTTCAAGTAATCGTTTTCCGACAAGGCGTCCCCTAGGAAGTATTTCTTCAGTCACAGGGTAGTCAGGAAGTGGAGTAGGTTGGGAAGTGATGTAGTGAAGGTAGGATTCATTCATAGCTTTAAGCAGAAGTTTTATGAAGCTTATGGTGCGGGAAGAGTGACCCAGTAGCGGCCAGTAAAGAGGAGGGGCCAGGAGCTATGACTCGACCCCTGCAACCACAACTAGGTGAGTACACACACACACACACACACACACATACATACACACACACATACACACACACACACACACACACACACACATACACACACACACATACACACACACACACACACACACACACACATACACACACACACACACACACACACACACACGCACACACACACACACACACACACACACCACACACACACACACACACACACACACACACACACACACACACATATATATATATATATATATATATATATATATATATATATATATATATATATATATATATATATATATATATATATATATATATATATTATATATATATATACATATATGCTAATCTGGGAATAATTCTTTTTTTACATAGATAAAAACAGTAATTTAAAGTAATTAAATATTTTATCAAGAGTTGATGAGCCTCTCCTGATTAAGCCTTTTAATTCTGAGTGAAGATGAAAAGCGTTGGGTCCTTGACGTAATTGCTGTGATTAACACGCTACACTCGTCAGTCCGTTTCTGGCACTGCTCGAAGTTATTTTGTTGACAGTGCTCTTAAAGCAACGTTAAGCTCTTCAGGTCTGACCCCCTTTTTTTTAATACTTTGGGCACGTTTCTGAAGATGGCAAGACAGCTTAAAGGAAACACACGCGAATGCCTTCACTTACTGAAGACGTTTCGGTCCTTGGAGCTTGAGCACTTCAAATACATAGCAAGAGAGTGCTTTTTCATTATTAAATTTATGCAAAGCGCTAAACCCATGTGGGTAACTCAACGCTCTAGACTAAAGAAGCCACTGTGTGGCGAAACGTTTCCAGAATAAATATACCCAAATGTTGCACAAGTATCTCATTTATCAATCTCTGATTTACTCTCCTATAAAAAATAAATGAAAATATAAGTTCCCAGCGAAACATTAGTAAAAACAGACACAAATGCAGTATAATGCGATGCTTTATTGACTACGTTTCGCCCATGTGTTTGATGTTATTTTCCCAGATAACAGAGAACTTTACGGGACGAAGTTTCGCTCATGACTGGGTGAGGAAAACTCTCCTTACAGCTTGTTACATGACAATAAAAAAAAAATACCACGGTGAAATTAGGAAACAAAATCTGAGTGCTCTCGTGTGCTTACACACAGGAAGAGGATTAGGAGGAAGAGGCAAGAGAGGCACATCTTATGTGTTAAACACTGAGTTGACACCTCAGTCAGAGAAGGTGACAACACCTCTGTTCAACGATGGACCTAGCGTCACCTAGTTCCCTCAGTGAGCGACCAAACGTTGACTAGTCCATGCAAAAAGGGCCCCATCCTCACCTAGTCCATCTAAAGAGGGCCCCATCCTCACCTAGTCCATCTAAAGAGGGCCCCATCCTCACCTAGTCCATCCAAAGAGGGACTCATCCTCACCTAGTCTGTTGAGAAATGGCATTACCAGCTAAGTTTAAAGAGTTTGTACGTAACTTAGAAAGACAGCTCATCGCCTGCACAGCCGCCCCTGCAGACGAGGTCTTGAGAAGCTGTAAAGAGTTATAATTTGTAAGATTATAAATTACCCCTAGGGGGTGTTATGTCAGCATATTTCATTCACTGATTGCTGACAAATTACATACTTGTTTGGACTCAAAAATCCGCACCTCACTGCCGACTATAGGTTGATTACAAACTCCTTGCGACTCAAGAACTGCGCAGTCCCCCGTACTACAAGAAATTCGTAACCTATCTTGCTCTTGTAGCTTGAGCTATGGTGTTCTTCACACCTTCGACAGGTATCGGTGACTTGATAGAAGCTGAAGTGTCCTTGGATGTCCACGTCTTCCATAGTCTAGGAATACGCACACTGGTACACTATGTTCAACAAGATTTGTCTTTATTGTTCACAATCTTATCACTAAAGAAGCTGATCACACTTATCTTAAGTGTTTATTGTGTTTTATGAGACACTTTGTTCACACTAACGCACAGATCGTTCTTTGTTGGTTATCCTGGCGTCAGTGTCACTCTCAGTAGAGTCAAAAGTAATCTGAAGACGCCACAGCACCCCACGCCGTTACTGCCCCTTGCACAAAGGAAAAGCTGACATAGTACTTTTGCTTCCTTGCCACTTCCTCGATGAAGCAAAGCAGAATGTTTAAATCTTGCTGTCTTAAGCATAGACAACAATGTCCACTATCTTTAATTTGGTAATAAAGTGGGAGCAGGATTTTCCTTAATTGTCCTGCTAAAGTAAAGAGATGTACTGTCTCTTATTAAAATACACTCTGCAACACTGGACTGCAAGGAGCAGCGGTCGCTTGACCACATCCCATACTCATACTGCATCTGCTATCAATTACTCGCTGTAGCAGTAAACAAGATATTTGCCCCTTCTGAGAGGGCTGGGCCCCTCAGGGCTGAAAGGGGCTGAAGGGGCTGAAAGGGGCTGATAACCCGCTCCTGGAGAAATTTTCTCCACATAGTCCATCCAAAGAGGGTCCCATCCTCACCTAGTCCATCCAAAGAGGGCCCCATCCTCACCTAGTCCATCCAAAGAGGGCCCTATCCTCACCTAGTCCATCCAAAGAGGGACTCATCCTCACTTAGTCCATCCAAAGAGGGAGTCATCCTCACCTAGTCCATCCAAAGAAAGACCTATCCTCACTTAGTCCATTCAAGGGAGAGACTTAGATGCAACAGTTAGTAGATCAGTTAAACTATGATAACCTGACAGCTTGACTGTCACCCTGTCAGTCATACTCGTGTATGCTGTTGGAATGGCAGCCACCAGGGAAAGGTCACTTCCAATGAAGGTTGATGCAGCTTGAGAAGTGTGACAGGTGTAGATCAGTCTCCAGAGTGAAGGATCTCACGCCTGAGTGACAGGTGTTCCTCTCAACGTCCGAGCGACAGGTGTTCATCTCACGCAGTTCTCTGGAAACCTCAGGTGTCTTGTACATCTTGTATATTTTTTTTAACCTTACCTTGAATTTCTTTCAAATACTTTTAATAGAATAATTTTTATTAGTAGAAGTATAGTTTTGACTCACCTGGGACTTTCTTAACCCTAATACAGTTAGGTAAAACAGGAATATATAGCAGACTAAAGGAGAGGTGTAGTGTAGGGGAAAGGAGCGCTTGGAAATAACCTGACTTGACCTGACGGCAGTGTCTTGGCTAAATAAGATCAGCTACTAAAAAGCTTTAGAGATACTAAACCTCCCAGTGTTCTACACAACTGCATTAACAAGATTATATTGATCCTATTTTAAGACGAGTCTGGCCTCACTCCATTTCATTAAATGGTCGTGGGTATCCCTAGGTAGTACACAGATTCCCCTATAAAATGGTTATAACATTAATTTTTAAAGGGGGTGGACCGGTAAGCCATTGGAAGGCCTCGATCAAATGACCAAAAGCTCCAGCTGCGGGTCATCATATGAATAATTCCCGCGTCAGGAAACACTTGTCCTGGTTCCTGACAAACCTCACCTAACCTAATACAGGACACAGGCATTGTTGATATTATCAGTAGGACAGTCTGATTGACTTCACTAGCACAAGCGTCAAAATCCCTGGCTGTTTCTCCCAAGTAAAGTGCATCACAACGTTGTCCCAGGTGGCATAACATACACCCCAGCCCAGGTATCAACAAGGCTTTTTGGTTTGTCACTAGTGAGACCTCTGAATGTGGTGCTGGTGGTAGAAGCCGCTCTCAGCCTTCAATCATTCTGTTGTTGTTTTGTGGAACTATAAATCTGACCGGGGACTCTTAGTGGTGTTGACAATCCATTGTGCACGTTGCGTACGATCACCAATGAAATACCACTTAGCGAAGATTTGGTGGATTAAGTAGCACTCTTCAATATGTCGAAGGTTGCAGACTCTGTAATCCCTAGAAAAGATCTAATGATCACTCCTCAGTTCATTCTGATGCAGTGGTCATTATATATGTCAATTAGGGTGACATAATCTAAAAAAATATTTTTTTAATGATCGTTGCAAAATATATACTTAATTCTCTGAGATTAGATTTTGCCCCCTAAATGACTAGTTTATTGTGCATCCGATATCCATCCTGTGGAGGGTAGCACAAGAACATATGGATACACAAGAAGCCTAGGATTTAGGCCCCAACAGGAGAACATCTGGACTTACATCTACGATTGACTTAATCTGTTACAAGCAAATTTAGAAAATTTGCATAATATATCTGGTATCTTATTTTCATTAATAAGATACCTTGACATATCACATAGGTTATTATACTGTCTATATCTATATTCTTCAATAAGTGGATAATAAAGCAATAAGTGTTCCAGAAAGTGACCATAGGATCGGCCAACGGCAAAAAGGACCACTTTTTTATTTAATGTATTGTGTTGGCCAATGACAGAAATCATCATGTATTGAGTGTCGGTTGTCTGTAAAGGAACATTGCAAGAAAATGCCTTTGATCATATCATACAGAAAACAGCTATTCCTCCATTTCCAATCTATAATTTGCTGCATGACACATGACCTTTCAACAAGTTCAAGGTCAGATACGAGAAAAACTTACTTTAAAACGATCATGATTATATATATATATATATATATATATATATATATATATATATATATATATATATATATATATATATATATATATATATATATTATATATATATATATATATATATATATATATATATATATATATATATTCGGTTGGATACGACCGGTTTGTTGAAAGATATATATATTATATATATATATATATTATATATTATATATATATATATATTTATATATATATATATATATCATGATCGTTTTAAAGATAAGTTTTTCTCGTATCTGACCTTGAACTTGTTGAAAGGTCATGTGTCATGCAGCAAATTATAGATTGGAAATGGAGGAATAGCTGTTTTCTGTAAGATATGATCAAAGGCATTTTCTTGCAATGTTCCTTTACAGACAACCGACACTCAATACATGATGATTACCAAACTGATTACCAAAACTGTTGTCCAGAGGGCTGAGGAAGGGTTGTTGAGGTGGTTCGGACATGTAGAGAGAATGGAGCGAAACAGAATGACTTCAAGAGTGTATCAGTCTGTAGTGGAAGGAAGGCGGGGTAGGGGTCGGCCTAGGAAGGGTTGGAGGGAGGGGGTAAAGGAGGTTTTGTGTGCGAGGGGCTTGGACTTCCAGCAAGCATGCGTGAGCGTGTTTGATAGGAGTGAATGGAGACAAATGGTTTTTAATACTTGACGTGCTGTTGGAGTGTGAGCAAAGTAACATTTATGAAGGGATTCAGGGAAACCGGCAGGCCGGACTTGAGTCCTGGAGATGGGAAGTACAGTGCCTGCACTCTGAAGGAGGGGTGTTAATGTTGCAGTTTAAAAACTGTAGTGTAAAGCACCCTTCTGGCAAGACAGTGATGGAGTGAATGATGGTGAAAGTTTTTCTTTTTCGGGCCACCCTGCCTTGGTGGGAATCGGCCCGGTGTGATAATAAAAAAAAAAAAAAAATATATATATATATATACATACATATATATATATATATATATATATATATATATATATATATATATATATATATATATATATATATATATATATATATATATATATATACACACACACACAAAGTACATGTACATACAATCAACATTTCACTAGCAAGTTAATCACTATTAACAGGATTCATTTCTGGAACATGATTTAACAATATGGTTTACAATATACAAATTCTTAATTAAACTAGCAAATAAAGTGCCTATGTAGAATAAGGTAGTTACTCTCTGAGGAGAGTTACAATAAAAAGTAATAATTCATAACACGTCAATATAAATAGAACCAAACAGCAGTAAACCATGATGAAAGTTGTAAACTGAAGGTTGTGTTTACGTGTGTTCCACTACACTGTTGTTTTCATACCTTAGTAATGAAAGACTAACTGAAGTGTTTGGTACGTTACTGTAACCTTCCTCAGACAGTAACCACCGTGTTCAGTACCGGACATCTGAACACCTCGCACATCGGTTAGTTCAGTTAAGCTTTGCATATTGTGTGTTGTTAAAATCACATTCCAAAAATGAATCCTGAAGACGGGATTGATCTGTCACCGAAACGTTGATCGTATATCAGTAAATATCTTGAGAAGTTGCAAGTCTTTCCCACCTGCAATGATGAGGTAAAACTAACTGTTTTGTGTAACTATCCTCACCTAGGTGTGATCACCTAGGGTATCCTCACCTAGGTGTGATCACCTAGGGTATCCTCACCTAGGTGTGATCACCTAGGGTATCCTCACCTAGGTGTGATCACCTAGGGTATCCTCACCTAGGTGTGATCACCTAGGGTATCCTCACCTAGGTGTGATCACCTAGGGTATCCTCACCTAGGTGTGATCGCCTAGGGTATCCTCACCTAGGTGTGATCGCCTAGGGTATCACTCACCTAGGTGTGATCGCCTAGGGTATCCTCACCTAGGTGTGATCGCCTAGGGTATCCTCACCTAGGTGTGATCACCTAGGGTATCCTCACCTAGGTGTGATCACCTAGGGTATCCTCACCTAGGTGTGATCACCTAGGGTATCCTCACCTAGGTGTGATCACCTAGGGTATCCTCACCTAGGTGTGATCACCTAGGGTATCCCACCTAGGTGTGATCACCTAGGGTATCCTCACCTAGGTGTGATCACCTAGGGTAATCCTCACCTAGGTGTGATCACCTAGGGTATCCTCACCTAGGTGTGATCGCCTAGGGTATCCTCACCTAGGTGTGATCGCCTAGGGTATCCTCACCTAGGTGTGATCGCCTAGGGTATCCTCACCTAGGTGTGATCGCCTAGGGTATCCTCACCTAGGTGTGATCACCTAGGGTATCCTCACCTAGGTGTGATCGCCTAGGGTATCTTCACCTAGGTGTGATCACCTAGGGTATCCTCACCTAGGTGTGATCACCTAGGGTATCCTCACCTAGGTGTGATCACCTAGGGTATCCTCACCTAGGTGTGATCACCTAGGGTATCCTCACCTAGGTGTGATCACTAGGGTATCCTCACCTAGGTGTGATCACCTAGGGTATCCTCACCTAGGTGTGATCACCTAGGGTATCCTCACCTAGGTGTGATCACCTAGGGTATCCTCACCTAAGTGAGATCACCTAGGGTATCCTCACCTAGATGAGATTATCTAGGATACCCTCACCTAGGTGATATTTAGCATATCCCCATCTAGATATCTTACAAGCAACACACCAAAGTGTTCTCTTAGAAACAACACATCAAGTCACCTTCCTCCATCCTGAAGACGGTATTTTAACGACGAAATATGCAGATTACGAAGCGCAGGAGAAAGTCTGTCTTTCATAATCCTGCTCAAGTTGTTTTAAACTTAACAAAAAATATGTATTATTCTCAAGACGTCTATGTTACAACTTCCGCGAGTGTGTTAAGGCGCGCTCTGTTGACTCTGTGTTGGTGTTGCAAAGTGTTTGTATTGAAATACAATTTGTTGACTACGTGCTGGTGTTGCAGAGTGTTTTATTAGGTTACGCTATGTTGACCGTGTGCTGATGTTGCAGAGGGCGAGTTGCAGGCTGTCCGACCCACCTGACTGTGTCCAGCTACCGTGACCTTCTGCACCAGCTGCCTCACTCTGCCCAGCCTGAGCAGGCTCGAGGTACCGCTCTTTATGTCACGGTAAGTGTCTACCTTCCTCTCTAGAGGCCATTCTTACTGTCTGTCTCTAGGTCACTGTCAGTACCTCCCTCTAGGTCACTGTCAGTACCTCTCTCTAGGTCACTGTCAGTACCTCCCTCTAGGTCACTGTCAGTACCTCCCTCTAGGCGGTCACGGTAAGTATGTACCTCCCTCTAGGCGGTCACGGTAAGTATGTACCTCCCTCTAGGCGGTCACGGTAAGTATGTACCTCCCTCTAGGCGGTCACGGTAAGTATGTACACTCCCTCTAGACGGTCACGGTAAGTATGTACCTCCTCTAGGCGGGTCACGGTAAGTATGTACCTCCCTCTAGGGCCCTAGGCGGTCACGGTAAGCATGTACCTCCCTCTAGGCGGTCACGGTAAGTATGTACCTCCCTCTAGGCGGTCACGGTAAGTATGTACTCCCTCTAGGCGGTCACGGTAAGTATGTACCTCCCTCTAGGCGGTCACGGTAAGTATGTACCTCCCTCTAGGCGGTCACGGTAAGTATGTACCTCCCTCTAGGGCCCTAGGCGGTCACGGTAAGCATGTACCTCCCTCTAGGCGGTCACGGTAAGTATGTACCTCCCTCTAGGCGGTCACGGTAAGTATGTACCTCCCTCTAGGCGGTCACGGTAAGTATGTACCTCCCTCTAGGCGGTCACGGTAAGTATGTACCTCCTCTAGGCGGTCCCCGGTAAGTATGTACCTCCCTCTAGGCGGTCACGGTAAGTATTGTACCTCCCTCTAGGCGGTCACGGTAAGTATGTACCTCCCTCTAGGCGGTCACGGTAAGTATGTACCTCCCTCTAGGCGGTCACGGTAAGTATGTACCTCCCTCTAGGCGGTCACGGTAAGTATGTACCTCCCTCTAGGCGGTCACGGTAAGTATGTACCTCCCTCTAGGCGGTCACGGTAAGTATGTACCTCCCTCTAGGCGGTCACGGTAAGTATGTACCTCCCTCTAGGCGGTCACGGTAAGTATGTACCTCCCTCTAGGCGGTCACGGTAGTTGTACTCCCTAGGCGGTCACGGAAATGTACCTCCCTATCGGCTCACGTAAGTATGTACCTCCCTCTAGGCGGTCACGGTAAGTATGTACCTCCTCTAGGCGGTCACGGTAAGTATGTACCTCCTCTAGCGTCACGTAAGTATGTACCTCCCTCTAGGCGGTCACGGTAAGTATGTACCTCCCTCTAGGCGGTCACGGTAAGTATGTACCTCCCTCTAGGCGGTCACGGTAAGTATGTACCTCCCTCTAGTACATCCTTTTTAATCAAATTTCAAACGGCTTCAACATATCTCTACTCTTTATTTTAAATAAACTTAATACGCTACAATGATATACAGATAACTTTCAGAAATACATCAAACACTCACTTTGGAATTGCTATCATTCACTGTTCCCATACACAAGCCACTGGACGAAATGGAAAGAAAACTGAACAAAAGTCAGTGAGATTCAGATCTTGGCTGACCGAGTGAAAATATTTGACCTCCTTTGTTTTCCTCTCGTTATGTGTTGTAAAACAAGTCAGCCGGACATAAGACAAGCCAGTCAGTCAGCCGGACATAAGACAAGCCAGTCAGTCAGCCGGACATAAGACAAGCCAGTCAGTCAGCCGACATAAACAAGCCAGTCAGTCAGCCGGACATAAGACAAGCCAGTCAGTCACCCGGGACATAAGACAAGCCAGTCAGTCAGCCGGACATAAGACAAGCCAGTCAGTCAGCCGGACATAAGACAAGCCAGACAGTCAGCCGGACATAAGACAAGCCAGTCAGTCAGCCGGACATAAGACAAGCCAGTCAGTCAGCCGGACATAAGACAAGCCAGTCAGTCAGCCGGACATAAGACAAGCCAGTCAGTCAGCCGGACATAAGCCAGTCAGTCAACTGGAACATAAGACAAGCCAGTCAGTCAACTGGAGCATAAGACAAGTCAGTCAGTCAAGTGGAACATAAGACAAGCCAGTCAGTCAACTGGAACACAAGACAAGCCAGTCAGTCAACTGGAACATAAGACAAGCCAGTCAGTCAACTGGAACATAAGACAAGCCAGTCAGTCAACTGGAGCATAAGACAAGTCAGTCAGTCAAGTGGAACATAAGACAAGCCAGTCAGTCAACTGGAACACAAGGACAAGCCAGTCAGTCAACTGGAACATAAGACAAGCCAGTCAGTCAACTGGAACATAAGACAAGCCAGTCAGTCAACTGGAACATAAGACGAGTCAGTCAGTCATCTGGAACATAAGACAAGCCAGTCAGTCAACTGGAACATAAGACAAGCCAGTCAGTCAACTGGAACATAAGACAAGCCAGTCAGTCAACTAGAACATAAGACAAGCCAGTCAGTCAACTGGAACATAAGACAAGCCAGTCAGTCAACTAGAAACATAAACAAGCCAGTCAGTCAACTGGAACATAAGACAAGCCAGTCAGTCAACTGGAACATAAGACAAGCCAGTCAGTCAACTGGAACATAAGACAAGCCAGTCAGTCAACTAGAATATAAGACAAGCCAGTCAGTCAACTGGAACATAAGACAAGCCAGTCAGTCAACTAGAACATAAGACAAGCCAGTCAGTCAACTGGAACATAAGACAAGCCAGTCAGTCAACTAGAACATAAGACAAGCCAGTCAGTCAACTGGAACATAAGACAAGCCAGTCAGTCAACTGGAACATAAGACAAGCCAGTCAGTCAACTGGAACATAAGACAAGCCAGTCAGTCAACTGGAATATAAGACAAGCCAGTCAGTCAACTAGAACATAAGACAAGCCAGTCAGTCAACTGGAACATAAGACAAGCCAGTCAGTCAACTGGAACATAAGACAAGCTAGTCAGTCAACTGGAACATAAGACAAGCCAGTCAGTCAACTGGAACATAAGACAAGCCAGTCAGTCAACTGGAATATAAGACAAGCCAGTCAGTCAACTGGAACATAAGACGAGTCAGTCAGTCAACTGGAACATAAGACAAGCCAGTCAGTCAACTGGAATATAAGACAAGCCAGTCAGTCAACTAGAACATAAGACAAGCCATCAGCTAACGGGAACATAAGACAAGGGCCAGTCAGTCAACTGGAATATAAGACAAGCCAGTCATTCAACTGAACATAAGACAAGCCAGTCAGTCAACTAGAACATAAGACAAGCCAGTCAGTCAACTGGAACATAAGACAAGCCAGTCAGTCAACTGGAACATAAGACAAGCCAGTCAGTCAACTGGAACATAAGAACAAGCCAGTCAGTCAACGGAACATAAGACAGCCAGTCAGTAAACCCTGGAATATAAGACAAGCCAGTCAGTCAACTGGAACATAAGACGAGTCAGTCAGTCAACTGGAACATAAGACAAGCCAGTCAGTCAACTGGAATATAAGACAAGCCAGTCAGTCAACTAGAACATAAGACAAGCCAGTCAGTCAACTGGAACATAAGACAAGCCAGTCAGTCAACTGGAATATAAGACAAGCCAGTCAGTCAACTGGAACATAAGACAAGCCAGTCAGTCAACTGGAATATAAGACAAGCCAGTCAGTCAACTGGAACATAAGACAAGCCAGTCAGTTGGAATATACTGAAAAACTGTCTAATAAAGTGATAACTGCTACACTAGAGACGTTCAGTTAGGTGAACAAGGAGGAGGACGTCGGTTAACCGTCTCTGTGTTTGTGTTGTGTTATCTTGTGCTTTCACATGTGAGCAAGGGAACTGTTAGTTCCCTTCTTTTGTACTGATTACAAAGTAGCTGGAATACAGAAACATAAATGAAAACTCTCCACATGTATTGATAAAAACACAGGATAACTGTTGTTTAAAACACGTTCTCATACATGACATGGACACCGGGTTCAACACAGGGAAACTAGTTAGAGACAAAAAAACCGTGAAAGGCAATCTACAGCCTCGCCATCTGCTGCTGCAGAAGAGACCAACACAGCCATCATCTGCTGCTGCAGAAGAGGCCAACACAGCCATCATCTGCTGCTGCAGAAGAGGCCAACACAGCCATCATCTGCTGCTGCAGAAGAGGCCAACACAGCCATCATCTGCTGCTGCAGAAGAGGCCAACACAACCATCATCTGCTGCTGCGGAAGAGACCAACACAGCCATCATCTGCTGCTGCAGAAGAGACCAACACAGCCATCATCTGCTGCTGCAGAAGAGGCCAACACAACCATCATCTGCTGCTGCGGAAGAGACCAACACAGCCATCATCTGCTGCTGCAGAAGAGACCAACACAGCCATCATCTGCTGCTGCAGAAGAGACCAACACAGCCATCATCTGCTGCTGCAGAAAGAGACCAACACAGCCATTTATCTGCTGCTGCAGAAGACACCAACACAGCCATCATCGCTGCTGCAGAAGAGACCAACACAGCCATCATCTGCTGCTGCGGAAGAGACCAACACAGCCATCATCTGCTGCTGCAGAAGAGACCAACACAGCCATCATCTGCTGCTGCAGAAGAGACCAACACAGCCATCATCTGCTGCTGCAGAAGAGACCAACACAGCCATCATCTGCTGCTGCAGAAGAGGCCAACACAACCATCATCTGCTGCTGCGGGAAAAGACCAACACAGCCATCATCTGCTGCTGCAGAAGAGACCAACACAGCCATCATCTGCTGCTGCAGAAGAGACCAACACAGCCATCATCTGCTGCTGCAGAAGAGACCAACACAGCCATCATCTGCTGCTGCAGAAGAGACCAACACAGCCATCATCTGCTGAAGAAGAGGCCAACAGCCATCATCTGCTGCTGCGGAAGAGACCAACACAGCCATCATCTGCTGCTGCAGAAGAGACCAACACAGCCATCATCTGCTGCTGCAGAAGAGACCAACACAGCCATCATCTGCGCTGCAGAAGAGACCAACACAGCCATCAAACTCTGCTGCAGAAGAGACCAACACAGCCATCATCTGCTGCTGCAGAAGAGACCAACACAGCCATCATCTGCTGAAGAAGAGGCCAACACAGCCATCATCTGCTGCTGCGGAAGAGACCAACACAGCCATCATCTGCTGCTGCAGAAGAGACCAACACAGCCATCATCTGCTGCTGCAGAAGAGACCAACACAGCCATCATCTGCTGCTGCAGAAGAGACCAACACAGACATCATCTGCTGCTGCAGAAGAGACCAACACAGCCATCATCTGCTGAAGAAGAGGCCAACACAGCCATCATCTGCTGCTGCGGAAGAGACCAACACAGCCATCATCTGCTGCTGCAGAAGAGACCAACACAGCCATCATCTGCTGCTGCAGAAGACACCAACACAGCCATCATCTGCTGCTGCAGAAGAGACCAACACAGCCATCATCTGCTGCTGCGGAAGAGACCAACACAGCCATCATCTGCTGCTGCAGAAGAGACCAACACAGCCATCATCTGCTGCTGCAGAAGAGACCAACACAGCCATCATCTGCTGCTGCAGAAGAGACCAACACAGCCATCATCTGCTGCTGCAGAAGAGGCCAACACAACCATCATCTGCTGCTGCGGAAGAGACCAACACAGCCATCATCTGCTGCTGCAGAAGAGACCAACACAGCCATCATCTGCTGCTGCAGAAGAGACCAAAACAGCCATCATCTGCTGCTGCAGATAAGACCAACAAAACCAGCCTCATCTGCTGCTGCAGAAGAGACCAACACAGCCATCATCTGCTGAAGAAGAGGCCAACACAGCCATCATCTGCTGCTGCGGAAGAGACCAACACAGCCATCATCTGCTGCTGCAGAAGAGCCAACACAGCCATCATCTGCTGCTGCAGAAGAGACCAACACAGCCATCATCTGCTGCTGCAGAAGAGACCAACACAGCCATCATCTGCTGCTGCAGAAGAACCACACAGCCATCATCCCGCTGCTGCAGAAGAGACCAACACAGCCATCATCTGCTGAAGAAGAGGCCAACACAGCCATCATCTGCTGCTGCGGAAGAGACCAACACAGCCATCATCTGCTGCGCAGAAGAGACCAACACAGCCATCATCTGCTGCTGCAGAAAAAGACCAACACAGCCATCATCTGCTGCTGCAGAAGAGACCAACACAGCCATCATCTGCTGCTGCAGAAGAGACCAACACAGCCATCATCTGCTGAAGAAGAGGCCAACACAGCCATCATCTGCTGCTGGGAAGAGACCAACACAGCCATCATCTGCCTGCTGCAGAAGAGACCAACACAGCCATCATCTGCTGCTGCAGAAGAGACCAACACAGCCATCATCTGCTGCTGCAGAAGAGACCAACACAGCCATCATCTGCTGCTGCGGAAGAGACCAACACAGCCATCATCTGCTGCTGCAGAAGAGACCAACACAGCCATCATCTGCTGCTGCAGAAGAGACCAACACAGCCATCATCTGCTGAAGAAGAGGCCAACACAGCCATCATCTGCTGCTGCGGAAGAGACCAACACAGCCATCATCTGCTGAAGAAGAGGCCAACACAACCATCATCTGCTGCTGCAGAAGAGACCAACACAGCCATCATCTGCTGAAGAAGAGACCAACACAGCCATCATCTGCTGCTGCGGAAGAGACCAACACAGCCATCATCTGCTGCTGCGGAAGAGACCAACACAGCCATCATCTGCTGAAGAAGAGACCAACACAGCCATCATCTGCTGCTGCGGAAGAGACCAACACAGCCAATCATCTGCTGCTGCGAGAAGAGACCAACACAGCCATCATCTGCTGAAGAAGAGACCAACACAGCCATCATCTGCTGCTGCGGAAGAGACCAACACAGCCATCATCTGCTGCTGCGGAAGAGACCAACACAGCCATCATCTGCTGCTGCGGAAGAGACCAACACAGCCATCATCTGCTGCTGCAGAAGAGGCCAACACAGCCATCATCTGCTGTGCAGAAGAGGCCAACACAGCCATCATCTGCTGCTGCGGAAGAGACCAACACAGCCATCATCTGCTGCTGCGGAAGAGACCAACACAACCATCATCTGCTGAAGAAGAGACCAACACAGCCATCATCTGCTGCTGCGGAAGAGACCAACACAGCCATCATCTGCTGCTGCGGAAGAGACCAACACAGCCATCATCTGCTGCTGCAGAAGAGGCCAACACAGCCATCATCTGCTGTGCAGAAGAGGCCAACACAGCCATCATCTGCTGCTGCAGAAGAGACCAACACAGCCATCATCTGCTGCTGCAGAAGAGGCCAACACAGCCATCATCTGCTGTCAGAAAGAGGCCAACACAGCCATCATCTGCTGCTGCAGAAGAGACTAACACAGCCATCATCTGCTGCTGCGGAAGAGACCAACACAGCCATCATCTGCTGCTGCAGAAGAGGCCAACACAGCCATCATCTGTTGTGCAGAAGAGGCCAACACAGCCATCATCTGCTGCTGCAGAAGAGACCAACACAGCCATCATCTGCTGCTGCAGAAGAGACCAACATGACCATCATCTGCTGCTGCAGAAGAGACCAACACAGCCATCATCTGCTGCTGCAGAAGAGACCAACACAGCCATCATCTGCTGCTGCAGAAGAGACCAACATGACCATCATCTGCTGCTGCAGAAGAGACCAACACAGCCATCATCTGCTGCTGCAGAAGAGACGAACACAGCCATCATCTGCTGCTGGCAGAAGAGACCAATATGACCATCAACTGCTGCTGCAGAAGAGACCAACACAGCCATCATCTGCTGCTGCAGAAGAGACCAACACAGTCATCATCTGCTGCTGCAGAAGAGACCAATATGACCATCATCTGCTGCTGCAGAAGAGACCAACACAGCCATCATCTGCTGCTGCAGAAGAGACCAACACAGCCATCATCTGCTGCTGCAGAAGAGACCAACACGGCCATCATCTGCTGCTGCAGAAGAGGCCAACACAGCCATCATCTGCTGCTGCAGAAGAGACCAACACAGCCATCATCTGCTGCTGCAGAAGAGGCCAACACAGCCATCATCTGCTGCTGCAGAAGAGACCAACACAGCCATCATCTGCTGCTGCAGAAGAGACGAACACAGCCATCATCTGCTGCTGCAGAAGAGACCAACACAGCTATCATCTGCTGCTGCAGAAGAGGCCAACATGACCATCATATGCTGCTGCAGAAGAGACCAACATGACCATCATCTGCTGCTGCAGAAGAGACCAACATGACCATCATCTGCTGCTGCAGAAGAGGCCAACATGACCATCATCTGCTGCTGCAGAAGAGGCCAACATGACCATCATCTGCTTCAGAAGCGGTTAACATCGCCATCGACGCTAACAACGAAGAGGACCAGAAACAAGCGGAAGAGCAGAGAGAAGCAGAACAGAAGGATATGAAAGGACAAAATGAAACCAAGAAACAAGGTGAATCGGAGGGACACGAAGGAACGAAGGGACACGGAGGACGAGAGAGACACGGAAGGAACACGGAGGAAGTGAAGGACACTGAGGAACAGAGGGACGCGAGAGGAACAGAGGAACTCGAAGGAAGAGAGAGGGATACGGAGGAACAAGGACACGGGAGGAACGGAGGGACAGAGTAAAGATGAGAAAGAACATCATGTAGACTTACTGAGTGAATGGGTCATCACCGAGGGAAGTGAGAAGACAATTAAAAGAGGCAAGTATAACAAAGGATATATTGGTCTGGGTTATACATGGTACGTGTAGTTGGTAGTGTGAGGTTGTAACTAACACCTGTCTAAAGGCCTACAAACTAAACATAAAACTTAAAAGATAAGGCAAATGAGTTTTTCAAATGCTAACTGGAAGAATTGTGTAAACTAGAATACTGGATTCACATTCAGACAATGTGTTTGGCAAAGACACACTACGAGCGTCACACCTTGTTAGGTACACTAACTAAAAAAAAAAAGGAATACTACACATGATGATCGAGTATTTACTGTATGTTTGCCATTTTCAAAAGACCTGGTAAACTACATGTTTGTGGAAGAGAAAAAGAAAGAAAATTTAAATACAATACTTGGTTCCAACAATGCAATAACTCGCTCCACTTAAAGAATGTCAGAAAACATTCCCTGTCCACTGGTCAGTCGTATCAAAGACAGCGAATTCTTTCTCACCGTAGATTTGCGAGATCTCGGATGTTGCAAATCTGGCCAATCTTTTGGTTTATGTTCGTTACTTATTTAAAGTTACAGTTTATGAGTTTTGTGTTTTGTTGGTCCCTTGTTGCATCCATGAGAGTTAATGGCGTCGGCTGGGCGTACTGTGGAAACACGTACTCATACAGCCATGTCAGTCATAGAGAAACAAAGAATTAGCAATACAGTGTCCTGGGTTTACTGAAGAGTTCACATAGAGGCTCTTGCTGCTAAAAGGTGCAAAATAAGCTTATGTCAGTGCCTAATGGTTCGATAAAAAAAAAAATAGTAAACTTCAAAGCTCGCCCCCTAAATTCAGGGAATTTTGCAACTCTGCAACTAAACGAGCAGCGAACATGATACAGTTCTCTTGCACACTGAAGTGCGCTCTTGTCACCTGGCAGTCATGACAAGGCTATTTGAACAGAGATGTGAAATTCACCAATTATTTGTGGACAATCTGTTGTACTTGTTTTCTTGCCTGAAATTCAGAGCACTGGTTACAAAATTTATCAGAACTAGAAAATATTTTTTGGCTATAAATGAACTGAAAGTCTCATAGATGTCAGCGCTACAGCGTTTAACACACAAGTTAAAGTCAAACTAATGATAAAAAAGAATAACTGACATTCTCGTCAAGCTGGATAAACGTGAATTCCCGTCAGTGCTCTCCAACAGTACAAGAATTCCTCGAAACAAATGATATTGCGTTGGATGAGCAGGTGTTAGTGGACAGGTCCAGCAAGTGAGTCAGCAGCCAGGCAGGTACTAACCCCTAGGTATCAGTCTCACTTGGATATGCAATCCATTTGATGTTTCTGCCTCTGTCCCGCACCTGTCGCTTCATAAACAGCAGCAACTAATGGAGTTAGTGGTGTGATGGGAGACTGCAAATATAATTTAAACGAACACCACTGGTAGATTTATGGGCACAATCCACGTAGTGTGGCTTCCTATTTTACACAGGAGTCCCTAGTCTACTTCTCGGGAAAGACAGTCGACCAGCTTTTAGCATCAATTTACTGCTAGGTGAAAAGTGACAGGTGACAGGAGAATTGCCTATATCTAGCCCATACCAGGATAGTGCTCGGGTGGCTGGGTTGTGAGACGAGGGCGCTACCCTTTACACGCATCAGTATAGTATTTATACTGGTAATATTTTGATGTGATGGTAGTGATAACCTTCACTGTCCCAGGAACTGCTTCTACTGTAGTTAGTGAGGCGAGACGTTGACGCAAGTCTCCGTCTCGCAGTAGATGTAGCAGTAGAAAGAAAGTAGTAGATAGATAGCAGTAGATAGAAAGCCAGGAGCTAGTAGACTATTTTGGCTAGCATTATGCTAGTAGATACTTATCGATTCCAACGGAAATAAACCACAACGCTGACAGCGTTTCAGCGTCATTCTGTCGTCTCACACCTTTAAAGATGACTTACACTGACGCCACCAACACAAGTGTGTCTTGTATGGTGAACTTTGCTCCACACCAACAATGAACCAACTTCCGTGACTTCACAAGTTTTCAGGTTATGCGAGAACAAAAGTTATTTGATTAATATGGATAATATTTATGTTGACAACCATGGTTCTTGGTATATTTTACTTATTCCTAGAGTTCGTCTTCTCTCACAGTCTAACCTGACGCCACACTTCCTTCGTGACTGTCCGCTCAACAAGCCTGGCACACATACACAGAGGAACTCGGTTGTCGAATTTAATTCGTTCCAGATGTCGATTCGACAACCAATTGCTAGCACCCCCGTAGGCCTACAAATATATTTCAAAGTTCCTGAATAGGCACTATAAGATGGAAGTGACTCAATTTCCGCTTAAAAACTTCCTTCGGGAAAAAATTATTATATCTGGAGCAAAATCAAAATAACTGAATGAAATAGACAATAGGATAAATATTATTTAGTTGAAGGCTAAATTTAAAGCAATGTGAGAATGATCAGTATTGTTGAAAATTTCGTCATTCTGAGGCAGACAAACTAATACCGGCGAACATCTGTGGGTATCCATGTATCATGCAAGTGTTTTTGTATGTATCCTTCATGCAGGTATCTTTATATGTATGCATCATGTAGGTATCTTCGTATGTATGCAACATGCAGATATGTATGTATAGTTCATAGAAATATCTATGTACGCATGTATGTATTAGTCGTTATTAATCCCAGGTTTATCATCATTTCATTTCAATAGGTCTACTGTATTAATAAAATAACTGGTTGACATGCATTCAACTCTTCTCTACTACTACACTTAACTTTGTTGACATGTGACCAGACGTGGTACACCGGTACATTGCTGAGGTGGTCTTGAAAGTAGTAGTAACTCTCGTTGTAATAAAGTTGGTAGAATTACCGACAATATGTAAAGTAAAAGGACACAAGTGCAACTAATGTGACATTTATTGTGGCAACGTTTCGCTCTCCAGGAGCTTTATCAAGCCATTACAAACAATACATGGACACAGAGGGTATATAAAGGCTCAGAGTGAGGTGTAATACTAGTGAGGTAACATTTCGATGTTCACTAGTGGTAGTGGTAGTAGTAGTAGTAGTAGTAGTAGTAACAAAAATAATACAATATGGAAGAGCAATTAATTCGTACATGAGTAAAAGGATATAAAAGCTATTACTTGGGTAACATAAAAATAGGTTGGACAAATATAGACTGGAAAGAGGCAGGTTTTTTTCAGTGTTCACTCTCTGTAATGTGCTTTGTGTAGTATAACAGGAGAGACTATGTGATGGCAGGGTTTACTGTTTTCAGGAGGATTCTTGCTAAGACTTCGGAGATGGTGAAGCTGCCGTTGTTTTGTTTAATTGTATTCGAAACAGCGATCAGTTGCACTTGTGTCCTTTTATTTTACAGTAGTAACTCTCACCACAGATTGTGGTGTCGCACTTGCATTTATTAATGTCTGTTTATAATGGTGTGAGTTATACCTTGCAGCACACACTATGCTGCTACAGCAATAACACTGAACCCACCTGTTTATTGTTTATAATTCTACCCGTTCTAACTCAGCTCTTAAGCCTTCATTTTCCAGCCATTTTTTTAGAAAGACCTGGGTACGAAGCATTTTGTTGAGATTAAATTGTCCCTTAGATAAGTATAACTTTATCACTAATAAAATCAGGTTTAATTCGACAATACGTAAGGTTATATATTTATAAGAAGAAGCTATGCTAGAGCAGGGTAATAATAAAGGCATTACTGTTGTTGTTACAGGCAGTGGTGGTGTTCTATGTGGCACTGTTGCTGGTGCTAGTAGGGGGGGGACTCAGGAGGAGGGCCAACAGAGGCACCTCAACATCCGGTCGCCGTCATATCCTCACGTACTCACCCAACACTGGCATCGCCAAGCCAGCACTGGCCGACCACCACCCACAACCTGAACCTTCAGCCACCCAGGTGTAGCACCTCTGTAAGCACTCAACCAGGAGTGCCAGCACCCAGGATACTAACAACTGTGTGTGACACATCACATGCAGGTATAACACCAATGTAAACACTTAACCAGGAGTGCCAGCAGCTAGAATACTAACACCTGCGTGTGTCACATCACACGCAGGTGTAACACCAATGTAAATACTCTACCAGGAGTGTCAGCAGCCAAGATACTAAGGATGTGAAAAGCTCTATACATAACTAGTAGACCATCGCTGGGGAGGACCACCAATAGTATCCACAAACCACAACCTAAATTATTTCTGAGGACCACGAGTATCCATGAACCTCAACTTTAAGTATCTGTGTGTAGGTAAGTGCATATCAACGCACTCGTAGGTTAAGTCAATTACCTTTTTGTAAGTGCATGTGCTTATATTTTGTAAGTGCATGTACTTATATTTTATAAGTGCAAGTACTTATATTTTATAAGTGCAAGTACTTATATTTTGTAAGTGCTAGTACTTTTTTTGTAAGTGCAAGTACTTGTATTTTGTAAGTGCATGTACTTATATTTTGTAAGTGCAAGTACTTATTATTTGTAAGTGCATGTGCTTATATTCTGAGATTTCTAGTAGAAGTTATTCCATGGAGTCCCACATTCAGCTTTGAATGAACTTGATCCGAGGAAATGGAGGTGGGACGTACACAGCAAAATGTTTTAAATGCTGTGTTAAACTGTGTTAAACTAGCTGTGTTAAACTAGCTGTGTTAAACTAGCTGTGTTCTGTGTAACTGTATATCCAATGGAGGAGTATCAGAAGTAATCTTGATCCTGTTAGACAGAATCGGAAGTAATCTTGATCCTGTTAGATAGTATCAGAAGTAATCTTGATCCTGTTAGATAGTATCAGAAGTAATCTTGACCCTGTTAGACAGAATCGGAAGTAATCTTGCTCCTGTTAGACAGAAACGGAAGTAATCTTGCTCCTGTTAGACAGAATCGGAAGTAATCTTGATCCTGTTAGATAGTATCAAAAGTAATCTTGATCCTGTTAGATAGTATCAGAAGTAATCTTGACCCTGTTAGACAGAATCGGAAGTAATCTTGCTCCTGTTAGACAGAATCGGAAGTAATCTTGATCCTGTTAGATAGTATCAAAAGTAATCTTGATCCTGTTAGATAGTATCAGAAGTAATCTTGACCCTGTTAGACAGAATCGGAAGTAATCTTGACCCTGTTAGACAGAATCGGAAGCAATCTTGATCCTGTTAGATAGTATCAGAAGTAATCTTGATCCTGTTAGATAGTATCAGAAGTAATCTTGATCCTGTTAGTTAGTATCAGAAGTAATCTAGATCTTGTTAGATAGTATCAGAAGTAATCTTGATTCTGTTAGATAGTATCAGAAGTAATCTTGATCCTGTTAGATAGTATCAGAAGTAATCTTGACCCTGTTAGACAGAATCGGAAGTAATCTTGATCCTGTTAGATAGTATCAAAAGTAATCTTGATCCTGTTAGATAGTATCAGAAGTAATCTTGATCCTGTTAGTTAGTATCAGAAGTAATCTAGATCTTGTTAGATAGTATCAGAAGTAATCTTGATCCTGTTAGATAGCATCATAAGTACTCTTGATCCTGCTAGACAGTATCAGGAGTAATCTTGATCCTGTTAGACAGAATCAGAAGTAATCTTGACCCTGTTAAATAGCATCAGAAGTAATCTTGATCCTGTTAGATAGTATCAGAAGTAATCTTGATCCTGTTAGAAAGTATCAGAAGTAATCTTGATCCCGTTAGACATAATCAGAAGTAATCTTGATCCTGTTAGACAGCATCAGAAGTAATATTGATCCTGTTAGAATCAGAAGTAATCTTGTTCCTGTTAGACAGAATCAGAAGTAATCTTGATCCTATTAGACAGAATCAGAAGTAATCTTGATCCTGTTAGACAGAATAAGAAGTAATCTTGATCCTGTTAAACAGAATCAGAAGTAATCTTGATCCTGTTAGACAGAATCAGAAGTAATATTGACCCTGTTAAATAGCATCAGAAGTAATCTTGATCCTGTTAGATAGTATCAGAAGTAATCTTGATCCTGTTAGAAAGTATCAAAAGTAATCTTGATCCCGTTAGACATAATCAGAAGTAATCTTGATCCTGTTAGACAGCATCAGAAGTAATATTGATCCTGTTAGAATCAGAAGTAATCTTGATCCTGTTAGACAGAATCAGAAGTAATCTTGATCCTATTAGACAGAATCAGAAGTAATCTTGATCCTATTAGACAGAATCAGAAGTAATCTTGATCCTGTTAGACAGAATAAGAAGTAATTTTGATCCTGTTAAACAGAATCAGAAGTAATCTTGATCCTGTTAGACAGAATCAGAAGTAATCTTGATCCTGTTAGACAGAATAAGAAGTAATCTTGATCCTGTTAGACAGAATCAGAAGTAATCTTGATCCTATTAGACAGAATCAGAAGTAATCTTGATCCTATTAGACAGAATCAGAAGTAATCTTGATCCTGTTAGACAGAATCAGAAGTAATCTTGATCCTATTAGACAGAATCAGAAGTAATCTTGATCCTGTTAGACAGAATCAGAAGTAATTTTGATCCTGTTAAACAGAATCAGAAGTAATCTTGATCCTGTTAGACAGAATAAGAAGTAATCTTGATCCTGTTAGACAGAATCAGAAGTAATCTTGATCCTATTAGACAGAATCAGAAGTAATCTTGAACCTGTTAGACAGAATCAGGAATAATCTTGATCCTGTTAGATAATATCAGGAAATGTAATACTCACGAAATATCAAACGCAAGTAACAG
Source organism: Cherax quadricarinatus (assembly GCF_026875155.1). NCBI lineage: Eukaryota > Metazoa > Arthropoda > Malacostraca > Decapoda > Parastacidae > Cherax > Cherax quadricarinatus. Next base: position 4,505,820 of record NC_069440.1, on the reverse strand, counting down.
TGTTTGTAAAACTTACAAAATATCAGGACAAAGAGTAAGGAATGTGACGATTACACAATATAAAAAAAAAGAATACAGAGTTATGAATAAACTGACACACACACACACACACACACACACACACACACACACACACACACACACACACACACACACACACACACACACACACACACACACACACCGGCTAAATTATACATTTTATGAACAAAGATTTTCTTACAGCTGAGCAAATAATATGAACAAGTTTGGAATTGTGTAGAGACAAACACATTAATTTTGGAATTGTGTAGAGACAAACACATTAAGTTTGGAATTGTGTAGAGACAAACACATTAAGTTTGGAATTGTGTAGAGACAAACACATTACTTTTGGAATTGTGTAGAGACAAACACATTAAGTTTGGAATTGTGTAGAGACAAACACATTAAGTTTGGAATTGTGTAGAGACAAACACATTAAGTTTGGAATTGTGTAGAGACAAACACATTACTTTTGGAATTGTGTAGAGACAAACACATTACTTTTGGAATTGTGTAGAGACAAACACATTAAGTTTGGAATTGTGTAGAGACAAACACATTAAGTTTGGAATTGTGTAGAGACAAACACATTAAGTTTGGAATTGTGTAGAGACAAACACATTACTTTTGGAATTGTGTAGAGACAAACACATTAAGTTTGGAATTGTGTAGAGACAAACACATTAAGTTTGGAATTGTGTAAGACAAACACAATTAATTTTGGAATTGTAAGACAAACACATTAAGTTTGGAATTGTGTAGAGACAAACACATTAAGTTTGGAATTGTGTAGAGACAAACACATTAATTTTGGAATTGTGTAGAGACAAACACATTAAGTTTGGAATTGTGTAGAGACAAACACATTAATTTGTGAATTGTGTAGAGACAAACACATTAATTTTGGAATTGTGTAGAGACAAACACATTATTTTGGAATTGTGTAGAGACAAACACATTAATTTTGGAATTGTGTAGAGACAAACACATTAAGTTTGGAATTGTGTAGAGACAAACACATTAATTTTGGAATTGTGTAGAGACAAACACATTAATTTTGGAATTGTGTAGAGACAAACACATTAATTTTGGAATTGTGTAGAGACAAACACATTAATTTTGGAATTGTGTAGAGACACACATTAATTTTGGAATTGTGTAGAGACAAACACATTAAGTTTGGAATTGTGTAGAGACAAACACATTAAGTTTGTGTAGACACCAACAAAAGAATCCCTTACTACGTATTTTGTATGTATAAAAATAAATCATATGGAAATAAAAATGAAACTGTAATGTTGAATGTTTTAGTAACCTCAACATCAATGTTAACACCACATTACTGTGAACACCGTCACATTACTGTGAACACCGTCACATTACTGTGAACACCGTCACATTACTGTGAACACCGTCACATATACGTAAACACCGTCACATTACTGTGAACACCGTCACATTATTGTGAACACCGTCACATTACTGTGAACACCGTCACATTACTGTGAACACCGTCACATTACTGTGAACACCGTCACATTACTGTGAACACCGTCACATTATTGTGAACACCGTCACATCAATGTTAACACCACATTACTGTGAACACCGTCACATTACTGTGAACACCGTCACATCAATGTGAACACCATCAACCACCACTCCTGGTGATGTTACTTTCCTCTAGTGTCATCAACTACCACTCCTGGTGATGTTACTTTCCTCTAGTGTCATCAACTACCACTCCTGGTGATGCTTACTTTCCTCTAGTGTCATCAACACCACTCCTGGTGAGTTACTTTCCTCTAGTGTCATCAACTACCACTCCTGGTGAGTTACTCTTCCTCTAGTGTCATTCACCTACCACTCCTGGTGATGTTACTTTCCTCTAGTGTCATCAACTACCACTCCTGGTGATGTTACTTTCCTCTAGTGTCATCAACTACCACTCCTGGTGATGTTACTTTCCTCTAGTGTCATCAACCACCACTCCTGGTGACGTTACTTTCCTCTAGTGTCATCAACTACCACTCCTGGTGACGTTACTTTCCTCTAGTGTCATCAACTACCACTCCTGGTGACGTTACTTTCCTCTAGTGTCATCAACTACCACTCCTGGTGACGTTACCTTCCTCTAGTGTCATCAACCACCACTCCTGGTGACGTTACTTTCCTCTAGTGTCATCAACCACCACTCCTGGTGACGTTACTTTCCTCTAGTGTCATCAACCACCACTCCTGGTGATGTTACTTTCCTCTAGTGTCATCAACTACCACTCCTGGTGAGTTACTTCCTCTAGTGTCATCAACTACCACTCCTGGTGACGTTACTTTCCTCTAGTGTCATCAACCACCACTCCTGGTGAAGTTACTTTCCTCTAGTGTCATCAACTACCACTCCTGGTGATGTTACTTTCCTCTAGTGTCATCAACCACCACTCCTGGTGATGTTACTTTCCTCTAGTGTCATCAACTACCACTCCTGGTGATGTTACTTTCCTCTAGTGTCATCAACTACCACTCCTGGTGACGTTACTTCCTCTAGTGTCATCAACCACCACTCCTGGTGAGTTACTTTCCTCTAGTGTCATCAACCACCACTCCTGTGACTGTTACTTTCCTCTAGTGTCATCAACCACCACTCCTGGTGATGTTACTTTCCTCTAGTGTCATCAACACCACTCCTGGTGATGTTACTTTCCTCTAGTGTCATCAACCACCACTCCTGGTGAGTTACTTTCCTCTAGTGTCATCAACCACCACTCCTGGTGAAGTTACTTTCCTCTAGTGTCATCAACCACCACTCCTGGTGATGTTACTTTCCTCTAGTGTCATCAACCACCACTCCTGGTGATGTTACTTCCTCTAGTGTCATCAACTCCCACTCCTGGTGAGTTACTTTCCTCTAGTGTCATCAACTACCACTCCTGGTGACGTTACTTTCCTCTAGTGTCATCAACCACCACTCCTGGTGAAGTTACTTTCCTCTAGTGTCACAACCACCACCTCCTGGTGAGTTACTTTCCTCTAGTGTCATCAACCACCACTCCTGGTGAGTTTACTTTCCTCTAGTGTCATCAACCACCATCCTGGTGACGTTACTTTCCTCTAGTGTCATCAACCACCACTCCTGGTGGACGTTACTTTCCTCTAGTGTCATCAACCACCACTCCTGGTGAAGTTACTTTCCTCTAGTGTCATCAACCACCACTCCTGGTGACGTTACTTTCCTCTAGTGTCATCAACCACCACTCCTGGTGACGTTACCTTCCTCTAGTGTCATCAACCACCACTCCTGGTGACGTTACTTTCCTCTAGTGTCATCAACTACCACTCCTGGTGATGTTACTTTCCTCTAGTGTCATCAACCACCACTCCTGGTGATGTTACTTTCCTCTAGTGTCATCAACCACCACTCCTGGTGAAGTTACTTTCCTCTAGTGTCATCAACCACCACTCCTGGTGATGTTACTTTCCTCTAGTGTCATCAACCACCACTCTGGTGATGTTACTTTCCTCTAGTGTCATCAACCACCACTCCTGGTGAAGTTACTTTCCTCTAGTGTCATCAACCACCACTCCTGGTGATGTTACTTTCCTCTAGTGTCATCAACCACCACTCCTGGTGATGTTACTTTCCTCTAGTGTCATCAACCACCACTCCTGGTGAAGTTACTTTCCTCTAGTGTCATCAACCACCACTCCTGGTGATGTTACTTTCCTCTAGTGTCATCAACCACCACTCCTGGTGACGTTACTTTCCTCTAGTGTCATCAACTACCACTCCTGGTGATGTTACTTTCCTCTAGTGTCATCAACCACCACTCCTGGTGATGTTACTTTCCTCTAGTGTCATCAACCACCACTCCTGGTGATGTTACTTTCCTCTGTGTCATCAACCACCACTCCTGGTGATGTTACTTTCCTCTAGTGTCATCAACCACCACTCCTGGTGATGTTACTTTCCTCTAGTGTCTATCAACCACCACTCTGGTGATAGTTACTTTCCTCTAGTGTCATCAACCACCACCCTGGTGATGTTACTTTCCTCTAGTGTCATCAACCACCACTCCTGGTGATGTTACTTTCCTCTAGTGTCATCAACCACCACTCCTGGTGATGTTACTTTCCTCTAGTGTCATCAACCACCACTTCCGATAATCGTGTCTCATCAACACTTGTGTAACTCTTATGTCATCAAACATCTGGTGATTGTACTTTCCATTAGTGTCATCAACCACCACTCCTGGTGATGTTACTTTCCTCTAGTGTCATCAACCACCACTCCTGGTGAGTTACTTTCCTCTAGTGTCATCAACCACCACTCCTGGTGATGTTACTTTCCTCTAGTTCATCAACCACACACTCCGTACGTACTTCTCCTCTAGTGTCATCAACCACCACTTCCGATAATCGTGTCTCATCAACCACATTTCGTGAAAAGAAAGAAATATATTACATTATCTAAGGGTTTGCCAAAGTATCGGTACCGGTATCAAAATATGTGAATATCGCCTATTTTCATGGCATCGGTATCGATGAAAAGGTGGCCGATACCAGCCGATACTTTTTAAATATTAATATTACACAAATACTTAAAAGTGAAAAAGCTAAATCACTACCTCGCCACTGTGAGAGTTACACACACACACACTAACGCAGTTCATGCACTTAAGCTAGTTATCCATGATTGTATTCTTAGGTCGAATAATGAAAGACATCATCGCAGATTGTAGGCAAATAGAGAGTTACTTCAGTTACTCTCTCCTAGCCTGCAGTTAGCCTGAGACTCTTCAAAGAGTAACTGAACTACGAAAACACAAGCTCATTTACGATGTACCTGCCCACTGGTGCAGCACTTGCTTAGTGTTAGGTCGTATCTACAAACAACAATGTTATTGCAAGTATACTGCTTAGATAAGACACATCCAAAACATAAGAAAGAAGGAACAGTGCAACAGGCCTACTGGCCTATGCGAGGCAAGTCCAATTCTCCCACCGTGTCTGACCTAGTGAGGTCAGACACGTGACTTAATACAATGGAAATATTTGGAATATGATCGTCAAGTTACCCTCTGTGTTTAACAAAATAATTATAAGTCTTGGTAAAGAATAAAGGGCACAATACCGTGACTGGAATACTACGCAAATAACCCGCACATAGGAGAGAGAAACTTGTGACGACGTTTCGGTCTGACTTGGGGACAGCAAAAGCAATGAAGTGATAAAGATGTGATCGGTCCATCAGCAACCTTGAAAAAGCAGTCTTGAGGTAGTCAGTCCCTCAGCCATGAGAAATGTTCAGTTTCTTAGTCTTGAACGTTAATCAAAACTAATGAAGCTGAACACTTTATGGCTGAGGGACTGAACACATTAAAACTATATTTTCAAGGTTGTTGATCCCCTCAAGGGAGGTTACTTGACGCTGGTGAGGGACTCTTGATCTAGAGAATTGGATCTGTGCTCCGGTTCCTTGAATTGAGTCTGAATACCTTTCCCCCCAGGCGTTGTATAATCCTACGGGTTTAGCGCTCCCTATAATAATAATAATAATAATAATAATAATAATAATAATAATAATAATAATAATAATAATAATAATGATAATCAAGGTTGTCGAAGTGAACACATCATGTAAACCAGTGCACAGCTTCAGCCTCACTCTCCAGTAGAGTGACAGACTCTCCACCACTGGAGGGAACTTCTACTCTCCTGACAGGAACAAATTAACCACCCAAAATGGGGAGATGTCGGCGTTCCTCAACTTGAAGCTGATGTAAGTTCGACATGAAATTGGTTCGCTGGTACAGCCCCAGCTGACGTCATGGACTCCAGGCTGATGGACCGATTACCTCAAACTCCTCTGATCTTCAACCATTCTTCTCTGTAATGGACTGATGAAGTCACTGTGTGGCGAAACGTTTCCACAATACAGACACTCAAGTGTTTCACAAGTGTCTGTTTCATCATCCTGTTGGTTCTCTGAATCATTTATCCAAATATTATTAATTTTTATTTCAAATATTAGAATAACGCATTTTTTTTTCTATTTTTCAGATGTGTTTCTTCGAAGTAAAAAAAAAAACAAAACTAACTTGTATAATGGAAAAGTCAGTTAATTCAGTTTAATATTGAAGAGAAATTCTTTCTCAAATTTTCAACTATAACTTTTTTATTTCCAGTTTCAGTTGTTACAATAATATAAGTTCTCTTCTAATATTTTATTTTTTAATTTGAACAAACAGTATTATAAGATTATCGTTTCATGTTTACTGTAACTACATATAACTCAGATTTCAGATTTTCACGACCGATTTCAGATAACTAAATACTGAGACAGATTCAGAAATGTTATTTTTTTTTGTACAGTTTATAAGACTGACGAGGACTGACTCATCAATAATGATATTGTCATCTCACAGATATATACTAATTTAATATTTAACCTCCCTGGTTTGTTTTAATATCTACTGAGCAATAAGCATTCTTTCTCTTATATACTGAACACAGTTATCGTATTACAAATAAAACATACAGAAAAATTATCGGTAATGGTATCGGTATTGGCCTTAAAATTGAGTTCTGATATCAATATCTGGCGTAGAATTGAGTACTAGTATCGATATCGGGCTTAAAACTTAGTACTAGTATTGATATCGGGCTTAAAATTGAGTATCGGTAACACTTTGGTTTAGTTTGATCCTGAGCTCAGCCTTCTGGCTGGTCACAGCCGCTGACAATATACCTATAAATCACAACATAAACTTGCTTCTTCCAGCAGTCATCTTTTATCTCTCTGAGTGATCTATTTACTCTGCTGCTCTTATCTCTCCCATCAACACCCACCCAAGCAGGATACTCCATCATCAACCCCCACCCACCCGCCCGCATTCTAGTCCAATCTAACTTGGTGTCCGGGGGTATGGGGAAACATCGCTTAGCTTCGGCTAAGCGCCCATGCTTATCGCGGGTCTAGCTCCGTGGTAAAGTACTGTAGACTCTGATACAGAGTTTGGAGGCTCGAGTCCTGCTGTGGACGTAGAGAAATATATATATATATATATATATATATATATATATATATATATATATATATATATATATATATATATATATATATATATATATTTTTATATATAATATATATGCGCTGATAACTTCCCCACTGACTATAACAATCCTGGTGCTCTAAGTCTCAACTTACTAAGTGATCAATACCACTTAGCTCTTACCACAACTTACTGGTACTTTCTGAGGCTTAACAACTACACAGGGAACTTCTCTACCTCTAACAACATGGATGATTATGTTGCCTACCTTAAATACCCACCTATGTTGCCTACCTCTTCTGATACCCACCTGTGTTGCCCACCTCTTTCGTTGTCACATCATGTCTTCCTGGAGGATACCCACATCATGCTTTCACATGAGCTCTTGAAGAGAATCCTGAAACTGTATGCTTGTCTGCTGCAGTTTGGTCTTGTCTGCAGCAGTGTAGTCTTGCCTGCTGCAGTCTGATCTTGCCTGCTGCAGTGTAGTCTTGTCTGCAGCAGTATAGTCTTGCTTGCTGCAGTCTGGTCTTGCCAGCTGCAGTCTGGTCTTGCCAGCTGCAGTCTGGTCTTGCCTGCTGCAGTCAGGTCTTGCCTGCTGCAGTCAAGTCTTGCCTGCTGCAGTCTGGTCTTGTCTGCTGCAGTGTAGTCTTGCCTGCAGCAGTGTAATCTTCCCTGCAGCAGTGTAATCTTCCCTGCAGCAGTGTAATCTTGCCTGCAGCAGGCAGGACTCAACTTTCCACACAAGATGTTTCTCATGGCGTCACTATATGCAAGGCTGGAGCCAGCAATGGGAGGCACTTTGTAAACATTCTGATGAGAATCTCTCTCTCTCTCTCTTTTGACGTGTGTGCACTGAGAGCACCAGTGCACGCACACCTGTCTCTTTTGACGTGTGTGCACAATGAGAGCACCAGTGCACGAACACCTGTCGCTCTTGACGTGTGTGCACATCTCAGTAGTACCAGTACCAGTACCAGTTACCAGTAGTATGACTCACTACCAACTGTCTGTGTGAATCACTTGTTATTCACTGTTACCGCTGACCTAGCATATTTTGAACGCCGCTCACCCTCTAGGAATCATCTCGTGAGTCAGTTGAAGGATAGACAGGAGAGACGCAGGTCAGGCTTGGCGCTTCTCATACATTCCCTTTTAATATACTCCATTATTGCCTACGTGAGTATCCTTACCCAATTCCACGTTCCGGAACCCACAGGACACACACTGAGAACACCAGTGCACGAACACCTGGAGGACTGGATATGAATCACTTTTACTTTAATTAATTCCGTTACAACTACATTTAGGATTAAAATATTCTTGGCTGGAGGTGAACAGGTGACATGTAGCCTTAATGACCCTTGAGAGAAGTGCCAGTCAGCAGGAAGTGCCAGTCAGCAGGAAGCGCCAGTCAGCAGGAAGTGCCAGTCAGCAGGAAGTGCCAGTCAGCAGGAAATGCCAGTCAGCAGAAACGAAGTGCCAGTCAGCAGGGAGGAAGTGCCAGTGAGAAGTGGGCACAACCACCGGCTGATTGACACTAAAACAGTCAACAAGGCGTCATCTCAGGTTAACTACTGATATATTCGGCAACCAGTCTATCAAACACTACTTGCCAGCCAGGTGTGGAGATAACTCACAATATATTAGCATATACCTTAATAGCTTTACTTAGTGCACGTTATTTCAAGGATCACTGGATGTGAAGGCAACACGTAGTCTGACTCCCCCTTTCTCTCTACAGTACTACATCTGCGGAAACTTGTGCAGTTAAACACCTCTATTTGGATCTACACAAATCAAAACCAGAGGGCACTCCTTGCACACGAAAGGTTACACTTAATCTTTAAGAACTAGGACAGGCAGGACAAGTTCTGGGTACAGCTTACAAAGGAATATACAAGGTTCTTGAAACACTTTACAAATGCGCGTAAAAGATTCTGGAGAAAGCTTACAAAGACATGCAAACAATTCTGGGAACAGCTTATAAAGGCTTCTACACCAGAGTGTAGGTCAGACTTAAAAGGCGGCCTGGGTTCAAGGTAAGAAACCTGAAACTGTCTACCAACCTTGTGGTGCGTGCAGCAAGGTGCGTGTACACATTCACACACTTAAATTATGCTGTGAGAAGTGAATGTCACACACGCACCTCCTCCAGTCTAGACTCAAGTCTCCCTCAGATCCTAAGAGGAAAACATCGGTGCCCGTGTACTGTAAGGAAGACAACTATTAGTCTACACTATATTTCAAGCAGAAAATATAGCACAACTACTGTGTGATATTTAAATGTTAAATAGATGGTGTCACATTAGACAACCAGAGTTCAGTAGTGTCAATGAATTAGAGTACAAGAATGACCACCAGTGTTTCTGAATCATGACACCAGAATGATCACCAGGGTGTCTGAATTATGACACAAGAATGACCACCAGTGTCTGAATCATGACACAAGAATGACCACCAGGGTGTCTGAATCATGACACAAGAATGACCACCAGTGTGTCTGAATCATGACACAAGAATGATCACCAGGGTGTCTGAATCATGACACAAGAATGACCACCAGTGTGTCAGAATCATGACACAAGAATGACCACCAGTGTGTCAGAATCATGACACAAGAATGACCACCAGTGTTTCTGAATCATGACACCAGAATGATCACCAGGGTGTCTGAATCATGACACAAGAATGACCACCAGTGTGTCTGAATCATGACACAAGAATGACCACCAGTGTCTGAATCATGACACAAGAATGATCACCAGGGTGTCTGAATCATGACACAAGAATGACCACCAGTGTGTCAGAATCATGACACAAGAATGACCACCAGTGTGTCAGAATCATGACACAAGAATGACCACCAGTGTGTCTGAATCATGACACAAGAATGACCACCAGTGTGTCTGAATCATGACACAAGAATGACCACCAGGGTGTCTGAATCATGACACAAGAATGACCACCAGGGTGTCTGAATCATGACACAAGAATGACCACCAGGGTGTCTGAATCATGACACAAGAATGACCACCAGTTTCTGAATCATGACACAAGAATGACCACCAGTGTGTCTGAATCATGACACAAGAATGACCATCAGGGTGTCTGAATCATGACACCAGAATGACCACCAGTGTGTCTGAATCATGACACAAGAATGGCCATCAGGGTGTCTGAATCATGACACCAGAATGACCACCAGTGTGTCTGAATCATGACACAAGAATGACCACCAGTGTGTCTGAATCATGACACCAGAATGACCACCAGTGTGTCAGAATCATGACACAAGAATGACCACCAGTGTGTCAGAATCATGACACAAGAATGACCACCATTGTGTCAGAATCATGAGACAAGAATGACCACCAGTGTGTCTTAATCATGACACAAGAATGACCACCAGTGTGTCAGAATCATGACACAAGAATGACCACCAGTGTGTCAGAATCATGACACAGGAATGACCACCAATGTGTCTGAATCATGACACAAGAATAACTACCAGGGTGAGTCTGAATCATGACACAAGAATAACTACCAGGGTGAGTCTGAATCATGACACAAGAATAACTACCAGGGTGAGTCTGAATCATGACACAAGAATAACTACCAGGGTGAGTCTGAATCATGACACAAGAATAACTACCAGGGTGAGTCTGAATCATGACACAAGAATAACTACCAGGTGAGTCTGAATCATGACACAAGAATAAGTACCAGGGTGAGTCTGAATCATGACACAAGAATAACTACCAGGTGAGTCTGAATCATGACACAAGAATAACTACCAGGGTGAGTCTGAATCATGACACAAGAATAACCACCAGGGTGAGTCTGAATCATGACACAAGAATAACCACCAGGGTGAGTCTGAATCATGACACAAGAATAACTACCAGGGTATGCACAACAAACGTACATAACTTACTGCTAGCTACGTTCAACTTAAAAGCTTCCGGCAGTTTTCCACTACATAGACCTACCATAAACAAGAATCACTGCCACAATACCATGGCTTCAACAATTTACAAATTATCCACAAGCTATGACTTGATAATAGTTTAGGAAGGACCGGAACATCCTCACATGGTTACTTTTCTAAGTACGTGTGTTGGGTGAATTGTTCGAGCCAAGGTATTGTGACCATTATATTCTCGTTTTAAAACCAATCCACAATTTGGAAATAAATGTTTACAAGAATTAAGAATGTTTAAGTCAGGAACACAAATACATAATATCGTGACTGGAACAATACACAAATAATACACAAATACGTTTCGGTCCAAGTCGGACCAAAACGTCGTCATAAATTTCGCCTATGTGCGGGTTATTTGTGTATTGCTCTCTCTCCCTCCTGCGTCTCGTATCAATTATTGGTCTCTTAATTTAAAGCTTTGTTATGAAGCTATTGTAAGACTCTTTATCAGAGAGAGAGAGAGAGAGAGAGAGAGAGAGAGAGAGAGAGAGAGAGAGAGAGAGAGAGAGAGAGAGAGAGAGAGAGAGAGAGAGAGAGAGAGAGAGAGAGAGAGAGAGAGAGAGAGAGAGAAGAAGACAAACAGACAGACAGACAGAGAACCACGTTACCACGGCAACACCGACCTTCGAAATATTCCAACAGATTTCATAAGCAGTTAAATGAGTGAGAGAAAGTACCAAGCTACGTCCCAGGTCACGCCTCACAGTCCTCACAACAACAATCATGGTACCAGGTACTACACATCATATTACATTCCTCTTAAAGTAACGTTTCTCACATATATTTCAACTAGCAACTGAGTGTCGCTCACCTGACTGGAATATATATATATATATATATATATATATATATATATATATATATATATATATATATATATATATATATATATATATATATATATATATATATATATATATATATATATAATATATTATATATATATATATATATATATATATTATATATGTAAAACTTGCGACTTTGATTTAAATAGCAACGTTCTTCTTGCCGAATAAGGCAAGCTAAAATTTGTGTATGCAATAATTACGCAAATATCATTCTGAACATAGCGAAAAAAATATATTTCATTGTGTTTGTTTATTATTATTAAATTATTGTAAACTTATCTAAAATATATTTGGTTGGATTAGGCTAAATTAATTGCGCTTGTTATAATAAGGTTAGGCAAGTTTTCTAAGGTTCTTTTGGTAGAAAATTATTAATTTTTACTTTAACATAAATAAAAAATATATCTTTAAACGTACAAGAGAATTTTTTAGAAAGGACTTAATTTTAAATGAGTTCTTGCTAACTGACCAATTTTACCTATTTTACCTCTTCTTCCTCTTCTTCTTCCTCTTCTAAGAGGGTTAGTTGAAATAAAATTTGAAAGGAAAATTAAAGGGAAAATTATAAGGAAATTTATAGGGTAAGTTGAAATGAAGAAGTTGAGTTGAAGAGAAGAGAAAACTGAAGTGAAAGTTGATGGGAAGGTTGAAGGGAAAGTTGCAAGAAAAGTGGAAGTGAATGTTAAACAGAAAGTTAAAGTTAGACTTGAAAACTCAAGTGAAAGTTGAAGGGAAAGTAGAAGTGAAAGTTGAACTTAAAATTGAAGGGAAAGTTTGAAGTGAACGTCAAAAAAAACTGAAAGTAAAGTTGAATGGAAAATTGAAGAGGAAAGCTGAAGAGAAAATTTAAGTGAAAACTGAAAGCAAAATTGACGACTGAGTTGAAATGAGAGTTGAAGAAAAAGATGAAGTAAAAGTTGAAGGGGAAGTAAAAATGAGAGTTGAAAGGGATGATGAAGTGAAAGTTGAAGTGATGCAATGTCTTCAACACTGTACCACTATCATCAACACTGTACCACTATCATCAACACTGTACCACTATCATCAACACTGTACCACTATCATCAACACTGTACCACTGTCATCAACACTGTACTACTCTCATCAACACTGTACCACTATCATCAACACTGTACCACTATCATCAACACTGTACTACTGTCATCAACACTGTACCACTACCATCAACACTGTACCACTATCATCAACACTGTACCACTATCATCAACACTGTACCACTATCATCAACACTGTACCACTATCATCAATACTATATCACTATCATCAACACTGTACCACTATCATCAACACTGTTTACCTGGAGTTTACCTGGAGAGAGTTCCGGGGGTCAACGCCCCCGCGGCCCGGTCTGTGACCAGGCCTCCTGGTGGATCAGAGCCTGATCAACCAGGCTGTTACTGCTGGCTGCACGCAAACCAACGTACGAGCCACAGCCCGGCTGGTCAGGAACCGTCTTTAGGTGCTTGTCCAGTGCCAGCTTGAAGATTGCCAGGGGTCTGTTGGTAACCCCCCTTATGTGTGCTGGGAGGCAGTTGAACAGTCTTGGGCCCCTGACACTTATTGTATGGTCTCTTAACGTGCTAGTGACATCCCTGCTTTTCATTGGGGGGATGTTGCATCGTCTGCCAAGTCTTTTGCTTTCGTAGTGAGTGATTTTCGTGTGCAAGTTCGGTACTAGTCCCTCTAGGATTTTCCAGGTGTATATAATCATGTATCTCTCCAGCCTGCGTTCCAGGGAATACAGGTTTAGGAACCTCAAGCGCTCCCAGTAATTGAGGTGTTTTATCTCCGTTATGCGCGCCGTGAAGGTTCTCTGTACATTTTCTAGGTCAGCAATTTCACCTGCCTTGAAAGGTCTGTTAGTGTGCAGCAATATTCCAGCCTAGATAGAACAAGTGACCTGATGAGTGTCATCATGGGCTTGGCCTCCCTAGTTTTGAAGGTTCTCATTATCCATCCTGTCATTTTTCTAGCAGAGGGCGATTGATACAATGTTATGGTCTTGAAGGTGAGATCCTCCGACATGATCACTCCCAGGTCTTTGACGTTGGTGTTCGCTCTATTTTGTGGCCAGAATTTGTTTTGGGTACTCTGATGAAGATTTAATTTCCTCGTGTTTACCATATCTGAGTAATTGAAATTTCTCATCGTTGAACTCATATTGTTTTCTGCAGCCCACTGAAAGATTTGGTTGATGTCCGCTGGAGCCTTGCATGTCTGCAATGGAGGACACTGTCATGCAGATTCGGGTGTCATCTGCAAAGGAAGACACGGTGCTGTGGCTGACATCCTTGTCTATGTCGGATATGAGGATGAGGAACAAGATGGGAGCGAGTACGTCCCTTTGTGGAACAGAGCTTTTCAAGTAGCTGCCTCGGACTTACTCTGTTGACGACTACTCTCTGTGTTCTGTTAGTGAGGAAATTATAGATCCATCGACCGACTTTTCCTGTTATTCCTTTAGCACGCATTTTGTGCGCTATTACGCCATGGTCACACTTGTCGAAGGCTTTTGTAAAGTCTGTATATATTACATCTGCATTCTTTTTGTCTTCTAGTGCATCTAGGACCTTGTCATAGTGATCCAATAGTTGAGACAGACAGGAGCGACCTGTTCTAAACCCATGTTGCCCTGGGTTGTGTAACTGATGGGTTTCATGATGGGTGGTGATCTTGTTTCTTAGGACCCTTTCAAAGATTTTTATGATATGGGATGTTAGTGCTATTGGTCTGTAGTTCTTTGCTGTTGCTTTACTGCCCCCTACCACTATCATCAACACTATATCACTATCATCAACCCTGTACCACTATCATCAACACTGTACCACTATCAACAACACTGTGAAACTATCATCAACACTGTACCACTATCATCAACACTGTACCACTATCATCAACACTGTACCACTATCATCAGCACTTTACCACTGTAATCAACACTGTACTACTATCATCAACACTGTACCACTGTCATCAACACTGTACCACTATCAACAACACTGTACAACTATCATCAACACTGTACCACTGTCATCAACACTGTGCCACTAACATCAACACTGCACCACTATCATCAACATTATACCACTATCATAAACAGTGTACCACTATCATCAACACTGTACCACTATCATCAACACTGTACCACTATCATCAACACTGTACCACTGTTATCAACACTGTACCACTATCAACAACACTGTACAACTACCATCAACACTGCACCACTATCATCAACACTGTACCACTATCATCAAAACTGTACCACTATCATCAACACTGTACCACTGTCATCAACACTGTGCCACTAAAATCAACACTGGACCACTGTCGTCAACACTGTACCACTATCATAAACAGTGTACCACCATCATCAACACTGTACCACCATCATCAACACTGTACCACTATCATCAACACTGTACCACTATCATCAACACTGTTCCACTATCATCAACACTGTACCACTGTCATCAACACTGTGCCACTAAAATCAACACTGGACCACTGTCATCAACACTGTACCACTATCATAA
This sequence comes from Cherax quadricarinatus, assembly GCF_026875155.1. Taxonomy (NCBI): domain Eukaryota; kingdom Metazoa; phylum Arthropoda; class Malacostraca; order Decapoda; family Parastacidae; genus Cherax; species Cherax quadricarinatus. The sequence continues at coordinate 4,490,354 of NC_069440.1, read as the reverse complement.
ATAGTGTACCACCATCATCAACACTGCACCACTGTCATCAACACTGCACCACTGTCTTCAACACTGTACTACTATCATCAACTCTGTACCACTATCCTCACAATTGTACCACTGTCATCAACACTGCACCACTGTCATCAACACTGTACCACTATCATCAACACTGTACCACTATCATCAACACTGTACCACTATCATCAACACTGTCCCACTATCATCAACACTGTACCACTGTCATCAACAATGTGCCACTATCATCAACACTGTACAACTATCATCAACACTGTACCACTGTCATCAACACTGTGCCACTAACATCAACACTGCACCACTATCATCAACATTATACCACTATCATAAACAGTGTACCACTATCGTCAACACTGTACCACTATCATCAATACTGTACCATTATCATCATCACTGTACCACTATCATCAACACTGTACCACTATCAACAACACTGTACCACTACCATCAACACTGCACCACTATTATCAACACTGTACCACTATCATCAACACTGTTCCACTATCATCAACACTGTACCACTGTCATCAACACTGTGCCACTAAAATCAACACTGGACCACTGTCATCAACACTGTACCACTATCATAAATAGTGTACCACCATCATCAACACTGCACCACTGTCATCAACACTGCACCACTGTCTTCAACACTGTACTACTATCATCAACACTGTACCCCTATCCTCACCATTGTACCACTGTCATCACCACTGCACCACTGTCATCAACACTGTACCACTATCATCAACACTGTACCACTATCATCAACACTGTACCACTATCATCAACACTGTCCCACTATCATCAACACTGTACCACTGTCATCAACAATGTGCCACTATCATCAACACTGTACCACTATTATCAACACTGTACCACTGTCATCAACACTGTACAACTATCATCAACACTGTACCACTATCAACTACACTGTACCACTGTTATCAACACTGTACCACTATCATCAACACTATATCACTATCATCAACCCTGCACCACTATCATCAACACTGTGCCACTATCATCAACACTGTACCACTATCATCAACACTGGACCACTGTCATCAACACTGTACCACTATCATAAACAGTGTATCACCATCATCAACACTGCACCACTGTCATCAACACTGCACCACTGTCTTCAGCACTGTACTACTATCATCAACACTGTACCACTATCCTCACCATTGTACCCCTGTCATCAACACTGCACCACTGTCATCAACACTGTACCACTGTCATCAACATTGTACCACTGTCTTCAACACTGTACCACTGTCTTCAACACTGTTCCACTGTCATCAACACTGCACCACTGTCTTCAAAATGCACCATGTCATCAACACTGTACCTCTGTCTTCAACAGTGCACCACTATCATCAACACTGCACCACTGTCATCAACACTGCACCACTATCATCAACACTGTACCACTGTCATCAACATTGCACCACTGTCATCAACACTGCATTACTGTCATCTACACTGTACCACTGTCATCAACACTGCACAATGTCATCAACACTGCACCACTGTCATCAACACTGCACCACTATCATCAACACTGCACCACTATAATTAACACTGCACCACTGTCTTCAAAATGCACCATGTCCTCAACACTGTACCTCTGTCTTCAACAGTGCACCACTATCATCAACACTGCACCACTGTCATCAACACTGCACCACTATCATCAACACTGTACCACTGTCATCAACATTGCACCACTGTCATCAACACTGCATTACTGTCATCTACACTGTACCACTGTCATCAACACTGCACAATGTCATCAACACTGCACCACTGTCATCAACACTGCACCACTATCATCAACACTGCACCACTATCATTAACAATGCACCACTGTCTTCAACACTGCACCACTATCATCAATACTGCACCACTGTCATCAACACTGCACCACTATTATCAGCACTGCACCACTATCATAACAATTGCCACCATGTCTTCAACACTGCACCACTATCATCAATACTGCACCACTGTCATCAACACTGCACCACGGTCATCAACACTGCACCACTATCATCAATACTGCACCACTGTCATCAACACTGCACCACTGTCATCACCACTGCACCACTGTCATCAACACATGCACCACGGTCATCAACACTGCACCACTGTCATCAACACTAAAACCACTGTCATCAGCACTGCACCACTGTCATCAACACTGCACCACTGTCATCAACACTACACCACTGTCATCAACACTACACCACTGTCATCAGCACTGCACCACTGTCATCAACACTACACCACTGTCATCAAACATGCACCACTGTCATCAAAAACTACACCACTGTCATCAACACTGCACCACTGTCATCAACACTACACACTGTCATCAGCACTGCACCACTGTCATCAACACTACACCACTGTCATCAACACTGCACCACTGTCATTCAACACTACACCACTGTCTCAACACTACACCACTGTCATCAACACTACACCACTGTCATCAGCACTGCACCACTGTCATCAACACTACACCACTGTCATCAGCACTGCACCACTGTCATCAACACTGCACCATGTCATCAACACTACACCACTGTCATCAACACTACACCACTGTCATCAGCACTGCACCACTGTCATAAAACACTACACCACTGTCATCAACACTGCACCACTGTCATCAACACTACACCACTGTCATCAACACTGCACCACTGTCATCAACACTACACCACTGTCATCAGCACTGCACCACTGTCATCAACACTACACCACTGTCATCAACACTGCACCACTGTCATCAACACTACACCACTGTCATCAACACTACACCACTGTCATCAACACTACACCACTGTCATCAGCACGGGCACCACTGTCATCAACACTACACCACTGTCATCAGCACTGCACCACTGTCATCAACACTGCACCACTGTCATCAACACTCCCACCACTGTCATCAACACTGCACCACTGTCATCAACACTACCACCACTGTCATCAACACTACACCACTATCATCAAACACTACACCACTGTCATCAACACTACACCACTGTCATCAACACTACACCACTGTCATCAACACTGCACCACTATCATCAACACTGCACCACTATCATCAACACTACACCACTATCATCAACACTGCACCACTATCATCAACACGCACCACTGTCATCAACACACTGCACCACTGTCATCAACACTACACCACTGTCATCAACACTGCACCACTGTCATCAACACTACACCACTGTCATCAACACTGCACCACTGTCATCAACACTACACCACTATCATCAACACTGCACCACTATCATCAACACTGCACCACTGTCATCAACACTACACCACTGTCATCAACACTACACCACTGTCATTACCACTGCACCACTGTCATCAGCACTACACCACTGTCATCAACACTGCACCACTGTCATCAGCACTACACCACTGTCATCAACACTGCACCACTGTCATCAACACTACACCACTGTCATCAACACTGCACCACTATCATCAACACTGCACCACTGTCATCAGCACTGCACCACTGTCATCAACACTACACCACTATCATCAACACTGCACCACTATCATCAACACTGCACCACTGTCATCACCACTGCACCACTGTCATCAACAACCCAGGGACTGCGCCTCAGAGATAGCGACTAAGAAGAATCCCCAGATCAGTTTTGAAGAAAGACATTTCAAGAAACTCTGAGACTGTAAGATAAAAGTCTTCTTAAGTTGAAGCTCAATTTAAGAGAGATTCCCGATATATTTTCCGCCAGATCACCTTATTTTTTCGCGTCACGTGTAAGAGAAGCAAGGTGGGAGTGAACACAGACAAGAGCAATGCGGAACAATTCACACAACCCGCACTTAGACAGTGTTTCGATCCATACCGGACCATTAGCAATAGTCGCTTCTCGTTTACATTTAACACTGCACCACTGTCTTCAGCAGTGCACCACTGTTATCAACAGTGTATCACTGTCATCAACACTGCACCACTGTCTTTAGCAGTGCACCACTGTTGTCAACAGTGCACCACTGTCATCAACCCTGCACTACTGTCTTCATCACTGTACCAGTGTCTTCAAGACTGCACCGCTGTCTTCAACAGTGCACCACTGATATCAACAGTGCGCCACTGCCATCAACACTGCACTACTGTCTTCAATACTGCACCAGTGTCTTCAACACTGCACCACTGTCTTCAACACTGTACCACTGTCTTCAGACTGCACCGCTGTCTTCAACACTGCACCACTGTTATCAACAGTGCACCACTGTTATCAACAGTGCACCACTGATATCAACAGTGCACCACTGTCATCAACATTGCACTACTGTCTTCAATACTGCACCAGTGTCTTCAACACTGCACCAGTGTCTTCAACACTGCACCACTGTCTTCAACACTGCACCAGTCTTCAACACTCAACTCTATCTTTAACACTGCACCACTGTCTTCAACACTCAACACTGTCTCCAACACTGCACCACTGTCTTCAACGTTACACCACTCTAATCATACTGACGAATAAAAGGATTAAATTCCGCGCAGGCAGGATGAGAGCCTCTGGTGTGTTGGGCTCCAACACGTGTAGGAGAGTGTCACTTTCCCAGGGACGTGTCACCACCTGGGAAAGTGTTACTTTTCTGTGTTTCTTTCTTGTCATCGACTGAAACCCCCTACAGGGATAACAGCATCGTCAAGGCTTGCTGGTGACTTGACGTAGCTTCTACAGTATAGCAAGACCCTCCTTCAGGCTGGGTTTACCCTGACGTCACTTCTGTTTTCCCAATTCACGAGGTCCGAGGGAAAGTTCGTGCTGGTGTTAGAAATATGTAGGACCAGAGTGAAGAAGTACTGTACACTTTTCTGGAACGAGTCATTACTATTTGCCATGCCAAAATCAAACAGCGTGGCCTTCAGGGTCGTGCTGGTCCTCAACACGCAGATATTTCGAGCCCGTATATCGCTGTGGGAGAAGCCACGACTGTGGGCGTGTATTACTTTTCCAGCTCGGGAATCAGGAAGCTAAGTGAGCCGGCGTAGCGAGTAAGCAGATGGAGCGTGCAGGGAGACACCCCGACCAGTTGTTGCAGCAGGATCTATGATTCCATCAAGAGGTGCTCAACCCCTAGACAGAAACTCTTGACGACGAAGTGATTGCCCTGATGATCACTTAACCTGGTCACAATTGCCGAAGTCCCCAGAGCCCAGGTGAGACGCAGTGTTTCAGTTGATGGAGGACAGCAACTCCATCTCCAGGACGGTAATGTTCTCCTGGCATAACCTCCTCAGACGGGTATAAGGATACAAACAGTATCGAGAAGTATATGAGTAAGACACATGTTCAGCAGCGTGGTATTTTTACTAATGAGATGTTCCATTTGCTCTGCAAGCTTCTTCACTCGAAATACAGACGTAGCAACAGAAGCAGAGATGTAGAAGTGATAGACATTCAGTCCCTCAGTCTTGATGTGGGTGTTCAGCTATACAGCTTCTATCATCATGATCTAAGTTATATAGTTGATATTGTTGATACATAACTTTGATATATCAAGAATTAATATAATTACTTTGAAATGTAATTATATTATTGTAATTACTTTGAAATCCAGAAATAATATAATTAATTTGAAACAAATACATAAGTTTGAACCAAATAAATAATTTTGTATCAAATACAGTAATGTACAAATTATTACCGTGAACCCAGTGCTGCTATTTTAGGGATGACGATTAAATACATTAATCTAGAATGACCTTTTCCATCATACATCTGTCCATAATGATAATGAATCTCATGTCCAACAAAACTCACGTAGCTGTAAGTAATGTGTATGATTTGTATGCAATGACACGTTTATACAGCTTTAGTTTACACACACACAACACACATTATATATATATATATATATATATTATATATATATATATATATATATATATATATATATATATATATATATTATATATATATATATATATTATATATATATATAAAGAGTAAGGTTATGAGGATAACAAAAAGATTAGGTGATGAAAGATTGAATATCAGATTGGAGGGAGAGAGTATGGAGGAGGTGAACGTATTCAGATATTTGGGAGTGGACGTGTCAGCGGATGGGTCTATGAAAGATGAGGTGAATCATAGAATTGATGAGGGAAAAAGAGTGAGTGGTGCACTTAGGAGTCTGTGGAGACAAAGAACTTTGTCCTTGGAGGCAAAGAGGGGAATGTATGAGAGTATAGTTTTACCAACGCTCTTATACGGGTGTGAAGCGTGGGTGATGAATGTTGCAGCGAGGAGAAGGCTGGAGGCAGTGGAGATGTCATGTCTGAGGGCAATGTGTGGTGTGAATATAATGCAGAGAATTCGTAGTTTGGAAGTTAGGAGGAGGTGCGGGATTACCAAAACTGTTGTCCAGAGGGCTGAGGAAGGGTTGTTGAGGTGGTTCGGACATATAGAGAGAATGGAGCGAAACAGAATGACTTCAAGAGTGTATCAGTCTGTAGTGGAAGGAAGGCGGGGTAGGGGTCGGCCTAGGAAAGGTTGGAGGGAGGGGGTAAAGGAGGTTTTTGTGCGAGGGGCTTGGACTTCCAGCAGGCATGCGTGAGCGTGTTTGATAGGAGTGAATGGAGACAAATGGTTTTTAATACTTGACGTGCTGTTGGAGTGTGAGCAAAGTAACATTTATGAAGGGATTCAGGGAAACCGGCAGGCCGGACTTGAGTCCTGGAGATGGGAAGTACAGTGCCTGCACTCTGAAGGAGGGGTGTTAATGTTGCAGTTTAAAAACTGTAGTGTAAAGCACCCTTCTGGCAAGACAGTGATGGAGTGAATGATGTTGAAAGTTTTTCTTTTTCGGGCAACCCTGCCTTGGTGGGAATCGGCCAGTGTGATAATAATAATAATAATATAATATATATATATATATATATATATATATATATATATATATATATATATATATATATATATATTTATATATATATATATATATATATATATATATATATATATATATATATATATATATATATATAATATTTTATATATATATATATATATATATATGCAAGGAATTCGTAAGAGCAGTCGAAATATACACAAACACTGATCTCTGGCTGAAGGAGACTCGAACCTACGAACCTTGGAACAAGGTACGCAGTGCTTTACCAATCTACCCACACTGGACCAATACCTTGGAGTCCAGCTTGAGCTATACTTTGATCCAAGGCAGCTAGCTTTCAGGGAGAAGGCTTACAGCTTTTCATCTCATCCCTTGCATGCATCAACCTTACTAGAGATATTAACAATGCAAGGAATTCGCAAGAGCAGGCGAAATATACACAAACACTGATCTCTGGCTGAAGGAGACTCGAACCTTCTCCCTGAAAGCTGGCTGCCTTGGATCAAAGTCTAGCGCAAGCTGGACTCCAAGGTATTGGTCCAGTGTGGGTAGATTGGTAAAGCACTGCGTACCTTGTTCCAAGGTTCGTAGGTTCGAGTCTCCTTCAGCAAGAGATCAGTGTTTGTATATATATATATATATATATATATATATATATATATATATATATATATTATATATATATATAATGTGTGTGTAAACTAAAGCTGTATAAACGTGTTACTGCATACAAATCATACACATTACTTACAGCTACGTGAGTTTTGTTGGACATGAGATTCATTATCATTATGGACAGATGTATGATGGAAAAGGTCATTCTAGATTAATGTATTTAATCGTCATCCCTAAAATAGCAGCACTGGGTTCACGGTAATAATTTGTACATTACT